>OX578146.1:71783595-72433514 GCA_951213105.1 Amaurobius ferox | reverse complement strand
TGGAAAATGTTGTGTATTATAAGTGAAATTTATTTTGGAATTCACATTTTGAATACGTTTTATTTCCTTGGTGAGTAAAATAAAATAATTTAACATAAAAATGCTAAGAATGAACGAAATGCACGATATTTTGAAATATATTACTGTTATAAGATAAATACGTACAAAATATAACATTTTAAACATTTCCTTAATTTTAAATCAGTTAAACTTTTACAACCAATTTATTAAATATAAAGTCATGGCCGCTCCCCCTTGGAAAACGCTCTACAGGCATCCATGTATGAAAAAGTGCACTGAAAATTTGTCAGAAATCTAGAACATAAGCTCAGTTGAAAATCACTGTAGTTAACAATGTACCTAAACAATATTGTATATTAATTATTTACAAATACTGCACAATGAAAACTTTACAATATCTTATAATTACAATATGCTAAGAATTCGCTAGAAAATTATCACCCACTTTTTTTTAACCAATTGAGATTCTCTTGTAACACGGAATTTTTTACAGGGAAATCAGATTTATTCTTCCTAAAACTCCCAAATACGCAAACGGATGCTTCGCCTTATTGATGCTGATATAAAGAGCTAAGTCTACTTTGCAAACTTAAGTTTTCTTAGCATATTTCTCTGTTTTGATATTATTTAAAGTTAGGTAAATGCTAGGTTATTCGTGAAAAATGACTCAAATTCTTTAGTATTACAAATAATGAATATTTGCTTTGGATATTAATAATAGAATTACGTTCGACCCGAAATGGAGGATTCATTAGTCTTGCACTACCCACCCTCACCTACCCATCATTGATGAAATGTCACGTCCCACATCATTGATTTTTAATAAAGGGTTGAAAATGGGAAAGCAATAGCCACACCTTTCTATAAGCTAGCTTCCCATGTATAGCTAATCAGCTAGGGAGGAGTTTTAACAAATGGGTGGTCTTAATACCATGTTTCTCCTTACAGACCATGAAGGCTGGATGATTTCAACTTCTAAAACATTAAAATATGCATTTTAATGGGAAAAATCTTTGAAACGTGCCACTTTAAACAAATAAAAGGCAACAATTTTCTAAATAATACATATATATTTGCAAAGTTGTTTAAAAATCATAATAAATAAAAGTATGTTTAAATAATTCTTTAAATAACAGAGGCTCAGCTTTTTAGCCTCAATGGACACTACACCACTGCATCGCACACAACATATGCCAGTATTACCATGACATTTTGTGTATTTTGAATAAAACTAAAACTAAAATAGTTTTTTTTTTATTATCATTATTTTTATTATTTTATTTATTTATTTATTGATAATTTGCATTATTACAGCACAAATTATTTAAAATTCAAAAATTTTTTAACATTATTCCCTATGGATAAAAAAGTAAAGTATAAGGAAAATCTTGTATATGCTACTACAAACACTGCCTATATTGTTACAAAATTAAATGAGCGGATGCACTATGCAAAAATCCAGAACTAGTATAATGTTTGTACTTCTTATGACTAGAACACAAATTATTTGAATTTCAAGTTTTTCTTAGCAATGTATCCCACACACAAAAGAAAAAAAATTC
The DNA here is from genome assembly GCA_951213105.1 of Amaurobius ferox. Lineage (NCBI taxonomy): Eukaryota > Metazoa > Arthropoda > Arachnida > Araneae > Amaurobiidae > Amaurobius > Amaurobius ferox. The sequence goes on along the minus strand of OX578146.1, from coordinate 72,431,931 downwards.
CTGGAACAATAATAGTAGTATTCCAATGAAGACTATTAACATTGTTCCAAGTATTCATTACAGAAAAAGATAGTTTAAAATCTGTTATGCATGTAAAATATATTAATGTATTAGCCCAAATTATCATTAGTGCCCATAGAGCTTTTTCCAGGATTGGGAGGGGGGACAAACCAAGGATAAGACTTATAACATTGACTACCTTGACACTGTGTGAGTTTGTACATCCAATGGGGTCTGCCCATGTAAATAAGACGAATGCATCCAATGCTGGTTTGAGTGGCTTGTTTTGCCAACATATATTTTAAAGTAAATTTTATAAGAACAACTCGCAAATGAAATATCATGGGAAACATTTTTTTTTCACTCTGATAGACTTTGATACAGTTGGATGTATGGAATAAGATTGAATAAAAAAGTCGAGTGAAGATTGACACTTCAGGTATTTTATGTAACATTTAGGTGAATCTATAAAAATCCATACTCTGCTCTGATGCTCTATATCAGACTCCTTGATTTTGCTGGAGGGTACTGTCACAGTTACAGCCATTGAATGGTCGAGAATATGTTTTGCACAATAAAATTGAATATAATAAAATTGTTCAAAGATTTTTTAAATTTATGCCTTGAATCAAGTTAATTGTAATATATATTTAAAATATCATAATTTGAGATTTGAGAACCAAAAACTTAAAAGATAAGCAAGAATAAAAACTATAGAACAAAATAAAAATAATTAAAAGTTGAAATATTTTTAATTGCTTTAAAAAAAATTAGTTTTACAATGCTGAATTAATATGTTACAAACAGGCTCATATATAACCTTAATTTACATTTTAGTCCTAAATTAATAACGAACTTTAATTTAGCTCATTAAGTCTTATTTTTAGATGAAACATAATTTTCAAAGTGACAGAAACTATAATGATTTTCATATAGTAATAAAACTTTAAATTTTTATAAAATGGCAGATAAAATGTTATTATAACTCTTTACTTTCAAGCTAAAGTTGAAGATAAATAATTTTACATGTTTAAGATTTATATAACTGCAAAATACAGTAAAATGATTAATAGAAATTACAAAGAATTAAAAAATACATTGAATTATATTAGTAAAATATTGGCAATTCCAAATAATATTCAATAAAATATTTAAAAACAACAAGCTTCATGCACTTAAGTAACTACATAATTAAAATCATAACATTTCATTCAGTTTTATAATGAATGTAAAAATGTATCTGGTGAAAGATAATTTCAAAATTCTACTAAAATCTACTTTGAATTATCTGATGCAGTGCCTTTCTACCACTACTGCTAACCAACTGTTCACTATTATTGTTGGCTGTTTCCTAATTTATAATAAAATTTGCTTACATATCTGCAAATAATAATAATGTTAAACTAAAGCTGCAGTGCTAATGCTTTTTTATTTCCTGCTCTAAACAAAATAAAATTTGGAAAAAAATTGCTATTCAAAAGGGAAGTAACATTTATTTGTAAATTTACACAGCAGTCTCTTAGCAACAGTGGACAATTTCAAAGAACTAACAGTTCTGTGATGTACTGGAACAGTATAATATTGAAAATCACCAGTAAATAAACATTTATTACTCTAGATGCAAGAAAATTAGATGTGTCAGAATTTCCAAGTCTCTATAGTAATTGCAAAATAACTAAATTTGATTTCTGCAAGATTGAGGAAAGCTTTAATTTGTGTTATTGTTTTCTCACATATCAAAGTTTGTAATCTGTAGAGACAGTTTTGTATAGGACACATCACATTTTTTATATAAATTAGAGTCTTATTAATCTTATGTTTCAATAATAATTCTGTTTAATTATTTCTGTGAACAAAAGGACTGCTGCATGCTTATTTTTTTTTTTTTTTTATTATTTTTTTTTATCTCTAGTTCTGATACATACTTTGAATTTATTTCTAGTTTTAAAGTTATAAATTAATACAGTACAACAATAAATGTTACAAAAAATAAATCAGAACAGCATACACAGTATTTCAATTGTCAAAATTCAAATGCATGACAAAAAACACTTAGAAATCAATCTAATTTTAAAAACGAATTTATTTTCTTTCATGAAAAAAGAAAAAAAAAGTATTACAAGTCAAACTGATAATTTTGCAGAAAGTATCTGAATTTCAAAATATTAAATGAAAATTTTCACCAAATAATAGGAATTCAGGAAATCAGCCAACATACAACCTAAACTGAGCCTTCTAGTTCATGCGAAACAAAAACTATAAGAGGAGTTCTAAAGAATAAATCCTAACTTCTGAAAAATAGAATACTTGATTATAAACACTACCTACCTGAGCCATTATCTGGCATGCAACAGATATGGCTAAAACCTCAAACTTGAATGTCCAGGGGATTGTTCCTTTAAACATTGCTTGCTTTTCGTAAAGATTACATGCAAACCACAGGAAATGAAAGAATCAGGAAAAATCAGCTTTTGTAATTAATGTACCTGATAAAAAGCATTGTATCTTTATTCACAATTATTATAAAAATTTATTCTACCCTGTTTTCATTGTCTGTGAAGCACTAAATTGCTTTCTTCTGATAACAAGTTATAAATGCAATTCAATTATCAACTCTCTAAAAGCGCAGTGTCAGTATGTCAGACATGGAATGTAATTTCAAGGGCTGAAAAAACTCATGTCGAAAACCCAGATCACATGATTGACCCAAGGGCTTACAGTAGCAGTTTGAGTGACCAGGAAAAAACTATTGTTGTTGTTAAGACCCAGACCGTCCAACCTACCAGAAAGGTGTAAGGTAACCAAAAAGGTGTATGGTAAGGAAAAAACTCATGTGTATTAATTCAACCATACTAATTCCTAATCTGAAAACCGTTTTTCAAATTACCCTCTGGATCTGAATAAACCATCTGTTGATCTATTATGGCAAAAGGATTTTTTTTAAATTCCTATTTCCGAATTTGCATAAATGACTGTTGCAAAGGGATAAAAAGTGGTACTGAAATAACTTTTGTTATCATTTCAACATCTTTATTTTGAAGTATATTGACCAAAATTTCATATTTTTGCAAATTAGCTTACAAACTTGACCAAAATTCTTTAGATTTTTCTGCACAGATAATTTTGTAAAACAAAAACAGAGATTCTTATATGTTTTATATTTATTATAGGGAATTAAATATTTTTATGTAATTCTTTTAAATAATATTAATGCTTTTAAAATTTGCACATATTTTAATTCATAAGCAATGCCAAGTGCATCTGCTGGATGTAAAAGCAATACAAACTTTTAACTTTAAAGACTTATTTAACAACATTGACCTAAAAGATTTTTTTAATGTATTCAAAAGCAATTTAAGTTTAGTGATTTTTAATAATTATTTATTCCAATTTGGAAAGATGTATCATCAGACCTCAGGTCTTCTCTAGAGAGTTGCTTCTTCAAATTGCCTAGCTAATCTTCATTTATATTTTTCTGAAAGAAATTTCTCCATTTCATCATTAAAACTTTCAGATATATAGATGATATACTAGTGATCCATTCTGAAAAAGTAAATGGCAATGTTATTATCTCTAATTACCCATCAAACTTTGAACTATTACCTAATGACAAATGCCCATTCAATTGTGTAAACTTTTTAGATCTCACTACATTATTTGACAAAGATTATAGTTTGGTATTTGATATTTATAATAAAACTAAACTGTTTCCATTCGAAACTAATAATATGCAGTCTTTCTCCTCCAATCTAACAAGGGGAATTTTTAAAAATATTCAAAAGCAATGCCTTATTAGAATTAATAAATTGTGTTCTAAACAGTGTATAAATCATAATATTTTGGAAATAAAAAATTTATGTCTAAAATTCTCTTATTCTGAGAGGTTTATAAATCATGTAGTGAATAATTTTGTATTTAAATAATTGCTTAGATTTAGAAATTAGGCTATTAATTTTCACTAGTTATCTAAATGGGTCAAAAAATGACTGTGCTTGTGCTAAGATTTTTTGACTTCATATTATATAATTATCTTAAATACTTTTGGACTTCATATCATATTATATAATTCTCTAAAATTCTTTGATTTTATATTTTTAGATTTCATATTAGAAAATTCTCGTAAATATTTTGATTTCATATTATAATTCTATCATTATTTTTTTTTAATAATGTTTAATTATGGATTCCTTAAGCTAAAAAAATCATACAAATATAGTTTTCTAATTAAAATCTACATGAGAATTGTAGTATTATATATTATCAATAATATCAAAATAGTATTAAAAGTTGGCAAGAGATGGTGACGCTACATTTATTAGTAACAGGTATATATTAGTTATGGTATATATTAGTTAAATTTAATTTCCTATGAGTTATTTTATTTTTAATAGGAAATATAAGTTATTATAATATGGTATATGCCTCCTAGAATTTTATTTAATTTATTATTGCATGAATTTCAAAATTAAAGATGACTTTTTCACTGCTTTTAAGGTTACATGTGTGTTAAGATTATAGATATTTTAGAAATGGGTTTCTGGATTGTTAATTTACATAATATGTATTTTGCATGATTTTTTAAAGTAGATCAAAGCGAAATGTCTCTATTTTGGGTTTTTGAATTTGCAAATTAATTTTAATTTATATTAATAATTTTAGAATTCGAGAGGTTGTGTATATTTATTAGGTATATTATTCATAATGCATCTTCAATTCTAATTAAAATATATGTTAATTTTAAATAGAATTCTATTTAGAATTTTATTTTAATTATTTTTGAGATTCTTTTTCATTTTGAATGTAAATTTAATTGCATCGAATTCAGTTATCGTTATAATCAAATGCTCATTGAATTCAAGTGTCTTTCATTTTTGTCTTGAGATCTGATTTGGTGATCGCCCAATGAATAAAAATATAAGTATATTGATTTATATTAATATATATTTATTATTCCCAGAAATCACCAAGGGCTGGCTATTTGACTTGAGAATGGGCTTGATAAAGGTTCAAGGTGAATAGCCAATTTTCAAATTTCCAATTTTTGTTCCAAATATTGATCGACATATTTTATATGTCGGTAAACTTTATGTATGTATGTCAATTTTATTGGAAACTCAATATCCTTCCAACTTTCATAATTTTCTTTAGGATTAGTCCTAAATGTAAATATATTAATGTGAGGCCTCTTATAACTCAGGGGTTTTGAATCCAAGATTCACAAGTTCTTTGATAAAGATGATCCTGATGAATGGTATCCTTATTAATTTGGTTAATTTGTGATACAGGCTGTAAAATCTTGCACATAGTTTACACTCATATATATTTAAGCATAATTTGCCTTAACAAAATGCAAGATCAGACCACTCATTATACTAAATAACAATCTATTTTAAATGTAATTTAAAATACCGTTGTAAAAATGTTTAATATACTAATAATGAATAAATATTGATAGACTACCATTTACTGTCAAAAAAGAAAAAAAATTGACATTTCATGTAACTCATGAATGTTGTGTGACCACATATTTAGTTTTAAGAGGGTGATAAAGTGAACTAGCGAAGTATTTTCCACAAAAAAAAAATTGAAGTTGAAGTGATTAAAAAGAAGTAAAATTGTTGTAACATTAGCAAAGTGATGTAAATTTCATGGCAAATTAAGTGTGATTTACACGTAGGCATGGGCTTTTATGTAATAAAATTTCATAATATTTATGTAATCCTTATATTATTTTTAAAAGCTATTTTACTGTATACAGCCGAGACTTTGGATAATTTGTGATACAAAAATACAAACCACATATCAAATTAAAAAGTGCAGCCTGTAGATGTACAAATTTTGTAACTGTTTAGATAAGTGCAATGGTACTGAAGTGGTATGGCCAAGAAGCACTTGTCACATCAATATAAGACCAGGTTATTATTTTGTAAGCCCTTGGGCAACAGGTACTGTTAAATCCCCAGAAATAATTTTTAAAGGGAGGGGGAGGGGGAAATGCCAAAGAAAAATTAAGCTATCCTCTCTAGACAGCTCATCGAACTCATTGTTAATACTACAAATATTATATTGTAAACAGTATATTAATTAAACCCCTTTTTAATAGATAATCTAAAGCACTTATACTCTGATTCCACATTCATAAATGGAATAACTTTTTACTTAATCTATGGGAGGCCCATGAGTTTTTGGCCCCTGAAGCTCTTGACTTAATCTAACCCCATCAATACCATTGATGCCTGAATATCAAAATGAAAACATTTAAAGTGAGGTGGCACCATTTATTGAAATTTAAAGAAAATAAAGTTTGTTTTGCACAACAGTGTCTGAAACACAACAGTGTGTGGAAGCCATCAATAGCCCCAAATTTATCAATATCCTGTGTGTCTGTGTAATACTGCGTAGTAGTGATTTTAACTGATTGGGTGAAAACAACCATTACAAAACTGTAAAATTTGAAGCATTTTCACCAGTATTTATAATTATTTTTCTATATACAACTAAAAATATTTTTTATTAATTATTAAAACGATAACATATATATTTATATATACTTTTTTTTGCTGATTTTCCCATTGATTCCTATAAATGACAAGCACACATAAGCTTTTGCACACACAAGCTCACATTGAAGAAGGTTACATTTGGTCAGGAGGATGCAAGGTTTGATATTAAATGGGGGGGATTAATTCACAAAAAAATTAAGACTTAATATTTACTGTTAAGGGAAAGAGGTGTTTCAGAAGAATTATTTTAAAAGGGACATTAGTAAAATAATGAATAGAATTTTAGAACAAAGAAAGGATGCAAAACATTTATATTTACCAGTGCTTTTTATTACCAGATTAGAAAAAAAATAACATTTAGTCAAAGAAGTTTTAATGTAAATTCAGTCTTCACATTAATTTGAAAAACAAAAATTATGACAATGATTTTGGATTTGTGGCTCAATTAGCTAACATTTATATATATTGCATCAAAATTAAATATTGTTTACTTTTATATCTCGATAAAAACAGTTTTCAAAAGTCTTTGTTGTACATGTTAAAAATATTTACAAATACAGAAAATGAGTTTTACAGAGACAACTATAAACTAATCTATTACATGAATATTTTTATTTTTTACAAGAGATAAAGTACTGTTTTCTTTTTATGTATATTTAGAGTCATAAAAAATTATCTTAGAAGCTTAGGGTGAAAATGAGACAGAGTTGTGAAACAAACATGTATCCTTTCACACATAATGAGTGCTTGCTTCAAATATTTATTTTCTTGTAGTTGAATCAGTACCAATGATTTGCAAGCAATATTGTTAGGAAATTGCTGATGAGTTTTACAACGCTAAAGTTAAAACTAAAAGCCAATGCATGAAGATAATTTTTGATAATTTGAATAAATTTAAATGAACATCATTTACTTGTGTCAAACGCAGTGGCGGCTCGTGTATAGGCACTGTGGCACTGCGGGAACAGCAGTGCTCTCTCTCCCTCACAGCGTCGCTTGCAGCTTCCTATGTGCGAATGCGCTCAACAGTCAAACACTGCTCTCTCTCCTGTAGCTTCCTATGTGCGCATGCGCACATAGGAAACTGCACGTGAGGCTGCGAGGGAGAGAAAGCGGTGTTTGACTGTTGAGCGCATACGCACATAGGAAGCTGCAAGCGAGGCTGAGAGGGAGAGCACTGCCGTTCCCACAGTGCCACAGTGTCTATACAAGAGCCGCCACTGGTCAAACTAACAATTTTTTTTTTCACATTACACTAGTTGATGTTTATAAGATGGTCAAAACTCGACTCAATGTGAATGCACAATGGGTTGAAGAGTAAGACAAAAACATTACTGGAGGACATAGATCATTACAGTTACAGTGTGTTACAGTCTAAAATAACAAATTTATTAACCAAATAAAAATTGATATGCAGTTTAAACTGCATATCAATATGAATGAAAATTGCTGGAATGAGTAAAATAGGGTTGCCAGATTTATAAAGGGCAGAATCGGACAGCAGCCTGGTGGAAGGTTAGGTTCAGAAAACATAACCCCCAGAGAGATGCTTTAAAATTAATAAAAAAAATAACACATTTTGAGTCAATTTTGGCATATTTTATTTTAATGAAAAACAAAACCATATTCTAATTTACATTCATTAATAATTATGAAAACTAAATACTGATTTTAAAAATATAGTACAGTATACTAATTATAAATCTTGGTGAAATGAAAGATTAGTCTTGAAATTTATATTTTTGAATATTTTAGGCACATTTTAACAAGAGTACGTTAGTTTTCATATTAAAAATATGTAAGAAGATCTTCAGAATTTACAGTTATCAATATGTGTATGTGTGTGCGTATTCCTATTTTTATTCAATAGCTCTGATCATAATTATGTGTGGAAGACCCACACCACACGACTCACCCGAAGGCTATTATATGTATTGTTTTTGATCCAATCTCTAAATTTATCTACGTTGGGCCATATGCATAATTTCTGTAATAAATATTACAATATGCAAACAGAAACATAGATCTTCAGTATCTCCAAACCAAGGATGGCACTTGAAAAAATCCATGGTTTCGTAAATACTTTCATTTATTTATTAAAATACTCTTATTTATTTATTAAAATACTTTTATTTATTTATATCTTTGTCACAAGTTTATTTGGGTGCTAATAAAGGTTTAACTCCCTGTGTTGCTTTTTCTTCTTTTTGTTATTCTGTTCTTTACCCTTTCTTATACCTTCACTAAGTATGTTAGTACAGGGAACAAGGTGTTTAGTACCTGTATTACATATAACAAGATATATCATGAGATTTTGAAATTATTATATTTGGGTATTGTTACAGGCTAAGCTACTATCTTGGATATTTCTATTTAGTGTATTACATACATAATTTCTCTTAACCATTTACCATATATAGAACAGGGAACGAGGGGTTTAGTACCTGTTTCATGTATAACAGGCTTTTTCTCATGCACACCATTGAGGGAGTAACTCTTATGTTACATGTGCTCTTCATACACCATCATTTAATAAAGGATAAGTCACAAGTATTTGACAATATTACAAGCAATTAAAATTCTTACAATATATATATATTGTAAGAATTTATTTGGGTGCTAATAAAGGTTTATCTCCCTGTGCTGCTTTCTCTGCTTTTGTTATTCTGTATGATGTAACATACTGCCTCCTAGGTTGTATTTCATCATGTTCATTCCGGTGCTTCTAGATATTTTTATACTGTTGAGGTTGATTATACACGTGGTGAAAGAAGAAGGGTTCCTGCCACATGGTAATACAAATTTTCCTAATGTTTTTTATCTTCATTTTCTCATCTTTTGGTGCCTGTAGTCTGAGTTTGGACATTTATAGTAATGTACTATTGTCCAATCTGAAACAGGCATTTGTTTGGGTTAATTTGAATTAAATACTCAGACCTGAAGATGCATTTAATTCTTTTTAATCTTTGAATTTGGGGCAGTGCTGATCTTTTCTATCATCGGCATTATGGTCGTGGTTTTACTTCTATGGTGATGTTAATATTTCTAATATTTCACGATTACTTGAATTAATTATATTTATTATTACTTCTTTCTAATATATATATATATATATATATATATATATACATGTGTGTGTGTGTGTGTATATATATATAAATATATATATGATACAGAAATTTTAAGCTTTTCCTAATAACACACTCTTTTCTTTCATAATTACTATTCCAAATTCCTATTTCATGTCCAGCACGTATTGCAACTACATTAAATTCTATCCCCTGCCATTAATATTAACAAAGTCTGCCAGCACTTCCTCTTTTCCTCGACCATAACATATCTGATCATTGATCTTAACCTCTGCATAAACTTTCTCATATGAAACTGCTTCCTCATTACATTTTTAAAGCAGAAAGAATGCAAAGGCAGCATGTGCCCCATGACATCACATCCTTTCCCCTGTGATGTAACTGAACATTGTATGAACCAACGCAGACTGCATTGAGATATCTTGAGAACTGGTCACTTATAAGGAGCACGGCCTTGCGTAATTAATCATGATTTTCGAGTGTCATATAATAAAATAGATGTTTGGTAACCTGAAAAATCTCTCCACTGGACTATTGTCATTACACACACATATATATACATACATATATATATACATACATATATATATATATATATATATATGCTCCACATTTTACAAATATAAGGATGGGGACAGATACTTGTAATTGTAAGACTGTCCAATTTAAAATAGGACACCTGTCAACCCTAGGTATAAGTCAACTTCGTCATGTTTGAACTTGATTCTTGTCCCATACACTTTTGTTTTTAGAATGACCAAAATGAGTTGGTGGCAAATTTAATTAAGTACAACATGATTACTTTTTTTTCAAGTCACTTGGAATTTGACTTATTTCGAATTATCTGTAAAAGGTGAGGCCGAACAATATTAGAATCTACAATTGCATGGTTTATTGCATTTTAGAAATTATCCAAGGCACTTCTCAACAAAATCTTGCATCAAAGTCTTGTAAAGACATAATATCTCCATGCCTGAAGCACTCTGGTGTTCTCAAGCAAAATACATTTATGCAACATACAAATGATAGAATAAATACTATAAAGCAATGAATTAGTCAACTTATTACTCTTACCCTCCTCCAAGAAAAAGTAAAATAATATAACTGTAACTCTATCTTTTCTACAAAGCTCAATTTAAGAAAATATAAAATTATATAAACAGAATTATCTGATATTATATTCTAATTTATTAAATATAAATCTGTTACTAAAAATTGTAATTCTGAAGACCCAATATAGTAAAAATATTTTTGAGGGGGGTGCGGGGAGAGATTTATTAGTCAAAGACCATGCACAGACCTTGTTACTACAGTGGGTTTGCCTATCATAGAGGACTTTCTAAGTGAAATTGTGTCTTATTCCCATTACATAGTAGGAAATCCGAACATATATAACCCATCAATAAAATGTGAGTGGCAGTTTGAATTCAAGTTGAGTATCTTCAGTCCCTATGAGATTCAGTGGTTAGAATCCTTTAACCAAGTCATTAAAATACTTTTGAATATTGCTTGCAAACCTTGGAGTGATATAATAAATCACTTACGAATGGCATTGAAAGCGCAGAAGTTGCTCAGCAGAAAGAATCTATTAGGAGGAAAATATCAGAGAGAAAAAAATAAAAAAGAGTTCAAAAGAAGCATGCAATTCAATTATATTTGGTAAGTTGATAAAATATAAGGTATAGAGAAGAAAGACATGCAAAAGCCATGCAAACTAAGAAAGGGCAACAACAACATATATTTACCCTCATCCCCTGGAAGCGCGAAAGAGCCCTTAAAGGCCGAAGAGCACGGAGTGTGCGCATCGTCTTGAAAGCTTGGATGTTTGCAGCCCCAAGAAAACCGGCTACTAGATTAACCACTGAAACCTGGTGGACAAGAAGCATGTTAGGTTTCACAAGAGGCATAACTAGATCACAGGGTGCCATGTTTCAGAATAGTGGCTTCTGAGCACTGCATATGTACTGGTCATATTATCTCTCACCTAGCTTGAAAACATACTTCAAAAACCCTGTTACAATGTTTTTAATGCATAGTAACAGGATGCTTAGAAGCATTTTTTCAATAGCATAACACAGCACAGTCAACCACATCACGATACGAACATAGAATGTCTAATTAAACTGAGACTCCAGTGTTTTTAGACTAATGAGGCTGATTCCTGATGCTAAAACAGCAGAGAAATGTTATTGTGCATCAAAAGAAATAAGTGAACACCTATAACGAGTAAAATTTAGGAAAGAAAACCTCAAAAAAGAATGAATTTGATTTGCATAATAAGTCACATGGCATAACTTCATATATACTGCTATCCAATTTGATTAAGACCAACTGATTTTTTAAACTGATTATTTTATTGATTTACATTTTTTTAATAACAAGTATATTTTTAAAAGAATTAAAAATGCATTATTAATAAATGCAAGCATGAGATGATGTGCTGCATTTGGTATAATTATAAATGGCTTTTTAAAAATATATTTTTAATTTTTAGACCAGCAGTTAGTTAAAATAAATGAAGTAAAATTTACATACTTGTATAATACACTATTTTTATACCAGGCTTTTTACTTCTTGTAGAAAAAGGAAGCATTATTTTTTAATTGTTAAAAATGTAAATTCCTAAACTACAGATTTATATCCATATATTCAACAACATAACCTACTTTTAAAAAATGTAACTTTTTTTCTGATATCTCATTAATAATGATTTTTAAAAAAAATCTGGCATGCATAGGTAGATATATCCATGCATAGGTATATCCATATAAAGTTCAAAAATGTTAATGATTTATAATTGAGTAACACTGAACATCTTTCAGCAAATGTCTAAAAATAATTGAATATAACAATAATTTTTATTCTTATTTCACGGAAAATAATTACAAGGAATTGTTAATTTTTAATATTTCTAGTATTAAGAGTGCATGATTATAAATTAAAATTAAATAAGTGACATATTTTACTATTCAATTTTGTTTCCATTCAGATTATATATAACAAGCAATGATCTCTCTCACTTAATAGGTGTTCACTTATTGTGATATAAAAAATAAAATTTTGTCATAGAAAATTGTCAATTGACAGCCACAGTCAGCTAAACACCCTGAGAGTCTTGCTACTTACTCGCATTCCCTCCAATCGTGACATTGCACGAAGGGGGCGGAGGGCTCGGAGGGTACGCATAGTTTTAAAGGCAGGAATATTGGCATAGCCAGCTAATCCCACCGCCAGGTTAAACATGGAGACCTAAGAAAGTTGGCAGAACTCGTAAAAATAATAGAAAATGTTATAAAATAGAACAAAGTAAACATTATGCATATTTTAAAATTTTGATACAAATATTAAAATTTGTAGAAATTATTAAAAATTCAGAATAGAAATCAATACACATGCACATTTTTTGTTAAAAATTAAAATGAAATACAAGAGTTTCTTTTTTTTTTAAATGAAAATTGATTTATACAGTTAAATTCAAATCAAATTAAATAATTACTTCATCAAATTATTTATCAAATTAAACAATGGGTAATTGTATATATACTTTTTCATTCTCGTTTCATTTGATGTGAATGCACAGAAAAAATTATTATAAAAGAATTTACAAAATGAATGAAAGTTCAAGGTAGATAAAAGTGGTTAACTGTGAATACTAAGGTTTTAAAAAATTTAGGCAAATTTTCAAAATTAAACTAACATTTTCATTTTAATATAAAATATAAAAACAAATAATTACTTTTATGGTCATAAACTTACATTTTTAACTTGTACTTACATTATATAAAAATACAGTGAATAATATTTCTAAATTTTTCCGAGTTTATGTGCACAATTTCTAATTTGTGACTTACATTTGAAGAAAACCTTCGATTTGTCACCCGAAGTAAAATGTTTAACATTGATTTGTGCCACTAAATAGTAAAGCATGGCTTCATAAAATTATTAAAATTTTAATGAAATACAAGAATGAATGGATGTGTAAAATTTATTCAAAGTATTACATATTGCTGAACATGCAAAACTATGTATCAGGTATGAATAATGCACATCATTTATCAATCATAGTACACCCCCAGCTACCCAAACATCTGGAATTGTCATACGTGATATTTTCAGCATGGTTTTGAAAACCCAAACTTCCAATGCAATAATTAATTTAATTTTAAATGTGGTAACTGTCAAAATTTTCATTGCAGAAAAGGAAAAAGAAATACCTAAAAATATAAAATATATATAATTACATGTATGTAATTAAAATGTAAGATATATTACTTCTGATGGTTTTAAATTAAGGTTTAAGCTGGCTAAAAATTTGCATTAGCAAAAAAGCCAAAAATGAAAAACAATGAAAAACAACAAATAAAAAACAATGATTTAGATTCAATAATAAAATAAGCCAATTCTGGTAAACATAAATTGCTTTAATCTCGGTGTGTTTTATTGTAAATAATTAAATTTTCAAATTTTTTAAAACTTTTTACATTTTATTCAATATTTGACTAATTCTAAATATTGTTATAATAACTAGACTCTAGACCAGTGATGGGCATACTTTTAGTGGACTAGACCAGTGGACCAAAATAAAAAGGAAAAACACCACAAGGGCTAACATTGTTCTAAAAAAATCTAGAATGGTACATTATGCAGAACTATTAATGCATTAAACATTATTGATGTCTCATTGGATACGCTGGTAACGAAATATAACAACAAAGGGAAAGAAAATTTGGCACAAATGAATTATTTCCACATTTATCTCCACACAATGAAGTAATATAAAACACATACAAAGAAAAAAGAATCAAAACAATAACAAACAGTTTTCATTAAATTCCTGCTGTGGGTCGTATTGAAACTGTGTGAGTAGCCCATGGACCATACTTCGCCTATTACTGCTCTAGACAAAAATCAAATTCATACCTGCAGTTGCACTGAGCTTACCTTAATAGTTTAAAAACATTTTATAAAAACTGGAAAAATATGGCAAAATATCCAGCTATTATTTTACGTACCAATGTATGTGTAAATATCAAATTACCAATTGTAAATAGATAAATAAAACTAAACTTTTAAATTAAATATTTTAGTGAAAGTTATTATTCTTTTATTAACATTCTGTGTTTTTTTTTTTTTTTTTTTTTGCACATTTATAGCAACTGTTGCTTAAACTCTGGTTTAAATTACATTTTAAAAATGCTGAATATTTACTAGAATTCAACTATAAATAAATTCATATTGTTACGTTATTTTATATAAATGTCACTCATTTTTATATATTATTAAAAAAATAAAATAAATAAGGCATGTATTAAGCAATGGCTTTTTAGCAGCAAGTTCTGAATAAAATTAAAAAAAAAAAAAACCCAAAAAAACATATTCATTAAATTTAGAACCTTTTATAGAAACGAGAACCTTTTATAAAAATGAGTTACTGAAAAACAATTTAATCATATATTCAATCAACCACCTAAAATATATTTAAAAAATATAAACATTAAAAGTCTAATAAGTTTTTTTAAATGTCATGAACTATGAATGTATCAGAAATTTTAATCTTCCACATTTTTTTTTTGTTTGTTTGCTTAAAGTTTACAATTTTTTTAAAAAACGAAAAATAAAAAACATGATATCCAGTAACTGTTTTTGGATAAATCATGTTAAGATGAAAAGCACAATATTCATTAAATGTTCAATTCATCTTAAAAATTAAATTTAGATTCATTATTATTTTTAAATCAAAACTTGCAGAATTAAGGTAGAGACAAAGTTAATTTTCACATATTTTTTGTGCATTTTCATACTCAATAGCGCAGATTCAATATTAAAAGAGGAGTTTAGATTTCAGTTTTGGTGAAAAGTGTTCCCCAAGAGAGTTTTCACTGTATTTCAAATTAAAGATTTTTAACATATGGATAGATTAAGAATGCTTTTAAAGACTAATAATATGTAATACCAAAAAACGGTTTGATTAAAGTATTAAAAAAAGCTTTAAAGATTTAAAATTTATAGATACATTTCAAAATGTTTAGTATGTATCAGATTAAACTCAAATAAGAAACAGCTTATAAATATTTATCAAAGGCAGATGATGTATACATACCAAAACAATGACAAAGTCAAGCCAGCACCAGGCATTTGTGAAATATTTTTTAAAGCCAAATGCCAGCCATTTGAGCAACATCTCAAAAAAAAAAAGAACAGTAAATACTTTATCCATATAATATAAGCTATTTATGAGCCATGGGCGATATTTTAAGTTAACATCTTCGGCAGCCTTGAAAAATAGAAAGAAAAATAGAATAAATCATTTATATCATTATTTTCCAGTAATAAACACAAAATATACATTTATAAATAAATATGATGAATAATATGGTAGTACCAGATTATAATGAGGTGTTTGAGAGAGAGATCTACAAATATGATGAAATATTGTTGCTGAACCCGTTCTGCACATACTATGTATATATTTAGGACATATATTATTTTCTGCTGTAATAGCTGTCGGGTATATTATATGAATATAATATACCATACAACTAATCAAGATCTTAAAAATTTTAATAAACCAATCAAATATGGATAGACATAACTCATTGACATACAAAATTCAACACTAATCTACACATGCACCACACACTTTTGTATGGGAAATTTCGGATCAGTCTTCTAGGTTAAATACTGTATTCTAGTAGCTCTTATCTCATCTTTTTCTTAAGGTATATTACTTTCCTTGAGAACATAGCTTCCATCCTGTTTCACCAAGACCATATACAGGAATTTTACCCAATATCTTTGTTTCAACTCTACAGTTACCATAGTCAATGGCTTGTAATTGATGGACTTACAATGTTTAAGGTGGAGCGCCTGTCTATAAGGTGTCCAATACTCAGATTTTCTGATGTGACCCCCAATTCATCCATAAGTTCCTACATCCATTCATAAACAAAAATATTTTGCATTTGTTCTGATTATTATCTTCTATTTTGACATCTAATTTAGTTTTACTATTATAAGTGCTTATTAAATTAAGAGAATTATAAAATGTTGCTCATTAAAAATGAGTAAATCAGGCTTGAATTAAAACTTGTACCAATTAAAAGTTCATAATTTTCATTAAATCTGAAATTTTGCTAATTATAGGCTCATTATAAGTGGGTTCTATAGTATTTAAACTATTTTTCTAAATTTTAGCAAAATTCACATAACATAAGAGCACATTAAAACAACAGATAAACTAATTTTATACATTCTGAGAAATTAACATTATATAACTCAAATTTATTATGCAGCATCAGTATGTTCAATCATCTATGGATATATGCATTAAATACTTACTTTTATTCTCTTTAATTTAATTTGTATTTTTATATTAAATTAATTTAGTAAAAAGAAATATAATCTTTTATTTCTAATACAACTGAAATCAAACACACAGTTTCAGACAACATAGCAAGCAATCCACTAGTAATTTTATGTTGATGTACGATTTTGAGCAATTTTCACACAAATCGGTACCTTAGTTATCAAAAATATCATAGAATTTCCATCTTGTCATTATCAGAAAGATAAAAAATGTTCTTTCTCACAATCTTTGAACTGAATCCATAGGATAACTTCTTTACATTTATTTATTTATTTTTAAATACATAGTAATTTGCATTTCTTAGATTATCTTATACTTATTTTCTTGCGTCCAAAAAAGGAAAATTAACACAGGGCAGAAATATGTGTGATTCACTTCACATTTTACAAAGATTTTTTTTTAATTATTATATTACTTAATTACCTGTGAATTTTTAAGCAAACATGTAAAATTGAAATTGCAGATTCCATTTAAAGTGTGCATAATATTTCTCCGAGGTTTGTGTGTATGCCTGTCAAATGGTTGTGTGTAATGCACATGCCTTGGAACTCACAGTAAAGCCATGCCTTCTCTCCTAGAGAAAGGATTTTATTTTGCTTCTTTTAATTTATTTATTTTGCTTTCCGTGGTTGTGAAAAATATTAGTTGATTAGGAGATCAGAACCATTTTGTTTACATTTGTGTGGTCGGTTGTATGCTATGAGGAGAAGTTTTGTTTGCATTTGCTAGGATTTGGATTGAAACAAAAGGAGGAAATGATTTTGCTTTAAAACAGGCGATCTAGAAATTAAGTTATGTTATCTGTAAATGCATTATTTAAGAGCAGCAGGCACTTGTTTAGAACACAGGCAATGCCAGATAAGTTGTTCTAGTATAATATATAGCAAAATTTTGCATTAATATTTTTAGTAACTGATGGTGGAAAAATTTCACTTAAACATAATATTTTTAATAGCCTTCCTAGGAATATCATTCTAATATTATATAAACAATGATTGATTTAAAAAAAAAAATTAAGAAACATAATTGTGCATAATTATTATACTACACAACATACAAATATTTTGAGAATATATTGGTTCCTCTTTATCAGTGCTAAATAGGCTAACAAACTGAAAATAAAAGCAACAAAACAGGCACAAATAGAAGAAACATAGGGGTATATACAACCAAGACGATGGATTCAGAGCCCACAAATTAAAAATCAGCACTAAATCAAAGAAGGATTTAGTATCTACTTGAAAGAGTCCATCAGAAAGCAGAATTAAGAAGCCCAGCCAATATAAGATATAGAACTAACACACAAGTCGGAGTGTTCTAAAATGCAATAGAAATATCCCAACAAGAGAAATTCTAACAAGATGAAAACAAGTCCAAATGTCATATAAGAATCCAAAAAGGCTAAAAAATGGACACAAAGGGAATAACTATGAAGGATAAAATTACAGGGTAACCAGACAGACCTTGGAAAAAAATTTAGTACTAAATACGTCATTAGCCAAATTACTAAATTTTTTCTGAATATGAAAGGCTTAAAAAAAAAATGAAGTTCATAGATCAGCATACATTCATTTTATATAAGCTTTGAAGTAGAAAACTTGTTTCATCTTTTTGACATCAGGTTTGCTAATGTTGGTATATTAAGTACTGATAAAGGGGATCCAAAATATACTCAAAACAGCTGTATGCTGCTCAGTATAATAATTTAGGCATAATTACACTGATTTATGTTTCTTTGGCATTTGTACAATGTGTTTTTATTTGTGTTTTAAAAAATTGCAAATCAGAAGCCAAGTGTAGCACGATGAGCTATATATAAATAATATTAATATATATATATATATATATATATTATTATATATATATATATTTTTTTTTATATATATATATATATAATATAATATATAAATATATATAATATATATATATATAATAAATTAATATATTAATATATTATTATTAATATATTAATATATTTCATTTAAAATATTTATTTTTATAATATAATATAAAATATAGATAATAGATATCAATTTAAAAAATTTTTTTGAATTGAACTTATTTTGGCATAACTCCTCAGTAGTTTAAAAGTAGTTGTAAAACTTTTGAGCATCTTTGAATAAAAGTGTTCATTTATGAACCCCTTTGATTTCCAGATCCTAAAGTACATTAATATTACAAATTATTATTATTTGTTCATTAATTTTTGCTGATTATATTTTTTATCACTATTATTGCTTGTTCTGTAAGTTCTAATGAAAATTTTCAACTCCAAAATTCTGCTTCAAATTTGTTGCTCTAAGCTATAGCTTATTGACAAATATGCACCAACCGAGAAATAATAAAGAGAACAAAAATATCAAGAGAAATAGTATAACAAATTATAAAATAACTTACCAGAGCTAAACTACTAATAAGAATCATTGTAATAATAAGAGTTTCAAAATATTTATGCTCTACTAATATAAAACTTTTCTTCCGGGCATTATCCCATTTGGCCCAAAGGTCTGAATCATCTCCTTTACAGATAGGGAATTTTGCATAACAACAGTCAGGACAACAGTCTGCAGGACCCTCATCAATAATCTCATTAGCATTTTCAGCATATTTATCAGTGTCGAGCTCCCCACCAGATATCTGTGAACCACCTTCCAAAGCTTCTAGAATAGAAAGGAGAGATATGACAGCTTCAATAAAAACAAACATTCATATTGTATTTAGAAAATTATCAGGAATATTTGATAAAAAATTACACTATTTAAATAATAAGAAAAATAAAGTATTAATTTCCCAAAGAAAGACACTTTAGAATTTAAAATTTAAATCTTTTATGGTATATGGCATTTGTAACACTGCATCATTTACAGTGTGATCATAATTTAAAAGTATCCCTATTAAAAGTCTAAGACTTGTAGCAGTTGAAATTCTACTAAACAGTAGGAATGACATTCCAAGCATATGCAAATAATTTCACAAAACTGCAGTTTAAAAAATCATAACCAGGAGAGAATTTGATATTGAGGAGGCTTAAGTTGAAATAAATGTGTGATCTCCAAAAATATAATTTTAAGAAGAATGAACCAAAAATTTAATTACAACCTGTGATTAATATTTTTTTGGTAATTCAACAAGCCCTGTAATAGAATTACTATTCTCTTATAGGACCACTTCACAAACAAAACCCATTTTGCAATCAATAAGTGAAAGCACTTTGCGCTAATTATATTATAAAAAAAACTTAAACAATATAATAAACATAAATTGATAAACAATGCAGCATGCAGTTGTTTCTGTATATTTATTCCATTTTTACCCTTTTTTTTAGCACACTTGCATGTCACTTTAACTTGTTGGGACATTTCTGTTAATTTGGGGCCCTCTCATCTTGTATATTAGTTCTGTGTTTCAGATTATCTAGGTTGTTGTTCTTGTTCTTCATTCTGCTTTCTGATTGGCTCTCTTAAGTGGACTCCTGATATACTGCACTTTTAAAGGGTAATCTAAAATTCATGTGCTTTCCAGTTATTATTGCATATGCACCTCATTTGTAATATTTCTTACCTATATTTTCCGTGTCCTCCTTACTGATGTCCTTCTTCTCTTCCCCACTGTCAAGAGAGTTATCACTTGCCTCTTTTGGAATCTTTGCCACCACTAAACCCTTTACAACGACATCAGACTTGTTACTTTTATCATCGCCATTTAATGGATGGAATTTGTTATTTACTGTCTGCTCAAACTCCTATCAGAATAAAAACAAACTTCTTGCATAAACAGTATTGAAATTCATTTAAAATAATGGGTAAAACATATTAATTCAGTGGATGAATATAGAACATTATGGATGAATTTTATAGATACACAATATTAACATTGAAAAAACATCTATTAAATTTGTAATCCTTAACTACTTATATGTAATCATATAAGAAAATTGCTTAAAAGAAATTGTGACTCAAATATGGAAATTTAGCTACATAATGACAAATTACTGGCAAGTATTTAAAATATTAATTTAAATTAGTAAAGCATATTAACTCAATATTATAATGTTCAAGCATTCCAACATGTTTTCCTCACTTAAAACCCCCAATATAAATTTAATCTTAATTTAATTTCAATTCTAAATACGGTTAAATCGGTTCTCCAATATCTAACACATATTTTGTTTGCATTCTATAAGTAATTGTGCTTATTTGTACTTTAATTCCTGTGAAATCTTGTGAAATGCATAATTCTTCATGAATCTATGCAAAGAAAGTTTTATGTAATCTTTCAACTCGAAAGTGAAGATATTATAGACAAATGTAAATGTACATGTAGTCTAGATGACCATAAAGTAAGCAAATTAACGACAAATGCAGGATGTGGTGAATCTCCAAGTGAAATTCTATGATGGCATGTTGAGGTAGTTGGGAGATCACATGATGGTCTATTTGACTTCCTATATGCATTTTGAAGATGTTTATGGACTTTTTAAAATTCACAGAAGGGAATAGCAATAGACCGCCAGTCTTGAGGTTGAATTTCATGGAAATGTGGTGGCATGAGTCTAATGGGCATGACTCTGTAAGAGTTGGTGCTATAAAGTCATTCTAATGTTCAATTAATTTTAATTACAGTTCTATGTTTTCATTTCATAAGCTAAATCAAGATGGTCAGAAGGGGAATTTAGACACAAGACATGGCACGCTACTAAGCATTGGTTCCACGAATCCCTCTATCATTGAGCCACATGCACAAAATGACTAATTTAGTCTGAGGTTTGTCAGAAACTCCATTGCCTCTCAAAGCTATCACATTCTTCCATTCCATTGAAATGAGCAACATGAATGAAAGTTTTGATAAAATGATTCTTTAGGATACAGAAGCATCCATCCAATTACAATTTTCCAAACAAAGTGCTATAATATTTTGTTAAATGCAGAAGATTTTATTTTAATTATTCCTTCAATCCTAATAGTCTGGTGGTGCCATACTAGCTATACCACAGCATCATTCATCACTGTTAGATTCACTATACTAATTCACTTAGATTCACTGCCGATGTGGTGGCCGAGCGGTCAAAGAGGCAGGCGTTTCCTCGTGATGGCTCGGCTTCCAGATTGCGGGTTCGAGTCCTGCCTGCGGGCATGGATGTTGCAATGTCTTATTTGGGGCAGAAGTCAGACTTCTACCTTCGGGTGCCCCGGGTCATTAGACTAAACAGAAGCAGTGCACTCATTCTTCCTTAAATGTAATGTTAGGGACACGACAACAACAACAACAACTTAGATTCACTAGGCTAATTCTCACTACTCTACTCAGTGAGCAGGTGTTTTATTATATAGAAGTTAGTATCCTAACAAAAAACCAAGCATGAAAACACTATCAGAATTCATAATACTGACTAACACTCCTCTATTGGTTCAAGAATATTGACAATGGCATAGCTGCCAACCTACCAGAAAAAAAAAATATTAAAATATTTTAAGATTTTTAATGATACATTGGTTGGTTTATTAGAGTTTATTGACACAAGATCCAAAGAGGATATGCTGCGCCAGACATATGGTATTGAACTATAAACATAAGCTGGTAACAACAAGTCGAAAACCCAGACCACCCGACTCGCCCTAGGGCACGAGCAGCAATTTGAGTGGCCGATGGTAACAACAAGTGTATAATCTAATTCTAAAAGGATGATAATGTCTGAATAGAACAGAAAATAAGGAAAGACAAGAGAAGGGAGAAGCGAGGAGAAAAAAGAAAGAAAGAAAAAAAAAAACGATTGCTAAGGTACCTCAGGATTGCAACACCCATATTCACTAAAGTGAACCCCTGATGGGTTTAGCTATGTATTAATGCAATTATTTAAACTTTATTGCAAAGAAACTGATACACACATATATTGAGCTTATTTAACACATACTCAACAATTAAATAACAATTTATTTAATTATTTTTATTATGTGCTATAACTGTAGCTGATAAAAATTTATTATAGTGTTGATTATAACATGGATCACCTCTGATTTTGTAATTAGATCGCCTGCCATGCAGATAGTTGGTTCTCAGAAACTTCTAAAGACTGTCTTACTGCAACATACTAAACTAAATACCTTTGACGGATAGCATTTCTATAGAGAAAAATTTTACTTTCCAGCATTCTTTTGAAATTTCCAAGAAGTTCATTTCCTTGAAAAAAAAATGCCCACTGCTGATTTATTTGCTCCATTGTTAACATACGCTCTGGCAGTTTTTCAAGTTGAAAAGTCAAGAATTCAGCTCCCAGTTAATCAGTTGAATTGAAATCTGTTTCTTCACAGTTTTTAAAGTATAAATATTTTTTAACAAATTATTTTAGAAATAAAAATATATCTTATTTTCCCATTTAGTTACCAAATATCCTTCGATTTCATCTATATAATAAAAGGCAATGTCTGTGTGTTTGTCTGTCCTATACACTATAGGCTTAGCGACTGCACGTCGCAGAGCTACGAAATTTGGCAATCGGAGACTGAGGGAGGGGGAGGCGACATGTGAAAACCGATTTTTAAAATTTGAATTTTTTTGCTGTTGTTATTTAATGTTTTATGTGATTTCGACTGGTTTTTTCCCCCCCTTTTTTCTCTACCATCCAGACGTCGTAGAAAAAAACAAATCACACGACCAGATAGAGCAGACAATTATGAGTAAAAATATATCAATTTCAAATCTCAGAGACAAATTCTAATATTTTTTAAAGATTTTAAAGCAAAAGTTAGTTTCTGCTCAAATAAACAAACTTTTGATTTTAAGTCCTAGCGTCGGGAAAAGTACCAACAATTTCGACTAATAATTTACATTTTTAGAAAGCTCAAAGATCAGGCTTTCTTACAAGTACAATCTAGCCAAGAAATAATAAAAAGTAGTCGCACGATCCGGATTTTAAGGAAGTAATAATTTTCAATTTCATGGCGAAACTGCGAAAGAAGTTTTTCACCCACATGTGACAGCAGACACATGGTGTTTCTATGGAGAAAAAAATAAATAAAAAGAAAGTTATGGAGATTGTCGCGGTGCATTTATGCATTGGGTTAGAAAATTATGTTATATTTTAAATGATGGAATTAAGAGCTTAGCATATGGTCATTATAAAATTTAAATGATTGAATTATAGCAGATTGAATTGTGGTGATGTATTGTATACATCGGGTGGTGGTAACAGTATACTGAGTGAAATTATTATATTTATTATATTTGCAAATGTCATCAGTTTTTGGCCTAGGGATAATTAAAAACTGAATAAGTGTTTGCATTTTATACGGTTTTTGGCCTAGGGACAATTAAAAACCAAATAAGTGTTTGCTTTTTGTACGGTTTTTGGCCTAGGAACAATTAAAAACCGAAGTAGTGTTTGATGGTATCTGGCTGATATATTTCGGCCATGCTCTTGATACCCATGCGAATATCCTGATGAGGATATTCACATGGGTATTAAAATTATATTCGCAAATGACATCAGTGATTGCTTTTTATATGGTTTTTGGACTAGGGACAATTAAAAACCGAATAAGTGTTTGCTTTTTGCACGGTTTTTGGCCTAGGGACAATTAAAAACCGAATTAGTGCTTGTTTTTTTTATAACGTTTTTGACTCTATATGCTGGAATGAATTATGGCGATGTATTGTTTACATCAAGTGGTGGTTGGGACCACAATGAAAAAACTTAAACACTGAAGAAATAAAAAATAAATAAAAAGAAAGTTATGGAGATTGTCACGGTGCATTTATGCATCGGGTGATGGTGGAAACAATCTTTAAAAAAAAAACTTTATTTCGCTGAGCAGCATCGTTAAAGCAGCATTGTTATTTCTTAAATACTAAATGTGCATTCAATATCATCAGTCTCAAAAACACTTTCATGTCATTTGCGATGCATTACTAAGGCAGACAAATGGATACAATTTCATTTATGTAAAACAAAAAATAGAGGAGCATACCTCTATAAAAAAAAAACATAGGAACAGCTGATCCCGGCTGTGAGTGCACATAAAAGGGATCCCTTTCCTAGGGTTACAGGTACAGAAATCCTCAGAATCTCACAGTTCACAGACATTACAATAAATTGACTTTACAAATTAATTTTCAAGAACCCCCCGTAGAACATTATTTTTCATATTAAAATTTCATTATGAGTTTTAACGTCATTATATTAAAACAAACTTTGTTAACTCCATGGGGTTATGATGCCAGCGAGTTTGTCACGGTTAGAATTTTCAAGGATAGCAGGACAGGCTGGTCGCCAAAGGCGGCCAGTTAATAATATGTTTGAAAAATATATATATATATTTTTTTGTATATAGCATATTTAATAAATATTTTTTTTTTTGCATATAATTATAAAAATTTTATTTGATGCAAATAGGCTGCAAAAGTGGGAGAAAGTTAATCATTGGTCATCTCTCTCATGATACAGTGGGAATTGGTGCTTTTGAGCTGCAATTTCACAATACCAGGAAAGATTTTCAGATATAAGAAAGGGAAACTTCGATCTCAAAATTCATGACTTCATTTTCAATTTCTTAACATTTTCAGAGGTCATTTGTGACCAGTTTCCATTTTTAAAATTTCTTTTTTAACTTTCCTGATCTGTAAACACCCTAATGCAGATGAGAAGAAATGCAGATTACCAATAAAAAAATACAAGAGTTATGTAGATGAAAAATTGGATTATTTTGACCTGAAATCGTAACCCCAGAACATGACTTAAAGGAAAAAAGAAGAAGAAATACTGTAAAATCAGAACAAGTATGTTGTGATGGCATCATTATTTTGTACTGGGGCACTGTTATAAGTCCATCAGCTGTTACATACATCTTGGTATGTGATTGGGTGATAAATTTGTATAACACTAAAGGTCTCTCGTAGGTTCAGCCAATACACACATACTGGTGACCGGCCACTCAAATAGGGGCTGTGAACCCTAGGATCAGTCAAGTGGCCTGGGTGTTTGACACATACTGGTGAAATATGTAATGTGATTGGTTGAGACTATGTCAGCCACTACAGATTCTTTAAAATTAACTAGCAAATGAAATGATAAGTGACACATATTTTAGAGTTGTAGTTACGAACGGGGAAGGAGGGGGGTTCGTTATCACACCCATTGTGCAGATGTACAAAGCTTACATGTAACTTTATTATTTATATGAATAAAATTTATTCATTTTGCTATTTTATATAATTACTTCCTTTAACTTCTGGGCATTGTCAGATACATTTTCTAGTTCAATAATAAAATAAAATCCTCATAAAAGAGATTTTTAAACACAAAAATGATGTAACCCCTTTTCCCCAACCTTTCTGTGAGTGTTTTCATTTGGAAAAGTGTGGAAGTGTTGCAAGGTCAATGTAAGGTCAAGGCCAAGGGTTTTTATTAAACACAGGCGTTGCTCAATACCACCATCAATACCCAAGATGATGTCTCTGTGCAAAGATTAAGATTTTCCAAATTCACAGCTTTAACCTCCTTTACTTGCACCAGTATTATGTTTCAATGTTACAAGACAGGTTTAGCTTAAATTCTCAAAGAACTAAACTATGAACTTCAAAATGCCATTAAATTACTATATATCAAAATACAATTAGCGACTTAAGTTTTAAAACATACTTCAAATACAATTCTTACCTTCTGATGATTATTTGCATTTGGGGATGTTTTTCCTATTTTTGTGCCTAAGGGAACGCAATTCATAGTTGGCCGCATTGAATTATTGGATTCTTTCAGTTGAATAGCCTGACCATTGCCTAGAATATAAACACAGAGAATAGATTATAATTGCATCATAAAATTTTACAATATAGAAAAACTCATAAAAATTATGAAAGTGCCATAAGAGGTTGCCAGATGCTTTGATGTAACTTCACTGAATTGACATTCCAGTGTGAGCCTTAGCCTTTTCAAGGGATCTTTCCTATTCTGTCCTACACCCAGCAGGAATTCGCTAATTTCTAGTGCTCAAAACATTAAAGTCCTTACACAGCTAGTCTATCTTAATACTGACCTTCCCATAGGCTGCTTCCCTGTTGGCTTGGCCAGAAAGATTCTAGTTCTGCTCCTTTAATTGAAAATTCATATTACACAGCCAGCCCATTTCAGTCTTTGTATTTTTAGAAACTTAATGAAATCTGGTTGTTTATACAGATAGTAAAGTTCATAATTAAATTTTCTACACCACAGTTCATTAGTTTAGATACCATCAAATATGCTTATTAAAACTTCTCTCTCAAAAACTCTTATAACATTTTCACCTCTCAAAGTCAATGTCTCTGATACATAGGCAAGCATGGGCCTAATTTGGACTATATGCAATAACAACTGAGTTCTGCTCTAAATTTAACTTATTTCAAATATTTTCATATCTAAAAAAATTATGGTTAGTTGCAATAAATTGATTTAACTTCTAATAGTTTAAATTCATTATTCACAAGATATATTCATATTATGCATCAGTGGCGTACGCAAGGGGGGGGGGGGTTACGGGGTTAAACACCCCCTTTGAGCCAAAATATAGTGCCAGGATTTAAGTTACTTTCAAGATTATTTTTTTAGTAATTTTGAAAACTGCTGGTAAAGCTAAAAAAAAAAAAATACTGTCATTTTTCCATGCACTGGCTCATCTACCCAAGTTGACAATAGAACCTCCAGTTTCTGTGATTGACAGAGCTCTTTTGGAAGACCTTAAAAGTTGGGGGGGGGGGGGGGGGGTGAGGGGTAGGAGGCAACCGGATTCCGGTTACTGGAGGAATGTAGCAGTAAAGAATCTGTAAGAGCGGTTGGTGTGTGTGCTTATGTCACGTGCAGTTTTTGTCACAAAATTTCTGTAAATTCCACGAAATTCTTCAGTGCAAAACAGATTGTACTCTCCTCGAAACCAGTATCGCCTGACGTAGTAAGCATCAAACCCAGCTATAAGAAAAAAGAAATTTTAGTTGTTTCATTTTGTTCTTTTGTTATTCAGTTCTGACTCTGACCCCGCAAGCTGGTGCTTTTTATTCAAGCTTCGAATTTTCGTCAGTTAATCACAAATTGTTCTCGTTAAATCAGTGGAGTTGATATTTGAATTCTATTTTTAAATTATAATCTAAAGTTACTGTATACTGCTCGGTATGTCTAAACAATCACATACTTCAATTTTACATTTCTTTGGTAAAAAGCCACGTGTAAATGACTCTCGCATGAGTAGTGCAAATGCAGACATAACGCTATCCATCCCAAATGCTTCTTCTTCCACTCAGCACGAATGTGGTGCTTTTATTGACAATTTCTCCGGTTCTGTTAATGAAGTCGCCCCTAGTTCAACACTTATATCGGGATCGAATAACGGTGCAAAGCCATATGTGTCATCTAAACCCAATAAATGTGAAATGATCCTGATTGCCTCTCAAAGCTTTACTAAAGCACACCTATATGATATTGGATTTTTGTAGTGAAAGATATATCGAATGATAAAAAACTGGACATACTCAATCAACAAAGTCTGGAAACCCAATCCAGGATTTGCTTTTCCAACAAAAGGAAAAAGAAATTTGCTATTCCAGTGTAAATGGCTTTATCGGTGGAAATGGCTTTATCGGTGGAAATGGTTTGCTTATTCAGACTTTCTGGGTGGAGTCTTTTGCAAATTTTGTGCACTTTTTGCCCCTAATGATGGTGCCGTGCAGGATCTGGTAAGCAGCCCTTAGGTCAGTTATGTAAAGCTAAATTTGATAACTGGAAAGATGCTGTCGAGCAACTTTCCAAGCATGAAAAGTGTCACTATCATAAGCAATCAATAGAGATTGCTGGAACTTTGAGTGACATCAAGTGTGGAAAGAAAAAGTCTGTGGAAGAGCAATTAGACACTGCGGCAGTGAGAACAAATTAGAAAACAGAAAAAATATCATACCAATCATTGAACCAGTTTTGTGGAGAGCAAGGACTCGCATTGAGAGGGCACAGGGATTCAGGGAGAATTGCAGTGACTGAAAAACCAGATGAGAATGACGGAAACTTACGAACACTGCTTTGTTTCCGAAGTAAGTATGATCCCATTCTAAAACAAATGTTGGAATGCAGCGGTGGAAATGCACAGTATATCAGCCCCCGAATCTAGAATGAAGTAATTGAAGCCTGTAATAATTTGATACTTCGCAAGCTTGTTTGTGAAATAAATGATTCAACTTTCTCTGCCATTTTCGCAGACAAAACAACTGACATAGCAGGTGTAGAACAATAATCGCTATGCGTTCGTTATATAGACAGGGAAAAATTCGCTGTGAAAGAATTTTTTTTGCAATTTATTCCTATCCATGATGTAATGGGTAAAGGAATTGCAATGACAATAATAAACAAGCTGCAATCATTAAATGTGGAGATCAAGAAGTTGCGTGGCCAAGGCTACGATGGAGCAGCCTCAATGAGCGGAAGACTAAATGGTGCGCAAGTCCATGTGAGGGAAGTGATTCCATCCGCTCTTTATGTACACTGCTCTGCTCACAGCCTCAACTTGGCAGTATCAAAAGTGTGTGAGGTCACAGCAATAAGAAATTGCATGGGGACTATAGCAACCTTGTATGAATTCCTGAACACTCCAAAAAGACAATATGTACTCACGATCGCAATAAATGATATGGAAACATCTACTTCGCGACGAGAAAAACTAAAACATCTCTGTACAACCCGATGGTTGGAAAGTAATGACTCTGTAACAGCAGTAATAGAGCTTTATGATCCAGTTGTTGAAACACGCCAAAAAACATCAGACTGGATAGATAAGGATTTGTCGGCACAAGCCAATTCTCTGCTGTGCACGATAACAAATTGACAGTCTGTGATTTCGCTCTTTTGCATTCACAAGGTGTTCTCCTTAACTGTGCATTTGTGTAGGTTTTTGCAGAAGTCGACGATTGACTTACGGGAAGCAGTGAACCTGGCAGAAGACATTAGTAGTGAAATAACATCTTTGCGCGAAAATGCCTATGGCGAATTCTCTAAAATATTTATTTCTGCCTCAGAAGCCTTAGAGAAGTTAGGATTATCTATTATAATTCCTCGTGTGGCTGGAAGACAAACGAATCGCGTCAACGTATCTGCAGCGACACCAGAAACATATTTCCGTGTCAGCATTTTCATTCCATTTCTCGATTCTTTCTTGTCCCAGCTGATTTACGCTTCCTAACACACCAAGAAATTTAAAAGGATTCCAGTGCATTCTACCAACTGATCCTTCAGTTTTGCAACCTTCACAGCTTGAAGCATTCGCAGCGCTTATGCAGTTTTATGCTAATGACTTGGACGGTTGCCAGGAAAACTTAAACTCTGAGCTAACACTGTGGTATAAAAGAATTATGATAGTAGGGGAACATGATAAATTTAGCCCCCCCGAAAACTGCTATAGAAGGTCTGGCTATATGCAACCAAAATATTATGCCTAATATATTTAGACTTCTGGAAATATTAGCCGTCCTTCCAGTTTCTACTTGCACAAGCGAAAGATCATTCTAAACCCTTTGCCGTCTTAAGACGTACCTATGCAATTCCATTGGAAGTACAAGAATGAATGGTCTAGCTCTTCTGAACATTCACAGAAATCATACCCCAACTGCAGAAGACATATTAAATGAACTTGCAAAGAATCCTCGTCGACTGGACATTGCCTTATAACCTATGTGCGCAGTGACTCATAAGTATTGAGAATTATCTCTTTCATAATTCATTGGAATTAAAAAGTAACTTTTATATTATTCTGATGTTATACATATAATTTACAGATATGAATATATGTTAGTTTTCTCCTTTGATCAGTTTTCTCTTTGGGCTTCTTATTGCAAATACGTGCATGTAGTATATTCTTAACACCAAAACAGTTTTTATATAAATAAAAAATAAATTTACCATTTGTATATACTGTACTGGCATCAGATCAACATGCATTGCCAATGCCCAATGGGAAATGCCCAAATGGATTTACGAGTATAATTCGAATAAACGATTTATTATAAAAGAATTACACAAACACACACACACACACACACATATATATATATATATATATATATTGTACTTTCAAACTATTATATATATATATATATATATCATGACATCACTGGGGAAAAACTATCTCAAGGATGAACCCCCCCCCCCCCCCCTTGAAGAAATCCTGGGTACGCCACTGTTATGCATAGCAATTTTTGCTTCCTCAGCTATTAATAATTTTTTAGCCCCATTTTTAGTTTGTAAGATAATCATGACTGGAACACATAGTTCCCCCTGAAGAAGCTCTTAAAATAAAACTTTACAAAAGAAATGGCAGATGTTTACTTTGCAAGGAAAAAGTTTCAGCAACTATTGGAACACCAGTTTTTCCTATAGGTCTGGAGATACTGGATTTTTATTAGATTTTTATGCACACTACTACTATTAGAGATTTTCAACGGAATCAGCTTCATAGTAAATTAAAATTAGTTAAGTAAGTAGTATATTGATTCGTGCCTGTTGCAATCTCTATTTTACATGATTATTTGTTAAAAAAATCAAGCGAATTGAAATCTTGTACTTGTAATACCATAACTATATTTATATATATATTAAAGTTTATGCATCATGAATAATATATGTAATAATCTGCTATGGGTAGCATATGACTTTCCTTACAAAATCTAATGCCTATTTATTTCACTGCAAACAAATGGGGTAGAAAATCTACAGCACAATGATTTTAGTATTGAGTTGTACATTAACAATTGGCACTTTTCTGACAACATATAAAACTATTTCAAAATACCAAATTAACTTATATTTCATATCACATTACCCAGATTTGATAATATTTTCAAAGTCAAGATTATACAATGGAAGAGGTAATCATAAACAGTGATCAAAATGTTCATGACTTAAATAATTTCTTATCACATATTGTAAAATATTCATATCAGAAAATGGAGTTCCAATAAATACGTAAAGCCTAAACAAGATATCAGTTTTTGTGTTACATATATCAGGATAGGGTATTTGTCTTTGGTGTATTTCCAAATACAATCTGTATATTTCAAATGTAAATCATTTTGAAGGTTTATTATTTCCGGTTCTAGCATTTACCACTAATGCTCCTCAATTTACAGTAGCCATGGCAGAGCCATCTTCATATTTATAGAAAACTAGCAGAAATACCAGTTGTTGACTGGTAAAATACTGAAATAAAATTAAACACAATACACAATCTGAAATAGTTTAGTCATAAACCTACTCCTAATTAAGCCATAAACCAATAGAAAAATATGTAAATCTATTGCTTCATTCTCGAGTTATAGGCAGTTGTTCAATGGACTCATTACCTACAAAGAGTTCCACCAAATTAGATCATGTATTTCAGAAGATATTTAACTTGGAAGAGTATTTTTTAAATTTTTACTTTCATATATTAATGCAAAACAAAATCTGAAAAAGATTTGAAAATAAACTTGTTCTTAATTAGTTTTAGCAAACTAGTGAAAGAAGTATGTAAATCTGTTGAGCTGTTCTCAGGTTATAAGTGGTAAT
The DNA here is from genome assembly GCA_951213105.1 of Amaurobius ferox. NCBI lineage: Eukaryota > Metazoa > Arthropoda > Arachnida > Araneae > Amaurobiidae > Amaurobius > Amaurobius ferox. Next base: position 72,399,429 of record OX578146.1, on the reverse strand, counting down.
GACTAACATATTTTTATTCTTGTTATTTTACACTTTGCTGTAGAGTGATAAAATTTACAGAGTATTCCCTGAATTCAACCTCATTGCCTGAAAACAAAGCCATCAAAATCCCTTGCATGGTTCAGGCAGGGAATATTTAAGTTAGAAACTTATATTAAAACTTTTTCTTTCATATATCAGATTGAGCTGCAAACACTATGCAATTGTAAAATTTGTCAACAGGAGATGTTCAATGGAATGGCTATTACGTTGATGAATGTTAAAAAAAGTGAAACTAACCAATAAATGTTAGTTACTGCACAAGGAGAATAATTCTAAGTTTTGGAACATCATCTATTGGATGGTTTTGTGTTTATACTCGTGACAAGGATATGTACATGCATGACGGAACACATTTGAAAGGGCTAAAATCATAATATTATTTTCTGAAATCCTGAATCCAAATTTTGTATCTTCCTTTCATGAGGGTACTGCTATAGGAAATTTTAGAAACTTTACACATTTATACTTACACATTACATAACATTTAATAATTATCTACATTAAATTAATATATATATATATATATATATATATAACAGTTATTTTGTCAAGACAAAGTTTATGTTCTTTTGAGACTCAGATATTTATTTAACTTGGCAAAATCTACAAAACTTATAATCAAGGAAGCGTTGAATTGAACTATTTTACATACCCTGAATAGCAGCAATTTCCATGTCATCTGTAATAACTACTTCTAAATCTGTACGATTTTTCGAAAATTTATCCATCATTGGCACTTGTCCATCAGCAAAATCACCTGTAGAAAGGGCTTCAGGTAGTTCCTCCCGCATCGTTTCAGATGTCTGATCTGATATTTGATTGGTTTGTTTGGACCGGACAGACTAAAAACAAGTAAAAAATAGTATGAAAATGTTTAAATATTCAAAACTTTTATCATGAATGCAAAACGTCTATGATTTAATAATATTGAAATATACACTACACATTAGAATCACCAGGAAATACTGTTTTCACTTAAGAATAGTTGTGATTTGCACTTCCATTTTTGATGTATCAACACTTTTATTTAATTTCTAATAAACAAATTTTGAACATTCTGGAGTTCGAATTTTCATCGTAGCAATTTCTTTATACAAAATTTAAATATTAAATTGGGTCAAATTGGCTTATCACATGATTCTAATTAAAGGACAAGGCAAGAAAATACATTAAAGATGATTGCCAAGATTGTTTCCCCTTGCTGCAGTAGATTTTTAATCTAATGTGTATTTGATACAAGCACTTCAGCTTATTTTTTAGGAGCAACTAGCACAGCTCAGTGATTGGTTAAGAAGTTTGGTTTACAAAATTGGTTTTAAATATTTTTATGAATCCAAGACTGATTCAAAGGCACCATCTCAAGGTACCTGCACAGAAGAAGAAAATCTTATTGCGATGTCTTGTGGCAAAACTTTAAAAACAAAATAATGAGAAATGAGTTTTTGATATCAATAAAAGATGAATATCTGTTGCTAAGTGCAAAAGCTCAATGAATTTTAACTTCATTCACAAAGTCATCTTTGTGAAACTGGGTTTTTGACAATCACTGTAACAATAATAATAAATAAAGGGAAAAAAAAAATCCATACAAAATTCAATATAGAACAGGAAATTAGAATGGCTGAGTCCAATCTGATTCCAAGGTTAAAAAAACTGTGCAGGTTGCAGCAAGTACATACAACCTGTTGATCATTAAAATATAATTATACTTATCTAAAACACAATAAAAATAATTTTTCTTTCAATTTATGCATATTTTTTTTAAATCCTATGTTTTGAAAAAAAAAATTGTTTTTTCTCTCACACACAAATGATCTCAAGCCCATTTATAATAATAAGCATACTTTGAATGTTTAAATCATCAGTACCATAAAGTATTAAAATTTTGATAACTATGTTTTTATCTCTATTTTTATATAACTACCAAAATGAATTACCTGACATTAGCCAGGCCCTAAATAAGCACACACTACACAAATAATATAGGTGTACTCACTTTCCACATCGCTTATTTTAAACTAAAATCTTTCTCATCTATCTTTTCAATCCACATCTTTTAGTTCCAACACAGGTGCAGTTGCCCGCAACAATTTGTCACACATGTACAGAAACGTCAACTGCTTCCCATAGCCAACCGAAGAAAGAATGGAATCAAAAATTTCAAATTTTATGCTTTTCATTGAAAATTAACAGAAAATCAGAAAATAAAGTTCTAATTAAAAAAATTCCTTTTGTTAGAATGTGAAGATATGCCCCATATTTTTGACAAATTATAAATTTGTTCTAATCATCCTTTTTCAAATGCAGAGAAATAAGAAAATAAAGCATGCATATTTTTTATTTAAAAAAAAAATGAAAAAAAATGAAGGAATTATCTCGCAGATTCGGTTTAAAGATCGTTAGAAAGAATGTTCTTCAATTCCTCTGATGATATCAAGTTGAAAACTCTGTGATAATATTTTTGATCGCTAAGGAATTGATTTGTGTGAAAATCGCTCAAAATCATATTTCAACATAAAATAACTAAATAACTAATTTGAATTAGAAAAACACTCGACAAGGTTTATCATCTCGGGAGTTCAGCTAATCCTGTACAAAATTTAGTGGCTGTCTGAAACATAGATTTCCTACTACAGATCACACAGGTAAAAAGACAAACATCTTCTTTTATTATGCAAGATATATTCTTGAACAAAATACCATTTCTTTATATTATCATAGTGATATATCTATATATCTATCTATTTATATATATATAAATAAAAATTGAAATTTTTTAATCAAAACTATGCATAAACTACGGTAAGTACAAAAAACCCATCTCTAACATATCTGTTACAAATAAGTAACTATAGACCAAGACTAAGGATAAAAATAGTAGGTAACTTATCACTATATTAGTATGGGGATAAGGGAAATATTAGTATATATAAATCACAATTAAATAGGTATATATGTAAATATATACAAAATAAAAAAGCAAACACTGCAAAAATGAGAAAAGACAACAATAATTAGCTCAAAATTAAAGATCAAGACATAGAGAACAATCAGTTGAAACTACATAAAAAATGGAGGTTAGTCCGAAATTACATTCTCGTCAAGACAGCCATACAATTCGAATTAAAACTAATAGAATCGCCAGTTTCAGACAATGGCATTTGTATTTGACTATGGACACCATTAGAACTGTCTACTGGCTAGTAGAAGAAGAAATAATAAAAACCAAATGAATTAAAAACCAGAAATATAAAAAACAGAAATACAAACTTAAAGGTACTGTCACCACGTGTGAGTCGAAATGTTTGCAGGCGAACATACGACAGAGCATTTTACATCTCTCTGTTAAAGTGAGCGGATACCAGAATGAATATACTATTGAAAGTGAACGAAATTTTTTTTGAATGAAGACTTTCAAAAATAGTAATCAGTATACGACTCAGGACAAGTGGAAAGTAGTCTTTCAAAAATAGTAAACAGTATCAGACTCAGGCGGATGAGTACACTTCCCCGTAAAATAATTTCAAGCACTTTTTAAGGACTTTCAAGTACTATGTAATTTTTTTTTATGGATGTCAATCAACCCCTCATTATGAAATTCCATGCGTTTCTGGGAGGAAAAATAAATAGCAAACTAATGTTATTATTTATTGTTGAAGCCACTCAGAAATTTTTGGAAAAAAAGGATGTTATTTAGGAAATTTTTCAGGAATGGAGCACTGAGGAAATTTCTAGGAAAAGCAGAACATCTTGGGAAAAACACAATGCTGAAGATCCGTGGAACATATTCATCCTTGCCTTTTTCAAACACTTTCCAGGACTTAACAAGAAAATGAGAATTTTCAAGTACTTTCAAGGCCTTGAAAATGGTTATTTAAAATTCAAGTACTTTCCCAATTTTCAAGCACCCATATGCACCCTGATATATATATATATATATATATATATATATATATATATATATATATATATATATATATATATATATATATATATATATTAGCATATATCATTTTGAATTGATTCTGGAATTCAAAAGTATTTGTTTGGCAGCACTCCTTCTGAAAAATAAGTTTGAATATAACTGTTATTACATAACAATCAATCTATAGACAATTTCAAGCTTCTATTTGAATTTATTTCAGAATTTGAACTTTAAGTTCATTCAATAATTTGAACACTTTGGTCAAAATAAGTACCATCTACTAAAATTTAAATTTTCATAAATTATAAATTATCATAGAGTCTTATCTGACCTGTGTATTAAATTTCAAATCACTATGACATTTGAAAGCATATCCTACACATCAAAAATGTATATTAGCTTGCTTTCTATTGGTTAGTTTAGTCAATATGATAAATCTGGTTGAACTGGGTTAAATGGTGTTGAGTTATATAGCTAGAAAGACAGACAAACAAACAAAAATATAATATAGATTTTTATACCACCTAAATCAATAGTTTTAGTTAAAACTATCATTTTTCAGCATATATACCACAACCATTTTGATAGGAATTATCTTTCTTCTTATGAAATAATGCTGTAAAAGTCTTACATTTTTGAATAATTCAAGTTCTAATAATGAAAATTACAAAAAATTCTATATAGTTCAAGTTCTTCACATAATTTATGAACACATATTTTCATAGAGACATGGTATAGAGAAAGTATTGTTTTCTGAAAATGTACTGTCATTCTTGAGTTATCATGCCTGCATCTTAGAGATATATAAACATACCCTCATAAACACATGCACACACACACAAATGGGCTACCTTCTTAAAGTGTTTAAAATGTGTCCAGGTCTTAAAATGTGTTAATGATCATTTATGTCAATATAACAAATTTTAAAATTTTCAAGAAAATAATACTTTCTCTATATTTTAATTTGAAAAAATTAAATCAAATCAATAACTCAGATACCAAATAGATTAGAAAAATAAATATATAACAAATGAAATTACTTTCAGAATTTGTAATAATTTATTTCTAATCCAATTGCTAGCTTTAGTAAATCGCTCGATTGCTTCCTGCAGTTTTTTCGTGTCTGCTGTGTCTGAAGGAGCTTGTGATAAATTAGAGGCACCGAAGGAGGACAGCAACAAGGCAAGGAACAAATTCAGCACCTAGAAATGAAAAAGGACATATAGGTTACCATATAAATTTCAACAAATCAAACCAACTATCATTTAGCATAATTTCAAAAAGAAAGGGAAAAAGAAGAGCTTTAGGTGATAATTTAATCCACCCTGATAATACAAGCTCAAATATTTCATTTATAATTTATTTTATTCCTTTTCAAGTTACATATAAATAGTTTAAAGATAAGTATCTTGAAACAACATGTTCTTCTAAATTTAGATTCGCTTAAGCTATTTTTGTTTATTCATTGTAAAAAATAATATATCTAGTACAAAAAATGAACAAATGCAAAACATTAATATTGTTACGAATGCGCAATGTTCTCTTTGGTGCCTCCTCTTTCGTCTGTCACGAAGGCAAGCCAAAGAAAATACAGTGCATGACATGAGCCCAGGATTTCCAGATTTTCTCATTTAGAAGGGTTGCCAGATTTGGCGATATATTGCCAGATTTGATGACTTCCGAAATGTTCCAGAAACTTTTCAATAGAATGATTATTCTTTGAGATATAGATATTTCCAGAAGTTTTTATGGAAACTGGAGAAAGGACTCACTCCTCTGTTGCAGTGGAGTTGACGAATGGACATGACATGAGCTATATTGAACTGTAATTTTTGTCAATGTTTTGAGAATAGTAGCTGCTGTTTTGTGAAATTACTTTCGTTAACATTTTGAGAATAATATCGCTTATTCTGTGAATTTAGTGGAGCATTTAAGTACTATTTGATTGTATATTGTTCCTGTTTACTTTGTGCTTGTAAATAAACATTAGTTATCCAAAAACTTGGAGTCATTCTTGTATCCTGCATATACACTCATGATTCTAGAGGATATGTTTCGTAATAACTGGTGTCAGAAATGGGGTTTCCAGAAACTTGGACTCGTTTTTGTATCCTATGTATACACCCATGATTCTAAACGATACGTTTTGTAACAATATAAACAAGGGGAGAGCAACTTTTTAATAGTGATGAGCAAACTTATACATTGCATTGATACATTTCATTTAGTGAGTTGTCCATACTGTATCAGTATCATTCTCAATAGATACTGTATCGCATTGACTTCATCATATTTTGACCAAGATAATTAAATTTCCTGAACCTTGTTTTTTAAAATTTTAAAGTTGAAAATACAAATTATAAACTAATTTAGAATTTTTATTTACCACATTAATGAAAATTATACATAAAATGTACTTATAACACATTTCAAGAGCATATCAATATAACTTAGGTCAATGAGACTAATATAAATACAATAGACCTATTTAGTGTAATTGAACATGATCTGAATAATCAAAATTTCCATTAATCCAGAAATTGCACAATTAATATTAATGCATAACTTCTGTTTACAGAAATTTATGAAATCAGTCAACTGACTTCAAAAAGTTGAGTAAAAAAGTTATGCATATGCAATTATTTTTCAAAATGCATTTTTAACATTTTAAGAACATTTAGCATATAAGTTTTTCAAGAGTGCATTTTAACAAAAAGGATAAATGGTTGAATTGTTTTTATCATTATAAAAAAATCCCATCTAAAATTAAAAAAATCATTAAAAAAAGGTCACAACTAAAGAAAATTGTTAATACAATATATATTAAAAGCATATTGATACACAGTAAGTACCAAGTACGGATATGAAATATCAATGTATCATATGGTCATATATCAATATAATTGTCTCAATATGCCCAAATCAATAAGTTTTTAAATAAACGAGTGCCAACATGTAATAAATTCTTCTAGGAAACACGAAACAAAAGCCACAAGATGCATTTAAGAAAGGAATGAGGTAGTAGAATGGCAAGTATTTTGGGGGACCACTCTGTATAGAGTTAGCAGTTTTATTTGTGTCTCAGAATGAATTATTTATCATTCCTCAAGTCTTAAAAATGCCCCTGCTATGTAAATATTGCAGATACAGATAACACCATTCAATTTCCAAATCACCAATTTTGAATAAAAATCATTTTTGCACTGTTTTGTCCCTGCACAGCCATACTAATTATATAATATGGACATAGTAAGTCCTAAATAAACTCTTTTGGCATGCCCTAAATCTGCATGTCAAATGTTGTGTGAGGTGTATATCAATAGAGGATGTTTAATTTGCTTAAACACTACATTCTCAATAATAAATGGAAATACTTGAAACCACAAAAAAGAAAAAGTTTTTTTACTGAGAAAAGTAAAATTAAAGAATTAAATGCTATATTCACAAGTTTGCATTCAATTTTTGCCATTTTTGAGCATAACACTTTTCTGCCAAATTTTGTACTCCTGTACCAAATTTTGTGGCTGTGCGTAGCTTTGATTTTCTGCTACAGACATATAGAAAAATTCAGTTGTTATAAAAATATTCTGCTAACGCATACAGGCTTATGCATAATCAAACAAAAATGTTTAAAACTACCGAAAGAAAATTCTGATTAAAAAAAAAATTGTAACATCAAAAGCAGAAACAAGACTAATACATGGTAAGCGCGTTATAGCATTGACTAAAAGACATTTATCAGTAAAAGCATTAAATTGTGCTTTATGAAGGTACAATACAGTAGCCAAGCTATATGTGTATATGTACTGTTCACATACACCATATTAGCTGATAGTAAATAACTTCATATTTGAATCCCCAATATCAAATTAACCTTGATTCCTAAATTTATTGCAATTTTGATAAAAATTTGTATGTTTAAAAATGTACATGTAGATACTATAGCCAGTATGATCATCTTTCTATATATGTAAGAATTTATTTTTACTCCAATTTTGGTTTAAATCATTTACTTAGTTTTCAGGCAAAGGCGATTAAAAGGAATATCACCAACAGATGGGAATGGAATTCATAAAAAGCAACTTCTAGAAAGCTGCTGCCAGTGATCAAAAACACACTTATTTATACAAAGACATTAGATGACATAAGATGAACCATACCTGCCATAGCTGATCGAAAATCAAACATATTCCCGAACAGATAGCACTAAACTAAAAGAGGTGACGATAGTTTATTAATACGTTTTTCAATAACTATGCTTTTCAATAATATCAATTTTCTACAAATAGAAAATTTATAGCATAGAAAAACATGTTCCTACTCAATAGAATTCTATTTTAACAAAAGTTAGAAGCTTTTAGAATGCACAGTTCCTACAATAGAGACAATATAATCAATTTTGTAGACTGATAGCAGAGTATGAAATGGATTCAATGTTAATTGAAGAATGTTGATGTCAACGAACAAAATATTCATCATTAATAGTAGTTCCAACTTTATCCAAAATATAAACTTTTTAGGATAAATTGTTTATTAGATAGATTACTGGCAAGCTCATTTGACACACTTGATGTCAATTAAAAGGAAAATGCATGTAAAAAGTTCTACAACTTTGCTACAGGCACTATCTTTCAAAAATGTGCCTCTATTCATAAGATACAACTTTCACAAATATCTGTTAAAAATACTTGTCTGGATAAGAAAAAAGAAAAAAATACCAATAATTGATTATTATTTGCTTATAAAAAGATATTTATGTTTCATATTGGTAATGCAAGTTCGGTTCAACTACTACGAAATACATTCTAGGACCAACATATGCCAGTGACATCCTGATCTAAAAATCTATTATTATTTGGAATAAGTTATCAACAGAAAAGACCAAAAATAGCATAAACCTGTTCCTTTCTTTTACTACAGACTCTAAACCATAACTGATGATGCTGGTTCATCACCAATGCGTTTGCTGAACATATTTTTCTTGTCCTAAACTCAGTTTAACTCAGTTCTGTCATTATAGAAATCCTCTTGTTTAGTAGCAAAAAAATTATTTTTTGGTTTGTTCAGACATAAAATTTTCAACTATAGTGGACATGTCAAGTGCAATGTGAAATGAAAGCTGAAATCCAAAAAGGTGGAACATTATTAGATGAGTAAACTATTCAGAAATTTAAAAAAAAAACCTATTTTTTTTTTATGCAGTCCAAATGGAAAATGCTCAACACTATCCATATTTATTACTTACTGCCAAGCATTTTCAAAAACACAGTTTCATACAAATACTAAAGTTTTCAAAAATAATTGCATCTCTGAAAATACACACACTTTGTATATATTTATATATACTTGAATATATTAAATAATAAAACATGTTAATAAGGTAAATACTTACCACAAGGTTGCCGATTACAACAGTTGATAGAAAAAAAGGTAAGCATGTCCAACCTGATACAAGCAAGCAATCCCACATTGATTCAATCCATTCTCCACAGAGCACACGAAAAACAATCATAAAAGAATGCATAAAATCTTTAAAATTCCAATTTGGTACTTCTCCGTCTTTAAATCTAAAATGATAAAAGTCTAACTAAATTTTCCAAAATACACACAATAATAATAAAAACTAAATTCAAAGAAAAGGTGCTTAACTCCCCCTTTTCTTTTATATGAAGATGTCTCAAAATTAGAAAAAAAAAGGAGCATCCTAAGCAAGATACGTTTAGGCATCCAATATCTATTGTAGAGAGAAATGTACTAATACTAGCAAAAAGCTGACTCATTTTATAGGTATTTCAAAAGAATGGAGAAAGCCTTTTATTTGATATAAATTTGTCAAAACATATTTTTTTGTATAGAACTAATTTATAAAAGTCACATTAATTACATTTAAACTATTATATAAGACACCACTATATTTACACAAATTAACAGGAGAGTATATTAAGGATAAGAATACTTTAATGGTTAAATTTTAATAAATAACTGGATCTTGAAAATAGCTTTTCTAAGAAAAACAAGTATTTTTTTAGGAATTTCCCTTGAAAATCAAAAATAAATACTTTACTTATAATGCCTTATCCTGCATTATTGCTTGTTAAATAAAGTAGTCTAGATCTTATTACTTAATTATAATAAATACAAAACATAAGTATGGCGATGTTTATATTCAGAAGAGCGGGTAAAATAGTGAGCCAGGATGAACAAAAAAACTAATTTTTCAAAATTGCTCAGTATTTTCAATATAGCTGATACCTTGAAATATGGGCAATATGTTCACTATTTAATTGTTACACGATGATTTTTCAATCTGGCGCACATCACAAAATTATATTTTTAATTAATTATTTTTACAAAGCTCAAATAAAGTACACACAGTCAAACATTTATTATACATTTTACAGTAATAGAATTTAAAAGTAAGCAACTTTTATTATTTAAAATGTACATATACCCAATTCTTCCATTACACTGCACCCACTTGGGGGTGCAATAAATCAGTTATATTTGCCTTTACAGCTTAAAAATTTCTGATATTCTTTATTCAGGCAATATTTCAGGTCCCCTAAAAAAAGAGTTTTCTCAGTCTATCATACTCTTAGAAGTGATGACAAACGCCGGTTAACCAATAAATCATTTCAACTGTTGAACATTACGTACAGGTATACCAGGATCTCTTGACACATAACCTCTTTACCTATAATGATTGTATAAAAAACTGCATGAATAAAAGTCTCCAAGATGAGCTTATAAACAAAACTTATACTCACAAATGCTTTTTATCCTCATAATTTTTCCCAAAAAGTTGCATTCCCATGACTGCAAAGATGAAGATGATGATTCCCAACACAAATGTCAGATTTCCTAAAGCACCCATGGTTTTCCCCATAATGGAAATTAGAAGATTTAAAGTGGGCCAAGATTTTGCCAATTTGAAAACTCTAAGCTGCAAAAAACAAAAATAAGAGTACAAGTGATTTTATTACAATGATAAATACTAGGGACTAGAAATTAAGACAATGTACATGTCAAGTAAAGAATACAAATACAGAATACATACTTATATACTGGATGAGTCATAAATAAATGAGGCTATAAATAAATATTTATGCAAAAAATATTTTTCTAACAGTCACTTAAACTGATCAGTTAAAAACAAAATTTTAATTAATAGAGAATTAAAATTAAAATGCTCCCCTCCCCCCCCCCCGAAGTAGTATTAACCCCAAACTTCCAATCATATTGAATGGGCTCTACTCACTCACTCCTGAAAGTAAGTGCAAAATATGTTTTATCGAATAAAGAAGATCATGGATCACTACACCCAGAATGCGAGTCCTCACAGAAAGATAGCAGCACTAAAGATTTTTGCACTGAAGAATGGGTGGAAACTGCCTTAACCTGGTCATATTTTGCTCTTTCTCTCTCTCTTCTTTTAAATTCTCATAATTAAAACTTTTATAAAATTGTAAAATATTTTTTCTCTTTAACCAAATTTAACATCCTAATCAAAGTATTTCGATAGTTTTGAAAGGAGATCTCAACAATGTATATATGATGACAGATTTTAATAGTAACATAAAATATTTATATATATTTAAAAATTCATTATAAATCTTTTGACGTTAATTTGACTTATTCAAACATTTAAATTAAGTATTATTCAAGTAAGTATTACCCATTAAGTATTATTCAAACATTTAAATTTTATGCAATAAATCAAAGACAACAAATTGTAGATTAAAAGGTCATTTAATAAAAACCATCCTTTATGATGTACAAATATGGATGGTTTTTATTAAATGACCTTTTAATCTACGATTTGTTGTCTTTGATTTATTGCATTACTGAAGTTGACGCATACCCACTTTAATTTTTTAAATTTTAACTATCAAAAATACTTATAAATTGCATAATCTAAATTGTGTAATTATATAAAATTATATAATATAAAATTATGTTGTGATAAGAATAAATAAATTTTGTAAAATAAAATCTGCTTACCTGCTTACCTAAAAGATCAAAATATTTTCTTTGATAAAGAAACATGAATGAAAACATAGATTTTCAAGCAGATTTACTTACCAAACGAAAGGATCTGAGAACTGAAAGACCTTGAACACCTTCTAATCCTAATTCTACTAGAGATAGGGCAACTATGATGAAATCAAATATATTCCAACCTTCACTGAAATACCTTTTTGGGCTTAAGGTAATTAGTTTGAATCCTGCTTCAATTGCAAAAGTAGCTGTAAAGAACTAAAAAGAAAAGATAAGCATTTATTCTTTCTAAGTACAATGGAGTGGCAACCAGAGAAACTTTATTTTCAGAGATAAAAAGAACATAAAAACAAAAGGGATCTCCAATTAAAAGAAACATTCAGAAAGAAGCAAAACAAAAAATGGCAACAAAAATAACAATAGCAAAATATAAGCAGAGTGGAGTCAAAATTATCTAACAAGTTCAAACTTCACTTCTCACAGGAACCATTCTGTATAGTATTGTAAAACCTCTAGTTACACCCTAAATACCATGCTATTTTACTACAGATGAATTTAGTACTATTCTTTGTCATTAAGAATTGAAACAATGCATTTTGTCAAGCAATGGATATTCATTAACAAAGAGTAACAATAATCATATGAAAATCCAGAAGAGCCTTTCACAACAAATTTAATGTGACAAGAGGATCCGGACAGATACAGTAACAGATTTGGTTAAATGTTTTCTTTTATTATTGTCACCTTTGCTCTGCCTTGCTGTAACATATAATTTGAAACTATACTATGCTATTCTGATTATTTCTACGCACTTGTTTGTAAGCATTGCAATTCATTGATATTGAATATCCAGTGTACTGAATTATTTTTTCAGTGACAAAGAATTACACTACAATGTCCTATAACAGTAATTTTCTGTTATGCCATGCATTGCTAAACAATTAAACATGATTGTAAGATTTAAAGAACGAGGAATGACAATGTGAGGACAGTGTTGACATAAAGGTTACACACTTATGGTGTAAGTGTTTGACGTATTACAATAAAATGATTTAAAAAGCATGTTTTTATAATTAATGTACTCATTAAGTAATAGCACATGGTGGCAGTGAACATACAAGTGATTCTGAGAAGTAAAAATAATAGTTAACTCCTATTTCTGAGCGAATTTAATATCTGTATTCTAACGAGGACAGAAAGGTACCTGTATACCAGATTCCAGCTTCAGATTCTTTTATGTTTATGACCAGCAATGAATGGAAAAAGCAGATATCTCATTTTGAAAGATTTCGTTGTGCTTCCAAACTTACTAAAAACCACAAAGAAAACAGGAACATTCTCTTATTTACCTAATTGGTCATCAAGTGAAAAAATTTTTAATGTCTTTCAATTTTAAGGAAAATATGATAAACGATTAAGAAAATTTTAAAAGTTACTTTGAGAAATATTTTATTCCCACTCAGAATATTATTTATGAACGTTATAAGTTCTAAAGTTCAAGAAGAAAGGGAATCTGTTGAAAATTGTGTAACTGTGTGCACAATAAAAAAAAATGTCAGAACGACTTAGACTAGAAAGAAAATTGACATTAGAAAAAGTTGTAAACACCACAATAAAAGCTGAAATTATTAAAAAGCAGCAAATAGCAGAGAAATCAAACACATTGTATGCTATGCAACAAAAGGTTGTTCTCAGAAACCAAATTTCCAAAGAGGGGGGGACAGCAAATCAATGCAACAAACCGGTAAAAACTTAATAAACCAGAAATTTTGATGGTGTCAAAAACCACATAAACTACCAAAGAAGACTGTCCAGTATGAAAATCAGTGTACAACAAATGCAAGAAAATGGGTTATTATGTCAAGGTGTGCAAATCAAGAAGACATGTTGATGAGCTGGGAGAAAGAAATTCTTGGGTTTTTGAAAACCATAAAAATTCCAGACAATCAACATAGTATGCGAAATATCACAAATAAGAGGTGGCATGCTAATGTATTAGTTGAAGACACCTCTCTAGAGTTTAAAATTGATACTGGGGCTGACATCAATACAGTACTTTATCACATGTACAAAACTTGATTAAACAGAATTACATGCAACAAATAAAGTGATCTATTTTTCAAATTAAGATCTAAAAACAGTCGGTGTGGTTCAAAAATAACTGAAAGCTAAAGATACAAGTTTCAGCCAACTGATTTATATGGTTCATAAATTAGAGCATCTTTAATTAAGTTGTAGAACCAGTGAAGAGCTAAAGCTGCTGTGAAGTTGATGACAAATTAGATGCCTTGAAAGAATTTCCTAAGCTGTTTAAAGGTATAGAGAAGGTACAGAAACTGTATAGGATAAAATTGAAAGAAGATACTAAACTTTATGCAATTTCAGTACCAAGGAGAATTTTACTCCCTTTGAAAGACAAAATTCAGAAGAAGTTGGAAAAAATGGTGAATACGAATATTATTACTGAGTCAACAGATGAAGCCATGGACTGGTGTGCACTTATGGTAATAGTTCATAAGAAAACAAGAGATATTTATGTATGTGTCAACCTGACAGTTCTTGAAGAAAATATTGAACATTAATATTTTCCCATGACATCTGTTGATTATAGTTAAAGTCAATTTCGAAATGCAAAATATTTCTGTATTATAGATGCTAATGCTTGGGTTTTGGTACATAGCTTTTGAGCCAGAGTCATCCAGTTCAAAAACATTCATCACACCATTTGGTAAATACTGATTCAAATGCTTGCTCTTTGGAATCAAAACTGCTTCAAAAATATTAAAAAAAAAAAAATTGTGAAACAGTATAAGAAAGAACTTGAGTCATCGGGTTGATGGACAAATTTGTAATTATTGGAAAAACTGAAGATGAGCACAATAAGCGACTTTGTGATATTCTTAGCCAACTCCGAGCTGCTGGATGGACATTGAACTCAAAAAAGTACAAATTCAAGCAAACATCAGTAACATTTTTGGGACATGTCATATCCGGTGATGGTATTAAACCAGACCCAAAGAAAACAGAAGCAATTTCAAATATACAAAGACCTAAATATGTCAGTGAAGTTAAACGGTTCTTGGGTATAGCAGGATTCTTAAACAAATTCATACTAACAATGGCAGACAATGGAAAGCCACTGTACAAACTGCTCCATCAGGATATTTATTAGATATGAGGTTCACCATAATAAAAGTCTTTTCAACATATTAAAGAGAATTTGTGTCAAACAATAGGGCATGCCATGGATGATAGTCAGAAAGACACATTTATGTTATCTGATGCATCATTGTAAGGTTTAAGAGTCGTATTGTTTCAACTGTAGGAGGGAATGTTGTGTCCTGTATGCAATTTCAAGGACTTTGTAAAGAGACTTTAGCAATAGCTTGGGTATGTGAAAGATTTCATGACTACATAATTGGGTTAAAGGTCAATATTGAAACTGATCACAAGCCTCTAGGAGTGCCTATCCTATTGCAAAAGTCCTAGGATAGTCTAATGCCACGTCTTCAAAAATGAAGTTACATATGATGAGATATGACTATGCCATCAAGTATATATCAGGTAGAAACTTAATGCCTGCAGGCACTACTTTATCTCATAGCCCATTGCCTATTAAAGGTGAAGAACTTCCAGAAGAGATAACTACCTATGTTCAAATGATCATGGAATTGTTTCTAGCTTCAGAAAACTGGATAATTCAAATATAGTCATATCAATAAGAATATCACACATGTCAATTATTGGCTAAATACTGCTCAGAAGGTTGGTCAGAGAATCCCAAGCTGTCTTGTGAATGTCAGAGATACTGGGAGCATAAAAATGCAATTATTCTACAGGATGGACTGTTGCTCAAAGAACTATGAATCTTAATTCCAGAGAAATTTCGAGAAGATATTTTGAACTGCATACATGAGGGTTATCAAGACATTACAAAATGCCATACTATAGCTACAAAGGCAATTTCATGGTCTGGTTTATCAACAGAGATTGAGAAGTTTAACTCAAATTATTAAAAGTGCATGCAGTAGCAAAAGTATTGTAAAGGGCTATTTATTTCCTCAGAATACTCAGAGCAGCTGTGGTAGATTTTTAGAGCTTAAAAAGGGATTGTATCTCATAGTGGCAGACTACTTCTGCAGGTACTTTGAAGTTTCAAAATTGGAGGATCAGACTTCGCCAAAAGTGATCACCCATATGAAATCCATATTTGCAAGACATGGAATTCCAGAGACTGTTCATAGTAACGACAGCTCTGAATTTTCACTAAAAGTTGCTGATGCAAAATATATGAAGTTCTCAGAACAGTATGGATTTATGATTGTTACATCGAGTCCAGTATACACAAAGCAACAGGTTCAATGAGTTTATGGTAAAAGATTTTAAAATGCATTACACAAAATCTGAATCACATGATCCACATCTAATGCTGTTAGCTTTACAAATAACACCATTAGAGAGTGGTTATAGTCCAGCCAAACTGTTGATGGAACATAAACTAAGGACCAGAATCCCTGCATCAAGTCATTCACTGATGCCTAAATTACCAAATTCAAAGCTGCTTAGAAAGAAAGAGGAAAACTGAATTAAGAAGCAAAAGTACTACTTTGATCGTCGTCACAATGTTAGAAAACTAGCTAACTTGAAAATAGGTCAATCAGTGTTTGTTTCTGATATGAAACCTATGAAAATACCCATCAAGGCCCAAGATCATACTTAGTTGAAACTCCTTGAGATCTTAGATAAAATAGAATCTTCCTAAATCCTTTGCCACATGTTGAGATGTCTACAGAGGAAGAGACAAGTATTCCTTGACTAAATATCCCAGGCTGGGAAGAAGATTTTGTGAATGGTAACACAGAAGATCAGAAGTCTAACTAGCAATAAAAAGATGCAACTGAGCTAGGGAAAAAGGAAGAGGTACAGTCATAACCTTTGTAAGTGTGAGGCCTGTTCGAGTACCCCAAAAACTAGACCTGTATAGCCGAACACTGGAACTTTAAAGGGGGAGATGTGATGTCACATGTTGCCAAAGAACTAAACACAATAGTAAGGTTTAGTGAAATGGCAATAGTGGAATGGCAATAGTAGTAAGTGGAATGGCAATGCGAGGACAGTGTTGATATGGAGGTTATGCATATATTACAGAGGTTATGCATATATAGTATGAGTGCATCATAATAAAATGATTTGAAAATCATGTTTTTGTAATTAATGTACCCATTAAGTAATAACACAGTTTCATTACATTATACAGAATAATTCTTGTTAAACAGATGCTTGTACTTAGTAGGCAATTTTTGGCCAAACCTGCAAATATAATACTAAAATTATATATATGAACATAGGTACTAATTGAAATAATAAGAAAGGAAAAAATGCCATGAACAAAACATAAGCAAATTTTCAGCCATATTTTTAGTAGTATTTTGATTTGTCTCTATAATATAAGAAATGAAATATTTATTTAAATATACTTGTTCTGTTCAAAGAAGCATTCGCAAAAACTTTTCAATATAAACATTTGTAATTTTAGCTCAAATATAATCAGTAAGATTATAATGTTTTTTTAAATTTTACTGATAAAAGGCATGACTCATACTTGATCAAAATTAAGGACTTTCAAAATTAAATAAAATGAACAGGATTTTGCCACTTTATAAAGATAAGCAGCAAGATATGGCCTTGATTCCTTGGAATTAAATTTAACTGCAGTTATATATATCTCTATTTATAGAAAATTCATCATTTTACCTGTCATTTTTAAGGTGATGGAAGTAATTCACAATCCTGCTTATAAAATTTGATAACATCTGAGTGTAAATGAAAAATACTTCAATGAACAATTTATGTATTTTTTAGAGTACTAGGTGTTTTCATAATTTTTAAGACACTTACAAACCTTGAAGTATATACTACTACAAATAATTAATCAGTTATCCTTAAAGCAGTGTTTCTACATGCTTATTATCACATCCAAATTATATATTTAATATCATTTATCACACTTATTCAGAATTTAATTTCAAGTAACATACACAAATGGAATTGCTTAGAACATCATATGTGCATGTCAGTGAATTGTTAATAAAAAATATATCTGCTGGAAAATAAAAATAAATTGCCCTGATATTTCCTCATGCATTCTCTGATAATTCCTACTCATCTGAAAATTAAGATTTTTTAAGGGCTAATGCAAAAAGTAAAAACAATTAAAGGCATTTCAAAATCAATTTATAAAATTAAGGTGATTTTAATGACTTTTAAAAACTGAGGGAATCCTGAAAAATAAAAAATATACCTGCTGGAAAATAAAAATAAATTTCCCCTCATATTTCCTCATGCATTCTCAGATAATTCCTACTCATCTGAAAATTAAGGTTTTTTAAGGGCTAATGCAAAAAGTAAAAACAATTAAAGGCATTTCAAAATCAATTTATAAAATTAAGGTGATTTTAATGGCTTTTAAAAACTGAGGGAATCCTGAAAAGGTATTTAATCCACAATATGTATTTCTTACTTTTAAAGATCTTACTCAGGATTGTGAATATTTACTCGTGCAAAAATGCATATCATAAACTAAATCCACATTAAAATAATGTATATATATATGAATTTATAAAAGGAAACAAAATTAAAACCCTTCTTTTGTATTTAATTTTTTAATAAATTGAAGATACATATAGAAAATTTCTTTTATCCAAATTCAAAAACTCCAGGTGTGTTCTATGTTCTTTAAGAAATAATAGAAATATTTCATAATGAACATTGAATTTGGTTATACAATTTGTTTTAATATCTAATTAATATAACATCTGCAAAAAATATTCTATCATAACATTAAAATTTATCTTTAACATAATCAGAAATAAATGTTAATGTAGCACAATTGCTATGATAGCTTTGTATGTTTAATTAACTAGTGTTTCACACAGAATCCTGCTACAGAAAATCTGCGCTCTATCCGCTTGGTCTCAGGAGTCACCCTTATGCCATACAGCAAAGATTCCGAACTTTTTTTTAAATTAATATCTAACAACAGAACAAAATTGAACTCAGATGTTACCCGAATTTGCATGTTACCTAATCCACAAGCAAAGACAATTACTTTTACTAGATATTGTTAAACACCAAAATTTTAAAACATTTAAACAGTATAAGCATTAAATGGAGTCCAAAATGTTAACATTTCGCAGCCAAAAGAAGGAACACAAATGTGCTGCATGGACAAACACAGAGTGTACAAAATAAAAGAAATACAAGAGCTAGGACATTGTTGATTGGCATTGGCATTATCCAGGGTGCAAAAAGGATGAGATGCATTTCCTGCTGCCCCACTTACATAATTTCCATAATTGAGGAAAGTTGAAAAGCCTTCATCCATGTTGTGATGGTCCATTGCCATGAAGAGGGTATTCACTACTATACAAAGGGTGATGAAGAGCTCCATGAAGGGATCAAAGACTATTAGCATTATAATATGTTGAAACCTTATCCAGCACGAACAGCACTCCCAAATACAGAAGATGTCTATACATTTCAAGCAATTCGCCAAGCAGCGTTCCTTGAAGCGAGGTCTTTCCACTTCCTCTCTTTCTGTAGGGAAATAATAAATGGACACTGAATAATGTTTAAGTATTGCCATTCTGAAGCCTCTGGGTGAATTTTTTATATTGAGGCACAGCACAACACCGAAAAGAGTCACAGAAGCAGATCATGCAAGACACCATGGCAGAGCAGGTTAACTAATGCTTCTCACTTCACTTTGAAATGACAGTGACAGACAACATGTTATTACTATAAAGTCATAACTAAAAATTTTATACAAATAGGATTCATGCCAGAAAAATATCAAATTACCAATGACACTTTGACTCAAAGAAAGGTCATCTTATCAAATAACTTATAAGGTTCCTGAATTTTAGGAGCAAAAAGCTGAGATTATTTACTCCTAATTATGTTAATATTAGTGAGCACCCGCAGAAAATCATGGGAAAATTTTTATTTACTGAAAGTTAATAAATGTAAAAAAACTTAAAATTAGATTTTTTTTTATGTCAAAGTATCTTTAAAAGAATAATTTTGTATAAATTTTATATAGGATTATTTACCTTAGTAAAATGACTCAAAATTATCTCATTAAATCGGTTATGATATTCTCTTCCTTAAGGGAACAAAGAATAATGGCAGAAGTGTTAAGTGTCAGTTAGGTCTAACGATATGCTCAAGGAAAATCTTCAGTGAACTTATGTTTTACTCTGATTTAAAATTTAATTAATCAGCTGAAAGTTAGAAAATAAAATTAAAATATTGTGTATAAAGTGTTATTGCAAGAAGGTATTTTAAAATAACGTAATTTCTTACTTTAAAGCGAATAATGCAATCTCAAATAATTAAACATGTGCATATGCTTGTTACTATTCAGTGAACGATAATAACATGCATAAATTACTCACACTCAAAATTATGTTGTTTGATAAAGAGTATAATTATATAAAACATTTGTGCTCTTGATATTTGCAAATTTTTTTAAGATAAGACTCTGGAAATAACAATCTAATTGGCTCTAACTTTTGTATTTCTTCTTTGGTTATGATGATTTTCTCTACTTTCTTCAGAACATTGAAGTCTATCAACTTCATTTCTCAATGCTTTACGTTAAAACAGTTTAGCTTTAATAAGTAAATAAAAAAAGTTATTTTAAATCAAAGTATTTTATTTGTGTTATTAGCATTCATCAAATGGCAAGCACACAATAACGAACTATTTTAAAGTTGAGTCATTTTTAACTTCATGACATCTATTTTTTTTAGAACCGTGAGGATTAAAATACCAATATTTTGTATTTTTCAATTCTTCTAAAAATTGTTTCATTTTTAAATTACATAAATTTTTAAATGACAAAAATGCATAAAAACCTGATTTAAAAAACTTCTGATTAGCTTATTTATATTATTTAAGTTTCAATTACTATGCCACTGTTTTCATTCCTATTCAAGTTGATGGATGGAGACACTACAGCTTGAACAAAAATAACTGTTGATATTTAACCAATGGAATTGGTTTAGTTTCTAATTTTATAGATAGATAGCAGCATTGCTTTAAAACTTAAGAGTTTCTAAAAGAACTTACTTTAAAAATCCATAAAAAAAGTTTATAAATTTAATGAGAATGTGACTTTAAAAAAGGACGAAGAATCATGAAAAATAAACAAATGATAAAAACTTTTTATAAAAATGCATAGTTTTCTTTAGAGCAATTATATGGTCATGTTTATAACATGCACAGAATTTTCCATGTTTAATTACCCAATCATCGAAAGTTGTACACTCCATAGAAATCTTCTTATCAAATTGCATATTTTGATGTCAACCTGAAGTACTTACTTCTTTTGAATCAGTGAAAATTTCTAATTTAATATCTCTATTTTACCCAAAGTGAAGTAAATAAAGAATCCAGAGAGAGACACATAAGCCTTACAGGAAAGAATTTGTACGGCCATATTTGTTTTCCTCAAGCCTAAACTTGTGGTCATTTGACAAATGATAATTAGGTACTTTATTCATGCCATGTACCTAAGTGAAATGTGTGTGTATATACAGTGATTGGAAAAACTACTTTCTTTTTGTAGTGTACTACAACTACAACTACTTTATGGCAAATGTAGTTAACTACAACTACAACCACTTTTTTTAAAATGTCGTGACTATAAACTACTTTTAAAATGCAGTCACTACTTAACTACTTTTATAAGACGAATTTTGCTAGAGATTCAATTTAAACAAAAAGTTACGGATATGGATATACTTAGTAATTTAACATACTTATTCTGAATAAGTATGTTACTGATCAACTTACCAATTTTTTCTTTCCAGTGTAACAAATTTTGAAAGCACAAGACTTTAAAGATAGCTTATCATAGAAGAGCATGAAGCTACTCTTTTACAATTTTCCCCATTTCTGAAAACAGTAAAATAAAACAAAAGTATAAAATAAAAATAAAAACTATTTATTTAAAAACATGTTTGCTCATTTTTAGTAGAAGTTGCCTCAAAATTGCAATCAGATATGCAGGATCTTTTGAGACATAACACATCTGCAGCAAATAAAAATAATTTTTCAACAGATGCACTTGACGGAACACCAGTGTTCGTTTTAAGAAACACCTGTTTTTTGAAATTATATGCCATAAGCCTTGTGGCAGGATTTACAGGTTCAGACAAGAATCTTCTAAGTCCATCCTGGTAAGTATTTTCAAACCTGAAAAAATCTTGCAAAATCATCCAAAGGTTGAACTTCAGTTACAGTGTCAGAAAATTCAGGAAACATATCCTGAATATACTCTTCATTCATTTCTTGACCTCAGTTTACTTGTCCCTCTTCTCAATGCAGAGCAATTTGAGTTGGGAGTTCAAACAAGCTGAAAGAACAGTTTCTCTATCCCATGGCAAATAAACAAGCCACTTTTCAACTTCTGACACCACAGATACAACCAAAGGACTGCAAAATTGCAGATCAGTACAGGACTTTAGATTCGCAATAACTGGTGTAAGGTAGGAGTGAGGTATCCCATGGAGACATTCACTTCTCCTTGTAGGATATTTAAGGCATGACAAAGGGGATCTATCATTGTACAGTATTCATATAAAAATTCCACTTCATGAGGTAATAGCCTTCCTAAACCTGCAGCATCGAAAATTTTATGTAGTTTCTCCTCGTTCTCTTTCAGAAGCCACCGTATGCATTCGATGGCAGAAT
Source organism: Amaurobius ferox (assembly GCA_951213105.1). NCBI lineage: Eukaryota > Metazoa > Arthropoda > Arachnida > Araneae > Amaurobiidae > Amaurobius > Amaurobius ferox. The sequence continues at coordinate 72,376,706 of OX578146.1, read as the reverse complement.
ACATAAAGTTCCATCTTGTCTTACTTGGTGTTATGAGATAGGCACTTAACTCTAAAGATGTCTTATCAACTAAAACAACTGACATATTTTATTTGTTCCAACGCCTTTGGCACTTTGCAAATCATACATCGTTGTGCACAACACTAAATTTCATACAAAGGAAGAAAGGGGTGATCAAGTAATAATGTAGCATCAAAACTCGATACAAATTAGTGATTTTTTTATCACGCTACTCGCTACACTACTTTTTCTTTAAAATAGCGTGTTACATTACAAAATACGAGAAAAAGTAGTGACTGTACTGTAGTTTTGCTACTTGTAACGCGCTACTTCCACCCACTGTGTATATATATATATATATATACCATATATATATATATATATATATATATATATATATATATATATATATATATATATACCATATATATATATATATATACCATATATATATATATATATATATATATATATATATATACCGGGTTATTCAAAGGTTCAGACATGATAAAAAAATATCTATGGGTCGGAGAGACATGCAGTTTGCAGATTAATATTCACAGTGGTGCGGGATTTTGTATGGCATGAAAATAAAATTAGTTCAAAATCTTCACACTAGGGGGCACTGCTGCAAAGAAAACAGTGCAAGATAATAATTGTGAAATGAGGTATTTTATTTCAGCAAGATTTACAGCTGCAAGTGCTCAGTGTCCATCACCACATTCCAGTACTGAGTGCAATCGCGGTATTACTCTTGATATAGTATTATGCTGGTATTACACTGTATTAGGTGTAATACCACGACTGCACTCAGTACCGAAATGCGGTAGTGGTGGACAGATTGAGCACTTGCAGCTGTAAATCATGAAGAAATAAAATATCTCATTTCACAATTAATACCTCTCGCTGTTTTCTTTGCAGCAGCGCCCTTAGTGTAGAGATTTTGAACTAATTTTTTTTTCATGCCATACAAAATCCCACGCCGCTGTGAATGTAATCTGCAAACCGCATGTCTCTCCAACCCATAGATATTTTTTTATCGCGTTTTACTTTCGCTCCAAACTTTTGAATCACCCGGTATATACGAGGGCTATTTTTTTTTCAAGGTCCGATCGGTCACGAAGTAAAAACCACAGTTACAATCAAAACTGTTTTATTTAGAAAATTTAGATACACCTTCCAGCTACTTCTCTATATAGTCGCCGCTCCTATTGAGACATTTGTCGTAGCGTGGTACCAACTTTCCAAAGCCCTCATCATAGAAGGCAGCCGCCTGTGCTTTCAGCTAATTCTCTACGCTGGTCTGTAGCTCGTCTGAGCCAAAGTTTTATCCTCCTAGTCAGCGTTTATGTGAAGAAAGAGATGAAAATCGGAGGGAGCCAAGTCCGGGCTACATGGTGGGTGATCAAACACTGTCCAGCGAAAATGCTGCAGGACATTCTTTATTGCAGCTGCAGTGTGCGGCAGCGCATTGTCATGAAGAAGGACAATGCCTGATGACAACATTCCTCTTTGCTTGTTCTGAATTGCCCTTCAAAGACGTTCAAGAGTCATGCTGTACGAGGTTGCAGTGATGGTCGTGTCACGTTCCATTAATTCTACCAGAACACCTTTTCGGTCCCAGAACACTATAGCCATACACTTTCTGCTGGAGAAGGTTCGCTTGAACTTCATTGGCTTACGAGTCGGGGAATGAGAATGCATCCACTGTTTGGATTGCTCTTTTGTTTCTTCAGTATCAAAACGGACCTATGTCTCATCCCATGTGATGATTTTGTTCAAAAAACTTCTCCTTCATCATGGTAGCGCTGGAGAAACGTTAAGGCGATGCCCATTCGCTGTGATTTGTGAAGATCGGACAGCATCTTGGGAATCCATCTCGCACAGATTTTGCGGTACTGGAGTCTCTCACTCACGATGGTATAGTGAGCTGACCGTGAAATTTCGGGAAACAATTCACTCAACACAAAAATTGTGAACTGACGATTTTCTTGAATCGCCTGATCCACTTACTGAACAAGATCATCGGTTGACGCAGGCTTCCTTACCTGGCTGCCTGCATCATGAACGTCTGTACATCCTGCTTCAAACTTCCTGCACCATTCCCGCACTTTGCTGTCACTCATGAAATTTTAACCGTACACATTACTCTTCGTCGATGAATTTCGGCTGTATTGCACCCTTCAGCATGCAGAAATTGAATGACAGCACACACTTCACACTTGGCGGGAGACTATACTGTTCGTGGCATGTTTACGTGCTCACTGTGCGCTCAGAATTGACAGCTCAGACTTGACGCGATCGACGGGCATACTACAGATACTACGCAACACATCTGAGCACAGCGTCATCGGATTTTCACTGCGGTTTTCATTTCGCGAACGATCGGACCTTGTTAGAAAATAGCCCCTGTATGTGTATATATATGTGTATGCATATATATATATATATATATATATTTATATATATATATATATTTATATATATATATATATATATATTTATATATATGGTGTCCCAAAAAGATTGAAACACACTTTAATTCTTTAAGTGTTGGAGATAAGTGGGCATTGTAAATTGCAAAAATGTTGAAAGTAAGGTAGGAAATAAGACTACGTTAATGAAATAGTCCTCCCATCAGTTTCCAAAAAGTTACACTTTTTAAATTTTTATACGACCCCTTAGACAAATTTGGTCAGTCAGAAAATTTTTATTTTTAATGCAACAAGATCATTAAAAAAACCAGCATATATGTATCTTTAAAATCAACTGAATTATGATAACGGAAAAAATCTAATTTATGCCACTTTTCCGTACCATGTGAAAGGCTGTTTCATCAGTGAAAATAGGGATTATAAACAAATTGATGATGGAAATTGTTAAGATCAAAAATATGTTAATATGTGTCAAAATTTTTTATCACAAATGCATCTAAATAAAGCATTACACAGACAGAGATCATATAAAGCAGTGGTATTCACTACGCGGTTGGGTATCCTATGTATTATCATCCAGTTTTATCTTTTTTGTGATATGGCACAAATTTACATTTCTAATTTCATATATATATGGTCCCTATTCACAATGTTCAATTAAATATAACTTGCTCAATTTTAAAGATACAGATATGCAGTTTTTTTTTTAATGATCTTATTGCATTAAAAATAAAATTTTCTGATTTACCAAATTTGTCTAAGGGGATTGCATAAAAAGAGGGCCAAATAACGAAAGATCAGAGGGCGTATGTATGTATATCACTATTTATACACTTCTCCAAAAATTGCACAAAATGTAAATCCGTCCGTTACTATTTTGGGTTTAAATTTTAGAGAGCAGTGGTTTAAAATGGTTAAAAAAAACTTTAACTAAAGGAGCTTAAACAGGCGAACCCTGTCACTATAAACTGATTTTCAATAGGGCATTTTTATAAAACACATACACACTGAAGTTTAAAATGGTCATAATTTAACATCTGCTGGCATGAAACCTACATATAAACATTAAAATTTTATGAATAATACATTCAAGAGCAACAAATCTTAATTCTGAATGCACAAGATCTATGAAAAAATACTGTTTCTTAATACAAAATTTAATAGCATATTACTGCATACATAAGGGGCAGCAAAAGTGATATGAATCATATATTTTTCAATTTGTTATTACATACTAATTAACAGCTAGCACTATACTAATCAATAGTTATAACATACAATGAACAGCTATGACAATTTTGTATGAATAGATGGAATTGTGTATATAGGTAAGAAATTAGTGAAAGATTGCTAAATACTATATATAATACAATGGCTTATTATATATGATAATAATATCAAAATTGGATGCTTTTGAACTTTCAAATTTTATTACATGACCACTGCATTGAAAAATAAACTTTATTTTTTTTAGATTTCAGCAGAACATTCCCCCAAATAGAGTGACTAACTAGTTCTGCAAAAATGCTGGGCTAAATGAAATTGTGTAAATCGAATTTAATAATCAATATCAAATATCCTAATGCATCACAAGACTTTGAAAACACTAACCAATATCTTTTTTTTTATTGTTTTGTATGGCAATTTAACATACAGTAAAATAAAAATAAATGATAAAAATTAATATTTGGTAATAATTAATATTGACAACTGATCTACTAAAATAATTTGATTATGTTGCCTAATTGCGACATGACATATGATGCAATTCTGCATACATATTACATAATTTATTAAAATATGAAAAATGTGAAAATGCTTTGAAATCTATGAACTTCTGGACCAATGGTTAACTTGTAAGTTTTTGAAAATGTTTTAATGTACAGTACAGTATACTCAAATATATATTATGAGTTATGAATCAATATATAAAAAAATAATATTTATATAATTGAACATCAATACTCTATGAATGTAACCTACATTTGAGATATTAGTTCACTAGGCTTAGATTCCAGCTAAATATCCCACTAATCGAAATTTCATTGCTAAATATAAACTTTCAATACCTTTATCTGTATATTGGTGGTTTTATGTAGTAATAACTTGATCTATTTAAACAATGTGCACTGTTTGGTTTCAATTTATTTTTTAAATAATATAAAATTTAATTTTTAAATATGGCAACTCTTGCACAAATGATTGTTGGTTGAAATCCCTCTTTGTAAAAATTAAAAGAAAACCTTGATGATAAAACAATCTGCAAAAAACCAAATTAAAAATAACAACAACCTCATAAATTAATCCTTCTAAAGCTTTATTTGAAGAAAATTAAATCATGTTGCTTAGCAATAGAAAAAAAAAATATTTGTTTTCTGTTTGTAATTGTTTGTTAAAAATTGTTTAATAGTATAATGCATTAAAGTTGACAACTTCAGTTTCATTTAACCAACATAAAAAATAGTTGTAATGACAGATAAATAAATGGACAGTATTACATTTTATATTGTGTTGCTAACATAGGTTAAAATATGATGATAAGTAAATTGATATTTTCAATGCCTTCAATCATTTGTTTTACTTTGTCTAAGGTTTATAAAATATATACATTTTTTATTATGTTTAATTGATTGTTGAGATGGTATAAAGAAATGATACGGGAATATATTTTAATATGTATTTCAGCCTTTTTATTTTGGAATATATTGACCAAATTTCATATGTTTTGCAAATAAATTTACAAGCAAGACTAAAATATTTTATTCTTCAGATTTAGATGTAAAGATAATTTTCTATAAAGAGATGAGAACAAAGATTCTTATCCTTTTTAAATTTTCATAGGAGAATTAAATATTTTTCAATAATTTTTTATATATATTATTTAGAGTTGCAAGTTGAGAAATATTTTATATATATTATTTAGAGTTCCAGGAATATTGAGAAACGGGAATCAACATGGGAAATTTGTGGATTAAACCAGGAATTTTGGAAACTTTGATGGGAAGAAACTAATTTACGTATTTCTTATATGCTCTGGCTAATTCAGAACATTATACAATTTAAACCTTAATGATGATAGATAAATTTGCTAAATCTTTATAATATTTCAAAGGTGCAAAGTTTATTGAAATACAAATTTTGAGAATTTGAAATTACAAAAATGTTGTTAAAAAAAATGTGCAAATTTTATTAGTCACAAAATTAAAATATTGAGATTAATATAGATTTCTTATTATCATTAACTATTAAATGAATATGAATGAATTAATTACTTAGTAATAAATATTTCATCGTTCAGAGTGTTTTTATTTTTAAAATATTTACAAAATAAATTGCAACTTATTTGTGGAATTAATTTTCCTTTTACATATAATAAGAAAGTCACATAATTTAAATATTTTTTTTGGATCTAACAAATCCCTCTCAATTTCCATGCCTCTGCTATTTATAATTCTGAATGCAAAAATAAATATTAGTTTCGGGCCATATACATTTCTTTTATAATGCAAAATGTAATGAATAAAAATTCTCACTTTTCAGAAACTTTCAAAAATCCCTTCCCAAAAAAACCAGGGTTATTCCCGGGAATAAACCAGTTTTTTTCTGTCTTTGCAAGTCTAACTATTATACGATTAGAATTTGTATAGGTTTTAAATTACAAAGAACATCAAGTATATCTGCTAGTCAGATGATAATATATGATTCATGAGTCCATAAAAAAAATTGAAGAAGTGTGAAGTGAAGTCAAAATTTGTTACTCAAGAATGATACTTTAAAATCAAGAAATACTTTTTGATGTATATTTTTAATTGAAATGCATATTTAATTAAAATAGACGATATTAACAGATAAATATATAATAGCAACAGATTCATCTTGTATAACTTTAATATTTTTCAAAAATGTAATTAATCAAACTAAAAAATACAAGCATTTTTCAGCAATGCTTAAAAAAAGTAGTAATTTAAAAAAATGAAAAATTTTAATAAATACTTTTAAATTATCAATTAAATAAATTTAATAATTATTAATAACTAATTATTAATAATTTTTATCACTTTCTAAATTTTATTCTGTATATCATGAAATTGTTTTATAGCCAATACTTTGTAAGACCAGTACTAATGTATTAATGGATTATGACCAACAAAGATGCATGATTTTATTAAATTAAATGGTTAGGCAGTTGTGTAAAAATCAGATATCTAATACAATTGGAGGCAATGACCCGCAACCTCTGGACACATTCTAAGCAGTCAAATTTAGAATAAGTAAATCAATCAAATCATAAAATCCAAAGTAGCTTTTAGGTAATGGACACCTAAATGCATTTCTACCTGATCTGGGTTCAACAGTACCTCTACCTAGCCTGGTGTGACAGTAATAGTGACTTATCTGGCCCATGCTTTGTGAAATGCAGAACCCAGGCATGACCTGACCTGACCTGAATTATTTATTTCAGATCAAATTAAGCCAAACCATCTGTGTGTTCAATGAACCTTCCATTTATATCAAAAGCTGCCCTCCATTAAAAAAATATTGGTGAGCTTTTTTAATTGTTTGATATTTGGCCAGAGTAAAATGTTTTAAACTTTAAAAAAGGCCAAGAATTGCAGACAAGTTACCACGGCTGTTATTAATTGTGCTTTTTTCTAATTTAAAGCAATGACAATATAATTATATTAATTTGAAATGCACTCAAATCAGTTATTAATGAAGGCCATAATAACAAAATTACTGTTGAAATAAATAAAAATTTCCTTGAATGTAAGAAAAAAATTAATATTACTTTTCATAGCATTTCTACCTTTGTAAATTTTTAAATATTTATAAATTGTATGATTTTGATGAGAATAATATAAAATTCGTTAGAATCTGGGGCCATCCAAAACAACAGACAAATTAGAACCAAAGCCTGATTTGCTTTTATTGTTGGATAACTTCAGTTTTTTGTGACTGTATAAAGGTACCAAAGGGAAGAAAAATGCTCTCCCAACTCAGCCTGAAAGTTTTATAGGGAAGACTAAATGGGTTTTTTGTTTGTTTGTTTGTTTGTTTTTAGTTCTACTCAAAGTTGAAAATTTAAAAAAAATATTTCATGCATAGTATAATTAATTTTTAACTTTGTAAAACATGAACATGGATCTGTCTGCCAGAAACTTTTCAAAAGAAATGCAAGTCCGACCCTTTAGACTATACAATTGAATAAAAAGTGATATAGTTTAAAGCTAATTTTTCTTTAACTGAATGAAAACATATAATGTGGTGTAATTTTACAAAACTATTTTCAAAATCTATTAAAAACATTTTCTTTCCCTGGTTAGGTGAAAATAACATGGATTTTCAAATATGAGTTGGGGTTAGGCATCTCAGACACAAATTCTTGCACCTCCAGCTCTTTACATATTTTATCAGATTAGATGAAAAAATATGACTATTTATTTCTTTTAATATAATATATAGCTTTTTGAAGGAGAAGAGAGATCCCCAAACCCCTTTTTGGAGCCAAGCTTTGTATACATGTAATGTAGTATCCTATATAATAAAAGATGCTGAAGGCGTTACCACAACATGATGCAATTGCATGATCATGAGATTTTAATGCCTAAAGAGACTAAATGGAAAACTGTATTGCGCTCATGGAGTTAGAGATGAGAACATCCCTTTACCTTCATGATTTAGCTGAATAAGTTAACATAGAAAGGTCTTCCCAATTTAAGAAGTCAGAATTTTAATATATAAACCATGGTGTTGTGTTAGAGAGATTTTTTTCCTCCTTTATAGAAAAACACATCAAGGGCGGATCCATAGTTTTATTACGGGGGAGGGGGGGGGGGGGGGGGGGGGCGCTGCTGGAAAATTTTTAATTTTGGGCTGTTGAATAGTTTAGATGAATTTTGTTGTTCTTAAGTCATATTAATATACTTAATAATTAAAGGTGAGCTTATCATTAAACTATATGGAAATATGGTTTAGACTAAATTATAGTTAAGTATGACAGAAAGGGTAATCTAATAAAGGATACAATACATATACATTTATACAACAACCAAAACGATAATTTACAATGTATTTAATAGAACAAGTTTAAATCTAAATTACGAAAACTTTGTAATTATTTTACTTTTTTTATAACAAGCAACTTTCTAAAAAAAAGTTTATAGTGAAAAGTCAAGCCGCTTTGGGTTTTTTTGAAAATTTGTCAATCACTTTATTTACATCAATATGAATGTTTCTATGGATGTGTATTAATGCTAGTCTTGAAAGTTTCTCTTCTGTCATCCGCGTTCGAAGCCAAGTTTTAAGGCGCTTCAATGACAAAAAACTATGTTCTGCTGAAGCAACACTTACTGAGAATGTAGCTTGAAGGGCGAGAAGCTTGTAGATTCGTAGAAAAACATCTGGATCACATTTCTCCCAAAATTCTAAGACTTCTGTGGGGTTTTTTTTTTCAGTAGCATTCTTCTAAAACTAGTACCAAACTTCATATTCTCCTTGAAGTGCACATTCAAACAGACTTTATATCCACGATCATCCAGAATTAAACCAAATTTGTGTGATATATTTTGCAGAGCACTTTGCTTTCTTGCTTTATCCTCGGCTTTTTCATCTGCATTTTTTGGGATGAGAACATTAATATTAAAGATGTTCAGTACGGATTCGTCAAACCTTGAGTTCAAATCTTGATTAACTTCATCCAAAGCCTTGTTGTAGATGACTACTTGATAATAGTCTTCGACACTTTCTACATTAGGGTTGCCTCGATGTGTTATTCTTCGAATAATCCAAGGCTTTTTGGGGACGATTTCCAAGTCACTCATCATTTCAGTTGCTCTATTGAAAAGAAGATGAAAGACAGCGGCACTTTCCACTCGCATTTTTCACATTAGACATTTCATTTTTCATCATTTTCACATTAGACTTTTGTTTATTACAGGCAGTCATATATAACAAACAACACAAAAATTATTCTTCATCGTCTTTATTTTTTTCCTATTTATAACCCCGATGGCGGGGGGGTCGCCCCCTCCGCCCCTCGCTGGATCCATCCTTGAAACACATATTTCAAACGATGAAATTAATGCAAAATTGATTTATAGATAGATTAGTTTCAGCTGAATTGCATTACCTATGAAGATAGAGAGAGTTAGGCCCCTTTACCTCCATGGTATGACTAGTAATTGAAAACTTGAAAAAAAAAGTTTGAGACACTGAACTTGATAAATCCATTTCTAAGGGGTCTTAGGCAGACAGATTAATTGTGTTATGTTAGTAGATGGCATACCATAGTATATGTGTTGTGGTACAGAGTCGTATAATAAATAATAATATTGAATGGGAGGTGGTGTTTGGTTCGCATATGTAAGCGCGGAGTAAAAGAGAGGAAGTCTTTTGCAACTTTATAAATAGTGGATCTGGGATAATGTTTTGCAACTTTATCCCGTCTTAAGACAGGCTTATCCTAACATTATATATTTTACCAAACTATTTGCAAAATTTATATTTTTACTGTTTGTTTTCATTCATTAAGTAAAAATGATACTACTATTTAATCACAACCATAAAAATCTGGATTTCAGAGGGGGAGGGGGGAACGGATTATCAAAGGTTGTTATTCAGCTCATTATATAATTTATCAAATTATTTGCACAAATTCTGTTTTGAACTTTTATTTATATTGATAAGACATGAATATTTAAAAAGGAAGGGAGGCCTCAAACTCTTCTTTAGATCCATACCTTTTATACATGTAATGTACATTGTATAAAAGTTATGGATCTAAAACATTTTTTTAGTGGTTGCTTTCACTAATCAAGTGAAAATATGGCTACATAGATATTAACTATCATGATATGGATATGCTGTCCCTTTGGGAACAGATAAAACACCGATTATTGAGAGAAAGTTCAAAAGGTTTGGGAGCAGCTCATTGAAGTTTAAAACTACAATTTGTGAGTGTTCTCAACCCAAAATTAATTTCTTATCTATATAAAATACTACACAAATTAAAAATAAAAATATAGGCACTGCACAGAGCTTTTAAACGAAATAAATTACAAACTCCATGGAAATCATTACTCTGACTTGTTTAAATCCCACAAAACTTCAAATAATTACAATAAGCTAATATTTCAGAATGAGCATAAAAGATATATTCCATTTTTTATTCAACATTATAACATATTACCGACATTGCTCAGGTCCTAAATAAGCATCTGTTACTTAAATAATACAGATACATATCTAACAACACTCGATTTCCAAATCGCCTGTTTAGCCCAATGCATGGAGAACATAATGATGGAGAACAGAAGAAAAATAAAATGCACTTCATTAGCAAAATCTAAAATTTCCATTTTTGTGTGTTTGCTTGAAAATTTACAGAAAATCAAATAATATAATATTAAAAAAAAAAGTTTTTGTTTGAATATAAAGACATATGCCCATATTTTTGCAAAAGTATAGAATTGTGCTAATCTTTAATTTTCGGATGCAACAAAATAGAAATCACACAAATGCATTTTTCGATGTATTTAAAAATAGATAAATAAATATGAAGTTCTGAAAAGAATGTTCTTTGATCTTTCTGATGATATTGAAATGGAAACTGTGATAATATTTTCAATTACTAAGGAAGCAATTTGTGTGAATATCATTTAAAATCATACTTAAACATAACTAAATTAATTTGAATTTTTAAAAATTCTAGCCGAGCTGCATTGTCCTGGATCTTAAAGTACGTTTGTACCAAATTTCACTTCTGTCTGAAGCTTAGAATTCCTGTTACAGATGACACACACACAAAGACACATATCTTCTATTATGTAAGATAACTATCAAAAATGGAAATGTTACTCGCTAATTTAAAAATGATTTTGAGCACAAAAATTTCCTTGATAGTGATGATGGCGATTCCTAAACTTATTTTTGGAGCAGGATGAGAGCAAATTCTGCAAAAAAAAACATATTTGGGAACAAGCATAGTGATTCAGAACAAAAGGAGTAAAATTAACATTACTGAGACATCACTGAGAGGACTATAAAACTTTGTCACTGAGACCATAAAACCTTGTTAAGACTATAATACCACACAAACCCTCAAAGGTGAAAAAAGATGAAAATAGTAGTTCCCTAAAATGAAACAGAAGGACATGATAAAAGAATACCTGATTTACATAATGGACTTTCTTAGGGAAAGCAAAAATGAAGAAATATCTGCATACTTTGGCCAATTGAGGAATTTATTAGAAGTCATAATAAAGCAATTAAGCTCAAAAAGTCACAACAAAAAGAAGAGAGATTTTTAAAACTAGTGTATGCATCAAGTGCTTTACATTTGGCAGCACCAGGTAAGACAAGCTCAACATCGTTATAAGTCTGAATTGACTTTTTTACAAACAGTAGTTTTACTGTAAGAACTGTTCAATGTTCAATCATTTATCTCCCTCACTGTGCACTGGTGCATGCACCACATTTATAGTCATTGATAAGAGTTCACTGCAAGAACTAGTCAATGTACCCCCTCACTAGTGGCTTGTGGTCCATAGAAGCATTGCCTGCCTAACATCAGTTTAAAAGAAAATTACATGTTTCAAATATTATTTCTTTTTTACAATAAAATCTCAGCAGAATTTCCATTTGTGAAATGGTGAAGAATGATAGATCGTTGGTCGACAAGCCCAATTAACCTTCCCAGACTTGATATCAATTGGTATGCTTCTAATAGCAGTGACAGCAGAATCAGAAGCAAAATGAGCATTGATTCACAGCCTGCTGTTTAAATGCATCATAAAGGCTCTGCAACGAATTCAGTGTTTGCCCATTTTCATCATCTGAAAATTCATGTTTTCACCTGTAAATTAAATATTAAATAAATTTATATTTAGCTCTTATTTAAATTTTTTTTGTCTAATTAGCATGAAATAATTCTGATCAGAGATGCAATCAGTCAATTACTTATTGATATATTGATATGCTGCAATCTAGTAGCACAGATACAAACTTTTGTTGTATCTTAGAAATATTTTGGTTTCTATATATGAAAAATCAGAACTTGCAAATATGAGAAAAACTCTAATTTCCACAAAATGTCATAAATGTGTTTGCAAAGAAAAATAGAAGATTGGAAGATTTAAAAATGCTATATTGTTCATGTCTACTTAGCATTCTGCTATGAAATGAGGTAAATATAATGTGCATTTATTGTGGACTTTACATTTTTGAATTTAAGTGAAATTTCTCACCTTCTTTATTGATAAAGAAATTAAATTAATCATGCCTCACAACAAGCATTTAGATCTTAATGAAAACTTTTAATTGGCACATATATATCAGTATGTACCAGATCTAGTTCACTCTAATGATACGTTTAATTGCCAGTAGAACCTACAGTTCAATGAACACACTTCAACACCTGAGTCGCCTTAACTTTAAAGGATTTAACCCCTTTAAAATTAAAAGGTGTTTTGAGCTCAGGGGTCATCTTTAAATAAGTTTCAAATTTTTCATTAAAGTGGATTAAGGTAAAACACTAGTTTGCATAAAACTTAATCGTTCATTTTAAAACTATTCCTGAGTTGCATTACTATATTCCCTTTAATAACTTATTACCTCTTTGTCACACTCTTATATTTAAAACTATTTAATACAGTCCTATGATGCCAACTGAGTTGAAAACAACAATGGCATTAAAAACCAATTAAAGTCTTATGACCTCATCATAGCATGTATTTAATGATACAATTCCACAGAACCAAAGTACTTGCACATAGAAGACAATGTTATTAAGATTTGTTTTAACCCTATACTGCCCTTACCCTGTTTGGCAATGTGGCAAACTAACAACCCCAAGATCTCCGTAATACATAATTTTACCCACTTTCCTCCGAAATAACTGGAGTTTACCTGTCAAACATCCAGGCTACTCGACTGACCCTAGGGTTTACAGCCGCTATTTGAGTGGCTGAATAGAGTTTACCTGTGTAAAAGACACGTATTCTGCTACTTCCTCCTAAACACAACAAGATGTGAATATGCTGCTCTAGTTCTCTGTCTAATTAAGATGAAGGGAGCCCAATATTTATGTATGATCAATCTATCTTAAGTAAATAATATACAAATTGCAACATATGTATTCCAAATGTATAACAATAGAATTTTTAATTGTGTATATAAATCAATTGGCACTATACAAAAAAAAAATGTCAATATATACGCGCTTCATGAGTAATGTAACTTATGTCTTTTCATTGTTAATTACTTGTATTTCCGATACATTTTAAGCACAGTTTACAAAGAAACTTTCATTATTATTATGAACTACAATCTAAAATATCTGATGAAATCAATAACAATTGTCAAAGGTACTTCAAAATTCTAAGTGAATAAAAAAAACATGTTTCATAAACAGAAAACAAAACTAAAGGAAATAAAATGTATAATAAATCAGCACTTTGTATTGATTTCAAATCTGAATGTTAATAAATTGTGCAATATCTCCTAAATAGGACAAGACAAATTAAAAAATATGTTGCATACTTAGGGCAAGACAATTAAAAAAATGTTTTTATACTGTAAAAAGAAAAATTAGAGGCAAAACTAAACTATTGAGCAGAAACTGGTATAAATTAGTGAACATATATTGCACACCAGCTACAATAACGTTACAACAAAAAAAGAACCCATTTTCCAGTAGTAGCAAAAAACAGAGAATAAAACTTTAAATCTTTAAGATGACAACTCATTAAATTTTGAAGGAAACTATCCTTGATAAAAAGGTCATCTATAACCTTTAGAATGATGCAAAAATGATGCTTGAATTGATTTTATCCCCCTACAGACCTCCTAGTAGCTGGAATGAAGAGGCACTTTGAATTGTGTCACTCTTCTTGATCAATAAATTGTGCTTTATTTTAGAGATGATATCTTGCTTTTGAGCTGTGTCTCTTGTTTCCGAAATAATTCACAAATTTTGATTTGTGAATATTTCATTTGAGTTATGCCCCTGTTTTCAACTAACTTTACCTAAAAGTGTTATCAATGAAATAAACCTCCCCATACAAACTCTAAAATGACACTGTTTATAACTGATTCAGTTCAAAACTGGCTCATTACACTGATGACATCTGTTCTCTGCCAGCAAATTTTGCTGAAATGTCACTCTGCATGGTCATAGTTTTGATCCTTATGAATCCAAATATGGAATTAACTTAAAATTGCCATTTTTTGAGTTGGGATGTCATTGTAGCTGACATGCGATATGTTAATAATGGTTTTAAGTAATACTTCTAAGCTGCACTGAGAATATAAGATTTATTCTTTTGCCTGACTTTATGCTACTACGCTAAAATAAAAGTTTCAGACATGCTACGGCTTAAAACTAGAAACTAAAAAGCATATTTCAATCAGAATATTTTTGGAGCAGATGCAATTTTAATTTGAGACTTGTTAAAATATTTAAAAATACTTCTACTAGAAAAAAGATAGAATGAAAATAAGAGAAAAAATTATTCATTTGAAGTAAGTCACAAAAGCATGTACCGGACATTCTCATAGTTTGTCCATTATATACCACTGCAGATGTATATGAATTTGTATCAGTTTACTAGGTAAGTAACCACGACAATAAACTAGCCTTCAATCAGATACTAAAAAATTTGAAAAACACAGAATGTTCAGTCATTTCTAAACAGTATAAAAGTCAAGACATAAAACAAAACTATACATGAAATATAATATACTACACATCAGTAACAAAACAATGTATGATTTACTCTAAAAGTGTTTTAAATGATATACTAAACATAATCAAAAGTAGTATAACAGAAAATATCGCAAATAAAAATTGAACAGTGTTTTAAACTCTAAAATCCTAATGGTTTCTATTTATAGGAAATTTTTAATGTATTAATTTATACCATGCTCTTATCAGCATGAATATAAGTTGAAATTGGTATCAGTAGAAACATGTATAAATAACGTTGTAAATATTAATGCAATTATTTATACCAGCAAAATATTCCCAACCTGCTAAATCTTTGAAACAAAATTTATAACATCATTTGCTTAATGTACAAAACTAAATTCACACACTTTCAATTATACAATGTACATATTTTTGTTACTAAAATGACTATGAATTTCAATGCTTTACTAATTTTGCAGAAAGAAAGAATATTTATGAGGAAAGGGCCAGACATGGCAATATCGTCCAGGGGTGTAAGTAGGGATTTAGATCCTGGAGTGGAAAATTTTATACTATTTTTCAAATACATATTTCATATTCCTCAATTTATTTCCATTAAAATCCATTTTGCTGCAAGGAATTATTGAAAAATACACAAATTTGAGAATAACAAGTTCCTATTTTAAGGGTGAGCGTCAGTAAATTTTCTGCCCTATCCGCGCTTTGTTAACTTTCGCGGCACACATATTTCGCCGAAATTCTGCTCAAACAGTTGCGAAATATTTTCTGAAATATAAAATGCTATGCTTAGATTATATTAAAACTAAATTTAATACCCAATAAAACATAGAATATATGTTTTATTTTAATTTAAAATATATTTGGTGCTACCATCTGTTGTCATAATTTAATTCATACCGAATATTTTTATTTTTTAATGAACATTTTTAAATGTCTATTTCTTCTAATACGCTATTAAATACAACAACAGATCATATATAATGCCATAATCACGGAAACGTAATTGAACTTGGACTTGAAGACAAAGGAACTTGAAGACAAAACTGCAGTCCTCAGTGATGTACATTCAGATCCCTTATCAAATTTATAGAATGATAAATTACCTTTCCGTGATTGTGGCATTATTATATATGATCTGTTGTTGTATTTAACACTGTATTAGAAGGAATAAATATTTAAAAATGTTCATTAAAAAATAAAAATAATCGGTATGAATTAAATTACGACAACAGATGGCAGCACCAAAAATATTTTGGATTAAAATAAAAAATATATTCTATGTTTTTGGGGGCATTAAATTTAGTTTTAATATAATCTAAGCATTACATTTTATCTTTCAGAAAGTATTTCGCAACTGTTTGAACAGAATTTCGGCGAAATATGTGTGCTGCGAAAGTTAACAAAGCGCGGATAGGGCAGAAAATTTACTGAAGCTCACCCTTAATAGTAAGAGTTAGTTCTGTTTTGCACAGTACAAGCATCTCCTTAGTAACACTAAAATGCAATATCTCCAAAAGGATTTAATTTTAGCAAAGTGAGAATCATAACTTTATGTAACCTTTGTAGTGGAAAATATTTACAATTTTAAATTCATAATCTTGAATATCATAAATATCAAAGAATTTTTAATTTAATCATACATATTGTGAAAATTCTATCTAGTTCCAGTTCTTTATGCAATCCATCTAAATATAAAACTGTATGGTGATGTATTTATTGCCCCTAGTAATATTATATCTTGTAAGCAAAACATGAAATAGATATTTATTTTAAATGCAATGAAACTTCTATAACTTCAACTTCTATGAGTCAAACTTTTCTATAAAAAAAGTTTTTCATAACTCGATGTAACAATAATTACTGCAGTGCAAGTTTTATTTCCATAATTTTAATAACTGGCTGATGTCCTTACTACACATTTGACTGAGATTTCTTATAAATGGGATCCTTGTCCCAAAAGACGTAACTTTTGAAAGAATTTTCCCAGCTTTTACAATGAACTCATATTTTTATCATATCCTACTGGCACAGAAATCACCAAATTCCTTTTTAAATGAAACTGTGTATGAACATGATGCTTACAACAACTTTAGTCTTTCAACAGTTCAGAAAGCTTCTAGTGACATAAAGATGTGATATTTTTTTAATCATCTGAAACTGTCGGTCTTGGCATTTTTCAAAATACTAGTTGTACCTGCAAACAGAACCTGCACTTTAGGCATCTGCTGAATTTTTAACTATATGACTCTGAAAATAACAATTCAATTGGCTTTAAGTTTTGCCTTTCTTCTTTAGCTGAGACCATTTTCAAAGCTTTAAGTCAGTTGAAGTTTATTAGCTTTATTTCACAATATTTTTCTTTCAATAGCTTCATCAACAGTTTCATTGGTAGTCCAAGTTCTTCTACATGCATTATGATAAATATAGCTAACTTCCCATCTTAAACTTATCTCGAAATCAATTAAAAACACTAAATCATTTTGACTTTAATAAGAAAATAAATCGAATTACTTTAAAATGTTTAACTCAGTGCCATTCGGCAAGCGTGTTTGGAAAACCTATCATGATTATATCTCAAACTCCATGCATCAAACAATATAATTTTATAACTCTATGCACCAAACAATATAATTTAACTATGTAAATAAAAATGTTTGATAAAGTTTTTAAACCATTCACCCGGTATTTATAACCAATATGTCCAATAAAGAATTAGTGAAAGTGTCCAAATGGATGGAAGGAATCATCTGTTACATAAAAGGGACAAACAACGACACTGCTAATATAATTATTTCTCTAGCAAGCCACTAACATTTTGTAAAAAATGTGATGCTACACTATGCATGGCATGTTTTCCATACATTCATACAAAATTAATCAGAATTTTATGTTCATTTATTGTATAATTCTTTTCATTGTATAAACTTGTTATTTGTTTGTAATTAGTAATAAACTGTTAAACATTTATATTCCTAACAAGGTTGATAATCCAACATTGTGAAAACCGACAAGATGTCAGATTACTAGATACATTGCCAGGAGTCTCTGTGTAAATGGGGAAAGTGAGCATGACAAAGTTAGAATGTTGCATTATACATTACTGTTTAGAAGCTGTAGAAAGCATAAAAATGTTGGATAAATACAGGATGCTCCAGACTAACAAATGTTGGATTATCAAGCTTGTACCATAGTATATAGTTTAATTCATGTGATATGTAGTATCTTTAATTTTTGTATATTTTAATGAAGAATAATAAACTTGTTCCTGGCATTAAAAAAAATAGTGTTTTAAACTTCATATGCCTAGCATCCTATAAATAAGACAATAAGTTTTACTAAAAATGACATAACATATGTTATTTTGGAAATAGCTATAATAATTCATCCCTGCTAATAAGTCAAACCTGATACTTTTACCAAAAAACCGTGAAAAAAAAAATATTTTGTGCATTAATGGGTTACATATTTTATGTTTATTTTTATGTTTTGCAAAACATATTTTATAAAAAAGGCTTGTTCTGTTTCTATTTTCCTCCTTTTTACTAAAATCTAACCAATCATAAGGTAATGCATAATTTACTTAACTATTTCATGAAACCCAGATGGGTAATTTTTGAATTAGAGTGGATACATTCATTGCACATACACACAAATTTAAAATGTCACTGGAATCCTGAATGTTAAATTCAAAAAAGCATTACATATGTCTATTCAACCAAATTTGAGCCATTTGTGCCCATTGCAAATACTTTTTACTTACCCAAAAAATAGTATTCTTCAAACTTTCAAAAGTGCCAGACATTTCCTTATAGTAAATGTTTTCTCTTACAAGAATAATTAACTGCACTTTATTTGATATAAGTAACTGGTAGAAATAACAGGTAGTTCATAAGATTATTATAAACACAATCACAAGTTCACTCAGTCACTGGTTGGAATCAGATATTTTAAAATCCAAAAAAATTCTAAAATCTTTTCTTTAAAGGAGTTTTGTGCTTTTAATAATTTCATTTTCTACCCTTTGTAAAAGTTGCAAAGCAATGGTCTAAGGGTAGTATAAAGAAGAACAAGTGGGCATTTTTTTTTTTTCTTTTTGGTTTACATGATACCAAGTTTGGCAACCAACAAGATCTGGACTAAAAATTGCTACTACTAAAAATCTGGACTAAAAATTGCAAAAGGCAGTGTTGTTTTAGATAATATTAATAATTATTTCTGATTTTATTGTTTTTTATAATTAAAAAATGTCATTCACTAGACCAGTGAAAAGTATTTACAATTTTGAATATTTTTGGTCCCAATTGATCTCCAGTTTGAATCCCAAGATTTAAAATGCTGGGCATACTATAAAAAAGACTCTATTCTTAAACAAAAGCTTACAAATAGAATTATTTGTCATTATAGACAATACTTTCACTTCACTAATTATCAAAGTTTTTCCTGAATATGTAAAATAATTATTGCAAAAAAGTAGTCAAAATGGAGTTCTTCCTCAAAAATTAGGAAAATTAAGAGGAACTTGATGCCTATGGGTGGGACTAAAGTAACGTTCTGGACAGTCACTGGTTGGAATTAAATATTTTAAAATCCAAACAAATTCTAAAATCTTTTCTTTAAAGAAGTTCTGTGCTTTTGATCATTTCATTTTCTACCCTTTGTAAAAGTTGCAAAGGTAGTATAGAGAAAGACAAGTGAACTTTTTTTTTTTTTGCTTACATGATACCAAGTTTGGCAACCAACAAGGTCTGGAGTGCAAGCTCTTACCCTCAACTCCGAAAAATATGAATAATGATGGCTGACATAGCAGTAGGGTCTAAAATATTACATAGGGAGCATGAATACAATATTTTTTTACCCAGTCTTCACAGTTGTTAACATTTTTCCTCTAATAGCCAGATACTTTGATATATTGGCATTATTCCACAGTAATGGTTAAGATGTGTGAACCATTTTGCCATCAGAGACCAAAGGAGGTAAATCATATTATACCCATATAGCCTACAACTTAAAGTGGATTCTGAACCACTGAACAATCATCCAAGCATACTTAGGGCTCCCCCCTCATACCTAGGATTCAAACCCAGAAGTGTGGAAAAGCAGCACAGACCATTCGGTGATTTATCATTCATCTAAAACTTAAAAAGTAATACATTTTGAATTTTAGTAAATCAAAACATAGAACTTGGAAAATAATACACACCAATAATAAAATATTACTCAATATACAATTGAACAATAAAATATATAAAACAGTCACAATTTTTTCAAGTACAACTTACACATATATTGAAGCAATCTACACAATACAAATACAAACATGCTGAAGAAGACTGCTCTGCCACAAACAAGATAGTTTGCAACAAAGAGTGCAGGAAAATGCAAATTGATCACATTCTCACCATTACATTCTACACTAAGCACACACTGATCACTAAGCTACATCAGAAACATCTCAATCACTATAGCCATTTAGAGATTACACCTGTTATTTAAATAATTACCTCTCTCACTTTCCTTGCTTTGACGACCCCCTGCTTGAATGTCATCAATCATCTCACTTGCAATCATTAAATCTGAGAAGAAAAAAACTAAAATTAAAAGGGCAATATGCATGAAATATTTAAGGCAACTTATATTTTTTCATTGCCTAATTAATAATACATTATCATTACTAATACCGCTACTAATAATGCAGTTACCTGATCTACCAAATAGTAGACCAGTTTCATTTCCCCTAGATGTCTTCTGGAAACCTCTTTTAAATTTCAAGACTCATTAATTTTCATAAAGGTGACTTTACTACAACTGCTTTCTGCTCAAACATTTTTTAAATTCTCTATTTGTTTATTTTGTAAAATTAATTTTAAGAATTTTTCCACTTTGATCGAAGGTTAAAACTACATTTTTACCAAGTTCAGGTACTCCAATATTCATCCATTTTTGAGTCTTGAATGCTATATTATTATTGCTATATGATGCAATATTATTATTGCTATATTGTTATTGCTATACAATGCTATACTATTACTGAAACATTAACACAATGACTTTATTTATATATGAGTATATCTGCTTAAAAAACATCACAAAACCAAAACCAAACTTAAAAAACAATACAAATAGAGTCAATTTGGGAAAAGAAACTTTTCATGGACTAAAATGTCACAAAGGTTTGCATTCATTACTAATTCAGCATACAAAAAAATAAAATAAAAATAAAAATAAAAAAAACCCCACAAATTAAAAGCTTATAAGAAATAGGGATAAATAATGACACTTTATAGGCTAACTAACATGTAAAAGCAAAAGAAAAATCATTTATGAATATTTTTTCATGCAAAGTATGCATACTTAAGATAAAATTCTCTTGTTTTTCTTTTGATAGTTATAAATTTACATTAAGAAACTTCCACAATTTTGATCCGTAAACTAGAATTTAAGATTTAATCAAATAATCTCTACTAACGGCTGATTTTTAAAAATAGCTCATTAAAAATGCATAGTATATGACCAGTGTCTACCCACTATGCAGGCAAGCAACAGCTAATGATTTAGCTGTGATTGTTTAAATCAGAACAATAGAAGAGAAAAGATAGAATTATAATTGATAGATTTTTACAATAATAACTAATAGATTAGTTATCATATAATTAACAAATTATTACAATTATTATGGTTAAAATAAATTTGAAAAGTAATTTGCAAAAAACCTGCAAATCTCAGGCAAAATATTAATTAGTAACACAGATCAATATGCCTGACACTCAAACATTTAAAAATGTAATTATTTCCTTTTACATTGTGCACTTATCATTATAAATTATGAAAACAACCACAATTTCTAAATCAATTGCAATAATTCAAAATTAATCACAATCACTATATATTTTTTAATTGTATTGGAATTTAAAATCATCTAAAATCCAAAGTCAAAAGGTCTGAATTTGAGTTACAGAAAAGACAATAACAGTTTGTCACTGGAACCTGCCTTCATCTTAGAACAAAACCAGCTTTGGAAAGGTGGTAGAGAATTCAGATATCGTATAACTTTCTTGCATAGAAGAAATAAATTGAAGAAATTCTAGCCAGTTTTTACAAATATTGTCAGTCCACTGAATTTTTTAAAATTCTAAATAACAAATGATCTTCCATAGAAATAGAACATCTATTAAACAGTAAATGCTATTTTTGGAGTGTAAATTATCTGAGAAAAGCAAAGGACATAGATATATGGATCATGGTTGCATATGTTTTATAGTATAGATCTTAATGGTTTTACATATTGAGTTTAGCCTTGCTCTAAAATATTTTATTGCTTGGGCTACAGGGGCGGACCAGGTAGAAAACTACTATGCAGTATTGATTATGTGACTATGCAACAAGTTTATAATATACAGCTAGATTATATTACCTAGTATTATCAAATTTCGTCTTACCCTCATCCTTTTAAACAGACTTACCTATAAAAATGTATATGTAGAAGCCCATGAAGCTTACTTATGACCTGATCTTGCAGAAAATGTAAGATCATTTGTAGTTACACATTAAACAATCAGCACCAATCGATCCAAAACCGAGAGTCAGACTTTTGACTCCATCACAATACTTTCCCCTTTATGTGTACTATGTCTTGTGATTTGTGGAGGAGGTCCAAATCTTGAAAGCCATTTGTTTCAAAAAACAGTAGTACTCTTAAAAATAACAGTATTAACCCCTTGCCTGTGGAGTATATTTCAGGAAAGTGGGTCAAAAATGGAAATTTTTTTTTATTCTTCAGTTTTGTCTATTATAACATTTAAAAAGGTTAGAAAAATTATATTTTGTAAAAATATAAATTTTTATATGAAATAACTACTATATTTAATATTTTGACATACATGTGGAAATTAATGGATTATATTCATATTTTACTCAAAATTGTTTAATTATAACAAAATAAATCAAATAATCTTTTGAATTTCACAAATCATTTTTCAGAATTTCACAAATCTTTTATAGTATGATATATGCGAAAAATATGACCCGGCACACAAGCGGAAATCACACTCCTTACAATAAACTCGGTTTATATCCCGCCTAATCAAGCTAGCTGATCCCGCCTACTTCCAAACAAAAATGTGGACAAGTATCGCCATCCGTTGGTAAAGCAAATTATATTGTAAAGCAATTGGTAAGGCAAAACGGACTCAATTCGGGATCAACGGAATAGAAACACTGATTTTTCGCTTGCCCGAAGTCAGTTCGGGTATTCCAAATTTGGTGCAGAAGGGTTGCCCGAACTGGATTCGGGTGGCACAGGCAAGTGGTTAAATATGTAGATTGCATACTCACCTTTCATATGTACAACTGTTTGTGAGTTTATATCTGGATATGTGCTATCAGATTGCTTTTTAGACAAGCTATCATCTGAGTCTGGAGAATCCTGTAGAGTACAATATAAACATAATATGTAAACAAATTAAAATATTAGAAAAATTACAACAAATAGATAGATCTATGTTTATACAGTGTAAAAGTTTGAAATCTTAAAAACACGTGTAAAGAATAAAGAAATACTTACAGAATTGTGGAGATTCAATAACTTAACAATCGTTTGTAATTAATGAATGAACAAAAGATGCATACTATCAATGTGAAATATTTGTATTATGTAAAGCAGTAGAAATCTTCATAACTTTTATATCAGTCATTACACAAATCGCAAATCTGGTACACTTGCCAGAGGTTAAGAATTCCTAAACCAATTGTGCACATATATAAAAATGAAATTCTAATAATGAAATTAATACTAAGATTAACTTTAAACATTTACATCTATTCGGCACTAAGATAAAGCCAATAATAGCATAACTAAGAAAATGAAAACATTGCAAATATATATTTAAAGGTATCAAGGGGTTTTGGAGGTAAAAAATTTCATTCCTTCTTCATGACAAATGAAATAGACAATTACTTCAGCATATTTTTCTCTGCTTTTGCTCAATTGACTGCTGTCTCATTTATTCTGAGGAAGGAAACTCTTTTTCACCTGTAAAACTGGTTAATACCTTTAAATGTTTATTTTATAATGTTTTACTACGAAGTGATTTAATTTTGAGTTAATACAGATAGAAGTTTTAGCATTTTATTTTATAATAATGGCATAATTTAGATAAACACAGTAACTTACACTGAAACTTAAGAAGTGAAAATAAAATAAAGTGTTAAATTTACATTTAGTTATCTAGGTGTGCTCATATGTAACATTTAAATAATATATTGCATAAGTAATAGCTTAAAATAGATAAATTGATTTCAAGAAAAATAAGAATTTTAGAAGTTAAGGATATATGAAAATGAACAAGATTTCCGTAGAAAGGAGATATGAGTATGAAAATATAAATATGAATGGAAATATTGGTGATGAGTGTTTTAAGCATAAGTGAATATGAGACTGCAAGAAAATTTAGATATAAGACAGGCTAGCAGATTGTGATAGCAAGAGAAGCAATTTTGCTTAGCAAGAAGAACAGAAGTTAGCAAAGTGGAGATAAAAAAAAAAAGTCTTACTGTATTTTTCTTCTATGTCTCTAAAACAGTATGAACTCTAAAGTAAGAAAATAATGTATTAAATATAAATATTTCGCAAACAGATTCTTTATCCATGTGTTGTTGCAGGCTTCAACCATTTTCAAGAGTTAAGTACAAAATTTACATATATGATGGTGATTGCTGCTAACATATCCCCGACTTTCAACCCTACAATCTAATGAATCAAACACATAGGGTTTGTATAAATCTGTTTATCTAATCTATGAGGTTAATTAAACTATAACAACTATTATATATATCTTGTATCATAAAACAGCTTAATAAAGATAAAATAATAAAATTATAATTATTTCATTACTAATAACTATCATTTCTAATGTAACATATTAATCATTAACACAATAAAAAGTTACGTATAAAATGATTTAATCTTCAGATATATATAAATTAGTTTATCTGTATATCAGGATGTGCAATTTGACAGATAATAAGTAATAAGTTTCTTAGTATTATAGATTTTGATGTTGTTGTTGTTGTCGTGTCCCTAACATTACAATTAAGGAAGAATGAGTGCACTGCTTCTGTTTAGTCTAATGACCCGGGGCACCCGAAGGTAGAAGTCTGACAGATTTTGATGTGAATAACATCAATGGTTAGAGTTTCTCTGGCACAAAAACGAAGCATTATAAAAATTGTTAACAATTTGGATGCTTATACCCCTGAACCTAATAGATAAAAATGCAAATAATTTTTCTTATTTTGTCAGAAATAGAGTCCAAATCATGAGTATATAAAAATAATTATAATATTTTAAACTTTTTTTTTTAAATAACATAAAAAAAATAGCTCTTTGAGTGAGTGTTTTTTTTTTCTTTTTTCTAACTTTGACTCAAAATATATAGTAAACAAAAAAAGATAATATAAATAGTAAGAGATAAAAATGTGTACTAGAAAATTTAGTATTGAAATCTATATTATTAAAAAAAGCTCTTATAATTTACGAGTAATTGTCTTGTTAAGTTGATTGAAAATTTTCAATTTTTCAAGTTTGCAATGTTTATACTCTAAACCTAAGAGAGTTAGTTTTGAACAATATGCAAGAATTTGTAGCTCTTTGAAAACCCTACAAGTGTATATAGTTGAAGTTTGGATCAAGCTCTATTTTCAAAATTTTTTAAAAAGTATCTGTCCAAAAAATTATTTTATTTCGATTTCATATTTTCACTCAAAATAACTTCGAAACTAAAAAGATAGATAGAAATAGTAACGAACAAAAAATATGTATAAGGAAATTTAATCTCTAATTCCATATTTATTTTTTAAAAAAGTCCTTATAGTTTTGTCTTGTCAAGTTGAAGAAGTATGAAAATTTTACGTTTTTCAAGTTTGCAATATTTATATCTTATATACACAAAATGCTTATATCTTATATATGTTTATATTTTATCTGATATACGCAAAACCATTTCATCTACATCAGACTGTAGCACTGCCGATTTTTTTTTTGATTTTTTTCAGTATGAAATCTTTAAATTCTGTATTTGAAATATTTAAGTGAATGAGAATACATTACTTCCCTGAAATTAATGTAGTTTTACACAGCAGGAAATCTGCTGAATATCAAAGTCTTGCTTTTGAAAATTTCTTATAAATATACTTTGGCTTTTTAATTTTAACAACAAAATAAAAACAATTTTTTTTTCAAAACCAGACAAAGTATATTATAAATTATAAATTATGGAAATAATTACACTGGAATTCCCAGACCAGCATTATTCTGCATTTCATAATTTTCCAAATTTTGAATCCTATAAAATGCTCTATTTTCATATACAGCAGGAAACAGTTATATTTAGAGAACCTGGATTATAGCAAACCATCATTTATAACATATGTGCTTAATGCATAATCCCAGCAGAAGTCCTATGTGCATAATGTAATTAAAATCTGTAGCAAACTAATGTATAAAGATACTTCAGATATGGTGAACCAAATTTTAACAAAACATCTCAAAATGAAACATATTACAAAAAAAATTTATTCGGTTTGAAATTTTCTGTGTTTTGAAGATATTGTTAATAAAAACTAATAAATGCTTCAATGCATACATTTTTTATTAAAATAACAAAGAAATTTTGAAAAGTATTGCACAATTAATAATAAATCTATTTAAATATGATAAAAAATATTTCAAAATATATAATTATTACTTAATAACAATAATCTTTACCACATGCGAAATATTTTCAAAGCAATTTTAAGTTATAACATGGTTTCTAAATTTTTTATTTCAATAGAAAGCTGCATTTAACTAATATTTTACAGCATGAATATTACCTACAATATAATTTATTCACATCAAGAAATAAAACAATAAAATAAGGCTGAGCATGCAAGCTTTAAATATACACTCATTGCCATAAAAATTTGGGTACCAAGTAATTGTGGAATCGTAATGAAACTTGGCATGAAGATACGTGTCAGGCAGATATGCAAATGATTAGAAATACAGCATGATTGCACATTGCATAATGCCAACAGAGGGTGTTGAACTTTGTTCTCCCTGGCACAGAAAAAAGGTACACAGAGGCTTTTTGCCTGTACTTAATCTGTTGCAGAGGGACGCTTTTCCATTAGGGATGCCGTTATGATGCCATCAAAGACAATATGATCAGCTGTCAGAATTCGAGAAGGGAAGAATTATCGGGATGATGGAAGCCAGGTAGTCAGCTCGGACAGTAACAGCCACCTAGGCCGTTCTGACTTTACTGTGAGAAGGTGTTGGGACCAGTGGATGAGAGAGAGGTTGCATACATGGCAGTCAGGTCCAGAATGCCCTGGGCAGACCAATAGCCGAGAAGGCCGTCACATCACCCGACCCACATGCACAGTGCCAACAGCATTATTGTCCGCCATCCGGACACAGGCAAGCACCTTCACTATGGGCCTCTGTGTCTGTCCGTACCATTGCTAGGCACCTGGATCAAGGACATTTGGTATACCGGTACCCCTTACGTGTGCTGCCAATGACACCTACCTACCGTCGCCTCCATTTGGAGTGGTGTCACACTTGATGGGATTGGACTGCAACCGAATGGAACCAGGTCGTCTTCAGTGACTAATCGAAATTCAATTTCAGCAGTGATGACAACCAGGTACGTGTCTGGAGGCTCCATAGTGAATGCTCCAATCCTGCCTTCACTATACAGCGGCACACCACTCCCACAGCTGGTGTGATGGTATGGAGTGCCATCGCATACAACACCCGGTCACCTCTAATATTGATCCACAGAACCATGACAGCCCAGCGGTACGTTCGTGACATCCTTCAGCCACATATGTTGCCACTCATGGCAGAGCTCCCAGGAAGCATTTTTCAACAGCACAATGCTCGGACACACACAGCAAGGATCCGGCCATCCATCTGGTTACTCTATGCCTTCGGATGAATCGGCTGGCCTGGGCTTTCGACACATAGCAAGGGTGTCACAGGAATGCTTCCGCCGCGTTACCACCCTTTCTTGGCCTGCCTGATCCTCAAATTTATCACCGATCGAGCATGTCTGGGATCACTCTGGACGGCAACTTGGACAGCCCACAAGTTTGGTCGAACTAGACGCGCACTTATAACAACTGTGGAATGAGATGATGCAGGAAACCATACGGAACCTGTATGCCTCAATGTATCTCATTGTGTATTCCCGCTAGAGGTGGCCCAACAGGGTACTAGAACCTCCATTCATTTGTAGCTTTTCCTGTAATAAATGATCCTTTTTCTTTGATTGTGTAATCACTTACTTATATCAACATTGTACTCACATATATAAAATTTCATTGGATTCTGACAACTCTTTCTTGGTGTGCAAATTTTTATGGCAATGAGTGTATTTCTAAGATATCAATTTTTTATAAGAGCTATGACACATTTATTAAAGCTATTTAACAATAAGAAAAAGTTAGGTAATTCTGTAACAGCCAAAATAAATCTCAGTAATATAATTACTAATATGAACTCAATTCTTATACGTATATTTGAATAGTACAATTACCAGCACATGTGTACGTATAAAAATTTAGTAATTATTTAATAATAAAGTCCATTGTTTTAAGTAAAAAACCATACTTTGTCTTATACAGTTTTAAAAGAGAGTGCCTTTACTTTTTGAACTGATTTCCCGTTAGAAAATTGTTTTGAATCATAAGAAAAGATTATTTAAAATGTTTTCAAAACTGGGGGTATATGCACAAAAATACAAAACACAACTCTATATGTAATGTTTTAGGAGAAAAATATCCAATTACTCAAAAAATGTTTATAAATGTAATAATTAGCTACTTTGTCATTTGTACCTATAGCATCAAAGCATTGGGAATAAAACAAAATTCCTGATTTACATCCAAACACCACACTCAGTACTAAGCAATATTCGAAAGAACTTAGAGACCCTCTAAAAAATAAAGCTTCAGCCTACTTTATGAATGTCATATTCATTTAATACACAACCCCCCAAAATTTGTTCTATGAATGTCGCTATGAAATTTTCCCCTTAGAACTATATTTCCCCCCCCCCCTCCCCCATTTCCTCCAGAGTTTATGCATATTTTTCAAGTAACCAAACTTTTTTTGCTATGGGAGGCTATATAAAAATTTATCTTCTGTATTTTTATATTAATACACCACAGAGTTTTGAAAGTGTTTTAAAAGAATTCTTATATGATTCAAAATTATTTTTCAATTGAAAGTATGTGTCTAGCAATAACTGTTTAAAAGTTATAAACCTGATTTTTCTTTTGGAACACCCTGGATATAAAAATATCACTATATGAGTATAGGAATATTAAAATTCTAATATTAAATCAAGAATAAAAAAGAATAACTCAACATATTTGCAATGAGGAATTAAAAATTAAACCTAAAACCATTTTTATGTAAATATTAGGCTAAAATAATTATGACATAAAGATTATGAAACCAAGATATAGCACAGAAGGAAAAAATAGTAGTAAGAATTAGAATTTTGAAGATAAGCAATTAAAAGTATTTACCTATAATTAAAAACTATACTAAACAGTAGTCTTAAAGACAGATATATATATTAAACTTGCAAGATTGTTTTGTAATATGTCACAATTAAAGAAATGGTATAAATATTAAAAAATAAAACTTCATCACTGATACAGGGTGTTCCAAAAAGATTGAAATGTGCTTTAGTTCTTTACCTGTTGGAGATAAGTGGGCAATGTAAATTGCAAAAATGTTGAAAGAAAGGTAGAAAATAAGGCTAAGTTAAGTTAATGAAATAGTACTCCCATCCATTTTCAAAAAGTTACACTTTTTAAATTTTTATATGATCCCCTTAGACAAATTTGGTCAATCAGAAAATTTTTATTTTTAATGCAACAAGATCATTAAAAAAATCCGCATATATGTATCTTTAAAATTAACTGAATTATGATAAAGGAAAAAATCTGACTTATGCCACTTTTCCGTACCATGTGAAAGGCTGTTTCATTAGTGAAAATAAGGATCATAAACACACACACACACACAAATTGACCACGGAAATTGTTTAGATCAAAAATATGTTAATATGTGTCAAAATTCTTTTATCACAAATGCATCTAAATAAAGCATTACACAGACAGAGATCATATACAGCAGTGGTACTCACTACGCAGTTGGATATCCTATGTATTATCATCCAGTTTTATCTTTTTTGTAATATGTCACAAATTTACAGTTCTAATTTGATATATGGTCCCCATTCATAATGCTCGATTTTCAATTGAATATAACTCGCTCAATTTTAAATATACATATATGCAGGTTTTTTTAATGATCTTGTTGTATTAAAAATAAAAATTTTCTGATTGACCAAATTTGTCTAAGGGGGTCGTATAAAAATTTAAAAAGTGTAACTTTTTGGAAATTAATGGGAGGACTATTTCATTAATATAGTCTTATTTCCTACCTTACTTTCAATATTTTTGTAATTTACACTGCCCACTTATTTCCAGCAGGTAAAAAATGAAAGCACGCTTCAATCTTTTTGGGACACCCTGTATATTAATATTTTATTATTTTAATAAAATTTAAAAATTATTTAAAATGCTTTAAAAAATTTCAAAATATAAATAGAACATGTTTACATTATGTATAATTATTTAACAAATTCCAAAATAGAAACAAAACATATTTAAAAGTAAAAGTTCAAATATTTAAGTGTATTTAAAATTCTAAAGTATTATGAAAGTTATTATTAACTGCTTAAAAATGTAAATAAAACATTTCTATATTAAAAATGTTCAATGAATATAAAATCATATATTAGTATTTTGTAACATTAGCAAGAATCGTTAATAATACCCAGGCATTGGTGGCAATTCTTAATTCGTGACACATCTCCTTGATTTACATCTCCTGTAATATGTATATTTGAACATTCAAATTTTTATCACTGCAAGCAATACTGATATGTATGGGAAGCACTTTTCAATTTCAAAATGGTGAATTGCTTTCAATATTCTTCTATTTATTATTTTATTTATCTATCTCTCTTAAGACATATATAATAATAATACATATACTATGCCTGATGATGAGAAAACTATGAAACAATGTTGTCCCATGTCTAAATATAATATTAGCAATTTAATCTTTAATCGCCGCAAGTGAGGAGCTGAGCCATTGGGTTTCCATCATAATATTAGACCTTAACATATAGACCCTAACTTTGGTTAGTCTAACTTCAATTTATGTTCATCTTTGCCATATAACCATATATTTGTCAGACATGATATATACAATGGCTTGTTTACATTTTTTCTTTATGCAATACCTTTCACAAATTACCGCAAATTAACTAGTATGATAATTGTTTCCTCATATTATAAATTGAATGTGTTTGGTATCATGTATGATCACCTGATTATAGTTAGCTTAACTTTACAAAAAGAACAAATCTGCTCATGAGTTTTCTGCCAATGAAAATTTGCATTTTAGAACAAAATCTATAGATAGATATTGAAACTAACAAAGCAGAAAAAAAATGGAAGGTACTGCTCACTACGTAATAGTAATTACATATCATAATAACCTCAGGATAGAGGCCTGTTAGATTCCTTGAGCGTGACCTCAGCTGATCTTCTTTCGTCAAACCTTTACTATATGCTTGCTCATGTGATGTGTATGATACTCGAGAAAGATGAGATGTATAACTGGACTGTCGGGATGTTAAGTTGGTGGTATAATGTACAGGAATAACTATAGCTCCATCATCCTCAGACATAGGAGTAACGGCCTTGCTGTCATCAGCATAAGGAAGGTAATCCTGAGCTTCTTTGTAGGTGTTCAGAACCAAGGGTTTCCTGTCACCATAGCGGCGGCCGTTTCGCCAGCTGACGCTGTACTGACTTCCCCGGCTAGAACGGCGAACATTAAAAGGAGAACCAGGAAGACTTAGGCTGGCCTAGAAGTGAGAACAGTTATCCATGTTATATGTTAATGCTATTTACTGTTATAGTTTCTAAAGCAGATTCCTCTTTGCAGTCACCGCAGCACTGTATTTCCTAATCTTTTGGTTTTCTTCGAAATAGTTGATATTTTCCTTGATTATAAGCTACTTTATGTTTAATGAATTTATCAAATTTGTTTATCACTGAAAGTTATGATCAGTAATCTAGAGTAGTATATGCAAAACATTTAAATCAAATTGTGTAACTGATAGTGAAATTCCAGTGCAAAGCAAGCTATAATGGAAAAACCAAAAGAAAAAGAACATTCAGTTTAGGATTATCCCCAAACAAGTTTTTCAAAAGAACAAATATGTGGCAAGTTTTATGATAAGCTAAATTTTGAAGCTGAAAAATGTATTAAAATATTTTGCTGTGTAGAATTTTATAAACAGTGAAAAATATTCAAAATATAAAAAAGCTCAAAGGATAAATTTTGTTATCAAAAGCTTTGTTTGGAGATAAATGTGCTGAGTGGTGAGTGCAGTTATCTGCAAAAATATAAATAAAGCTTGATAGATAATTATTTGCAAATATTCAGCATGTAAGCAAAGCAACAGCAGCTAAAAGAGAAAATTGCATATTATGAACACTTTAAAGGGAATTAAATAAAACAAAAAGTGAAAAAAAAAAAAATGAATACAGAAGAATTTGAATTCTAAAAATGTATGGGACTGAGAAATATGTTTAGATAATTTATAATTTTCCACTTTTTGTTAAAGATCAGAAACTACATATGAAAATTATACAGCTTTAGTCTAAGTCATTAAGATAATTTGGAATAGCATAAAAATGGCATTAAAAAAAATATTGCAGCAATTTATAACTATACCTATTATGTACTACATTTGTACTATAATGATAATGGAAAATGGAAAGACAAATATATGCAATAACACATCAAACAGATTTCTTATTATTTTGGAAATTCAGAACAAATGCATGTATATCATCTAAATATAACATTCATATTTGTGATAGTGAAAAAAAATCTTACAAACATAATGATTATATGAAAATAATTTTAAAGATTTTTTATATATTTTACCATGACACCTAAAAATCTTAAAAAAGATAAGAAAGAATATTACATAACATGTAATATACATAAGATGTATATTTCCTTATTTCTTTTATAATTGACAATAAAATTATTTCAAACAACTCTTATCTGAATCATTTAAAGTATCGTTCTTAGTTCAATGAAATTCACAAAGATTCCAAAAGAGATATAGAATATGACAATTTTAAAATATGAGATTACTTATTTATATATTTCCAGATAATATAAAATGGAATAATCTACTTATAATGTATGTATTGTACAACATATATTGTATTCTTACAATTTCAATTTATTTGTAAGAAGCATGGAATTAAGTAAACAGAGAGTTATAAAAGCTCATGAGTTTAAAAAGAGTCAATAAAATAAAACTCCTACTAATTCGTTAAATTTTTAAGCTTTTGAATGTTTACTAGGGCTTTCCACTCATGATACTAATCAAAGGCATCTCGTAGCCAGTAGAGTAGCATGAGATTTTTGACTGGGGAGGCTGAAAATTTGTCAAAAAATTTGGTACTGCAAGTGAAATTTATATTAGGATTCGCATTTTCACAAGTTTTATTTCAAAAAGTTTTATTTATTGGTGAATAAAATAAAATAGTTTTGCAGAAAATTGCAAAGAGTGTATGAAATGCGAGATATAACATTTTAAATGTTTTCCTATTTCTAAATTAGATGAACTTTTACAATCATTTTATTACTTTCCTTATATACATAATGTATAAGGAAAGTATTGTGACGGGGTCGAAAATTCGAATTCGAGTTTTCGACGGGAGAGCACGTTTCAAGCATCCCTGATCACGAATCAAACATTTTTGGAGTGATGTCTGTGTGTGTGAAAGTATGTGTGTATGTGTGTGTGTGTGTGTCAGTGAGTCTGTGGAGACGATAACTGACGAACGAATGGACCGATTCGAACAAAATTTGGAACAAAAATCACAATCCATAAACACTGGAAGCCTATTGTTTTTATACGCAATCGAATGTCCAGAACCCTCCTAAATTTTCGAATGAAATATTGAAAAAATCGTCAAAAAATCAAAACCACTAATAAAGTTACGCAAATAGACATTCCTTATGTAATTTTTCATTAGAAAACGATTGACATAAATTTTAGAATGCTAACATAAACCGTTCTCGAGATATTGTACAAATTTTCAAAAAAATTATCAAAAAGTCATAAAATAAAAATATTTCCTATTGAGAAACATGTTCACTTTTCATATGTAATACCATGCGATAAATTGGGTGACATCATTCTCGTGGATCTAGCTCGTTCCATTCATGAAAAAAGATACTTTAAGTAATACTTTTGTATTTGAACGCCAATAGTCGTATATCTGCCATAAGAATAACTTATTTCTTCATCCATAACGCTTGGCGAGATTTTGGCGACGAATTTGGCAGAATGTCGCCAACTTGGCGACTTTTTGAAATGTTGCCAAATTAACGAAAATCTCGCCAAATGGATAAAAATGACGCTAAATCAATGAAAATGACGACTCATAGTCGAAAATTCAATATTTTGGAAAGAATATTAGTATCTACTATAAGTAAAACCTATTTTCTTTACTGTAAAAGTAGTAAATTCATTACATTATATAAGGAAAGTCATGTGTTGCCCACATCAGATTTTTAAGTAAGAATTCATGACTGCCCATAGAGGATGTAAAAAGGGGGAGGGGTCACACTTCGCCTTGGACATTAATATAACAAAAGCGAGCATCAGGCCTGACATTTTACTACATCATGAGCTTAAGTTTGCCTCCCTCCCTGGAAAAAGTTTTACAGGAGCCTATGTATGAAGTAGAAATATATTAAAATATTATTCGCAAATGATAGAAATAATACATCAATTTTGTAACTATAAATAGCTTGAACTAACGAAATAAAGCAATTCAAATTAGTGCACTGAAAATGGGTGAGAACACTGTAGTCAATAATGTACTTAAACAATTCTGTATATTAATTACTTACAAATACTATACTTTAAAAGTAAAAACTTAAAAGTATCTTAACAGCAATATGCTAAAAATCCGCTAGGAAATTATCAATGGCTTTTGTTTAACTGAAATTCTCCTGTAACATGATTTTTAAAGGGAAATCAGATTTCTTTTTTCTAAAAATTACAAATACGCAAACGGATGCTTCGCCATATTGTTGCTGTGACTAAGTCTACTTCACAAACTACTTAAGTTTAATGGTAGTCATTATTAATGTGTGTCCTTGTTTTGATATTGTTTAAATTTAGGCAAAGGTGATGTTATTCGTGGAAAATGACTCATATCTTTTAGTATTACATATGGCCCTTTTCTGCGAAGATTAATTAATAAAACCATATTTGACCCAAAATCCATTCACCTTGCCCAGAAAATTTTCATTCATGAAACGTCACGTCCCATATTCAATCATTGTCTGTCATTACGTTGTTTATAAAGGGTTGAAAATAGAGGAAGAAACAGACACACCTTCCTGGAAGCTAGCTTATAGTTCTAGTTTATCAGCCAGGGTGGAGTTTAACAGGTGGGTGGGGCTAATTCCATGCATCTTTCAATGAACCGTAAAAGCTAGATGATTTTAGCTTCTAGATATGCATTTTAATGGAAAAATACTTTGAAATGTCTCAAAAGTCGTCACTCGTTAGTAAAGTGTAACAGTTTTCTATAAAAAGACATATATTCTCAAAATATTAAAATATGTATTATAAATAAAAGTATCTTTAATTAGATTTTAAACAGGGGAGGCTCAGTTTCTGAGCCTCAATGGGCACTACGCCACTGCTCGTAGCCAAATTCAGTATATGACATACTGAGTCATGCATGTTCTACCATTAACGAGGTAAAACTAAGTAGTAAGTCGTCCAAAGTAGTTCCTTTCTAAGTAGTAAGTCTTCCAAAACAGCTAAATCAATGGTTTCTAAATTTTTTTTTGCGGGTGACTTACAGTTTTAATTTTCCCCTTCATGTGACATTTAATTTTTTAATGTATTTTTATATTTTCTACTAATGGTGGCATTTACTGAATCTACTTCTAATGATTAATGTAAGCTATCTAGTAATAAATAAGCTTGAATTTATGAAAATATTATTAATTTAAAAGTATATACTACTATATATTTCAATAAAAATACTTTATTTCTCATTCTTTTAGAATTAAAAAAAAAGGAAAAATTGGATAAAAATTATTTTATTAATTAAAATTATTTCCATATACTTTTTTTAAACCAATAAACAACCTAAATGATAACCTTCATGTCCCTAAGGATAAGAGTGCTAAATAAGAACACTTATATTCTGTGACAAGTTCAACAATAATTCAAAGAGGAAGGTAAAACAAAAGAATGGAAATGTAACTGTCATCTAATATAAGTATACTTCTAAACTAATCCAAAACTAAATTAATAAAATCTTCATATAAATACAGCATACAATGAAATTTAGGAATAAAATTTAGAGTCCTAAATTTTATTGTATACTGCATTTATACGAAGATGGAGTTCATATCCATAATCTCGGAAAGAGTGGTGGTACGGTAAATCGAAATGGGATTTACACTGCTAATATTGTTTAGCCAATGTTGGTCCAACAATAGACAGCAGTGTAATTCTTCAGCCATTGAGAAAATTCTGCACCCTATACCACTATGTGGAGCTAAAATGCTGCATAATGCATGGGAATAAATTACTTTAAGAGAAATGATTAAAGAAACATGAGTTGCAGAAAAACCATTTTAATCTCCCATTGAAAATTGTAAAATAAAAGCAGAATTTTAAAGAATGCCATACATGGAAGATGGGGCATATATCCAACTAAATTCTTCCCAATATCCTGGAAAAGTAAGAAGAGGATAGGTCTGTGTGGTTAGACCAAAACAATAAGAACACTAAGTTTGAACACATTCAGGTGAATGTGAGTAAGCAATCAGTTAAGGTAGCAAAAGCAGGAAGTATAAAAGAATATAGAAGAGAAAGCCAGCTAGTTGATGTAAAATTCTAAAACACGAGAGATGGGGGGGGGGGGGGGGGGGTAAATGAATGGAGTATGATACTATAGGAGATAGAGGAAAGAAGCTACTTAAATCTATAACATCTGAAACTATAACCTAATTCAAGACTCTGTGACATCTCTGTAACTATTAAGTTTAAGTCACTAATTTTGGTTTTTTTCATACCTCTACAAGAAATATTTTCACAAAATTTGAAAACATATGAGTTGGTTGTATGCACATCATTGGTGAATTTTATATGGAATAACTCTAATAAATGAACCAAATTATATTGTACCGTAAAATGTGTAATCAATGTAAAATGTAACTCTAATGCATGTCTATATACTAAATAAGTGAATCCTTCATAATTTCAAATTTTTATCAGGCATCTTTTCTTTAGTCAAACGTTGAAGTTTCACATATGTTTATCCATATTGCTCAACTATGTGCCTGCAACATTTTGTCTGAATGAAGTAAAGAAAAAAAAAATGAAAATATTAGCATATTACCTAAATTTTGTGATAGAATATAGATACATAAACTACTTAGCAAAAGCTCAACACTGTGAATCTCTGGAAAGGCTGCAGTAATGCAAAATTATCAGTAAAAAACTTTTATCATGTAAACATTAGTAATATTATAGCATTATTAGAAGTTGCTAAAAATAAGCATGTTTTATTTTATCATCAATTTCAGTTAATCATTTCTTTGTCAACATTAAAAATTGATATTAAAATAGCTTTTTATAAACTTTTGATTTGATTTCCAATAAAATATGTGCAATCTTTTTCGTATTATTTCCATTAGAATATGTAGGATAAGAAAATGTTATTTTGTAATATTTATGACATATTATGTATTTCATATAATATAAATGGTAATAAATGCATGTGTTCTGAGTTAAACATATAGGAAATAATTCCTCGACTTTAGAAAATAGATAGAACAGAGCAAATTAAAAAAATGTTCAAAATTTAAATCATTAATTTAATATAACTTCATGAACAAGATAAAAGCTATGGATGATGAATAAATAATTATCAGTTACAGTAAACTATAAGGAAACAACCTAAGTAATTCTAAAATATATCATAGATTTATGAATACTCTCGATTACAGAATTGTATAGTTTTACTTACAAGTGCAGGTGGTTTCATGTGGTTCGCCGGATAAAACATCATCTGAAGAGGGGGCAAATCAGCAAAATACCAGTGTCTTTAAGTGCTTTTCACAACTGTAAGTATACCTCACCCTAATGTTATAGTTACAGCCATCTGAATTTTACACCTTTGTAATTTAGCAAAGCAAAAGAAAAAATAATAACCTCAACTCACTCCTTTCTGTTATAACTAAGTATATTGCAAAACCTCTATTTTATTAGCTGATTCAAGGATCACAAAATATTATAGAAAATAAAATCGAATATAAAATTACCACATTTAAAAGTGAAAGAATATGTTCCCAAGCTCTTAAAAAAAGACAGAGTTGTAATGGTAAACACATGTCCACGATATGAATGCGAAATATGTGAAGGGAAGTAATATTTAGTCATGAATGAGATATGGCAATTCTGTTATAGAAGAGATATCTTTATGGAGGGCTTTCTAAGGAAAACTTCACCATACTTACATTACATAATAGAAAACTATGAAAATATTAAGAAGAAATTTTCCATTCTTGTTTCAATTTTGCCCATGTTAACTTATGAGAAAAATTACAAAGTCCCTAGCTTGTTCAGCTTTGAGTATTTTACCGTGTCATTTGTTAAATATAAATGATGAAAATAGAAAGGTTTGTGATTTTTTTTTTTAAATTATAAATAAAATTAGCTCTGATATCTGCAGCTAGCGGTCACTAAGTACAGCAACCAGTTCTCATAACAATAATGTTTTTAGCAATTACTGTATGATGCAAATAAAAAATAATAAAGAAATGATTCAACAAAAATTTAGATAGTTTTAAATATTTATATATATTTTCAATCTGAAATAACTCAATAGAATAAAAAAGAAATGTGGGTACTTCAATAAACCAACTGCTCCCCATATATGCACACAAAAAATGGAGGGACTGCCCCCATATTCTGCACAGTTAAAAAAAACTTTTACCGTAAAAGAACTTTATGATCATATCCAAAGAGCTGTTCTCTCCCCACCCCCCAGCCAAAAGAAGGCAGAATACAAGTCGAATGAAATGCGGATGGAAAAGAGGAAGCATGGTACACAGCTGCTT
Source organism: Amaurobius ferox (assembly GCA_951213105.1). Lineage (NCBI taxonomy): Eukaryota > Metazoa > Arthropoda > Arachnida > Araneae > Amaurobiidae > Amaurobius > Amaurobius ferox. The sequence goes on along the minus strand of OX578146.1, from coordinate 72,337,240 downwards.
TGAAATTTAAGATTGATTTCTTAATTTAATTGTAAAAAATGACCAAACAAAATCACAAGTAAAACAATAAATTTTTTCAAGAGCTAAATAATGGCATTTAATTCTAACAATGTTTTAACACCGTACACCTCAAACAGTGGTCACCAATTTTAAAATGAAAAACATGGAGAATTCTCTCATTTTTTTGAAACACTAGTTTTTAAAAATCTATATGCAAACTGATTATTGACATTTTATATTTGACTACTGATTTTATAATTAACATTATAATTGACTTTTTGGAAATTTGACTCCAATAATAAAAAAAAAAAATCAAGAGCTTAACTTGATTTTTGAAAGAGGAGATACTTTTTTACATGCTCCTTGTTTCTACCTTAATTTTAGATATTTTTACAAATACTAGGGGGGGGGGGGGCTCTTATCATTGCTCGCTGATGTTTGCTAACCCCTGCAACTCACTTCATGAGTTGGGGCTTTGCCCTTACTCATTGGCACTCACTTCATTGTAACATCTAGGTGTTATAATTTATCTCTATTATTTCTTTGGATTTTCATAAACTATTTTTATTATTGAAATCGTTTTATTTATAAGCTATATTTGCACTATAAATAAATGTAGTTATCTTTCAGTTGTTGTTGTTATTATGTTATTTTAACTTTTCATACTAAGTATTATTATTATTACTTTTAATTTACATTAGTTTTTACGAATCTCTTAATTTTGTTTTATATGTATATTATATATATATATATATAAGAAAAATGTAATAAAAAATTCAAGTAATATGAACATCACCATAGAAGCAAAACCACAGCCATAATGCCGATAAAAGAAAAGAACAGCACTGGCCCAAATTCGATGATTAATCAGAATTAAATTCATATATATGTGAAACTAAACAGATGGCACATTTTATAGTTTTCTATGACATATTTCTTGTGGCATTTCATTGCAATCTTTGGCATTATGTATGAAGTGGTTTATATGTATGACTTTTGATTTTTAATCACATTGTCATTAATTAACTTAAAATTTGTTATATTTAGTTTTATGTGACTATCATTCTCCCCTTTCCATTTTTAACTTATTATTCTTATTTTCTTTTTATAATGTGTTGGATCTTTTTATAATGTTTCAACCATGTGTGTTGCATTATAATATGAAACACATTTAGTACTTCTATGGATCCATACATCTATAGAAGTTCTATCCAATTCCATCTATTAAAATTTATACTTTTTCTTCATTAAAATTTTGCCATTTTCTGACAATTTCCATTTCTTTTTATGCATGTGCTTAGAATGTTTGTATCATACATGTAGAAAAAGAAACTGAAAATTTAATTCCCATTTTTTATTCACATGTTTTATTACTTATTTCATCTTTTTAATATTAATTTAAGATCATCTTTAATTCTCAGGCATCAAAGTTTTCCCGTTTGTTAAATATTATAATTTCAATTCTTCATTGTTGGAAATGATATAACCTCTTAAATGATATTGAACTAAGATATGCCATTTATTTCATGTAAAATCTATTAGCTTCCTCATCTCTCTCTCTCTCTCTTTCTCTTTAGTACCTGTTTTATGTATATTTTCAAATGCACATCATTGAGTAACTATTTTTATGTGCTCTTCATACACCATCATTTAATAAGAAATATCTGACTATATTACTTGCAATTAAAATTCTTACAATATATATATATATATATATATATATATATATATATATATAATAAATATATATATATATATAATATAATATATATATATATATATATATATATATATATATAAGTTGTAACTCATATAACTATAACTTAAAATATAAGATAGCTATGTATAAAGATGTAAAAAAAATAATAGAGATTCATCAATCAAGGGGAGAATAAAAAGTAAATATCCAGTTATCAAGCAATATATAATCCACAATTACAAATGGTGGGATTTCAAAACTGAAAAACAGAAAATGACCAAGCATTAAAGCCAACCATGTGGAAAAGAACTAGGCTTAAAAATGAATTAATATTGAACAGACTTGTTATCAAGGCCTAGTATCTATTCAAAATGACCAAGAAAATCTTGTTTCTGAAGACTGAGATATATAATATCTATAAACTCAGTCTACTGGGTTAACAAGCTTAAAGATTAAAAAATAAAATAGGAATCAAAGAGATTTTACCTGAGAAAATGCTGCACATGTCGTCATAAAGCAATAAAGCATGAGGCTACTGTTGCCATTCGCAGATATATATTAGTTAGTTAAAATGAATGACAATATCTTAATACCTTAGCCATTGTACAAGATCAAAATCTCATGTTTTTTTGCTGATATTTTCAATCTACTAATGTGTCTTCTTTTTTTAAGTATCCAACTGAGAATTTCACTAATTTTTGGACAGTTATCGAATTTATTGTCAATGTGTTCAATATATATGTTAATATATACATATATATAAAGTCATTTTTTCCGGAGGGGGTACTTTGTTTCACAGAATGGCCTTAGACAAAGTTAGCAACTCTATATCTTAAAGCACCAATACCTTACAAATAAATTCACAGACAAAAGTAAAAATATTTTTATAAACAAATTTACAATTTCTGCAGTAAATCTACAGATTTTAAGTAATATGTAACATAAATCCTGATAAGATGAAATTTAACTTATCAGTTTCTAAAAAGTTAATTTTCTTAAAAGTTATAATTTATTGAGTTTATCGAGTGCATGTGTAAAAATGGATATTTGTAAAACACTTGTAATATTACATTTTTCATGTGATTTTCATATTTTATATTTTTAATTCATTTATGTTATAAACATCTGTTTCTATTTTTAAAAATAAATGTATTGACTTTAAATACTGGAACTTTTGAAAATAAATTGAATGCAAAAGGTAGATGCTTAGTGGAATTATAGTGAAGTACAAATATATGTAAATAGTGTTGCAGGGGTCCTAAAGTTTGGGAGACAACTGCAAATAAAATAAAATAAATCTTTTCTTTGGCTGCTTGCAATATAAATCATCAAAAGAAGTTAAAAAGTATATTGCACTTCACAGTAATCCAAACTAGCATTCAAATTATGAAGAATATACTCTATTTAACTACCAATCATAAGTGACTCATCGGTAAAGCACAAGTCTGGTAAATTGTGTATCAATCTTAGGTTAACAAAAGTCTTAGATTCAATATTAAGTAAGAAAGTTGAGACGCTGCAACCTTTTATCCAAAATATTGATTAATATATTTTTCCGTTTTGCAGAAAATGTATATTAATTCTACAAAAAAACTTTAATGAAGTAATTCAAGAAAGAATTAGGCAGAGTTCCTGCTTCAATATCCTGCACATTTCTACAGAAATCTCTAGAATTTGTGTTTTAAATTATTACACATTTCAACAGATATTTCTTACTGAGATACTTTTTAAACAAATTTTACTGGAGTACTTGGCTTTGTACATGTCGAAAACCCAGGCCGTCCGACTCATCCGAAGATATAGAGCAGCAAAAATGGGCGGCCGGGAAACAAAAAGAAAATATGGGGGCTCGACCGGGATATGAACTCGACCGGCTTTATACATGTCGAGAAACTTTCAAGTTGACTTTCCAATACTATATGGTTTAATAGAGACATTTTTGTGTAATATATTAATTTTTTTTATTTACTCTATATAATCTGCTGCTAAAATGAATTTCCTTATTTGCATTTAATCAAATATTGCATTTATAATTTAAAGACAGCATCTTTAACATTTTTTTATTATACATTTTTAATTTTAGATCAAAATTACTTCTCAGCTCTATAGTTATGAGATACACCTTTTATATTCAATAGAAGTGCTGTGCTTTCTAAGAAAAAAAGATTCTATCAACCTTAATTTATTTCAAAAGATTTTCTTTTTTTGGAATATTTTACACTTTTTAATTTATGGATATAGATGGCATTGTGATTCACAACCTTTAAATCCTAGTAAGAACTAAGAGCAGATTAAACTAGACTTCCATTCTGGCACATAGGTTTTTACTCTAAACTATCAAATTTGTTTCTCAACCTTGGTTCTCATTCTTCCAATGCAATATTGAGATGAAGAGAACAATTCAAGAAACCAAATGAGAAAGTAAAAATTTATTGATAGGCTTAAATAGAGAATCTAGCTTTGCATATGGTATGTAAATATTTGATTGACAAATCATAATTATATCTAGGCCTTTGGTAGATATTTTTACAATGTTTGTTGGGCTTCATCCTAACAATAAACAGCCATAAAATTACAAAATCTTTATAATTATAAAATACTCAATACTATAACAGAACTTTAAAATATTCTATACTGAATGAACAAATATATTAAACACAAGCATGTTGAGTACTAATTGCAATTGTAAAATGCATCTAAAGGAGTTTCAACTGTAAAAGTAAAAATAGAACACAACAAACAGACAAAATATGTATAAAATATAACTCAATATGCATTTCCAGATGAGTGAAAATATTTAAATCAAAAGTGTCCATATACAGATAGAAAAATCCCCTAATCATCCTTTACCTACAGTTTTTACTGCATCTTTCTATAAAATGACAAATTATGAAAAAGTAGTCTATAAAATCAAAATTAATAAAATAGAGGTTTTACTGGTTAGTAAAATATCGCAGAAACAAAGATATCTTTAAATTAAATTATAAAAATATTCTATTCTAAATAAAATTAAAAAAGGAACTGAATTTAACTTACAGAACATAGAAAGGAATGAGTTAATCTTAAATAGTTCAAATTATCAGAGCAAAATATACAGCATAAAAAATAAATGAGGAAAGTTATTTTTGAAACTAAAATAATCATTGATATTCGTATTGGAAAGTGAACACATAAAATTATTCATTTGCAAAGCATTAAAGGGAAGTAAGGTACAAGGGGAAAAATTAAACAAAAATAAAGGGATAATTGGGATTTTAAAAATGGGAAAAATAAATTTTACAGTGACAAGCAGGAATTAGCAATGGAAGATGGCTGTAGAACAGTTAGCTAGGAAATGACTTGAAACTACAAATGGAACTGCCAGATGATATATTGTCTTTCTTTTTAATTCAATACATATATTTTTAGCTAATCCTTACAAAATTGGCCTAATTTTATTACATAGCTCACATGTATGCACAGACAGTATGCTTAATGTATGTATTAACCCATTTCTTAACCATTTTATTAAGATATTCAAAATGCAATGGTGTTAGCTTATTAAAAAAAAAATCCAAATATAGAATTCCTACTCAAAACATGGAAATTGAATTCTGCCAGTTTTCAGGTTTTTCAGAGGAATTTTTATAAGTTTACAAAGTCACAAATACATCATTGTATAATATAATATTTTATTTATGAAACTCAAACTGCAATGTAACATAACTGAAAAAATTGCCAATTTGACATCTGAAAAGTAACTTGTTCAAAGAGCCTGCTTTGCTCAGAGTAAATACATGTTTTTATAACAGGTTAAAAATAAAGCAGTCGACATTTCAATATAACTTTTAACTTACATCCGAATATTTATTTAGTAGATTTAACAAAATAATGTTAGATTTGGCTTGTTTGACACTAGCCTATTACTAACTACTGGCTCTTTTCACTGAAATGAGTGTGAGGCAAACAAACACATCACAAATTCATTTATTAATACATTATGTAGGTAGGAAGGATTTGTGGAATGCACATTTAAAGCTTAATATTAATGATGAATAATATCGAAAAACATCTTTCATTATCATTTTTTCACGAAACCCTTCTATAAAAGTAGAACCAATATGTTACCCTGAATGTTTAAGGATAACCTTGAACAGGGTTTAAACTGTGTTAGTCTTTTTAGCATTTTGCTAAAAAAAAAATCTTATTTTGCTAAACTGCTCATAAAATTTTGACAGCAGTCCTAGGATTCTGGATAGCATTTGTTTTGAAAAAAAGAAATATAAATTTTGCCTGAAAGTATAAATAATTAAAAATATTTGCCATTATTATTTTGAGTTTGCAAATTTTATAATTCATTAAAATTGGTCACTATGGAAAAGGAAGGGACTGGGGGGAGTAAAGACACATGTTTAGAGGTCACCAAATGTTCATTAATGTTAGAGATAACATGCATCCAGTAAATTTTCTGAAGGAAATCTTAACATTGCTTTCTATTGAGTTTGGTTTTAGGTTTACTAGAGCATCAAATTAGTCTATGATTTCATTTGTTATCTGACAACTAGCATATTAAAATATATTGAAGGATAGCATTTTAACTAAAAAAAAAATAAAAAAAAAAATAAATAAAAAAAAAATAGAGATTTTAACTATAATGCTAAAGATTATTATTTACCAGTTTAAACCCTGGTTTGGTTTTGAATCATTCAAAAATCTTCGTTGAATCACCTGAATATCGCTTCAGTCAATAATAACTAAAGTATTAACAATACCTCTAGAATCAGGTATAGGGTTTAACTCAAACTTCATGGCAATAATGTAACCATATTCATTACACCAACAAACATAATTGCTATCTGCACCCAAAATATCTTTTGATTTCTAGTCTATTAATTACATTATCTGTAGCATCAGTAATTACATTGAGGCATAATATATTTAAATTTTTGTGATACAGTACAGGATCTATTATCCGGAATGCTTGGGATTTCAGGCATTCTGGATAAGGGGTTTTTCCGGAATTCGGAACACTTTTTCTAAAACTTACTGGAATGGTCTCAAATGTCGTTATAGAAAATTATAATTCATTTTAAAAACATAAATGTATTAAAAAAGCTTTTTTACAATCTATATGGATTAACTAAAATGCAAATTACATGTAATTATAGTATCAAATTTAGTGATTAAGAAAAATTTTGAAAGAAAAAAATGTCTGAAAAAAGTTGATTATTCAGGGTAGTTATTAGAAGTCTTTTTTTTTTTTTTAACATTTCAACTAAAGTGGGCCCTCACCATATTCATCTAATATTTTGGCAGAAACACTTTTGTTCATATGTTTCAAAATATTTTAAAGTACTTTTAATAAAATTAAGCTGAGAAGGATGTTCATTTTTAATTGAAATGAGATTATTCAACTATGGGTGCAAATATATCAAATTCTAATTTATGCTCTTCACAAATGTATTTCTAATAAGTCTTATAATTCTAAATGCCTGCATAAATAAAATTTTAATTTCGTTATCCTAAACATATATCTCATTTTCACCAACAATATGTTTAAAAGATAATATCCCAGCATAAAAAGCACAAAAAATATAAAAATATTAGTGAATGGAAGCAGATTGAAAAAATGGAAAATATTTAAAAATAAAACGAAATGTACCGGCGATCGTGTTTAAATAAAAAAATAAGGATATTGCTAAACTGTCAATGTAACACGTTAAAACCCCATAAATATACTGCAATGGAACTTTTTGCTAGGATCAATTTTCAGTCCAAAATAGACATTTTCATCCAAATAATAGGATTTAATTGAAAATGATTTTGATCTTGGAATTCCATCAACGTTTTTTAAAATATTGAAGATGTGTATATTTCCACGGAGATGAAAAAAAAAATGGATTTTCCCAAGAAAATGACAAGTTTATTGCTTAGGTTAAGTATTTAAAGAGATCAATCAGAAGGCCTTGAATGACATTTTATAGCTGCTATACTTTTCTCTGCATTTCGGCAAAAGTTAACTCTCATTAATTTCGGGAATTCCTTACTTAACGTACTTTCTATCCTCTCGTAAATGCGCTGATGAGTCTCTTTTTTTCATCTTTTCCAATAAATGTTTATTAAATTGTGCAAAATAGTGTGAATTCTGCGCGGCACATCGCGTTTGAAGAGCGTAGGATTTTTTTAGCGATATCGGGATATTTCTAGCGAAAAAGTTGGAATACTTTTACCGAAAATCAAAGTCCCGGAGCAAAGCGCAGAAAAGAAAATGTAACGCATTCGGAAAAATCGAAACCTTTGTGCCTAGTGTGCTCTGCCCTATACACCCAGAAAAAAATGAAACGCCATTAAAAATGCACCTTGCCGCGACTTGTCCGTAATACTATACAGGAGTTAGTTACGGACAAGTCGGAGACTTATCCGAAACTAGTGAAGAATGGAATGACGCGTCTCGCCGTCAATGGGACGATCTCGCCCGTGCCGGATCGTCACCTCCGAGAGCTACTATCGGGGGTCATGGCCGGATGCAGCCGCTTAGGAAATTTTCGGGAAAAACGGTGCTACTTCGGATGTTTTCCGGAAAAGAGGAATTGTGGAACTTCTCGGAAAAAACATGATCAACGGAATATTTTCATTTCTCGCGATTCGTTTTCGAAATTTAAGAAGAATCAGCGGCGGCGAGTGCGCGCGGCATTTCTGCGCGGGAATTTTAAACTTCGTGCGCGGTTTGCGCGTTCTATTTCAAACCCTCTAAAATAGTAGGTTTCAATGCATGTTTTTTTATTGATATTGCTAATTAAAGCAAAAAAGCATTTGGCGGGATTTTAAACAAAAAATCGCTATTTGGCGCAATATTTAGCAAATAATCGCTTGTTGACGCAGAAATTGGCATTATTTTGCCGTATTCCGGTTTTGGGAGAGTCCGGATATTGGAACACCGGATAAGAGATCGCGTACTGTATTTGGTAGCATAACAGCCAGCCATTTTTATTTTGCCATATTCATAACATGAGGCATAAAATTGCTCCTTGCATTGCTCAAAAAATGAAAATTAAAAAAAGAACATCCATGTGACATATCTGACAAAATTTGGAATCAAATAGTATAGAACGCATGCATATCAGTGAAACCATTCTCTCAAAAAGAAACAGGCTTCAATAATAGATGAAACAAAAAATTTTAAATTCAAATTTAGCTTCAAGTGCAATAGGGTAAAAAAAAATCCTTATTTAGAACAGTAGGACTTTTTCAAGATAAAAAAACAAATGCATTTTCAAGGTTCTAATCCAATTTTCCTAGGTTTTCAATTTAAAAATACAACAGTCCACCCACCCTGAGATTTTGAGCTGAATTTATAATGCGTGAGGATTCCACTTTTTCTGAGGCATATAAATCCTAATTATATATTACAAAATTTGTTCTAACTACTGTCAGAAAGAATTTGAAAAGTAAAAACTTCATTAGAACACAGTATATAAATTTCGAGTAAAAGATTCAATCAACGGATTTCAAAGGGAATCAAGATCTGATTTCAAAGGTAATAAAGATTCACCAGAATAAATGAGTAAGAGTACCAGTACCATTATTGTTCTGTTCACACCAAACTGTTCACCAGTACTGTTTACAATCAAAGAATGCTGATCTTGATATAGGTAATAGAAAAATACATGGAAGGATATTTCTGTAACCTATTATTAAAGGTGTGGGGGGTAGGGTGAACAGGAGGTATGAATCCAGTATCTCAAAAACACCACCTGATAGGAACATAAAAACTTTCAGAGATGTTCATCAACCTAGTCATAGGTAAACAGTAAAAAATTATATGTTTCTAACCCTAAAGGGGGAGAGAAGCAGTGGGGTAACATAACTGAGTGGCATGATCGTTATGTCTATCCAACCTCTCAAGCCAGGATTCTGAAATTTTTCTGGGATCTTCCTCATTGGTTGTAGGTTAACACCAAGAAGGTATAGTTCACTAACCTGCTTTTAAGAAAATAAAAAGGGGTGGGGTGGCATTGGGTTAATATCCCTGGGCCTTTGAAACTATTTGATCTAGGAAATCGAAATGTTGCATGGATGATGTTCCTCAAAGGTTATAGGTAAACCCTAAGGAGCTACATTTCCATAATCCACCTCTAAGGGACTAGGTAGAAGTGAGATGTTTGAAGCCATGATCACTACATCTCCAAACTATTCAAGCTAGGCCAGATTTTTTACAAGTATATTCCTCATTGGTGAAGGATAAACACTAAGAAAGTATATTTTTGAAATCCACACCAAAAGATCTTCAAAATGAACAGTTCATTAGACAACAGCATATATAGATTGAAAAGGGTATCAACCAATTTCAAAGAGTATTTATTTTTCAGATTCTTTTTCTTAGCAGTTAGAATTAAAAAAAAAAATGGTTTATAACAACAACAAAGGGTATGAGAAGGTATAGGGTAAGATCACTAATTTGCACTATCATGGTACCTCTCTAGTAGCTTACTCTATCCAAAAATCTCTGTTGTTTTTGAAAATATGAAATTTAAATTAATGACAAAAAGTTAGTTTATGAAACAAGTACTCAACTAGTATAATATAAAGATAAAAAGGTTGACTCCTAAATTTTTGGTCTGACTCATAGATACAAAGATACAAATAATTAGAATTTGTATAACCCTGAACAAATTTATTATTTAAGGGTTAACATATATAATAACAAGAAAGATCAATCATGCTTAAAGCATTGATTATGAAACACTTTCCAACTTCAATTTTATTTAAACATCTCTAAAATGTAATACATTCCTAAGTAATATTTTAAAACTTCTCACAATACTACATTAATTTATTATATTTGAAAACTTAAATCTTCATCGAAAAAAATGAACTTCATTCAAATGACGGCATTGAAATATAAATTGCCTGGTTTAAACATCTCTAAAATGCGATACATTCCTCGGTAATATTTTTAAAATCATCATAATACTACAATAATTTATTGTATTTGAAAACTTCATCGAAAACAACTGACATTCATTCAAATGACGTCATAGAAAAAATAACAGGTCTGGCTCTCTCTATAAAAGCAGCATTTCATTCATAAAATTTTCCCAATCATTTCATTCATGACAGTACTAAAATAATTTATTTTATTAAAAACTTAAGACCATGGAGCTAAAAGTAATTAAACTCTATGCTTAAAACTTCATTGAGAAAAATCGTCCTTCTCTTTGTAAAATCAATGAATATTTCATTCATATCAGCTATGCAGACTCCATGAGCTAAATACAGTACTTTTGCGTTAAAAAAAAATACAGAAATTCTTATACAACTCATCCTACATATTTTGCTGTTTACATTTTACATAAGTGAAAAATAAGCTTCGTTGCAGAAATAATCAAATTTGGATGAGTATTTAAACTCAAATATATTGATATTGCGTTGTTTCAGTATGTAGATGCACAGAATTTAAGCAAAAATAAAGCGGTTTTAGGACAAATACAACACTCAATATGAATTAAAAAGAACTTTAAAAATCACGATTTTGAGACAAGATGGATACCATATTTTATTTTGGAGTGGGTCACGTGATCTTTTCATATCATGGTCACATGATCGCTTCATATAAGAGGTGTAATTATTATTTTAATTTTTATTTTAAAAAACTACTGAATATATTTTGCTGAAATTTTTTTCATATATTTTATGGAATAATTCAAATATTACCTAAAATTTTCAAAGCAATTTGTAAATATTAAATCCGCTTAAAAATGTTTGAAAAATTAGGTCCCATAGGGTTCAATGTATTTCATTTTTTCAACCCGGGTTCAATCCAAAACTAATTGGGTGATATTATTCATTTATATTCCCATAGGTCCTACAGACCGTCTGAACAACATACTAAAATTTCTTTTTGATTAAGTCATTTTTACAGCAGTTATTGTGCTAACGGACAGACAGACAGAATGAATGAACAAAGTCATAAACACTTTTCAACTTCGTTGTAAAGTGTTAAAAATCCACAATTAGGAGGCATTCTAAAGTTTGAAAACATGCTCTTAATACAGTAGCCAGCACGGTTAGATCACTTTTGCTTTTATCGAGTTCATGAATATGTTGCAAATTTGTAAATCTCAATGATAACTAACAAAGTCAGCTGTACAACACAACTGGCATCAAATTTATGGAAGAATAAGTTTGAACTGGACAAGAAAGCTTTACATCCACAATTGAAAAATATCATACTGAACACATTTTCAAGTTTTGAAATGCTTCCTATCAGGTTTGTAACAATGAACAAAGTCGAGCTTTGTAAGGTTTGAGTTAAATCTCATACAAATTTGACAACTGTATGACGCAACTAACTATTCATCATAACAGGTATTATTAATTTGGTACATAGTAAGTTATTTTGTTGCTAGTCCAAGTAACAGCTATTTGAAGCTGATAAACACAAACAAGAGGAAAATCAGAAACCAGTTTATTGATGTGATTTCTGCACTGGGAACCTAAATCTATAACATATTTAATTACTTGGGGAAATTGAATAGAACTTTCGTTATATTTGTCTTTGTTATTTTAAGAAAACATACAATGAAAATCATTCTGACAGTTCCAAGGGGGCTACAATATGTTATCTATAAGATATGTCTTTCAGCTAGAAAAGAAGGAAGACTACTCCTAAATACTATTCCTACTTTAAATATCTAAGTAACACAATTAATGTCTAAGGGAGTAATTGGCTACAATATGTATGCCCTAAAACTACACACACTGTACAAGTAGTAATCTATATACTTCATATAGAGACAATATAACATTTTGTAGAAAAATAATTTTATACATTTTATATAAGAACTGAAAATATATCTCCAGTAGAAACATTTAAATCACAGGAAAACACAAAGAATTCATCGCAAAATAAAATATAAATTACCTGATCATGGTTATGACATTTTAAAACTGCCCACTGCAAAAAAATTGTCTAGTTTTGAAATCTACCATTAAATCTGTCACATATTTAAATGAGAAGCTACTATCTTAAGAACAGTAGCAAAATAATATTTAAAAAGCTTCTTAAGTGCTTTTACTAATAGTGTGACATGAGAAAGAGTCAAATAGTAGGGAAGTACTCTTAGTTACTAAGTGCTTTTTTATTGCGCAGCAGAGGTTTTGACTATTCTACAATACAAAAATACAAATCACACACATATATATAATATATATATATATATATATATATATATATTTTTTCAAAAAAAAAAAAATTGGGAGCTAGAAAAGGCCTAGCTCATTGTCCAAAACAATGTTCCTGTTTTGCAACTTTTCATCTTAAACACATTTTTTGCATTTACACCATGTATGTTTATGCAGGGAACAAGGGGATTAGTACCTTAAGTACCTATATTACTTATATGATTTATATAAAAACACTTTCATCTTAAAGTGGAGTTACAAAAAATTGTTTCACCCATCTTTACCACATGTAATTCTTATTCCTTTTCTAAACTTATATATGAAACAAGAAAAAAGGGGTATTTTATAACAATTTAGTACCTATTTTATTTATAATGTTTAATTATCAAGTTTTTTCAAAATATTCAACGGCTTGTCGAATAGTATATTTGACGTCACATTTACATTTCAGTCCATAGTCCATTTTCCTTTCACTTTAGCTATACAGAACATTTTCTATTAATGATCAATCTCAGGTATATATAATACAAGTAAAATAAAAATTCTTCAATTATATATATATATATATATATATATATATATATATATATATATATACACATACATACATACAGGGTGTCGTCCCAAAAAGATTGAAATGAGCTTTAATTCTTTACCTGTTGGAGATAAGTAGACAATGTAAATTGCAAAAATGTTGAAAGTAAGGTAGGAAATAAGACTATGTTAATGAAATAGTCCTCCCATTCATTTTCAAAAAGTTACACTTTTTAAATTTTTATATGACCCCCTTAAACAAATTTGGTCAATCAGAAAATTTTCATTTTTAATGCAACAAGATCATTAAAAAAAAGCATATCTGTACCTTTAAAATCAACTGAATTAGATAAAGGAAAAAATCTGACTTATGCCACTTTTCCATACCATGTGAAAGGCTGTTTCATCAGTGAAAATAGGGATCATAAACAAATTGAGGATGGAAATTGTTTAGATCAAAAATACATTAATATGTGTCAAAATTTTTTATCACAAATGCATCTAAATAAAGCATTACTCAGACAGAGATCATAAAAGCAGTGGTACTCACTACGCGGTTGGGTCACATAATTAAAATATGCATACATTGATCCTTTTTGTGATATGTCACAAATTTACATTTCTAATTTGATATATGGTCCCCATTCACAATGTTCAATTTTCAATTAAATATAACTTGCTCAGTTTTAAAGATACAGATATGCGATTCTTTTTTTAATGATCTTGTTGCATTAAAAATAAAAATTTTCTGATTGACCAAATTTGTCTAAGGGGGTCATATAAAAATTTAAAAAGTGTAACTTTTTGGAAATTAATGGGAGGACTATTTCATTAATGTAGTCTTATTTCCTACCTTACTTTCAACATTTTTGCAATTTACATTGTCCACTTATCTCCAACAGGTAAAGAATTAAAGCATGTTTCAATCTTTCTTGGGACATCCTGTATATATATATATATATATATATATATATATATATATATATAAAGCAAGGTTACAAGTTTCATGAATTTTTTCCTTTTGAAATAGATGTAAACAAGAGTCAAATTTTTGTTGAGACAACAGCTCATCAATAAGTTTTTTCTAATTGCAAGACTTTGTTTGTACTCACTCATAAGATTTAAGTAACAAGCAAGAGACTGTAATTATTAGCCCTGGGTACAACGGTATTGGTCCATCTGACATTACCAAGAAGACACATTGTTGTATTGGTTTTGAGGTGTATTATTTCTAAAATTATTAAAGATCAAAATTCTTAAATTTTACTTTTACTTTAAAAATTCCAGTTTAATTTAATGTTTGCTTATTTTGGCAATGTAACTCATGTTAATTGTAATTTACTATCCCCTTCTTATATTTTATTATTCTAAATTACACACAATTACCAGTAATTTAATTTAAATATTTAATATTACTAATAATTTACTTTAATCATTCACTAGTATATGCCGGCAAGTATTCCTGTAAATTTTTCTTTTCCGCAATGCCCTTCAATAATGCTGAATTGCAGAAAATATTTTTTTAGCTCCAAAGGTGCCCTGAGCATTCTAATACTTGTTTAGGGTAGAAGGGTTACTCATGTCATGTAGATAGATTGGTGTCATGTGCCACACCTCCTGCTTGTTGGTGATGTGTCAGTTTCTCTCCTCAGTGAGTGTATGGCTGCATACTGCTATGTGCAGGATTCTCTCACCAAGGTTGGCAGCTTTTGGGAGAAGCACATTTTATTCGTCATGTGTTCAAGAGTTATTTACCGGGTGGTCAGAATTAAAACACACCTACTCTGAGCTCACTATAGAATGAACTACTCAGTGTAAAGGCTCCAAAATTGTTGAACATACTATTCAAGACATGGGGAAAGGGATTGCACGAAAAAAAAAATTAGTTCCAGAAACACCGATAGGTGGCGCTGTACAACAGAAAATATGCTGAAAAGACACAAAACACACATTTGTAACACATTTTATTCGAACGTACCAAACATTCATATCACAAGAACCTTATCGATGCAGGGAATGCTGCTCAATATGGCTCCCTTCTTCAAGATGTAAAATCTGCAGTCTGTGGACAGCTTGTTCAACTGCGGATCATAATTGGTCGATTGAGATGCTTCTCACATGCAGAGTGATACTGTCTTTCAAATTTGCCAAGGTTACCAGACGTCCTCGATAAACAAGACTTTTTAAGTATCCCCTCAGCGAAAAATCACAGGAATTAAGATCTGGAGAAAGAGATGGCCAGATTGTCGGAAACGCACGACTAATTACTCTACCATTAGTAAAATGTTCCCGAAGAAACTGCTGTACACAGAGTCCAAAGTGTGGAGGCGCTCCATCTTGCATAAAGGTAATTGAATCAAGACATTGGTGCTGTTGCAGTTGGGGTACAACAAAATTTTCGAGCATGTTTTTGTACCTCCTGGCCATCACGGTGCATGTCACAGGGTCATTGGGAGTAGCCTCTTCAAAAAAGAAAGGTCCAAGAATGAATGTGGCTGTGAATCCACACCAGACTGTAACTTTCGGTGAGTGAAGTGGAATCTCTTGGAAGGTACGAGGGTTTTCCATGTCCCAAATGCGACTGTTATGGGTGTTGACTGTTCCACTTAGATGGAAATGCACTTTATCGCTCCATAGAATCTGCCATGGCCATGACGCATACACTTCAACTCTAGCCAGAAATGTCAATTCAAAGGACAAACGCTTCTCCCTGTCGATGGTCAGCAAGTGGTGATTGTGACTAATTTTGTACGGGAAAAAATGCACTATGTTTCTCAGTACGTTTGTACTGTGCTGTAGGGAACATCCAAGTGTCGTGACACTCCACGTGTACTACTACAGCCTATAATGTTATCCATTGATTGTTCAACAATAGCGGTGGCAACATCGTCAACGACATCTGAACGAGTTGATTTGCGTCCTCGACCCGGCTGAACTCCAAGATGTCCAGTTTTCTCGAATCGAGCGATCATTCTCCTGAGAGCTTGCAGAAGTAATGGTCCTTTGCGCAAATTCTTAAGTCGACGAAACTCTCGAAGTGCAGCTGCAGCATGTCCTTTGTTTTCATAAAACAGCTTCACAAGCAAAGCGCGTTCTGGCAGTGTGACAGCCATCACTGATAAGAATGAAAATTTCTCAGTTTTATCACCCTTTTATGCCCAGAACATAGGAGCTGCAAACCAAGGGTTTATGCAAATTTTTGTGCTTACAGTGCGAAATTGCAGTTAAAATGACAGTTTAAGTTTCTTCACTTTTTTATCTTTTTTCTTTTCATATCAGCAAAAGAAATTAAAAAGGAAAAATTCCATATCGCATGTGTTTGTTTTTTTGTGATTATTTTGTGTCTTTTCAGCATATTTTCTGTTGTACAGCGCCACCTATCGGTGTTTCTGGAACTAATTTTTTTTTTCACGTAATCCCTTTCCCCATGTCTTGAATAGTAGGTTCAACAATTTTGGAGCCTTTACACTGAGTAGTTCGATGTATAGAGAGCTCAGAGTAGGGGTGTTTTAATTCTGACCACCCGGTATATTCAAAAGCGACATAACACTATTGCCAATTCAATAATTTAAGGCTTCCACATGAATATGGAAATACTGAAAGTGAAATATTATCATCTGTTGAAGTCTAAAAGAAAATAATGTTTATACAGTCGAACCTGCCTTAACATAATTCAGGGAACTGGAAGAATTTTCCATCTTGAAAAGGTTTCAGTTTCATGCAGGTCATTTCAGGAAAAGTTAAGTTTAAAAGTTTACCTGGAGATGCTGATAGTCCATATGTAATTGCTCATCTATACATCAGACTTTAAAAATTTTGAACAGTGTATTTAGATAAATCCAATTAATAATATAGTATACCATAATAGCTAATTTAATTATTTTAAATATGTATATACATACATTTTTGCATAATGCAATCACAGGAGTATATGTAAATAAAAATATAGTGTACTCCATGTCCTTAACTGTTAGCTTATTATCATACCTCAAAACATAAATGAATTGACTGCTTACCATAAAACAAAAAATAAATTAAAAAAATAAACCGTGAGATGAACTTTCAAAATAATCCAACATGGCTTCTTGGACATGTGTCTCACTAACGATGCAACTTTCAGTTAAAATTCATGCATTGATTAATATTTCTAGCATTTCAGAGGCTCCCTGATTAACGGAAAATTCTTGATGTGCTGAATTCACTTTAAAAAAATTATGATAAAATTTAATAGAAAGTTCTGTGAAAAATGGTTCTCATGGAAATAAATGGCTAAAATAGTTGGATAATTTTTCCATTCTGTTTGTTACAACAGGTGTTTTTATTAACAAAATATTTAAAATTGGCTATCCATTTCCGCACAGTGCAGGTTCCGTTTCACACAGGGGAAAATAGCATGAATTTCCTATATTTTTGGATAGGGATAAAAATATTTTCTGCTTATTACAGTATTTCATTTCCTATAGGTTCTGTTTCAAACAGGTTCGACTGTATCTCCTTCTGTTTATTTCTCCATTAGAATGGCCATGTAATGACATTAGAAAGGCAACAAAAGCATCCAATATTGATCCCGTTATTATATTGTTGAAACCCAGACCGTCCAACCTACCAGAAGGGTGTAAGGTAACTGTTTGGACGGTCGAGAAGTGCCACCCAATTTAGACCGGAACCCAGTGGGGGAGGCATCCACAGGGACCGTACCCTCCTTCCCCTACCACCAACCTCTCGGAAGGACTTTCGGACCCACATATTTAACGTGATCGTACTCCGCATGCACACGGCGGCAGTTTTGGCAGTGGCTGGAATCGAACCCGGGCCAACCGAGTGAAACTCCAGCGCGCTAACCAATGGGCTACCGCGCCCCCGTTATTATATTGTGTATATATCACACTATATATGAATATAATACTCTGTATGAGATCTCAGCTAATTTACTGACAATTGTCATACAGTTATCAAATTCAACACCTTTACACTATATATGGGCAATTACGTGTTCAAATGGAAACTCTTAAAAAGAGAGTGAACAGAATACAAATAATGTGCAGC
This sequence comes from Amaurobius ferox, assembly GCA_951213105.1. Classification (NCBI taxonomy): domain Eukaryota; kingdom Metazoa; phylum Arthropoda; class Arachnida; order Araneae; family Amaurobiidae; genus Amaurobius; species Amaurobius ferox. The sequence continues at coordinate 72,318,798 of OX578146.1, read as the reverse complement.
ATGTACAACACATCCTACAAGCATAAACTGATTCTTTTGCACTTCAAGTATTACATATATTATTTACCTACATATGTACACTTCATGAAGAGAATATTAATTTTTAATTAAAATTACAGATGCATTATAAATACAAATACATCAAATTATAATTTATGCGTTCTAAACGGATTTATTTTTAAGCAACAAAAGTGTTTTAATAATGCTATTCTGAAAATATCCTTTCAATTTATTATTAATAATAGTAATTTAACTGTATAAAAAGCAAAATAAATACAAAGATATTAGTCAATGCAAACAAGATTGCAAAAAATGAAAATATTTTAACTATTATAAAAAATATAAACTGAGGATATTGTATAAACACATATTTTTGTAGTATTGCCAAATAGTCTTTCATAAATTACTAACAAAACGAGGAATATCAAAAACTTATAAATATATTAAAAGGGAGTTTTGGTTGATCAGGTGTTTTTAAAAGAGACTAATCATTTCTGTTAAAGAATTTAATTTAAAAAATCTTTAAGAGGATTTCACCTAAAACTGCAAGTTATGCATATAATTAAAAACTGCAGATTATGGGGGGAAAAATTCAATCACTGCAGTTCAAAAACTGCAGGTTGTGCATATATTCAGCAGAAAGTTAAAAAATCTGAGTTTTCTAAGAAAATGCAATTAGCTGTTAGGATTCAGGATTTGAAAAAGTCAATCAGAAGAGGTATTAAATCATACGTTCTAGTTGCTATATCTTGTTCTTTGCCATATCTTTACATTTGGGGAAAGAGTAAATCATATTAATTACAGTGATTGATTAAGAATAGTTATTTTTGATGTTTAGAAAAAAAAATTAGCAAATCGAATTCATGACCTGTAAATACAGGGAGACACTTTTTTACATTCTATCCAAGAAATTTATAAAACTTGCTATATTGTAAACTCCACATGGCACATGGAGAACAACACCATAGGAACTGGAAACAATGACATTTTTTCTATATACATGAATTTGAAAAACTGAACTATTTTTTATAAGAAATAAAATTTATAGAACAAAAACAAGAACACATTTAGGAAAATCAGAATGAAAATTTCAGGGAGTAAACATATATTTCAATGCACACCTGATGTGTAATTATGTATTTTGGTGAACTCTGGAATGGGATTTGAATGGCTTTTTGTAGAATTATGGGATTGAATTTAGATGGATGATTGTGTGAGTGAGTCAGGATGGATGAATTAACAAAATAAATGTACAAATGCTGAAACATAAGTTTTTTTGTCATTTATTCCGTGTTATCAAATTTTTTGTGTGTGCTAATTTTTTAAAGTTTTCTTTAACTCATGTATAAGCCGATCCACTTCAATACTGAAAAAAATTCTAAAAATTCTCGGCTTATACGTAAAAATATATGGTACTTTATAAATTAAAATAACAAACAAAACATTTATAAGCATTTTTCTTACCATATGAACAGATTAACATTGTAATTTTAATACAAGTTTCATTTACAATACGGAAACTTTTATCAAAATAAACAAATCATAATAAAGATTTTAATACATAAATTTTAAAAATATTTAACTCTTTCTCTGTCAATATAAACCTTCAACAAAACTTTAATTATAATAAATGAAATATGATCTTTGAAACTGATGATATAGTTTTAAATTAAGCACCTATACTAAGTTATGACTTCTACATGAAAAAATAAAATTTTGATTTCATTTCCATTACTATAAATGTATAGATAAGGAACAAGAAATCCTAGAATTAGTAGGTGCAGGAATAGTGTTATACAACCACATACTAAATGTTGCCAAGACATAAATGACATACGAACATAAATGCGAAAACAAAAGACTGATTCATGTCAACAAAAATAAAATGTGAAATAATTATAACACATAACTATAGCATGTTACAACAATCAGGCAAGTTAAGATACAGTCCCAATTAAACTGCTTTAAAAATGTTGTAATTTATTGCTAGCGAAGTACTTCACAACTATACACACATTAGAACTAAACACTCATAATTTTAAGCATTCCATTGTGTTGTTCCTATGACATGTAAATGCAAATACCAAAAGATTACAACACAAATCATGCAACATTTAAACGCACATAGAATGAAGCTGTAAATAAAAATATAATTAATACATTTTAAACAGTAATAGCAAGAAAACTAGCAATCAAAAATAAGATAAAACACATAAAGTGAAACTTATATAACAACAACACAACTTTAGGAAATGTCCAACTTAAATTAAACAAATCATGCAGAGCATTTATAAGTTTTCAGCATGTGGTTATAGATAAAGATAATTGTGGAAGGCAGTGATAAGATAATATACAGGGTGATTTTTTTTAATTGAGTACAATAGAATTGAGATTTTAATTTAAAAAGCAATAAAAATGTTGAAAATACAAAAATATCCTAAAATTATAATATCAAACTAAAAAAAGTACTATATATTGCAATTATTATAGTAAATTAATATACATCGAGATTCAAATTAAAGTATCCATATTTAGAGCAATCTGTAAAAAAGGAAAAAAACAGTGGATGGAATGCCCTCAAATTTGGTAGTTATACTAACCAGAGATCAAAGGGAAGATATTTTCAAAGTAAAAAAAAAATAGTTAAAAAAATAATCAATAGTGAAATATAATGCTGCAAATAAGAGAAAATTATACATAAATGTGAACCAGATGATTATAATTGTAAAATTAATCAAGACAAGCAAAGTTATTCAAACATTATGTAAAATATTAAATTATTTCAAACTCATTTCATAAAATAATGCAATGCATCAAATAACTGTCATTATCTCAGATTCATTTCATAATCACATACCATCAGATTCACATTAATACAATTTTCTTTCCCTCACAGTACCATATTCCCCTATTGGTCATTTACTAACTAATTGTTTTCTGTTGTTTAAAATCTTTTCCCTTTAGAGTAATTATCAGGGTGGTGGTATTTCATTTACTGGTTCTATCTGAAGATTACACTGAAAAGGGATGCTTTAATTTGAAATAACATGTATGTCGCAATATTTACTGGGTGTTTCATAAAGCATTCCACTGTTCCAAGTTTTATTTTTTAAACTGGTGATGACACATATACTTCCAATTTGAAAATGTTTCAAAACTAAGTGCTAAACTAAGTCTCTTTCATGGCAGCTTCATCTCTTAGGATAGTATATAAAAAAATAGGTAATCTAGATGTTTATGTAGTCCAGCAAATAAAGTCCAATTAAAAAAGGTGCATCTCTTGTTAATTAGTTTAAAGTAAGCAGAACGGTTTTCTAAGTTACATAATTTGCTGAGATATAAAATTATAAATTTTATAAAAATTTTTGTTGGAAAGCTTACATTACACAACTTTCATTGGAAAGCTTACACTAAACAAACTTACTGCTAGTGTAAAGTGAATATTCTAGCAAGAAATGAATATCTCCTTATCTTAGCAAACTTTATTTGGCCAAGTTGCTTTCTTTGGACTAATTAGTGAAAGATGTACTTCTTTCCAATTAGGCATACTTCTTTGAGATGTGTGTACATAGAATTCTAGATTACTTATTTCTTACTTATTTCTTAACTGCAATGATACAACTCTAGACTCTATTTTGAAACTTATCCAAATTTCAGCTCTATATTATATAATTACTTGCTGATTTATTTTGCAATTTTAATTTTTGTATACTTCAGGCTCTATTTTCCATCTAACAATGTTCTTTTCCAACTAATTTTCCAACTTTAAAAATTTCATGCTCTGTTTAATGATTAACTACATAAATAGATTTTTTATCTCCCAATTTGTTTGAGAAAATGATTACTTTTCACAGTTTTCTTCATATTGATATTGAGTTTTGATTTTATGTGTTTATTATACAGCCTTATTATGATGTGCAACATAAAGAGTACTAAAATAATCATTTGAAATTGAAAACATTTAGAAGTGGGTTTTTTCGTATTCTGTATATGTAGAGTTACCATAATTTTAGCCAGACAAACTGTAATACGCAAATTAATTAAGGCTAAAGCTTTTTTTCAACCCAGACTGTCTAACTTACCCAAAGGTGTTGTTGAGACCCAGACCGTCCGACCTACCAGAAAGGTGTAAGGTAACTGTTTGGATGGCCGGGAAGTACCACCCAATTTAGACCGGAACCCAGTGGGGGATTACCCAAACATGTAAGGTATCTGTTTGGATGACTAGGGTAATGTCACCTAATTTAGACCATAACCCTGTGAGAGCGACATCAACAGGGACCGTGTACCCTCCTTCCTGTGCCACAAATTTCTCAAAACGACTTTCAGACCTACAGGCTTAATATGCAATGTACTAGTACTCTGCTTAAACAAAGGGATAATTTTGGGCAGAGATGGATATCGAACTATCGAACTTAGGACCTCTGAATGCAATCCTTATGCCTTATTTACTGGACTATCCTGCCCTTGGGGCTTAAGTAGAAACCAGATCAAATTTGAGCTTGGATCCAATCTATAATGATGAAATAGCATCTCTTCAAACTATATAAAAAAAAATTAAACCAGGACCTAGTTTTTTTTTTTTTTTTTTTGTATATCCAGATTTAACTAGGCCCAAGGTTATTACCCAAGGTTCCAAGGCCCTAGCTTTGTTCAGACTTGGCCAGGAATCAGGTAGGTCATTTTGGATTGAGTCAGGGCTCTCATATCTAACTAGGACATATAGGATTACGCCCTATTTTAAGTAACATTGTAGCATTCTTTCAATACTGAATATTTCAGAACTTTTATAATCAGTTTTGGCTATTTAACAGCATTGAAAATAGAAACTAGTGTGAGAATGAAATGAAAATAAAAACATATATGGGAAAATTCTTGCCTTCAAAATGTGGATTTTTATAGCAATGCCTTTTCATTTTAAGTGTTTTGCTAATATTTCTTCAGAAAATGAAACATACCAGAAATACCATTGTTATTTTTTGTTTTGAATATATCTTTTAGTAGCATATTCACTGAAGGAGATTCAGGGGATTCAATCTCCTTCCCACCTTTTGAAAAATAAATCAAAATGTCTGCTCAAAATATGCCACTGATATTTACAGATTACTTATATCTAACAGGAGTTGGAAGCAAAATCTTCAAACCAAAACTGTTCTAGTCAACAAAGACATATAAAAATCAAAGTATAATAGAGCTGACATGGGTAATTTTGTACTCAAGGTGATGGGACTTAGGCTCGATACTATTCTGTATATTTTTTATTTATGAAACGAATATTTTGTAAAATATTAAAAAAATTCATTTTTTTTATGTCTGAAAACCAAGGAAATTGAAGACAATAACATTTCATTATAATTAATATAAGTTAATTATTCTACAAGTTTTTGAAATCTTTTCTGTCAAACACCTGGTGAATAGATTCTGTTGCTCTATGATAGTAAGTGTTGTGTTGTAAAATGCAATGTTGATGTTTATTACTGGCAAAAAATATTAATATCCAAGGATTTAAGGTGTTTGCATTTCGAGGCACCTGAGGGAGAACCCTCACATCCCCACATTGATTAGTAAGCAATTTTCTTTAGCATTTGTGTATAGCGATGCAATGTTTGTTTGAGCATCTGTTTCACCAATGCTTGTAGATGATTGGCTGAAACGATGTCTCGTAGGCGTGGTGTACATTACCTTGGCCGAAGGGTGTCAACAGAATTATTGCTAAGAAGAAAAGTCAAGAAAAAGTGAAAAGTGAAGAGAGAAGGAGAAAGTTTACTAGGTAGTAGTGCTCCCAAAGGAAAAGGCTGGTTTCTAGGATGGCTTGCAGTACTGCTAAGGCTGTACTGTGGCACCATCTCTAGTCTGGACTTTGAGTTAAACTGGTGGAGGCAGGGCTGGAAGGCGAGTTCTCAATGCTCGAGGACTGAAAGTTCACTTTGGGTCAGAAATAACATGTTGCGGTCGACATTTTCTGGACATCAGTCGTAGGTCATGGTTCAGATCCAGATCTGTCAGGCAGGCTTTCTCAAAGTTTTGGATATAGAAATTTTGAGTGAATTTTTGAATTTGCTCTTCAACAGTGATGAATAACCTCATTTTGGACAAACCAAGGAAAAATTAATATATATTATTATAATCACCCTGTATATTATATAAAACTGTCTTAAACTAGTAACGAAGTCTAGCAGCAATTCTATCTCGATGAGGAGTCCTACTACTATATGCTGCTGTTCCTCATCTACTACATATAAAATTAATTTCTCTCGTACCTTCCTTACTTTGCCATTCATGTGCGATCTTGAATCGGAACTCTCCCCATTTTCACTTTTGATGCTACCTCTATCTTTCATATCACGGTCATCTGCTGTCTTATTTTGATTCACAAACAGCTCGTAGGATCGTATGGAAGAACCAGACGGACTCTTAACGACTCCATCTGGGGATGTACCATTTTGTTCTGCCTGTAAAACAAACACATAACTTGACAGAATGTATAAAATTATACGAAATACTGAGTATATCAAAAAGTAAAAAGAAAATGCACATTGTGCAAAGGATAAGGAAAACTTGAGCAATGTATTAAAGCCTACAAATGAAATAATAATGCAACATACAAATATTTTGATGATATGCTTATCCTCGATACAGCTCTATGCTGCATTATTATTCCATTCATGTGCTTCAATGCATTGCTCCTCAAGTTTTTCTTATAATTTCACATATAAATATGCATTAGTGTAAGAAATGTGTAAATATTATTACATTATTATATAAGAATGGGATGATGTAAACAAAGTAAGAAATTAATCTAGTGACAATTGAGACTAGAAGTCGGGGTGCACCATATCCAGAGTTGGGTTTTCTATGGTAGAAGATCCAAATACACATAGAATATGTATGTAGAATAAATAGAATATGTAGAGTACGTAGAAAACTTGTCATATATCACTTCTCTATAGTACAAAGATGTAATATAATTTCTAAACTTATTTCTTACTTTTTTATTATTCAACATGGTTTACTTCCCCTATTTTTTTTTTATTTCAAAACAATATATGAAGGCATTTGTAATTGCAAAGTATATGAAATTTAAAGTTAATGTATGAAAATAATGGGGAACTGAATCATATATCCCTATATTGTAGTACAAAGATGTAATTTGTTTACTTTTTACAATTCAATATGGTTTGCGCATGGGATATTTCATATGTATCATCATTGAAAAATAAGTTACTAAACCATCAACCTTTTAGGGAATGTAACCAAAGCAACATCCAAAGATGTGTAGTCTAGTCATGAAAGTACTCAAAATAGATGAATCAACTGCTCAACTCGAAAGAGAATTTTTCAAACTGATCATCATATGTCCATAATTTAATTAGAAATAAATTAATATTTACTCATTTAAAACAATTATTTGTGTATCATACCTAGTGTTTTAAAAATACCAGAAATTTTGAAACACTTAGGAAAAAAGATTTATTTTGTCTGGAAACTTTAAGGGGGGAAAAAATTGGGGGGGGGGAGAGGGGGGATTTTGGTCATTTTGATTACTTACATATGTTTAGTAGTGGATATATTAAAAGTTTTAATTTTGGGTATAAAACTTTAAGGAAATTTATACTAGCTTTTGTAGATGTTTGCTATAAAAAGATTGCTAGAATAGTTATGTACATTTGAACATGTTTTAACTTTTCTATAGTAAAATTAACACAATTGTTATATTTAAATTCTTTTGGAAAACTATTTTATTACAAAATAAGTTACTTAGATATAAGTCTTTTACTCTCATGTTGTCCAACATAAGTGTTACTTCAATTATATAACTGAGTATGGTGATATCTATATCTGTATATATGGTGTTATCTGTATAATTAATCCGTTCTAGTTATATAATATTTCACTTTGCAGAAAGAATTTAGCTATACCTGCAGTTTATAACAAATAAAAAAAATGATATAAAATACTTCTTACAAGTAGAGCAGCAGCTTCAGCTGCCTCAGCAGCTTCGACAGCTGCAGCTAATGCAGCTTCTTCTGCAGCAATCAATTCCTCCTCTTCCTCTGCTTTCTTTTGCAACTCATCATAAGACATTGCTACAATAGCTAAAATCAGATTCACTAAATAGAATGAACCCAAAAAAATAATAACAACGAAGAAACACATATGCCAAGGGCCTGCAGACTTTAGCACCTGTAAAAAAAAATTAAATTACCACTACAGAAAGTAAATTAAAAAAAAAATCTGATGCGGGCAGCACACAATTTCCACTACAAATTACTTTTTTTAATTTGGTCATTATTTATCTCATTAAACTGGGTTTTATTGCAGAAATAATAATTGAAATCAATACTTGAAAATACATCAAATTTGCATTCGCATAATTTTTTTTTTTTATTGGGCAATTTGGCACATTTTTAAATGATGCCTACTAGATACCAACTAAAACTAAAAAGAAAAATAAAATTGATTGATTATCTTTGCTAAATATTTCTTTTAAATTAATCCAAACATGAAATTAAGCTTGGTTTGACTATTATGCAATAATTGGAGGATGGAGATGGATGGAATAAGATGGTTGTGGATTCTCAGCAATGCCTGACAATATAAAATGAATTGCGCAATCACACTCTTTGGGTGAAAAATTATTTTGCAAATAAATTTGAGTTTGTAGAGAAAGCCCTAAATTGGTCACATTAGATGTTGTATGAAACAAATACTTATTCAAAGTTAGATTTATTTTTTTGAATCCATTTTTTATTGGTTCTGATATGCATAGAGTGAAATTAAACTGGATGAAAAAGGTTCGCTATTGAAAAATTCGTATTAATGTTTAAACAATATCAGACAAATGTTTAAAAATAAACATTGAGTTTGATAAATACAGAGATGCCACTTGTTCAGTTATAGTTTCAGTAATCTAGACAGGAAATTTTCAGTAATGACACAAGTGGTTCGATCTGTGTAAAAAAATCATTCGCAATGATAATCAGAATAATATTTGACCAAACATTTCAAATTTTCTATATATCTTTTTATATGAAATGTTCAAATTTTTAATTAACATTATAACTAAACAAACATAATATGAATACATTAGTCTTCATGACTGAACAAAAAAAAATTCAAAATCCTTGAGAAAACAGAATATGCTAAGCTTAAACTAAATTTAGTTTAGTTTTTGTTTGTTCTTTTGCTTACTCTAACTCAAACTTTGATAATTTCTTCCTAAAACATAAAAAATAAACATTTGACATGCTCTCTATATTTTTTAAGTAATAAAAAATGTAATGTGTCTGCACTCAAATTTAGCCTAAAATCAGCCCCATATTTTCTAACAATATACAATATACATTCTGGCACAGCATTATTTATTATGGGGAACAAATAATATTACTTTCATCACCAGATAATATTAAATTCTTCTAGATAAATTTAAACATCTCTGAGCAAAATTAATTGTGTAATCACACTATTTATGTAAAAGTAATTAAAAAATTAACATTAATAATTAACCAAAATGTGAAAATAATCTAATTTAGTTAATCTAATGACTAATATTAAAAAGATGGAGACTCACAGGACTACACTAGAATTCTGTGAATTGTGCAATCATTCTGAATGTGTCAAAATAATTAAAAATTAACATGAATAATAAACCAAAATATAAAGATAAGCAAATTTTGTCAATTTAATGTGCAATAATTACAGGATGAAGATGGATTGAAAAAAGTACTTGTCAATGCTCGGAACTGTATGCGATAACACCTGAAATAAGCTATCCCACTATTTATGTGAAAATAATTAAAAAATAACCTTAATAATTAACCAATTGTGAAAATAAGCTAGTTTAGTCCATCTAATGACTAAGAGGAGGGAGATGGATGGAAAAGGATATTTGTGGACTCCCAGAACTACGCGAGAATCCCCAAATTGCGCAATCATACTAAATGTGTTAAAATAATTAAAAAATTAGTATGAATAATAAACCAAAATATGAAAATAAGCAAGTTTTATCAATTTAATGTACAATAATTACAGGATGGAGATGGATGGAAAAAAAAAGAAAGATGGGAAAAAAATAAGTATTTTCTGTAATTTTACAGGTCTATTCCACAGTCCGTAATTTTACATGCCTTTTCTTAGTCTGTAATTTTGTTCAGAAATCCGTAATGGTTGGTATGTCTGTAAATATTTTTTTCCTCATTATGACAGTATATTATGACATATATATTTCATAAAAACATCAATATAATTACAGAAAGGAACAAGGATGTTAACAGATTACAATCTGTAGCATTCATGGCAAAATGAAATCAAATCTCATGCTTTCATTTCACTAGAAAAGTTTTATTAAAAAAAAATAAATAAAAAAATAAAAAAAAAACTGTGAAATAAGCTTTACATTAAGATAAAAAGAAGATATTAACCAGACTGTTAATCACAGACAGAACTCTTGCTTCTCTCCTGTGTTTTGATTTTACTGATTCAACATAAACACTTAAGTTTTGAAGTTGTTTTGATCAATTGATGAAAACATCGTTGAGGAAGTAATGGAACTCTAGTCTCAATACCTTATTGTAAATATTGGTTTTAGAGCAAAAATTCTTAAAGAGTTCAAACAGAAATTTTTACCCCAAATGGACACCTAACAAACAATAATAGAGAAAAAAATTGAACTTTAAAAGACAAAGGAACTTATTTAAGGAGTAGTACAATTCAACAATTTACTACCAATCTTTGTGTCATTTTTTTTTCAGGGGGGGGGGGGGGGGAGGGAGAGATTGAGGGGGATGTTTTGCTTCTTTCATTTCTACTTTTGATTCTGCTAATGAAGTGCTGATTTCTGGGGAAAAGAAACAAAAACATTTGCAGTCCCTAATATTATGATTGATATTTCTCAGAATCATGATAGAAAGCTATATCTATTAGTTTATTTCTGGTATTTAAAAAAATAATAGCAAAAATACTTAGAGGGGCTTAAAAAAAAATCCATAATTAAGCCAGCAACTCGCAATTTGGCGAATACGATCATTTGTTTATGCACCAAATGAAACATTTTGCTGTAATTAGGTGCAATGGAGATCAACAGCAAGAAACCTGACCACAATGTAACAAATTAAAAATAGGGCTAGGGTTGTAAATGTATCAACTTCCGTGTAAAAAAGCATCCAACATTGGCAAATATTGCCCACTTGGTGAACATCGTGAATTTTACATACATAATCTAAAAAATTCCAGGTTTCTTGTGAAGTTCCCTGACTTTCTCGATTTTCCATGACGGTTTTCAAATTCCCTGACTTTTCCTGGTTTTCAGGTCAAGTGGCAACCCTGCATATTCTTAAGGCAATGTTTGCATGTGTGTCTGTATATGCAATATATATTTTATTCAATCTACCTCAAAAACATTGCATCTGATTTCCATGCAATATGACACACAAGTGACAAGTGACCCTGATGCTCATTAGATAAAGATAAAAATTAGAAAAATAACACCATTATTTCTACTGAAACGTTCCACAAAATCGGGACAAAAAATTAAATACAAAAATAAATATGCTTAATTGTATTAATTTAATGCTTATTCTACATGTAATTTTTTATAACAAAACTAATAAAACTAATCCTATTATGCTATAAAAAAATTGTTTTCAAGACTTTTTTCTTAATTTGGCCAGTTAGCATTATTTTAAAATGCCCCAAGTCACCAAATACAAGAGTCATTCAAGTAGTGAAAGTTATGTGCTGCCTTAATACGATTTTTATAAGTGTGCAACTATACACAAAATGTTAAAATAGTGTCTTACAATATATTTGAATACCAAATATAACATTTTCACATAACATTAAGTGAATTTGATGTACTGTTCACAACAAGATAAAACAATAACTGATAATGATTCTTCATAAGGAGCAATCTCTTCACATATGGAATTTTTTTAAACAGGAGTGTTTCTATTTTCATATTTAAAGGATTCATTTAAGATGGCTGACAAATATTTTGTACAAGCTCAATTTCCGAATCAGAGAATTTTGTGAATGAGACATTTTTGAGAATTGAAATATTGCAAATGGGTGAGTTGTGAAACTTTCCATGTTGTAAAGAATCTGTTTTTAAAGTATGAACTTTTATAAAGGGTTCTGAAAACGAACTTGTGGGTTCATTTTCATCATAGACAAACATCCTAAGTAGTAATTAGAAATGATATTTTTTACACATCATCAGGCATATGTTGCAAAGTTCCCCAATTGAGTGTAGAAAGAGATTTAAATATACAGCAGTCACCATGTAAGGAAATTATTCAAGCATGGCATCTAATGATGTGACTTCAGAGAGCATTTCTTTCTCTCTCCCTGAATGGTGCATGACTTCATTAATTTCCATTTGTTACGTTTGTTAAGTTGAAATTGCAGTTTTGATGGCTTGCATCATTCTACATTGGTATAAACAGTTAGGGTGACTTCTATATATTTAAACCTCCTTGAGTGTACTGTATCAGAATGATAGAGTATATTCAAGATTGCAGATTCCTTTTTTTACTATCAATAATTAAAAGAGAAGCACAATTGTCATATTTTGCTTTTAACAAAGAGTTGTTTTATTTAAAATTTGATATTTTTAATCAATGTATTAAAAATGAACATAATGAATTATTGAAAAAGAACACCATGAAATACAACAGCCAGTACTTGTGCATAACCAAGCAGAAATGATATGCAATATAACATATTTTAAAAGATTTTAAAAATACAGAAGTATGAGAAATGAATAAAAAAATCATGAAATATGATAGTCTGTAGTTGAACATAACCAAACACAGATGATCTGCAATAGAACATATTTTAAGAGATAATGAAAATTTGAAAGCATAAAAAAATGAGCAATGAATGGTGAAAAAACACAAAATATGATATCCAGTAGTTGGACATAACTAAACAGAAATGATCTGCAATTAGAACTTAACTTTAAGAAATTTTAAAAATATCAAAAAATGAAAAATGAATGAGCAAAGAATGATGAAAAAACATGAAATATGATAATGCTTATACATAAACAAATAGAGATAATCGGCAATAGAACATATTTTAAGAGATTTCTATGCAAATGAATTCATCCTATATAATTTTATAAAATGATTTTTTTCATCACAATTCAGTAAATATAATATTTAAAGTAAACACCCTTTATCATTTTGCAATTTAATTATTTTAATTACTTATATGATGTATACAAAACAATTATGAATACGAATTATGTATACAAGATTAGGCATATTTTAAATTACTAAATTTATTACTAAATTGCAAAAATAAAACAAAAACTATAAAAAATCTGCAACAAGAGAAAAACATAGAGATTCACATAAATAACCTACCATTTGATACAAACTCTCCCAGAAATCTTGTGTCATTAAACGAAATGCACTTAAAAGAGCCCATGGAAAACTGTCAAAAGTAGTATAACCATAATTTGGATTTGGACCAACACCTTGAACACATGTAGAATCACTGGGACATTGCCTAAAAATGAGGAAAATAATATATCCAATGGAAATAAACATGTATAAATAAGGATTGAAAAATTCAACTATATATTTTTTAACATTTTTAACACTTTACAAAATAGTTGAAAAGTGTTTATGACTTTGTTCATTCTGTCTGTCTGTCTGTCCATTCGCAAGATAACTGCCGTAAAAAAGACTTTATCAAAATGAAATTTTAGTATGCTGTTGAGACGGTCTGTGGGACATATGGGAATATAAATGTGTAATATCACGTAAACAGTTTTGGATTGAACCCAGGTTGAAAAATGAAATACATTGAACCCTATGGGACCTAATTTTTCAAACTTTTTTAAGCAAAGTTAAAATTCACAAATTACTTCAAAAATTTTAGGAAATATTCAAATTATCCCATAAAATATGTAAAAAAAATTTCAACAAAATATGTTCTGTAGTTTTTTAAATAAAAATTAAAATAATAATGACACCCATATAATATGAAGAGGTCACGTGACCCACTTCAAAATGAAATATGGCATCCATCTTTTTACCACAGTAAAAATCATTATTTTTAAAGATTTTTTAAATTTATATTTAGTGTTGCATCCATCCTAAAACTGCTTTATTTTTGCGTTTATTTTGTGCATCTGTATTCTGCACCAATGCAGTTACAATATTTTTGAGTTTAAATGATCATCAAACTTTGATTATTTCTACAATGAAGTCTAATTTTAATGAATTTAAAATGTAAACAAGTGATTGTAAAGATGAATTGTATAATAATTGCTGAATTTTCTTTCATGCCAAATTATTTAACTCTGGGGTCTGGAATAAAAGTGTATGAATCAAATATTCACTGCTTTTATATAGAGAGCCAGACAATGATGTCATTTGAATAAAGTTTTAATGAAGTTTTAAGCATGGAGTTAGAAAGCACTTTTATCTCCATGGTACTTTAACCTCCACAATTTATTTTCCAAGCAAAATAAATTATTGTAGCTTTATGATAATTAAAAAAATATCCCTGCTGAATGTATCATATTTTAGAGATGTTCAAATAAAATTACAGGTAAATTAAATTATTGTAGTTCTGTGATAATTTTAAAAAAACATCACAGCTGAATGTATCCTATTTTAGAGATGTTTAAGTAAAATTACAGTTGGAAAGTGTTTCATAATTAATGCTTTATGCATGATTGAACTTTCTTGTTTACATATAATATTATTTTTGAAAGTTCACAATTATAGCATATAAAGGAGGTCAATGAAATAAACTAATCGAGAAAGTCATGGGAGGTAGGGCAGACCATATTTATTTTGGAAAAATTTAAACCAGGCTAGTTTCTTAGTTTGAAAAAAAAGTGAGCCTGGCTTAAACAGATGAATCTTATTTCTTTATATTAAAATTGTAAATGGTCATGTGACATCAATCCTTTCAGCTTGACATTATTCGTGATAACTCCAATACAACATCATTACCACAATGGTTTGACTGATGGAATTTAGACATGAGTAATGAAATGCAAAAATGTGACATGATTTCCACTGATCCTATTGAGATCAATTATACTGTGGATTGAGCTCAGCACATTTCTTAAATGCACATTGCATTATTAGTCCCTTTCCAAAATGCAATTATCGCTAAAAATTGCATGGGTAACAAAAGGTTTATGTGCTTATAATAGGCACAATCTATTGTTAATTTTTGACAGCATCTAATTGCAAACCAATACATTTAAAAATATGAATTCCAGAATAACTAATTATTTGAAAAATCTAATAAAAATGTTTTTACATATTTAAATTTAAAATTACTCTAATAATTTAAATGTGGAACAAGCACATTTGAAGGTTTAAATGCTTGACTTAACGAAACATCTTAAAATATAAATATGTAAGTTAAAAGTAAACAAAAACATCTTAAAACTTGTAAATTTAAAAATAAACAAAACATTTTCAAAATTCTTTAAGTCAGTTGAAAAAAACATTTTTAGATTTTTAGATTCAAATTAATACAAAGTAAACAAGGGTTCAATTCATTTAAAAGTAAACAGAAAAAGTTTCAAAATTTAAATTATAGAAAAATAAACAAAACGTTTCACATTTTTAAAAGTAAGCAAAAGAAGAATTCGGTCAAAGTTTAACACAAGATTGAAAACTCGGAGAAGAACTGAAACCCTTGTAATGTCATTGCCAAGAAAGCCTATAGAAAACATGAAAAACTTTGAAGTTTAATTCCTCATAGAATTTCCTCATTTAATTCATCAATGGATCTTACATAAATTGCAACATGATCTAATTTTATTCAAATAAAAAAATAAAATCATTGTATTGCAAAAAATATGAGAAATATGAATGTTTAAATTACTAATGATCCATCCAAAGATATGGTGCAGTGTTGAATATTATTAATGTTTTGAGAATGACAGAATATGCCAATACAGTCTTACAATCTCAGTAACAAAGCATTATTAAAAACCAGCAAGTGTCAGATTACTGGATTTATCAGATTATTGGAAATTAGAAATAGTATGGAAATAAAGTATTTAATATTCAAAGTTGAAATATTATATAAATAATTAAACATACTATAGTATGAAATGGGCCAAACAAATCTAGATTTATGTATTATAATTTTATATTGTACTTTTGCAGGCTTCTATTTGGTACAAAAAACAATTGTTTAAAGAAATAGTTTTTAACTAGCCAAATACCCATTGAAAATCAATGGTCCCACATTAATCAACCACCGAATAAGTAAATTTTTAAATAATTTGCGTTTCTTATTTATTCGACAAATCAAACATTTAGTTTTGAGGCACCCCCAAAAGTTCAAATATCGGAAAACTGAAATTGCACATGTTCTTCCTTTCGAACTATCTACCCATACACCAAATTAGAAGGCTGTATCTCATTCCAAAGCATGCTGTTTTTTTTATCAATTCATATTTTGAATATTTTCCTCTGGAGCATCCCCTTAAAGAAAATTTTTTGAAAAACTATATTCGTTTTGGGTGTTTTCATCAAATGATTAGTCCATATATCAAATTTCAATCCTCTATCAAATTTTAAAGGGATCGTTTCTCATTTATTCGGAAAATCGAAAATTTTTACATGCGACACCCCCCTTAAGTAGAAAATATTGGAAATCTGAAATTGTATACTTTCTTCCTTCCAAACTATCTACCCGTACATCAAATTTGAAATCTCTATCTCATTCCAAAGCATGTTTTTTTTTATCAGTTCACCTTTCGAATGTTCCCCTCTGGAGCACCCCCTTAAACAAACATTTTTGAAAAACTATATTCGTCTTGGGTGTCTTCACCAAATGATTAATCCATATACAAAATTTCAAGCCTCTAACAAATTTTAAAGGAGCCGTTTCTCATTTATTCTGAAAAGCGAACATTTTGGTGTGCGGCACCCCCTTAAGTAGGAAATATCGGAAATCTGAAATTACACACTTTCTTCCTTTCGAACGGTTTACCCATACACCAAATTTGAAGTCCCTATCTTATTGCAAAGCATGCTTACCCATCATTTCACTTTTCGAACGTTTTGGTGTGCAGCATCCCTTCTAGAGAACGTTTTCGAAAAATTCAATTTTTCCAGGGGGTTTTATCGAACGACCGAGCCGTGTACCAAATTGCAAGTCTCTATTTATTCAGGAAGTGCCTAAAAAAGGCGTGACAGACAGACAGACACACGGACACTTGGCAATTAGTATATACTAGCCGAATACCCGTTGAAAATCAACGGTCTCGCAATAAGCAACCCCTGAATAATGTAAATTTTAAAATAATTCGCGTTTCACATTTATTCGACAAATCGAATATTTTGGTGTGCAGAACCCCCTAAAGAAAAAAATATTGGAAAACTGAATTTGCGCATTTCTTCCTCTGTTTGTCTTGTGTTTTTTATCAGATGATTGGCCCATATACCAAATATCAAATATCTATCATGTTTTAAAGGAAGCGTGCTCATTTATTCGGAAAATCGAACATATTATTGCGCACAACTTAAAGTAGCAAATATTGGAAATCTGAAATTTCACACTTTCTTCCTTTCAAACTATCTACCCTTACACCAAATTTGATATCTCTATCTCATTTCGAAGCATGGTTTTCTAAAATTCACTTTTCGAACATTTCACTCTGGAGCACCCCCTTAAACGAACATTTAAAAAAAACTATATTCGTCATGATTAGCCCATATACCAAGTTTCAAAGCTCTATCAAATTTTAAAGGAGCGTTTTCTCATTTATTTTGTAAATCGAACATTTTGGTATGCGGCACCCCCGTAAGTACAAAATATTGGAAATCTGAAATTGCACACCTTCTTCCTTTTGAACGATTTACCCATACGCCAAATTTGAAGTCTCTACCTCATCGCAAAGCATGCTCTCCTATCATATCACTTTTCGAACGTTTTGGTGTGCTGCACCTCCCCTTAAGTAGAAAATATTGGAAATCTGAAATTGCGCACTTTCTTATTTTTGAACGATTTACCTATACTCCAAATTTGAAGTCTCTATCTCATCGCAAAGCATGCTCTCCTATCATATCACTTTTCGAACGTTTTGGTGTGCTGCACCTCCCCTTAAGGAGAAAATATTGGAAATCTGAAATTGCACACTTTCTTCCTTTCGAGTGATTTACCCATACACCAAATTTGAAGTCTCTATCTCATCGCAAAGCATTCTTTCCCGTCATTTCACTTTTCGAACGTTTTGGTGTGGGGTACCCCCTCTATAGAACGTTTTCGAAAAATTCGATTTTCCAGGGGGTTTTATCGAACGACCGAGCCGTGTACCAAATTGCAAGTCTCTATCTATTCGGGAAGTGCCTAAAAAAAGCGTGACAGACAGACGGACAGACAGACAGATGGACACTTGGCAATTAGTATATATAGATAATATTAGTATATATAATAGATATTTGTCTCTTTACACCTAACCCTGCCTTAATAACTTTTTACATAATCTTCACAAAATCACGGTTTCTCTATTAGATGTTCCATTTCCTTCTACCCAGGCTATGCAGACATTAAAGGATTTTAAGGTAACATCTGGCTTAATGGTTATGAAACTTGGATGTATTAATTGCATTTACATCTGAATTGGCCTTCTGTCGAAACTTCACAGATTTTATCATTATGATCTGGTTATTTTCCTCAGTGCTGCCTGTCAACCAGTCACTAACCTCTTGTTCATTTATTTTAAGAATTTTGACTCTTACAGTTCCCAGCAAATCATTATGATAATAACCGAAAATTTAGCTTGGAAATGGAAACAAACATCATTAAACATGAAAAGAGCAACCTGTTACCTCCAGCACTATGGTGTTAGATTATTGGATGTACCAGAGTATTAAAGGGCCAGATTACAGAGGTTGTATTGAATATGTTTTGCTTAATTTAAATTTGAAATGGATTAGGTAGAATTTTTAAAATTCAAATAAAATACAATAGATTAATTTATTCAATGAAAGCAATTGAATTAAAGAACAATTAATTAAAAAACAGTTCTTATTTTGATGTTTTATTAATTTGTATTAATCATCAAATGACAATAAAGGCAAAGGAATTTCAAGGTCCGTAGAATATCTTATATATAAGGTTGTCTCGTGCGGGGAAAAAGTTGTCCCGGGAAGGAAGGACGAATGACGTCACTGCTAGACCCATTCTCTGACAGAGGCGAGAAGAACTATTGAGAAACGTTGATCGGAAACTATTTAAATATTTATCTAATAGTAACGGTGTGCAAGCAATATAGAATAAAATAAAACAGTACATGCATAGTAATGTGAAGTTTATGAAAATAAATTCCGTACATATGAAAAGAAATAGCAATTTTTTTATGAGAGTGGAAGCTATTAAAATTTTAACATAAGTGAAGTTTATACAAAGATTACTGAATGCTATGTTGAAAGATAATTGAATGAGCAAAAGTTATGTATAAAAAAATAGTGAATGATCAGAGAAGAGCCAATAGGTGTTATGTGAATCGGTTTGAGAAGGATATAAATATATATTTCTAATCTAAATGTGGCAAATCAGTCATCATTTAAATATTGACTGTATTCCTAAGTTTACAGGCATGAATAACGCAGTATAAATTAGAATAAATATTATTTCCAGGCAATGAATGCATAGCTTTTGTCTAGTTCAAAAATTTTACATGTTTTAGAAAAAATATATCGTCTGGATTTGAGAGAAGGTCAGGAAACTTTCAAAATCATCTGAAGAAAAAACAGTAATTGATTTAAATTTGAAAACACATATTTTATCAAATCATTGCAATAATAATTATTAGTCACGTCAAATGCAGTTTGTTAAGATTTTTTTTGTTAGTAAATTTGTTAATAAAGTTTTTGCTAAGGCATTTATATCTTGATTCGTCAAATTGAAGGACTTCATCATGAGTAAGACGGAGTAGTTTCGATTCAATAAAAATGGTTTTTGTTCAAAAAAGGAATATTCATAAGTTAAAAGAAACAAGTGTAATTTTATGGATAATTTTGTAAAAACAAAATAAATTTATAGTCGCATTAAAATGATACATTTACCCCTATTTATTTTAAAGCAAACGGTGAATGGAATCTTTTTAGTTTGAAGCTCCTTCCCCATAAATATTGGACAAATTTCGGAGAAAAAAAATTCGTCGTCGAATAAAATGATAAAAATAGCCTTTGTTTCTTTTAGCATAAAATTCTGGATGATACTCCCTCCCCCCCCTCCCCCCTTTTATTTTCCACGATTTTCTGTCGCATTTTAAAGTGCTGATTGACTGAATTCTACGGTAATATCTATACCATAAAAGAAATTAAATGAATTCACAAAAACTTCAAATAAAAAAAATTAAACAGCAGATGTATATCATTAAATATATAGAAACGGGGTTTTCTTTAAGCATATAAAATGAAAATATTAATTACATGCATTGCGCATGCAATGATACAATCTAAATATTTTAAAATCAAATCGATGACATTTTTCAGAAAATTATAAAGTTCAAATATTTTTTGTATAGGAACTATTAGGAACGGAATGGTACGCTTACTCGATAGAATAAGTGCCATAGCATTTATATGCAGGAAATTTTAAATCATCCAATTTTTAAAGAAATAGAAATTTAATTGCAAATTGATAAAGATAATATGGAGAGTTTTATAGAAATAAATATTATTTAATTCTATTTTTACATATTTCTCATCAGTTGAATCCTATTCCAAACCTTTAATAGAAAATACAGACAGTAAAGTGCACAGTCTCTATTTAATGAATTTGAACGGGATATTTCGTTTAAAATCTTTAATGTGTTGTAAAAGTAATTGTT
Source organism: Amaurobius ferox (assembly GCA_951213105.1). Taxonomy (NCBI): domain Eukaryota; kingdom Metazoa; phylum Arthropoda; class Arachnida; order Araneae; family Amaurobiidae; genus Amaurobius; species Amaurobius ferox. The sequence continues at coordinate 72,297,968 of OX578146.1, read as the reverse complement.
AAAAAATACTATATTAAAATCCATATTCATACAATATATTTGTGAGTAAGAATATTAATAAAGATTATCAATTTACACATGAAATATGTAAATTTTGTGTAAAAAAGAAGACGAATGTATTTGTTATACGAAATCACCCGGAAAATCATATCCTTGTCTTAATATATAATTTGTCAAACGGCTGTTTTTGACTTCTTCATCCGTTAATTACAGCAATTTAGTTCGTTTTGAATTCAAATTTGAGTTCATTTGTCACATTTGAGTATTAGCACATTAGTTTAGGAAACATTTCATGTATCTCGTTGATGTTTAAAGCAAGGCATTTTTAAACAAAACCGTACTGTTTTCCAACGTTTTTCAACGAAGCGCCGCTTGTCAACAGAACGGAAGGTCTAGCAGTGACGTCACAGCTCGCCCAGAAATGGTACCATGGGGGGAATAGCGAACGAGACAACCTGTTAATTCTATTAACCTTGAAGGAATTTGTCAATTTCTCATTCTAATTTTCATATTAAAACTATTTCTTTAACAACAAACAAGGTTGATTTAGTAAAAAGAAAAACTGCAGTCAAGGAATGTAAACATCTCATGTATTGATTGAAACAAATATAAATGCAGTGAAAACTGTAGCCATGCTCACCTCCGAAAATGAACACTAATTTGGTGGCACAATAAAAATGCATAATATAATAAAACATAACATATAGTATTCCGGACTCCTCAGTGTTTAGTACAAAATTTTCATACATTAAAATTACTGCTAACATACAGGGTGTCCAGTGCTATCGATGTCCAATGGCTATTTCCTCAACCGTTAGTCACTGAGAGTCACTTCTAATTGCAAAAATGTTTTAAATTTTAAAATCTATTATCTTAGAAACAGTTTAAATAAATAAATAAATTTCTGAAAGAAATATGAAATATAAATTTTTATACGGCCTCCCCCGGTCCTACCAATTATATTTAGGAAAATCCTCCTCGTACAATTTCATGCAAAAAAAATCTTCCTTTTACGACCAAAATTCACTGAGTTATAAAGCATTAAACTTAAGTCGCTTTTCCTTAACTTAAGTCCTTTCCTTAACTTAATTAACTTTATTCCTTATTTCCTTAACTTTCCTTAACTTAATTAAACTTAAGTCGCACTGGACACTCTGTATAATATGCATATCATACAAGCTTCAGTAATGAATGCTTAGTATATAATGAATAAAACGCATAGCGATAATGACTCACGGATGACTTTTGGAATCCCCAATTATAGTAAAATAATCTAGAGTGAAATATTTCTTTTTATCTTTCTAATTTTAAGAATTTTTCCTTTATTTATTTGAAAGTTTAACACACTGCCTATTTTATTACTATAAGCAAATGTTCACAAAAGGGTGTAATTATGTTTAATATATTTTTAATTTTCCACTATCAATCTTTAATTACTTTCTCCATTGATTTGTTTTCTGCCAGGAAGCAGATGCGGAAGAGAAAATCTTTCTAACCAGCAATGAAGCCGGTGTTGGCTGAAGTTATTGCTTGTGAGCTACAAATATGTTGGGCAACGAGTGCAGTGGGTTGCGAGTGGATATTATAGACTATAAATTTCTCTACAGAAGATAAAATCTGTATTACATGTTTATTGCTACAGATTCACTAGTTACTTAATATTTTTAATAGACTGTGAAATGTAAAAGTCTGATAAGTTCCTTTCAACCTATTTTAATCTAACTATGTCATACTTTTTAATGACCTGTATAGAGCCCCCCCCCCTCTTGACAAGTGTTATTGAACTTGAAATGAAACGAAATGATATGAAGGGGCAGGTGGCTCAAAGAGAGCCCAGCACATTGACCAGAGGTCTATTGTACTACCTTAATGTACTTAGTTTGATGCTAACATTTGTTTAAACCCAATAAACATAATTCTGCAATAAATAAAGAAAATGATACTACCTTGCTCCTGATGAGTTTCCACATAAAATATAGTCTCCTTTTTCTTTTAGCCAATTTTCTGAAATAGGAAAAAATAAATAAATGAATATGAGGTTTTTTTTAACAAATATATCCAAAAATATATTGGCTAATGTCGAAGAATATGTATCATTAAAATACTGAAAAATTTTACTATAGCAAATGCAAAATCTGAATGACAAAATATTTAATATCTATTACCTGTTCTATTTCACTTGATACAACATTATTTTTAAAGGCCTTCTATATACACAGTAAAACTTTGATGACTCAACACAACTTTGAATTCCAATTTCTTTCAATCTTACTTACTAAATGACAATGTCTGTATGAGAGTGTGCATGTATGTGTGTGCAGCATGTAGCAGAAAAATCAAAATGTCATATGACCATGAAATTTGGTAAACAGGTACTGCAAGACTCAAATACGTGAACCTTGGCATTACTTTTTTAAATTTCAAATTATTTTTTAGTTATTATATGCAGCTCGATTTACAATGTTTTTTGCCAATATTCACATAAATTGATTCCTTAGCACCTAAAATATTATCAGAGTTTCCATCTTGACACCATCAAAGAGATCGAAGCATTCTCTTTTAAACAAACAGTGAATGGAATCCATATGATTATTGGATGACGACTTTTAACAAATTTTTAAAACATATATACTTTTCGGGCATTTTAAACCTCATAGATTTTTATATTACAATATATAGAAATTAACTTGACATCCATTATTCATTTTTATTTCAGCACTTGTGCACAATATCACAGATTACTCTAGAAAAAATAAAATTCATAAACCCATTCATTAATTAATTATAATTTTTTTATCTGAGGCATGTCTTTAATTTTTTTAATGAAAGTAGCTACCCTTCTCACTAACATGAGGACCCTCTTCTAAAGTTATTCCAGCTACTGTGGGCTCCCCACAAACAGGACGGAAGGAGCTGTTCTGTCTATTGAGACTACTCCACTTATGATATTTTTGTTCTCTTTCACAACTGGCAAAAGCAATGGCCCAGTGCTGGGACAAAAGCATATTATGTGTATTTGGTCAATTACGTGCTTGGTATGTTTTGCAATTTAAGTGTGTGTCCCGAGTAGGCGACTAAGCTTTACTAAAAATTTAATAAATTTAATTAATCCTTGCTTTAAATCTCAGGCAACATTGGATACAGTTCTATTTATAAGGAAAGACTCAGTAGTTTGACAGGCTGATAAGAGAAATTACTTGTCATACGCTGACCTTGCCACAAATATTTATTTTATCTGCATCTGGTGCTAAACTATTGCTGTTTTGATTGCAAACTCCTTTAAAACTTGACTGAAAGCATAGAATAAATTCTTCGCTCCTTTGCTCAACATTTGCATGGAGGGTCGAGGAGGGATCATTGCTTATAGATTTCTTTGTGGGATTTGCTAAGCCTGTTTTGTTCCTATGAAAACAGCTATTTCCGGTAGATTTTAGAGATTCTTACAGGGATGAAAATTTGCACAGTATAATGCAAATTAGTCTAAAATTAAACTTTTGCAGCAGTATGTATAAATTAAGGAAAATTGTGAAGTGCAAAGAGTCCGAGTACTGCAGTATTAAATTTACTGTGGAATTTAGTAACAAAACCTAAAAACATTTAAAATAATATTTATACAAAATGCAATACAATAATGCTGTACAGGGCCGATCCTAGGGTGTCGGCCGCCTGCGTGCAAAGACCTAATGTGCCGCCCCTCTAGAGAATTTTTCATATTTTGACTAATACTTAACATTGACGTTATAAATTCATCTACCTGTATAAGAGTAAAACGTAAAACATTAATAAAAATGCTTTTTGGGCTAACTTTAATAATTTGGGCTAACTTAATAAAAACTTTATTTTTGGGCCAGCTAATAGGTTATAATAGCGACAAAATACTTTAACAAAATAATAAACAAACAAAAATATTACCTTTGAATTAAAAATAGACATTTTATAATTAGAAATGCAAAACAACAGTATTTACTCAGAAAATATAATCTAATAAAAAAAAGTACTAAAGCATACATCTCGTGAAACGAAAAGTATATAAATCAGTCCTTCTACAAAGGCTACCTAATAATTAACTATAAAATAACTTTTCTGGCTTTCTGAGAAGCAAATTTGTCAATAATTTCGGTGAAATCAATTTTTTCAGAGATTTCAGATTCAATAGAGATGATGCCTAAATCTGAAAGCCTTTCTTGTGTCATATTATTTCTCAAGTAATTTTTAATAATTTTTTATTTACTGAAACTTCTTTCACCTGAAGCCACAGAAACAGGTAAGGTTAAAAAATTCTTATTGCTAGAGCAAAATTTGGAAAACAGGGAATGAGATCATTTTTGACTATAATTTCTAATATCTCAGTTGGCTGTTTTTTACCTGGAAAAATATCTTTGAATGAAGTTATTTCATTAAAGAGTTGTATACCGTCTATATCTGTCACAATACTTCCTTCCTCCTGTACCTGTAACTTAATATCTAAGTCAATGCAGGCTTTCATGAGATCATCATTAAAAATGTTGTGAAACTCATACAGAAAGCAGAATATTGAATGGCACTCAGATAATAAGATAAATCTTTCATTTACCGAAGAGATCGCGTGATCAAGAATTGCAAAATAGAAAGCAGTCTTGAATTGCTGGAAGGGATTTGAAACTGGTTAATCACTGCCCTCGTAATAAAATAAACGGACCTTTTTCCTGAGCTTCGACATGGGAAATTCGGGATCAATACCTAAATTTTTAGCAAGTGTTGTTGCTGAATCGACAAATATTTTAAAATTATCGTCAGATCTTTGGGAAACTAAATATTTTTTAAGATTATCTAAGCCTTCAATGCATTCCGCGATGTTTAATTTAAGATTTTGAAGCATTTTACTCAATACATCAATTCTTGATAATAAATCATGCCAAATTAAAATTAAACACAAAAATTTAAATGTTTCAAGACTTTTAATTATTGATTCAGCCCCCATTTTTGTTTTCGTGTCTCTGGTGGTATCTTCAATTAAGGTATTTAATGCGGTAATAATGTTTTTTAGGTCTTGTTTTAGAGGTCTAATAGCATTGATACGACTTTCCCACCTTATTTCACTTAATGGTTTTAAAGTTAGACTTTTCACGTGTTTTTTCAGTAAATCCCATCGATATGGGGATGCAGAAAAGTAATTATATACCTTTTGTACCGTATCAAAAAAACAAGAAATTTCACCACTGGAGCTGGCAGCGCCATTAACGACAAGATTTAATGTATGAGCCGCACACGGCACGTATAATGCTCTAGGATTGATATCGAGAATTCGTTTCTGAAGCCCTATAATTTTCCCCTTCATGTTCGATCCATTGTCGTAGCCCTGACCCCGTATATCTTTAACTTCGAGCTGCAGACTAGGTAATAGCTTCTCTAATAAAAAATTTCACAGACCTTCTTCAGTGGTATTAGTTACTGGAAAAAATCCTAGAAAAAATTCTAAAATATCTATCTTAGCATCAGTAGTATTCACACATCTAATTACAAACATTATTTGTTCTGTGTGGCAAATATCTGGTGTAGAGTCGAGAATTATAGTGTAATATCTGGCCTTTTTGACAATGCGTGTTATCTCATTACGAATAGATTCGGCTAAAATATTAATTATTTCATTTTGAAAATACTGCCGTAAGTAGTGTGGAATACGTGTTTTGTTATCTTTATATATACTGACATTATTAAGGTGTTCTGAAATAACTGGATCAAATTTGGCCGACATCTCCACTGCCTTTAAAAATTACCATTATCTCTATGATACAACTTCGTACTAGTTCCTCTAAAGGCCTAATTTAGACTGGCTAAAAATTGTACTACAGCAATCATTCTTTCAATGATGGCGGGTTATCGCTTTTTCTCTCGATTGTAAACATTTTGTTGTTCCGCGTCAATAGTACAATTTTTTTCCAGCCTCGTCTTTATTTCGCACCACGATCTTATAGAGTTTGTTTTAGAGTATTTTCATGCATATTAAGGTAATCCAAACAATGACGACAATCAGAAAAGTCAGTACTTACAAGTTGTGTTGAACTATCTTTACCAAACAATTTACATGCAAAACAAAAAATACTATTTAGTTTTATGGAATATCAGAGCCAAGCGCGATTTATTTTCTCCCCGTTCACTAAAGTTTTGTTATAATATGAACTGCTAAATTTTCTGCCACTCTCATCGACCGAAAATTTAAAATTTGCTACTTGTTTGGGACCATGTTCTACCAATAAATCAATCTAAAATATCTATCTTACCATCAGTAGTATTCACACATCTAATTACAAACATTATTTGTTCTGTGTGGCAAATATCTGGTGTAGAGTCGAGAATTATAGTGTAATATCTGGCCTTTTTGACAATGCGTGTTATCTCATTACGAATAGATTCGGCTAAAATATTAATTATTTCATTTTGAAAATACTGCCGTAAGTAGTGTGGAATACGTGTTTTGTTATCTTTATATATACTGACATTATTAAGGTGTTCTGAAATAACTGGATCAAATTTGGCCGACATCTCCACTGCCTTTAAAAATTACCATTATCTCTATGATACAACTTCGTACTAGTTCCTCTAAAGGCCTAATTTAGACTGGCTAAAAATTGTACTACAGCAATCATTCTTTCAATGATGGCGGGTTATCGCTTTTTCTCTCGATTGTAAACATTTTGTTGTTCCGCGTCAATAGTACAATTTTTTTCCAGCCTCGTCTTTATTTCGCACCACGATCTTATAGAGTTTGTTTTAGAGTATTTTCATGCATATTAAGGTAATCCAAACAATGACGACAATCAGAAAAGTCAGTACTTACAAGTTGTGTTGAACTATCTTTACCAAACAATTTACATGCAAAACAAAAAATACTATTTAGTTTTATGGAATATCAGAGCCAAGCGCGATTTATTTTCTCCCCGTTGACTAAAGTTTTGTTATAATATGAACTGCTAAATTTTCTGCCACTCTCATCGACCGAAAATTTAAAATTTGCTACTTGTTTGGGACCATGTTCTACCAATAAATCAATATTTTTTTGTTATGGGGTAAAAATGTTAGGCCAAGAATATTACGTTACCTTCATTTTACTCTTGATAGTAATGCCCAAAAACTAGATAAATTGAAACCCGTTTTAGATACATTAGTTTCAAAATTTAAATCTGTATACACTCCTGATAACTGATTTAAATCTATATACACTCCTGATTAACTGATAACTATTTTATTCAAGGTAAGTCATCATTTTTAATATGCTAAAATTTTTAATATTTTGATAAAAGAAAATTTGAAAGAAAAATATACATCAAATAGAAAATAAGAATTTCCTTTATTCCTAAAAATAGTAGAATGATGTGTTGAACGGGTGATTTTTAGTGAATTTTTTTCGAGAGTTAGGCTTAGCGCAATAAAATTGCCGTCTCCTGGGAACAGTTCGAAAAAGAAGCGCTCCGTCCTTTGGGCCGCCGCAGTTCTGGAATGCCGCCGTCGTGAAAGGGTTAACTTTGCCGAAATAATTCAGTTCTAATCTACAAAGGAGACCGCTAAAATAAAGTTTCTTTTGACCATTGATCTGCGAGCTGCGTGCCGACAGTGGTATACATAAATAAGCTGCCGCACAGTGGAACGAAACATCCTTAGGCGTCTCAAAAATATGCCCCTTGGTTATTTGCTTAGATAGAAATTTAAAATTTGGTATCTTTTTCTATGCCGTATTGCCGGCTCTGTCACGAATTTTGCTATCAAATGAAGAATATGTGTAAAGAGTAGACATTAATGGACAATGGACCAACACACTGTGCACTAACATTCTATTTTTCTTAAACTATGGGACTTATTTTGATTTTTCAATAACTATTTAAAATTCAGCATATTTATTCGACTTATTATAAGTTTCAAAAAATTTTGCTTGATTGATAGAACTATATGCGGCCTGCGGCCGCCCCTTGTTTTGGCCGCCCGCGTGCGGTGCACACGCTGCACACCTGCTAGGATCGGCCCTGATGCTGTACTAGTAAAGAAATTTAACAAAATGAAAATTTTGTTTTGAATGTATATGATAGTGACTCAGGTGATTCTGACATTAAAAAAAAAAATTATAAGTGACTTTTACAGTGATGTGATTACAAAAAACTCTTTTGAAGCAGCAAATTTCTGGAATTGTAACAGCTTGTAGTAGGCAATATTTTGAAAATGTAGCAGTTCGTAGCAGGCAATTATTCGAAATTGTAGCAGTTTGTAGCAAGAGATTTTTCGATATTGTAGCAGCTCGGTACAAGGCATTTTTTTAATTTTAACAGTTTGTCGTATATATAACAAGTAAATTCAAGACAATGAAGTTTTAAAAATCTAATTAACAGAATTTAAGTATAAATATTTTGAATTTTCAATTAACTTTCAATAAACTAAAATAGTATATAAATTACAATAATAAAAAATGATTATTTCTTATTAAAAAAATCTATTTTCAATACATATTCTTTAATATAAAAAAACTGCAATAAATAATTTTAGTAAAGATCTATAAAGCATTTTAATATTGCAATAAATAATTTTTGAAAAAATATAAAAAAATAATTGAATAAATAATTTTACAGATCTAAATAAATTTTATTACATTAAATAAATTAGAAAAAAAATCTTAATTAAAAAAAATTGCAATAAAGAAGTTTAAAACATATTTTAAAAAATTAAAATAAATAACTTAAGATCTAAAAATATTTTATTGCAGTAAAATTTTTAAAAAGATCTAGCAAAATGAAATAAAAAATTTTAGGGAAAAAAAATAATATTAAGAAAAATATATAATTTTAGGAAAGATCTACAAAATTAAAAACTTAAATAAATAATTTTTAAAAAGATCTAAAATAATTTAAGGGAAAATCTAAAGAAATGCAAAACATTTAAAATATATGATATTTTTCAAAAAGGATACTGGTCTTTTATATTGCGTTAAAAAAAGAAATAACGCAAGAAAAAAAATAAAATCATAAAATTAAAAATAAAAATAGTGCAATAAAAAAATAATAATAATGAGAGAAATCCCCCATTAAATCAAAACGGAAATTTTATAAGTTAATCAAGCTTAAGTAAATAAATATTACGCTCAAAACTTTAATAAAATATTAAAAAATTCAGTAAACTTCTGTTAATACAGCGTGAAATTCCACACATTTTCCCTGCTGTCTGTATCAAAATTCTACGTACTTCAAACTAGGTATCAAAATTCTAGGTCAATTCTTTCTTTCTGTTCCAAGAATTACGGAGAATTATGTTTTCCGGTATTTTCATGAAATGGCGCAGTGTTGGCATAAAATTAGTTAAAATTTGTTTTTTGTATCAGAATGGGGTAGCCTACTTGGAATGGCGCAGTTTGGCGCAATTGGCACAGCAATGACATAACTGCTTTTAGTTGAAAAGGTGGCTTGTGCCGAATCCTGCACAAGAGGTTTAAACTTTTACACTCATAAATGCTTTTTTTTTTCTGGCCGCCCATTTTGCTGCTCTATGTCTTAGGATGAGCCAGACGGTCTGGGCTTTTGATTCATAAATGCTGTAGATCTTCTACTGGCCAAACAGCTTTCCAATATGCATTCAAAGTTGATGGTCTTAATTCAGTTAACAGTAATCCAACTTGATTGATACAATCCATTACTAAAAATTTCTTCCACACATCAATGACCATCAGTGTTTCATCATTCGGTTTCTCCAAAATATATTAGAATGTTCATTTTATGTAATGTAGCAATTATACCTTGTTCCAGTGGTTGTATCAAGGATGTAGTATTAAGCAGCAGTTAACAAAATTGCACATTTGGGTGTTCCAAGACCAGATGGCAGGGGGCATTGTCTAGAATCAAAAGAACTTTAAATTTGAGACTTTTGACATTCATATAGTGTCTAACTTCTGGGACGAAATATTTGCTGAACAATTTAGTAAAGATATCAGTGGTCACCCAGAACTTTTTGTTTGTCATCCAATAAACAGGCAATTTATTCAAATATACATCTTTCATTCAACGTGGTTTTAAGGCTTGATTTACAAGCATTGATTTCAACATACGATTTCCTGAAGCATTGAAGCAAAAACACAAAGTCACATGATCCTAGCTGTATTAAAACCACCAGCAGTTTTCCACGATTTGATATAGGGTTCTATTCGACATTCTTTTTAAAAAAAGACCACTTTCATCAGCATTCCATATTTGATCAGGCATGTATCCTCCATCTTCAATCATTTAGCAAATGTTTGTGGAAATTTTTTAGCAGTCAATTCATCTGCAAATGCAGTTTGACCTAAAAACTATTTTTATATTATGAACCTAAAAACTATTTTTATATTATGATTTTTATATACTTCATAATATAAAAACCTAATTTTTATATTATGAAGAGCATGTCTTTTAAGAAACCCTGTCATCCATCATGTACTTGCAAAAAATTCATACTCTCTGTTAAGTTGAGATGAAGTGCCTGGCTCCATTACTTTCATCTGTCTATAAATTCTAAGTGCTGTTTACTTGATAGCATTTCCATCTACTAATACTCTTTTTAGTAACTTATCTTCTATCCATATTACCAGAGCTTTTTCCATTTTCTCTGTTTGACAATATCTCTTGTATATGATGACGACTTAGTACTTAGTTTCATTCCAGAACATACTAACTTCCTAATAGCAGCTTCATTTTTCTTAATAGTTCTTACAGTAGCTTTATGTAAACCAAAATAGAAGGTGATCTAAAATTTGAATTTAAATATCCAAAGAGATTGCTTTCCTTTTCGTTTTTGTTACAGGTTAATTATGTGACATTGTGCAAGGGCTATTAAAAAATATTTCAATTGTAATTAATAAAACAAAAGTTGGTAGCAAATTTTATTAACATCAAACATCAAAAAGTTACTTTTAACACCAAACTCAAAATGTAGACAAAATGAGGAATTCGACACAAACAGTAATTGTGAATTTAAAAGAGCACAATCAGAAAAATTCCGACCAATTGTGAAGGTGTGAGATGTGTAATACAATTTTTTTTTCCTTATAATTTGGGTTGATCGTATCAAAATGAAACAAATCAAGTAAGAGAATGAATTTTTCTTTAATTTGTGTTAAATCAAAATCGTGTAAAAACAGAATTGTGTGTGTGTGTGTGTGTATATATATATATATGTGTGTGTGTGTATTGTAGCAGTTTTGAACAAACATAGTGATTTTAAGAAGTTCAAAGTAATGGGAACAGAATTACCATTGCACTTTGCATCATAATAAAATAATATTTCATAAATTTAAAAAATAGGTATAAAATAGCATTATTTTTAAAACAATATTACAAATATTAAAAATATTTTTAAGAACTTTATTGACTTACCTTTTGTATGTGAATAATTAGATTCATATTCTGACCATGTCAAATTAAGTTCAGGAGGAGGATTTTTCACACATTTCTGTGATAAAACCCCCATATAAATCTGCAAACCCAATAAGGCAAACACTGATAAAGAAAATAAAGTAAGGATTATAACATCCTTTAGATTTTTGACAGACTCTATAACGGCTCCTACAATAGTTTTGAGACCTAAAAGAGGAAAACAGTTATTTAGTTCCTTACATGAAATAAATTTAACACTTATGAATTATTAAATAATAATAAAGTGAGATGAATATATATAAGCAATAAAATTAATGACACATATCATATATAAAAAGGTCATTTAATCAAATAAAACCATCCTATAAGATGTACAAATGTTAAAAGGCCAGAGCGCTTTCAGGTATCACTATACCCTTCAGTGGCTATATGAAAAATTAACGAGGAAACAAGCTCATATGTAGACCAGATCGGCAGACAAATTTGCATAAATCAGCTACGGAATAATGATAATATAAACAGGCTATTGAAGATTAATTAATTACAAAATTACAATAGTGTTATAAAAGGGAGATTTAAAATTTAAACAAGTATTAAATACAAATACAAAGAAAAGACAATGAAAAATGTTCAAATTGTAACCAAGCATAAATTACAATAAACTGAAATGTCACAGATAACTATGTAGAGGTTTGACACGCATAGACTCGAGAAGAGAACAAGACACCAAGTGTAACTTAAAATTTGTACAGGGTTTAAATTACAAATGGAACCATGGTAGATATAAATAAACAGGGTATCATAAAGAAGAATGTTATGAGGGTTAGTGCAATGAATTAAAAGAAAAGTTTTTTTAAAAAAGGGCCGAAAGTTATCATTAACAACACATTGGGCAAGAACCATAGAAAGCTTACAATTCTTGACGTCACGAGCATGTTCAGCTAATCGGATACCAACAGTATGTTTAGTACTACCAATGCAAAACTTGTAGTCATTATCAGGAGTTAAAAGGGGTACAACGTACACCCCAGCATGGCTTTTAAAGTTATCTCGATCCCTAAACTTATTAGTACGAATGCGATTGAATAAGGTAGTAATATTTGAGTGAGCAGGTTTGAATCTAAATTCATGGCAAAATTGAATGAGGGGATGGAAAATCTTCGGATGACAGAAGACGAATATAGTTTAAGAAGATTTATAGTTATAGAATAAGTATTAGTAGAAAACAAGAAATTTATAAACCTGCAAGTTAACATTTTTTCATATATACCCAAATTTCTTCAATTGAAATTAATTATAATCAGTTTCAGTCACCAATTTGAACATTTTTTAAAGAAATTTGAGACAATTTCCAAACTTCTCACAAAATTGTAAATTTAAAAAAAAAGTTATTTACAAAAATCTGATGCATTCAATTTTTCCAACAAACTAACAGATTTCAGTTTTGTGGGGTAACCGTAACAGTAACAGAAACAGAGTTTCCTAATAAATCAATCTCACTTAATACCAATAGGGTTATTTGTTAGGTTAAAATTAGCATACAGAATTTTGTGGGAATTACATATTCTATTAGAAATATTCCTGTGATAAAGTAAAATTTCTAATATCTATCTCAACATGTGATAACTGATACACAATGATGTCAATTCCTTTCTAGTACAAAAAATACTTAAAAAATCATTTGATAATATTAAGAATATTTGATGTATTTATTTTTTCCCCATTTTAAATTATTTATAAAAAAAAATAAAATAAAAAAATAAATAAAACAAAAAAAAAAACATTCAACATCTTGAGAACTAACTGCACATATTAGTATTATATAAATGATATGATACCAAATTCATGGAATTTACTTCATTCCTTCTAGATATATTGAGTTCTCTATAGAAAAGTAATTTCTTATATCTCAAAAGCTGTTTAATAAAGTTAATTTATTTCTGGTTAAAAGTTTTTAGATTCACTTATTTGCTAATGTCTTGCATGGCCGGATTTGACCCAACCAACATCTGCAAAGAAATTTGTTGATCCTTAACCTGACACGAACCCGCAACAGTGACTTAAATACCTGACCTGCAATAAAAATGTATTTCAAAATTCTATTCAGTAGTTCTAAAATCCATAACAAATCTGCCTAATTTTCTGCTGTTTACAGTTTGTAACCTCCGTTAAAGCATTTATCCAGTTACACATATTAAAAAAAATGTGATAAGGAAAAAGGCCCTTAAAAATTATTTTATGGATAGACCCACAACCCAACCTGCAGTTGTAAAGAAAACCCATAAAGTAAAAAAACCTGATCTAAAACTGATTTTTATTTAAATAGAAAGCATGCAACATCTCAAGAATGGTGCATGTTAACATTCTATAAATGATGCCATTTGATTTAAAATATAGACTTTTTTTAAAAAAATATTTACCATCCATTGATTCAAAAATTAGTGTTAAAGAGATTTTAGCATGCCAAAAGGTATTTTAGCACAATAAACTAACAATTCTAACTTCGTTCATATAGTATATAGTCAACAGTAAAAAACGCAAGACACCTTGAATATCTCACATTCTAATTATCGATTTATACTGTTCCATTTGCACTCTTCTATGCTTCAAAAGATCTACTTGACTGGCTGTAATCATTATTTGTACAAGAAATGGGAAAAACTCTGATTAAACCTGATGTTTTTTTGTGAACTAATTATTCAACTGCATCAAAAATTTACTTAAAAAGGTTTGTGTTATTGTGGTAAACTTTTTAACAATTGGCAACAGATGTTTAGATATGCAATGTCCAAAGACATTTTCAGCTATATCACAAAAGGAAATTTACCCAATGAAATTCCTTTAATTGTACAATTTAACCACCCAAAACTGCAGTAATAATCAAATTAAAATGTAAAAATTAACATTTTAAAATATCTCCAGATTCATGAAATTTCATATTTGGAGATTTAAAAATATATAATTAACAATTCTCTAATGTATTGGTATATAACTGTTCACTTTCTGATAACTCACTTTTCAACATTTTATCAAATAAGAGAGTTAGAATAAAATTGCATTACAGTACTTTTAAGGGATTATCAAACTATATATTTTAAAGAAAAAACATGAAATTTATTTATTATACCTGAAAATCTCTTTGAACAAATTAACATTAACATATCTAAAATGTTGTTATCCATTGAAATTAATATCAGCTAAACTCCTGTTGTTATCGTTTTTACAACAAAAACATGCAATTTTGTTTCTAGGGGGTCTTTAAGTTGACTAATTGGTTGATACATCATAAAAAGAATTGGTTGGTACATCATAAAAAGAATTGGTTGGTACATCATAAATAGAATTTGATACATTTTTGTGCCAATAATGGAGATGAAACATGATGGAACAAGTGAACTAGTCACTCAAATAGGTGCCTTTGAACAAAGAATAATGCTAGTAAATGTTGTAGAACAGAAAATTAGAATATGGGGTCTCATTTATTTTCTATTAACTGTACATTTGTAATAAATTATATTTATCACAACATTACTTTTGGTTCAAAGAGACCGTGTGAACAAAAAATAATACTAGGAAAGGTTCAACCTCATATATATTCTTGCAAAACTACTCACCTGGAATTATAGCTACAGTTTTTAAGGCTCTGAGCACACGAAAAGTTCTTAATGCACTCAAATTTCCTAAATCTACACCCATAGTAACATATCTAAAAGAAACATTCAATGCTTATATTTATGCACAAACAAAAAGCATCATATATATTAAAATACACTTAAACATTGCATAAACACTTTTATTCATTAATGGAAGTCTTTATATGTGAGTAACTGCAATCTGTAAAAATGGCAGCAATAACTTTCTAAATGATGAATTTGACAAAGACAAATGCCTAGCTGAGATTTTCTTAGAGCAACATTAGAAAAATGTTAAATCTTAAAAGTGTAAAATACACTTAACACATAATTCACATGGTAGATTGGTTCTGCAAAAGTACTACTGTGCAAATAAAAACCATATAAATCGAGATAAAAATGGTTCTAATAAAAAAACAAACTATAAAAATTAAAAAACATATTATGTTATTCTAAAACAGTCTTAAACCCAAGTTTACAATATAGAAGAAAAAATTATTGCATTTCTATTTTTTACTGTGTTAAAATTCTACAGTTCGAATACTGTACAAATTAAAAGCCAGGTACACTGGAAATTAATCACTGATTTGGGTCCAAAAAACAAATATTAGAGATGCACACTTTTATTACATTTCACAAAAGTAGAGATAAATACAGAATGGCACACAAGACGCACATTCTCATTTGACAATATTCTTATTTCACACATAATTTTGAATCTATGGTATCATTACTTATTTTTCAATTTTTAACATATCCTACATTCTAAATGTATTTTATCTCATTTCTGAATTTGATAGAATTAAAAAGACTTATTTCGGTTGAATAGAACTCTGCCAATTCAAAAGAAAAGAAAAAGAATACAAAGTTGCAGTGCTGCTCAGTTGAATTGGAGCCCCCTACGTATAAAATACTGAAGAATCTTGCCACACCAAGGAAACCTTCTGATTTGAAATATGAAGAAGTTGTGAAGTTGCTTATCGATTATTTAAGTCCGGCACCACTTGAAATGACGAAACAATACAGTTTCTACAAATGTAACCAGTTAAAAGGTGAGTCAGTTTCAAAATATATATCTGAATTATAAAATCTTTCTAGAAACTGTCATTTGGGTACTAATTTATCAGTTATGTAAAGAGATAAACTAGTAATGGGGCTTAAAGATGAGACCATACAATAGAAACTACTCATAATCCAAAAACTAACTTTTGAGTTAGCGAAATCCACTGCTTTAGGATTAGAAGCAGCTAATCAAGATGTGCATAAAATGCATCGAATATTTTCTGTTAATAAATTAAGTAGTTCTGCATTACATAAAGTACAAAAATCAAAGAAAGAAACCAATTCTGTTGAAAAGATTGGGCGATATTGTTATCGATGCCTGGATTCGAATCATTTAGCGCACAAATGTAAATACGCACATTATGTTTGCAAAATCTGCTCTAAAAAGGTCATTTAGCTCGAGCATGCCATTCCAAAAGAAAAGAAACAGTAAACATTGTATCTTCTAAAATAAAAAAAAAAATGAATAAAATAATGACTTCACAATTCGTAAAGAAATTATTACTAAATGTAAAGATTGAAAATCGGAATTGTTTGTTAGAATTAGACACAGGTTCAACCGTTTCCTGTATTAATATTCAGGAATTTAACAAATTATGACCTCATAAAAGAACTCAGAAAACTGATTTAATTTTATTCAATTTTGATCAATCCATGATCGTACCCATAGGTCAAGCTACAGTTTCAGTCCAGTATAAGAATCAACTTAATACAGAATGGATTTTTTTAGTTAAGGAAAACGTGACTGCCATGTTCAGGAGAGACTGGTTAAAACATTTTCAGATAGATTGGCCTGAAATCAAATGTGTAAATAGTAATGGTACATGTACGGAAGAGCTTAATGCGCTGTTTCAAAAGCATTCAGCTGTATTTACGTCAGAAATCAGATACTTGAAAATTTTACATGCAGATTAGAATTTCAAGAAAATTCTCAACCAAAATTTTTTAAACCTAGATCAGTTCCATACACACTAAAAAAACGAATTGAACAACAACTGAACCAGTTGGTTAAAAAAGATATTATTGAACCTGTAACACAAAGTGACTGGGCTACACTTATAGTTCCAGTACTACAACCTAATGGGAGAGTAAGAATTTGTAGGGACTACAGTATTACAATTAATCCCATATTGAAAATCGACCAATATCCCTTGCCCAAAATTGAAGATATTTTAGTCCAATTAGCAGGAGGAAAACATTTTAGCAAAATTCATTTGGAAAAAGCATATCTTTAAATGAATGTAGATGAACAGGGATTTCCACTTGCTAACCATAAACACTTACAAGGGGTTATTTAGATATAAAAGAATGAATTATGGCATAGCCTTGGCTCCAGCAGTGTGGCAAAGAAGCATGGAACAAATATTAGCTGGGTTAGATGGAGTTCATGTATTTTTACATGACATTAAAATAACTGGAATAAACGCGCAAGAACATTTAAACCATCTAGAGGAAGTACTTAAAAGATTAGAAAGGTGTGACCTAAAAGTAAATAAAAATAAAAGTGAATTCTTCCAAAATTCAATTCAATATTGTGAGCATATAATCGATCAGTTTGAAATTCATAAAACTAAAGAAAAAGTTGAGGCAATTTTGAAGGCTCCAAAACCCAAAAGTGTTTCCGAATTGAAGATTGTTCTGGGTTTAATCACTTATTATGCTAAGTTCTTTCCAAACCTTTTGACAGTAGCTGCCCACTGATCTATAGCGAAAAGGAAAGAATCTATTGCAAATAGGAAAGAAATTCATCTGGACTAAATCCTGCAAGGAAGCATATGCTGCAATAAAAAAAGAAATTGCATCAAATAGGGTTTTAGCACAGTATGATCCTAAATTACTTTTAGTACTGCAAAAGGATGCATCTCCAGTCGGGGTCACGACAATCTTGAGTCATGTTATACCAGATACTACAGCGAGAGAGACCAATATTATTTACATCAAGGTCTTTAAACAAGACCAAACAAAAGTATTCCCAAGGAATTGTATGAGGAGTAAAGAAATTTTATCTATATTTATTTGGTCGACATTTTCATCTTGTTACAGACCATTAACCATTAACCTCAATTTTTGCACCTAATCATAGCTTACCAGTTTTATCAGCAACCAGGATGGTGCATCATGAATTATTCTTGCAGGCTTTTAAATACTCTACAATATTGTGATACAAAGAATCACGATAATGTAGATACTTTATCTCGTTTACTTCTACCAATCGTGAAAAATGATTTCACAGAAGCCGACTCGTTTAACATAAGACAAATTGATGTATTTTCTATAATGGCAAAAGACATTGCCAAAGCCACTAAATCTGACCCTCATCTTGTACAATTGCTTACAAATTGGAAGCAATTTACCCCCTCCTTGGAAGGGGAAAGAAACTGAATTTTCATTACAAAAGGGTTGTATAATGCGTTTAGATCGAGTTTACATTCCTAAAAATAAAGCAGGCATGTATTGGAAGAATTATATACAAGCCATCCAGGTACTATAAAAATGAAACAAATACAGGGTCTGTATAAAAAGAATCGGGAAAATATTTTTCCTGATGTGAGTGTACGTCATAGCATGCTCGCAGCGCGCATGCTCGGTAGTGGGGAATGCGACCTTCAAGACGTGCCAAGCGACAGTCACCTTTGAGTGTTCGTTCAGGCTACATTGTGTTTTTAGTGGACCCCTGTTGAGTGACTCGGTGTAAGCGTGAAATGCAGCAAACGATTGAACAGCGGTATGCGATCAAATTTTGTGTTGGATTGGGGAAATCGAGTACGGAGACGTTGGCCATGATTCGCCAAGTGTTCAAAAATGAAAGCATGTCACAAACAGCAGTTTTTAAGTGGCACAAGTTCTTCAAAGATGGCCAAGAGAGTGTGCAGGATGAGCCTCGCACTGGATGGCCGTCTACGTCAAGAACCGAAGACAATATGCAACGTGTGCGTGAAGTTCTGAATTCAGACTGTCGTTTAAGTGTGCGAATGGTCACAGATGAAATTGGCATCGATAAGATGACAGTGCACAGCATTATCACTGAAAATTTGGCGATGTGAAAGATCTGCGCTAAACTCGTCCCGAAAGTCTTGACGGGCGAACAAAAGCAGAGGCGAGTGTCTGCTTGCGAAGACCTTCTGCAACGCATCGAAGAAGACCCCGGCTTTTTGGACATCGTCATCACGGGAGACGAGTCTTGGATATTTGAATACAACCCGGAAACAAAGCGGCAAAGTTCGGAATGGCACACTGCAGGATCACCTTGTCCAAAAAAGACTCGAATGAGCAAATCCAGAGTGAAAGTCATGCTGATCGATTTCTTTGACGCAAAGGGGGTCGTCCACTACGAATTTGTTCCTGAGGGGCAGCCAGTGAATGGTGCTTTTTACCTAGAAGTGCTAAGAAGACTGAAGAGAAGGGTCAACCGGGTGAGGCCAGCCATCGCCTGAAATTGGAAATTGCATCATGACAATGCAACCAGCCACACCTGCTCCAAGGTGACCGACTTCCTGACGATAAACGGCATCGCGACGGTTCCCCAACCCCCTTACAGTCCCAACTTGGCACCAGCAGATTTTTTCCTTTTCCCAAAAGTGAAATCCTCCCTCAAAGGACACCACCATGGGACCCTAAGTGACGTCAGAGAAGCTTGAACACGTGCCCTTAAGGACCTTCTGGAATCCGCCTACCAGAGAGCCTTCGAGTGTGGAAAAGCCATTGTCAAAAGTGTGTTGACGCTCAAGGGATGTACTTTGAAGACTTTTGAGGTATTGTAGCAATATCTGTAATAAGTTTATTTTTCCAAAATTTTTCACGATACTTTTTATACAAACCTTGTAGCTAGAAGTTATTGTTATTGACAGAGAATAGATATAGATATTCAAAATTATGTAATGACTTGCACAGCATGCATGAAAAATAGAAAGGAACTGCCAAAATCGAATCGACACCCATGGGAATGGCCGAATGAGTCCTGGCAAAGAATCCACACAGATCATGCAGGACCATTTTTAGGAAAAATGTTTCTTGTAATTTCCAATCCTTATTCAAAATGGATTGAAGTAATTCTCATAAAAAATATTACTTCTAGTCTAACCATAGAATAACTACAAATAGTTTTTGCCAGATATGGTATTCCTCATTTACTAATGATTGATAATGGGGCTAGTTTCATGAGTTATAACTTTCGTCAATTTATGAAAATGAATAATATTAAACATATTGCATCTGCCCCTTACCATCCAGCAATCAATCGTCAGGCTGAAATTGTAATACAATTATTTAAAGATACCTTAAAATCTAGCCTAAATTACCATGGCGATTTAAAAACTAAATTACAAAAAATTCTGTTATATTATCGTATTGCACTCCATTCGGCAACAAATGAATCTCCTAGCATGTTGTTCTTAAAAAGGTACATTAAAACTAGATTGGACATATTAAAACCTAACTTAAGAGATCATGTACAGCAAAAGCAAAATGCATCAATTAACAAGGAACCTTATTATCACGAATTTAAAGAGGGAGACAGAGTGGCAAGAAACTACTCCGGAGCAGAAAAATGGAAACTAGGAACAGTGATTAATAAAGATGGTTTATTATTTTACAGTGTTCAAGTAGGGAATGAGATTTTGAGGAGGCATGTTGACCAATTACATAAAGTGGGTAAGTATTCTACTGAAGAGATGAAACCTATGGAGATACCTGATCTGGATCCTACAATAGAGGATATTTCTGAAAATCTCAAAGCCCCTGCAGTATCAACCATGACAGAGCTGGACGAAACTTCTGAGAAGCTCCAAGCCCCTACTTCGCCAACCATATCAAAGCTCGTCCAGACTCCTGATTCCGAAACTAAAACTATAATTCCAAGTCCAGGAGCCTCAGTCGAACCACAGGAATCCATTGCACCGGTGATACCAGAAGTGCCATTACAACGATCCGTTCGAATCCGGTAACCGCCTGACAGATTGCACTATTATCGGTAACCCCTAAGGACTATAATTGAGGATAGAGGAGTGTGACATATGCAAATCTATTATGTCACCGAAATGATGTCAGCCTAATATGTGGGCTTTCTACAAAGGCAGCTATAAATATACTGCCCTTGTAAGGTGTGTGAATAAAAGTAGTTGCATTCTGAGAGTGTCTTATCCCTTGTTCCTCAGTGTAAAGACACAACACTAAATGTATTTTATTTCACTTCTAAATTTGATAGAATTAAAATGACTTACTTTGGCTGCACAGAACTCTGCAAATTGATTTTTGACTCACAGTTGTAAATTTAGTGAGTCAAAATGTCATGATTTTGTGCATGAATGAATGTTATGAATTTAGTGCACTGCTGAATATTATAAACAATTCTACACTTTCTATATTCATCCACTTTAAAAGAACTGTCTTTTCGACTTCACAGTATATGTTCATATGTTTTTACAAATACTATTTAAATGGCAGACAAAAACTGCATCACTTGTACATTTTGCAAAAAAGGTGTTTTGCACTGCATTGTGGCCTGTAGAAACTTTTGAAATGCAGTTTTTAGATGGAATGCAGTACATCTCCAATAAAAAGTCTGCACCTGATATACCCAAATTGATACAAATATCTTCCCAAAATGTAAAATGCATAATTAAATAATATACAAGAAATGCTGAAAATATCATTCAGAACAGTCATATATAAATTTCATGACATTTACACATAGAAACTGAAATGACAAGTTAATGTAATAGTATCATCTGTGCTATTAGAACCACTCAAACCATGTTAGTATAGTAGTCCATTATCTGCAGAATGTTCCACCAACATGTTGCAGATAATAAGATTTAGCATCTATACGAAAACAGGGGTTGTGTGTATAAACTGACCTAATTAACCCATAAATAGAAGGCAATTTAATTAATGTTATCAGTAAAAAATAAATGAAAGACAAAACTATGGATGTAGACATTATTAACTTATGAAGGTAATACAAGTATAAAATGCAGATATTTAAGGAAAACATGTACTGGAATATGCAGGATAAGGAGAAAAAAATGTAATTGAATGGTATTTTTTCACTCCCATGATATGTTTGTAATAGGTTCAAGTAAACTTTCTAAACCTCTATCCATATAAGAGTCTAAATGTAAAACTTTACAGGTTAGTTGACCAGCCAATAAAAATATTTCATTTAATGTTTCCAGATAGAATGGGCTTAACAACTTACACTTCTATTTCATCCTCCCAATTACTTTTTATGCATAGGTATTTAATTCTTTGAACCTTTCTAATATTAATTCTTCACATCATTTCCTGTAATCATTTCATTTGTATCTGTCTTACTAATAAAATTGAAGTTTAAAAATTCTATGTTTTGTGCATTAGTAAAGATTTGAGCAACTATTTCATATCTGGAGTTCTATAACACACTACCCGAGACAGAAAATGCAACATCATGAAGCTTTGGCCATATAATTATGCAAATTGCGAGACAAACCCAGCTGGCTAATCTATGCAAATGATCTGAAATGCAAATGGGTCACCTGATTAGAGTGCAGGATAAAAGGGATGGAAATGGCAGATGAGCCAACAGTTGTTACTGTCAGTCGCCTATGGAAACCCATTTTTGTTTTTAGTTTCAGAAGACAAGTGGTATGGAAGACATGCCTGGCCGATATCACTGAAGTCTGTTTCAGCATTTGGACAATCTTGCAAAGGGATTCATTTTAGGCCTATGTATGGCTGGGTGGTCGTACAGGTGTATCGGCACTGAAATACATGAAGATGCGTCCATTGTGCAAAGTATTTGGAGATGATGGATTGAAGAAGGGCATGTGAATCGTCACAGTGGTACAGTACCATCTAGATCTACGTCAGCACGAGTTAATCAACGCATTTGAAGGCATGTAGTGGAAGCCCTACAAACGATGACTATCGATATTCTGCAGAATTTGCAGGGTATATTGGATGTTCCAATATAAGTGGAAACAGTTTCTCGGTGATTAGCCAAAAGTGACACAAATTCAATCTGTCCTAAGAAAACTGGCATTGATGACAGGCAAGACACCAATGTGAGATATTACAATGGTATCGGGCCCGAGCCTCTTGGACAAATGAATGGAACAGGGTAGTGTTCAGCGACGAGTCTTGATTCTGTTTGTAGAATGACAGTCTCAGTGTGACAGTCTGGAGGCAACGTGGACACAGATCGAATCCTGCTACGACTGTTGAATACCATACTGTTTGACAACATGGCATCATGATTTGAGGTGCCATTGACTTCGATAGCCGGTCACCTCTGGTTCATGATGTGTGGATGAGGTGCTGCAACCAGTTGCATGGCCCTACCTTCAGTGGTTGCAAAATGCTGTTTTCCAGCAAGATCCGCACATAGCAACCATCAGCATACAAACCTTGCAAGGTATCCAGGTACTTCCTTGGCCTCTGCTGTCTCCAGATTTCTCACCCACTGAGCATGTATGAGATGTTATTTGCCATCATTTGACTGCCCTGCCCCCTCCTCAAACAGAGGACGATCTGCGAAAGATGGTTGAAGGCATAGCATTCATCCCTAAGGAAACTATCTGTGCACTCATTGCATCTGTTACTCAAAGGGTTGCTGTTTGTATTGACCCAAGAGATGGTCCTACTGCCTACTGATCACCCTGTCTATGACATTACTGTGTTGAATTATCCTAATGGAATTAATATCACTTATTTACATAAGCAGTCCCTGTGTCCTTATCATCATACTATTCGCTCTTTCATGGTGTTGCATTTTCTGTGTTGGGTAGTGTATCTCACGACATCTGACCACAATCTCTGACAACATATATTAATAGTGGATGGTTTGATTTCATTGGGGGATTTTTCGATGTTCAGAAAACAGGTGCAGAAATTTTGAATTTTGTTTTCAGTTTTCACTCAGTGTCAGAATTTGAATGATTACCTATATAATTCAATATACAATTTGAATATTCTTCTGAAATAGTACATCCCGTAAACCACAATCACACCTTGTTCTAATGTCTGTGTGATAGATATAGTGTTTGGAAGCAAAAAATTAAGTTCTACATTTGGATGATCAAATTTTAGGAGAAACATTATCTCTGTATTCTCCATTTAGAAACACTTAGCACCTCACCATGATTATTCAATTGGGTTTTTTCATTATTTCACAAAATGCACATAACCAGAAATGCAGATAAAAAATCTGTAGATAACATGGGATTACGGTCTATCCCAGGATTTACAAAACTAATTCTTGGCATGAGATAATAATCCGAGTATTTTCCCAAAACATTCAATAGCCATTCCCTGTAATTTTACAGAACTGCTTCATTGCCAAACTCTGATAAGATAACACCCTAATGCAAAGCTTAATTTACTTACTGGCATGAGCTAGCCCTCATTATTAGTGTAGGGAAAAGGGGAAAATGTGTTATCTATTGTAATGTGCAGAAATATTTTGTAAGGTATCAAATATTCAAAAGGAAGTTTCAATAATGCTCTTAAATATTTTCTACACTGACACTTAACAAAATGTTTCACTGTAAATGTAAAATAATTGCTACTAGAACCATAACATTTGAAGATACCTGTTTATCAAATGTAAGAATAAAAATGTCCTTGCAGGCTAAAAAAAAATGTCACTGATTTCTGTCTTACCCCTTTAGTCCACACTACAAATTTTTTTTGTCAAAAACATTCTTTCTGTGAGAAATTATTCAAGTTTGGCAATACTGAGAGAAACTTGGGAAAAGGGTAATGAATAAAATATTAGTTCTTAGCTAATCAATTCAAATCTTTTCAAGAACAAAGTAAGAGTAAACATGCAGCAATTTCATAATAATTATATAACTACTAGTTGTAAGAACAAATTTTTAGTGTTTCCTTGATAGAAAACAGGCATAAGAAAATTTATATCTACTTCTAAACAGGAAGTATTAAGAATTTGTTATAATAATTTGATGATTTATCTATATTACCCAAAACAACTTTTGTATATTGTAGTATTTATGAAACACATTATTTACTAAATTGCCATTTATATATCCTAAACAATTTATACATTAAATATTTATTTAATTATTGTTATCGGGTCAAGGTGTTGCATTAAAAGTGGCAAGTAATAAGATTAATAAGAAATATAATGAGCATAACAGCCAGATGATGCTGAACTACAGAATTATAATTTAAACTATAGTCATACATTTTAACAATGTTAACACCCAAACAAAATAATAAAATTCAACAACTATTTCTGTCTTACCAGTCAAGTTTTTAAATAACCTAGAAAATTTTAAAATGAATCACAGCCATTAAACCTAAGAGCTAAACACACTAGATTCTATTTTACTTGTTTGGATAATAAAATATATCAGACAGTGTGATATATCCAAGAATTTTAAATGAATTAACGTTAAGTAAAATTTTAAAATCGCTAACTGCTCCATGTTTTGAACTTTTCAAAATACTTCTCTAATTTTTGGCCAATTCTTTTAATTTCCTGACAATTCCAGGATTTCTCCTCTTTCTCAGGCGGGACAACAACTCTGTTTAAATGCAAAATTTTAAATAATATTTTCACACATCATTAACTATATTATTTAAAGTTTACAATTTGTTTAAATAAATTATAATACCATTAGATAGAATTCAAATACACTTTGTCTGTAATAAAACTAGTAATTTATTAAAATTTTATATCATAAAAATTAATGGAAATTTAAACTTACGCTAAGGCAATGACTATAAAATCCAACCAATTCCACGGATCACGAAGATATGTGAACTTTTCAAGTATAAATCCCCTAGCTACCACTTTGATACATGATTCAACAGTGTAAATTGATGTAAATATTGTTCTAAAAAAAAGTAATCATTTTGCAGATATAAAATACATAAATAAATAATTGTAAATAGTATTATAAAATGCACACACATATGGTTAGCCCAGCTGAAATGGACAATTTCAGCAAATATTATTCGATTAAGTGAGGTATTCAATAATCTGGGGAACCAGTTATTTACTATAATTACTATTTAAATGTTCTAGTCTATCAACTACACATATAATAAACATGAAATATTGAAAAGAATAATAAAAAAATATGTTTTTCTTTAAATATAAAATAAAATAAATAATTGCAAATAGGATTATAAAATTCACACACATACAGTCAGTCCAGCTAAACTGAATTTGTTTTCATTTTATTTATTCATTTACTTATTTTATAAAAGCATCCCTTTTTAATTATCAGTAGATATATATTTTTATTTTAATAAATTTAATAATAATTTATTTTTAAATTATGAGCAGTTTTTTTTTTTTTTTTTTTTTTTTTTTTTTTTTACAATATCATATTTAAGAATTTATATTTTACATCTATAATAAAGAATAAATCATTTATGTTTCTGAATAGGTTTAACAATTTCAAATTATTTTTCATTTAATACTATTCCTTTAGTACAATATTTTAAATTTGCGATTTAGAAAAAAAATTATTATAGATAAAATACGAGGCATGTTTTTTATGTAAGTACCGTTTTGAGATTCCGCCGCCGCAGCGCTACGGTCGGCGTTCCGCGCATGCGCGCTGGTTACCTACATCTCTTGTCTACGCACTGACGCCATTACAGTCTGATTCTTCATTGTATACGTTGTTTACTGAGTGTTTAAGATGCCTCCGACAATCGTGAGTCCCGCCGATTGTGAAGTACGGGCTGTTATACGATTTCTTAGTGCTAAAGGCGTAAAACCGATCGATATTCATCGTGAGATCTGTGAAGTTTACGGACAAAACATTATGAGTGATGGAATGGTAAGGAAATGGGTGAGAGCATTTAAAGATGGCCGCACAAATGTGCATGATGAAGAACGGAGTGGGCGTCCTTCGGTCTTTAATGAAGATTTGGTGCAGAAAGTGGAAGAAAAGGTGAGAGAAAACAGACGCTTTACAATTTCATCAATGTGCGACTGGTTTCCTCAATATTCTCGTAGTGTTTTGTATCGCATTGTGACCGAGAACTTGAATTACCGGAAATTGTGTTCACGTTGGGTTCCAAAAATGTTGACGGATTTGCACAAAACCCAACGTTTAGGCAGTGCATTGACTTTCCTTGAGCGGTACCACAATGAAGGTGAAGATTTTTTTGACCAAATTGTTACTGGTGACGAAACATGGGTGGCCTACGTCACACCAGAATCAAAACAACAATCCATGGAATGGCGACATTCATCATCACCCAAAAGAGTGAAGTTTAAGCAAACAATTTCTGCCCGGAAAATCATGTGCACAGTTTTTTGGGACAAAAAAGGAGTATTGCTAGTGGAGTTTCTGCCTCGTAATGAGACAATCAATGCAGCGTCTTATTGTGAGACATTGAACAATCTGCGTCGTGCAATCCAGAACAAAAGACGTGGCAAGTTGAGTAAGGGTATCGTTTTGCTGCATGACAATGCCCGTCCACATGTGGCTAATCGGACCAAAGATCTCATCAAATCTTTTAAATGGGAAACTCTAGATCATCCTCCATACAGCCCTGATCTGGCGCCCAGCGACTACCATTTGTTCCTGCACTTGAAGAAACACCTGGGTGGTCAGCGTCTTCAAGACGATAACGAAGTCAAAACAGTTGTGATACAGTGGTTAACAAGTCAGGCGGCAGAATTTTATGAGGAGGGTATTCAAAAACTGGTGCCACGTTATGACAAGTGCCTCAATATTCACGGAAATTATGTAGAAAAGTAGATTAAGGTACAGGCTTTCATGTAGAAATAAAATTATTGCGATATCTTTGCACGTCTTTTTTTAATTCCAAAACGGTACTTACTTTAAAAACATGCCTCGTAAAATTATTTTATAACTTTTCAAAAGCACATGCATTCCAAGAAAATATTAAATTGTAGCTGCTGATTGCAGCATAGAAGTTGTTGTTGTTGAGACCCAGACTGTCCGACCTACTAGAAAGGTGTAAGGTAACTGTTTGGACGGCCGAGGAGTGCCACCCAATTTAGACCGGAAGCCAGTGGGGGAGGCATCCACAGGGATCGTACCCTCCTTCCCCTACCACCAACCTCTCGGAAGGACTTACGGACCCACATGTTTAATGTGATCATACTCCGCATGAACACAGCAGCAGTTGTGGCAGCGTGCAAATGCAACACAGAAGTGTAAATACTTTTCATGCATAGTATTTTTTTATATATTTCTAAATTTAAACATTTTTTAGATAATATAAATAGTTTTCATACATAGTACTTTTTTTTTATATATATTTCTAAATTTGAACGTTTTTTAGCTATGTAATATATGTTTGAGTGCAGGTACTATGTAAACATAAATAATTTATTTTTACATTACAGCTTTCATGGAACATATCATTCAAGTTGAAATGTAATATTGAGAACAATTTTAAACATTTCTGGAAAATCCATAACTCAAATGGTGATATTTTGGAACATATTGATTTATAATGAAATATTAGTTTTTAAAATTTCTAGCCATCCACTTTTATTATATGAGATGAAAATGTGAGATTTTTTTCTTTCTTTTTTTCAGTTTTAGTGCATTTTAAAATAAAAGTGTGGAACCTAAAGCTTGTTTTTTGCTTGCTCGTTTTCTACTTTTTGGCGCACTTTAAAATAACTGTCTGAATCCTTAAAACTGAGGAATTTTGTATCGTGCTTTATGGAAGTTATACTCATTAAATAAATAAGTACGGTTAAATATATATATATATATATATATAAATAAAATAAATAAATATATAAAAGGTTAAATAATTATATTTCAATTAACTTTTAATTTGAAGTCTTGTAGTTTAGAGAAAGAATTGAAAGATGGTTTAAAAGTCACCTAGACAATGTGCAGCGTTAATGGAGTCCCTAGTCATAAAATGACTTTAATCTCTGGTATGTAAACAATATGTGCATTCGTGACATCATTTGAGCATCAAGGTATGAAAAATACATAAAAAAAAAAAAAATAGCAGCAAAATGAATCTGTACATCCTTCCATAGACAGGAAGGGAAATTAAATTATTAACAAGTTGAGGTGCTGTCCTCTGTTATTAAACAGAGTAACAAAAAGCTTGAAATAAAACAGTAACTTTTAAGAGATACGATATAATAAAAAATAAGAATAATCAATATGTACAAAAGAGAAGTTAATGAGATGAGGATTTGGAAGGGAAAAAGATTAAGTAAATGCTCATGGGGGGTCAAATAAAATTGCTTGAGGACGCTTCCTATTGAGTCTGGGATCGTAATTCGATAGATTGAACAGAGTTTCATTTCGAATACTCGGGATGTTTTGAAAATTTTTTTTGGCATGTTTCTGATAGTGAATTTGACAGTTTTAATTTTGAAATCCTTTCTAATAACATCATTGCGAAGAAACCTTTGAGTTTTACGTATAATGCAAAGTATTCTGTTTTGTTCAGTTTGAATTCTTTCAATGGAAGATTTGCAGGCAAAGCCCCAGATTGGGCAAGCATAAAGGAGGATGGGTTGAATTAGACTTAAAAGAGAAGAATTTTATTACAAAGGTCCAGATGGTCCGAATAAAGAAGGTGGTTAAGGGATCCTGCGAGTTTTTTTTATTTTTTGATAACATAGTTGAGGTGTTCATGCCAAGTAAGTCGGCTGTCCACATGGACACCGAGATACTTGGCAGTGCATTTAAAACAAATGGGTTGATTACTGATCATGAGCGCTGGGGGGTTTACCAGAGAAGAAGATAACTTGCGATTTTTGAGCGTTAATTTTGATTTTCCAGTTACGGTAATAATTTTAGAGGGTGAGGATATGGTTTTGAAGGTGGGTGTGGAGGAGGTTTAAGTTTTTGTGGACAAATATGATACAGGTATCGTCAGCGTACAGACAGAGGGGGGGTATGGGGGGAATGGGGGATATCATTCACATAGCAGTTAAAAAGGAGGGAGGCAGGGCAAGGATCGAACCTTGGAGGACTCTAGTTTTAATTGGTTTTTTGACAGAAAGGGTATTAAGGATCCGAACGTGAAAGTACCTATCTGCAAGGTAAAAGTTTATGATTAGAATAAGGGGGGCAGGGATGTTCATTTGGATCAGTTTGTAGATGATTCTGGTGTGCATGTCTTATCAAATACCTTTTCTATATCCAGAAGGAGGGCCCCTGAAGCTTTCTGGTCTTGGAATCCTTCAGCCACAAATTCGACAACACGGAGAAGTTGGTGGGTGGTGGAGTGGGTGGGTCGGAAACCGAATTGCTCCGGGATAAGGATATCATTGCTGTTAAAGAAATTATAAAGTCTAGTTTGGATGATGCATTCCAGGAATTTGCTCAGGGAGGATAGGAGAGAAATGTGTCGGAAAGAAACAGGGTCAGAGAGATCTCCCATCCCTTTAAAAATGGGTATGATGATAGCAGTTTTCCAGACAGAAGGGAAGTGCCGAAGGGTTAAGGTGGTGTTAATGATGAAGACTAAGAAAAAGATGATATTAAGGGGGAGGAATTTGAGGGCCCTATTAGAAATTTTGTCAAATCCCGGGGATCTTTTATTTTTTAGGTTATTAATATGCTCAAGAAGTTCCGTGGGGGATGGTGAGGGAGACAGGTTTAGGGTGGGGGGTGGCCAGAAAGTTTTCAACAGTCTGGTTGATTTGAACATGAAAATTTTCATCAGGGAGGTTAATCTCAAATTGCTTCATGTAGCAGTTGGCAATAGTATTGGCTTTATCAAGGTCCAAGAAAGCCATCCCAGAATTCGCATGCAGAGGCGGGAATTGAGCGAATAGTCTTCTCACACATTTGATTTCTTTCCAAATGGATCTATCATGGGGGAGAGGGATTCGATGAACTCCTTCCACTTTTTTTTACTATAATTTGAAATATCAGTTCTGATTTTATGATTAAAGGCATCAAGTGCATTTTTGGTAAGGGGATTTCTAGTAGTTTGCCAAAGTTTACGTGTAGCGTTACAGATTTTGATTTTGATTTTAATGTGATGTGGAAGGAAGTTGAAATGGGGGGAGGGCAAGAGGAAGTGGCATCTGCTAAAGAGCGCTGGATTTCCTGTGTAACTTCCTGTACTGCTGTGTCCAATTCACCGGGGTTGTTAATTTTAGGAATGAGAAGTTTAGAGGTTTGGAGATTTCTCTTGAATTTTTTCCAGTTAATGGCAGAGGGGATGTCCGAAATGGGAAGGAGGGTATTAAGATGGAGAGTGAGAAGGACGGGGAAATGATCAGAGCATAATTCGTCAAGGGTGTAGGTAGTAAAGGGGTAATGAATATTTTTAAGAAGGGCAAAATCAATGGTGGCGGGATTGCCGGCAAGAGAAAAATGGGTGGGGCTGGAAGGGACTGCAACATGAATACCATTGGCGGAGATGAAGTTATGAATCTGTTTCCCATAACTATTGCAATGGCGACAATTCCAAGCGGGATGGTGGGCATAATAATCACCAGCAAAAATGGCTCGATGGTTCGAATTAAAAATTTTGTTAAGATCAGGGGATAGGTCGACAGTTTGATTGGGTTTAATGTAAACAGAACCAATGATGATGGGGGGATGGTTAGGGAGGGTAATGTTAACAAGTTTATTTTCGATAATATTTGTATTGAGGGTATTAAGCTCATGGTGGGGGATGTTGTTTTTTACATAAACCGAAACTCCTCCATGGACAGAGGGGGGATTTTGGGACTGGTTGCATAGGGCGATGTATTTTTTGTAATTCGCGATATTTAAGGGGAGGGGGGGGGGACGACAGCCGGGACAGATTTCTTGGACCAGGATGATTGCGACCGGGTAATTTTGGATAAAAACACGGAGTTCAGTAATTTTAGATCTGAGGCCATTAGCATTCCAGGACAAGATTTGAAGAGAGTCAAGATTGGGATTACTCATCATTGCGGGTTTGGGGGGCTGTGCAGAAAACCTCGTCGAGGGCGGAAATGAAATCGAGTAATTTGTTAAGAGGATTGCCTTCCTGATTGAATTTGGTTTGAATGATAGATAAGAATTTCTTGAATTTATCAAAGTCAATGTCTAGGTCAGAAATTTTTTTTTTTTAATTCCTGAATTAGCTGGATGATGTCAGAGATTTGAGAGATAGGGGTTTGATTCTCTTTTGCATTAGCGGTTTGAGTAGTGGCAGGGGTAGGAGCGGGGGGGGGGGGGGGGGGGGGACAGTAATATAAGAATGGATAGCTAAGTTTTCCAGGGGCAACTTATTTGGATCACTGGGAGGGGGAGTTACTGGGATTGGTTTTAGAATGCTGGATGGTGGCTACCTGGTTTTTCTGATTTTTTTTTTTCCTGGAGGGTGGGAGGGTTAG
The DNA here is from genome assembly GCA_951213105.1 of Amaurobius ferox. Lineage (NCBI taxonomy): Eukaryota > Metazoa > Arthropoda > Arachnida > Araneae > Amaurobiidae > Amaurobius > Amaurobius ferox. The sequence continues at coordinate 72,265,617 of OX578146.1, read as the reverse complement.
CGACAACTTCGGCAAAGGATTTCCTTTCATTATGAGGGGAGTTAGCAGCAGATTAATTCACTTTAGAGGTTTTAGGAGTTGGGTTTTTTCTCGTATTGGGGTTATTTTGGTTGAAAGTAGAAGGCTGAATGGAGGGGGGGGGGAGAATCTTTCGGCTGGGGTGCTGGTTGTTGTACTCTCTGAGGGGGAGAGGCAGTTTGAGTTAAGATAGGAATGTTTTTGTTTTGGAAGTTGGAGGGGCAGAGTCTGAAATTTGCAGGGTGGATGGTTTAAAAGGTTAAGAATGCATCAAATTAAATAAACTTATTTCTTTAAAAAAGTGGTGGATGGTAAAAGCAGAATTTTAAATATTTTGTGCTATTAGTGCAATATTGTAAGCTAAAGAAACAGTACTCTCTCTCGCTTTAAATTAAGAGATATTACTGTTTTATTTTGAATAGACATTTAGTAGAAGTTTAGGGGATATTTTTGTCTGAAATAACTGAAAACAAAAATTTACAATTATTATGAGGCTTTCTTTCAATTTTTCAGTTTGGAGGAGGAGGTCCCCATTACCCTTAAATACTTTATAATATGGTATGTCAGCTACAGAAGTCAATCTTTAGTTTAATTGCATATCAAAAGTGGATCTTGATGCCCAAAGGTTGCAAAAAGCAACAATATGCCAAATTTGAGTTTTCTAGCTGATTCTGTTCTTGTGTTATTCCCACAAAATATGCACTTTCCTATTACAGATCCAAAACAGGTTGACCGGTAAGGTTCAAAATTAAAAAAATAAAAATATACCATGAAAAGCAAAGACAAATTTGAGCTGTTTAACTGCTCTGATTTACAAGTTATTCCCAAAATATGTGTACTATTTTTTTGTGGGTTCAGGACGGGATGAGCCAGTGAGGTTCAAAATTAAAATATATCATGAAAGACCAAAATATGCCAAATTTGAATTTTCTAGTTGCTCCAGTTCTCAAGTTATTTCTAAGAAACTTGTTTCTTCCTAGGATTGCTCCAGAATAAAATACTAAATCTGAGTTTTCTAGCAGTACTGGCTTCCAAGTTATTCAAAAATGTGCATGTTTCTATGTCAGGATCAGGACAGCTGAACCAATAAAGTTCAAAATCCTAAGAATTAAAATATACTACAAAAGACAATGATATGCAAAATTTTATGTCACTACAATAAGTGGCACCTGGTAAGTTTAATTAGGGCCTCAAAGATTTGAAATGTGACAAATATATACAGGGTATTCCACAAAAAGCGAACAGTGGAAGATTTTTTTAACTGTTGGATGTAGACCCACAGTTCGAATTACAAAAATGCTTTAAATAAGGTAGAAAGTTATGAAATAGTCATTTAAATGCTGTACCATATTTTTGTACAAAGTTAAGAAAATTAACTTTTTATGCAGCCCATCTATCGAAAAAAGTCAAATTGCAAAAATGTTGTCAATACTTCATTTAGTCAAACTAAAGAAAAATTTTGTTCTTAAAAGTTTAAATTTAAGATGAAATGAATTGCCAAACTTCCTGACTTGCACCATTTTCTTGTGACTTTACAATCATCAAAATTCTTGAATCCAGGGGCCGCTCATAAATTGAATTGATGCACAGAAATCATTCAGTGGGGTTTTGAAACAATTTTTTCTATAGTTTGTTTTTGAAATTATTAAAGACAGGCAGACAATACTGGTTAAAAGCTATTTCAACACTTAAATAAGGTAAATAAAACAGATTATTGTGATTTTGATGGCCTATCAGATATTTTCCCGACAAACTATGAAAAAATAAGCATGCCTTTCAATTTTTGAAATCAACTAGGATTAAAACCACGGTTTTCAGTTGACTCAATAAGTTTCTAACACATTTCTGTAGCATATGGATAGGATGAGAAATAGGCTAAAATATTTATTTTATCATTTTCCGTCAGCACTCATTGCCTTCCTGAGCTATATCGATAATGAAATGAACCTGTTGATTGCAATCCACATACCAGCTGTAAAATAAAATTCTATAAGAATACCAGCTTTATGAACAGTATTCCCTCACTGTATCACTAAGAGATTGGTTGCATTCCTCATAAGTCAAAATCATCTCACAGAGTTCAGCATTACTGAACAGCACCATCATTCAAACTTTAGTTAGGCAGCAGTTACTTGAATCCTTAAATACAAACTGTGAATCGACATGTTAATGATAAAATAGCTTTATCTGTATAAAATAAATTAAGAAGTGGTAAAAGTGTGCGACTATTTGCAACCAAAGTTGATTTGTGGATGCCTCCTTATTTCCCAATGAAAATTTTAATTAATGATAACTATGTCAAATTGGATCATATTACAGCCGAATTTTTTCAGTTATACTAAATACGGTATGAGTAAGATTTCTGTAAGACTTTTTGTGATAGAGGGGGCTGTAGAAAAAGTTAATTTTTTTAACTTTCTACAAAAATATGGTACAGTATTCAAATTGATATTTCATAATGTACTACCTTATTTAAAGCAATTTTGTAATTGGAACTATGGGTTTAGAACCCGCAGTTCAAAAAATCTTCTACTGTTCACTTTTCGTGGGACACCCTGTTTATTTTGATCAAAATTAAATGAATGCATGTAAAAATAAACATGTTTATAATGTAATTTAATATAGTTTTTCAATTACGGATTTGAAAAAATAAAGAGTACTTACTCTGAACTTTCAATAGTTTCGTTATTAGGCATTGTCATGAGCACACAATTTACAAGAATAGTAACGATGACTAGAAAGCTGAAGGCAGGATGGACAAGGATGTAGATGGCAATGCGACGCAAAGGGTTGAAAGGGGTCAGAATAAACATACTGTTGGTTGCACTGAATCGGAATACATCTTTTCCTTTGCTAATAATCACAAAGGTCTGTAAAAGAAAAAATAATCAGGATTTAAGTTACAGATACCAAAATTCTAAATCACCCAATGCTAAAAGTTAAGAATGTACTGCTTTTAGCAAAGGAATAAATATAATTAAATTAAGAAAAAATGCTTTTCATAGTACAAACATTTATATAATATAGTTTATGTACAGTATTTTTTTGAAAAACAACAGAATTTAAAAGTTAATTCTTACAAGCGTCACTCACTGAAATTCAATTCTGCTTCAACAATTTTACTTCAGCTTTCTTGTAGTTACTGAATGTTAATTTCTTGAAAAAATACTAAATACTTTGCTTAAATGTTTACTTATTTTCAAAGTCTTTGTTAACCAGGAATTCAGATAAACATACAAGTGAATATGGTATGGTGACTAGTAATGTTTTTCAGTTTGACATTTTGATTATTTTTAGCATTCTTTTCAGTGTGGCAATTATGCTGCCATGGTCTTTTCAGTAGTGTTATCAGCCAGTTTCTGGAAACAAATTGTTAAAATATTAATGAATTCAGAAACTGGTTCTATATTGGTCACAATCAACAAAAATACTTCTTTGATCATTCAAATTATATATGAAAAAAAGCATAATACACATGTAGTGAAGATTTTTCCCAATAGGCATTCATATACAAAGAAAAATATTCATTTTAGGTAACGTCCATTGTGAGAAGTTTCATCATGATAGAATTTTATTCTGTAGATTATGGAATAAGATAAAATTAGCTATAGTGACCGCTAGCTGCAATTTTTTTTAACAAGCACTTACAGCTTATACTCATTTAATATTAGTGTTATAATTTTGACAGATGTGTCAAATTCTGTTTATTCTATTCTGTAATCCTGTTGCATTTAGAAACAGTGTTGCCAATAATAATCTTTGAAAAACCTCCAGATATGTTAAAAATCTCACTAAAAACTGATCTATTGAAAAATACACTAATAAAATCACTTACAAATATTTGCATGATTCCAAATTTATAAGACCACAAATAAACATTTACACATCCAACAGATATACTTATGTGATTTCATTTTCATAAATTCAGCAGAACACCAACTAAAATGTCTTGACAAAAATACTCTACAAAAACCATCGAAAACCAGATTTGCCCCCTATTGCCATCTCATAATTTTTTCTGCCTTCAATACCACGAAAAACAGCCAAATTTAACAGGAAACTACTGGTGGTGGCAACACTGGTTAAAAATGTGATCTTTGTCATAAACTAGTTTTGATGCTCTGGTCATACAAAGGCAACATAGTTTAAAACAGACAAACCCCACATAGTTTAAAACAGATTTCAAACCACTATAAAGATTTATGTTTACATTTAGCACTGACAGTTAACTATAAATATTCATAATTTCCTCAAGTAGTGAATGTCCCGATTTGTCATTTTTGAGGCAATTTATTTTTAACTTTAACAAATTACCCAGTATGGTGCAGTCCGTAAATAAGCTATTCATAATACCACTGTTTCCAAATTGCCACAAAATGTGTGAAATCCTTAGTTTAAGTGCAAAGAGCATGTTCTACAAACATTAAAAGCTAAAAAAAGTAATAAACAATCCTCCAAAAGGATTCTTTTTTCTGTAAGCACAGCTTAAATCCTGGTATCATGTGGGCATGCGCAGTTGACAGGGTGGAAAATATATGGAACTTCATTGTAAAACATTGAAAATTTTACAGGTTTGATGACTTCAGAAAATCACAAAAAAATAAATTACTTATGAAATAATTTTTTTTTATTAGAATGCTAAAATATACATTCAACATTTAGCCAAACTGGAAAATTGTGCTAATCTTAGTTTTTCAGATGCAGTGAAAAAATATCACAACCTAAAAAATGCAAATTTCAATGTAGTTTCTAACAAATAAATAAATATGAAAAAATTGTCTAATGGATGAAGTTCAAATATTGTTGGAAAAAACGTATACTCTTTCAAATGGTGTCAAAATGAAAACTTAATGATAACGTTTTCAGTCACTAAAAACTTGATGTGTAAATATTACTCAAAATCATGTTAAAATATAAAATAACTAAAAAAATAAATTAGTTTTTTTTTTAATATTACAATGATAAGCCTTAAAGTACTTGTGTACCAAATTCCATGGCAGTACAACACTTAAATTTTCCACTACACCCACAGAAAGCTTTTATGTATTCTGCTATGTGTGATTCAACTGTAATTTATAACAATACACATATTTAGCAGTTTTATCAGCAACTACTTTTTTCTAAATGTAAGTGGAGTATTTAGCAAGTGATAGATACAGAATGTTTGTATATTTGTGTATAGCTATACTGCAATAGGAAAGTTGAATCAATTCATAGGATACACTCTAAGCATAACTTTTCTATATTTGTTATATAAAACTTAATATGAAAAGCCTGCTAGTGTAGAATCAGTAGACTCTGGTGAAAACAGATGGCAGCATCTCACTGCTTCAGTTATCTGCATTAGAATATATAAAAATCATAATATACAAATAGGTGAAGGATCACTTAATGATTGACGCTTAGCATATCAATCATCAAAGATTGAAATAAAATAAATAAATTAAGATTCTGTATAAATATAATTTTGTGTTGGATCAAAATGCTATACATTTTTCACATATCTCAGGAACCATTACTAGCTATAATTATTGTTCCATTCTACGGCATTTTATACATCTAAATGCTTCCACATGGTTTTCTCTGGATTTTTGATTACTTTCACCAACCTATTGACCAAATGGAGATTTTATTTTGATTTTTCATTTAAAAAATTTGATTTGATTTATAATTACGATAAGTATACCATGATTTTTTATTTTGGCATTACCAGAAGTCATAATTGCCAAATCTTTTTTTTCAATCACCAATTTCAATTTTCTTTCATAAAATGCAACAATGGCAATGGACAGCATGATCCCTGCTTTCATCATTATGAAGGTATAGCATGTGAACATTTTCTACTCGAGTGTTATTTCTGATACGTATTGGAAGTATCATGTGGTGAAAATTTTTGAACACCAAATACTTAAATTATGTACATTAAGGTTTCTGAATAGACAACCCCTTGTTTCCTAGAAATTATTTGAATGGATTCCTTAAAAGTCTTAATGAGAATAATGGAAAATGGGCTACAATTTGAATATATGCAACTTTTATCTTCTCAACTAAATTTACTTACAGCCCTAGAAACATCTACATAATAAATGTTAAAGTCAGGTATGTATATATATATATATATATATAATTTTTTTTAATTTGAAATTCTCTTTAGAAATAATTTATAGACATATAATGCATGAGTGATGATATAACAGAAATCCAATACATTATTTTAATAAATTTTTATGAGTGTAGCAAAATATATTATGCATAATCTACTAATAAAATCAAAAGGTTCAATGTGGGGGCTTCAAAATATGAGAACAGGGAATATTAAGAAAACCCTGTTATGTTGCTTTAGCTAGCAAAATTGGTGATGTGATGATTGGTGCTATTACACCACCCTAATCCAGCTCTGATATAGATGTTTTTAAAGCTATAATTAGATAAACTACAATAAGATTCTGCAAAATCTGAAAGGAGTGGCAAAATTAAATATGCAGCATAACTTATTACCTTCACTACAAGGTCCAACCATACGCACCCATAGAAAATTTCCAAGAGGAAAGGGGGCTCCACTGACATCAGAGAAGCAAACTCAACAGTAAGATGTACGACATTGACTAGCTTGATGCCCAGGGCAAGTTCTTTCCCCTTTCCCTCACTTTTATGGGTGCCCATGTCCAAATCCCTCACCCTTTAAATGTATCACTGGATGTCAGAAGTAAATGGGTATCGAGAATTTAAGCAAACTTTATATAGAAAAATTATCAGTGCAAGGCAAGATTTCACAACTGAATTGACTTCAAAGTTCATTTTTAAAAATGAAATGTACAATGAATGCAATTAGTTCATTAAAAATTCCCAGCAATTTGTTACAGAAATATGCACAGTGAAGATTTATCGTAACTTCATAATAGAAATACACAGCAATTTATTATATAAAATTGCATTATTATTCTATTTTTCTTCAATTGCAGATCTTTGTTGATAAGTTAAAACCTGTATTTTTAAATATGGACAGTTATCTTATTAGTATAATGTTCTTTTAACATATATTACTTGAAATGCATCAATACCTTTTCAAGTAATACATGACAGAACTCCAGCACCCCCTACCTTCTCATTCATTTCATGAGCCCAGATATTATTTAGAGTTAAAGGTTGAGAAAAAAAATTATTGATAGCTGAAAGAACAAAAATTGAGAAAAATTAGCCTATGTTTCAGTTTTCTAAAATCCAAGACAAAACACAAACGAAATCCCACAGTTCTGCATACACATTTTTATTTCAAATTTACTAATTTCATGATAGGGTTCTCAACCAATAGTATATTGAAATTCCTTAATTTTTCTAAACCATTATTATTAAGTTTCATAAATTTCCATTTGTTAAAACTGAAAATAAATTGATACAATAAAGATTGCATAAAGTATTGAAGAAGAGAAAATAATAGAGTGCAAAAACATGAGAGTAACAAATTAGAAAAATAAAATTTCACAAAAACTATATAACATTAAAATAGTGACATGTTAATTAAATTACTTTGTAGTAGTAAAAACTGTTTTCTTTTCTCTTTACTCGTAAACTGATTTTACACACCTCACATTCCTAAAATTTATATTTAAACAAAAATTTTAAAATAGCTGAAACCATTAACTGTACAAATAGAAATTTCTGAGTAATTCAAAGTATAATTACTCATTTGTTATGTTATGTACAGTAATGAAAGTTTATATAGTAGCTGCGTGATTTAGCTCACTCATATTTGCCAGTAGTACTAACTAATGACATTGCCTAAAGCAAATAGTAAGCAAAATTGTTACAAAAAGCAAATTTGAAAAAGAAATCTAGAAAAAGTTAAATAAGAAAAATGTAAACAGAAAAGAAAATTGCTATTTAAAAAAATTTTTTGACAAAAAATATTTTTAAACGATTGAGCATTATTTGAATAATACTTGATTCTATCAATGAATATAAAATTTAGCAGACTTAACTGCATAAATAAGAGAAAATACTGAATTACAATTATAATTTAACAGGTTTGTCATGATTTTGTAATAAAGTAGAAAAAGAAAATTGGCACATTTATAAGCATTTAAGATTATTAGCTAATACATGCATTTTAAAACCATCTTGTTGCATAACAAAGTTCAATCATTTCTTCTTTCTATGCAGAAACATACAATAGTAAAAAATTCAGTATAATTTAATTATTGAAATTACAAAACATTCTGTTTAGTTTCAATAGTTCTGCATAATGTAAATGAAAAACTTCATATTTATTAATGTGTACATTTATCTGTTCTTCAGCTATCATGTCTATATACTATAAGATATGCATAGATCACTCCAAAAGTATTCAAAACATGTACATGTTTCGAAATATATATTTCTGTCAAATATTAAAGTCTCTTAAATTTATTTGGAAACAATACTTCTGTATGCTATAAATACGAAAGTACGTAAAAATGAGAAAACTGAAATGATGACAACAAATACAGAATTTACTTTTAATTTTTTTCTGAAATACAAATACACAACACCAAAATAATGAACGGTATACAGTGATAAATATTTGCTAAATTACTTTTACCCAAAATATGTACACTTCCTCTTACACATACAAGTACTGTAACTTACACAACAAATGACACAATGAACTCTAGTTCCAATATCTTTGTTCTAGAATGAAAAATAATTTAAAACTGTATACAACAGTTTAGTTTATATACTATTTTACACATTGATATTTCCTTTATCTCACAAACTGCTTTCATATGTGAGGAAAAACTCAAGTTTATACATCTAAGATGATCCCTTCAAGAACAAATCTATACAACTATTTTGTTTAACACTAACTGTTTACACCAAATTTATTTCATATTACACTATTTATGATTTTTCATAAGAACTTTCCAATAACACTTACAATGTTAACAGTAGATGAATATTGTAAATCAATCAGAGATATAAATTTTATAAAATATAATTATAGAAAATCAATACAGTATCCAATTTATAATGTTAAAAAAAAGTGAAGTAATTATCTAGACATTACATAAGTGAAATGAACTTTCAACATGAACTTGGCATGTTATATACTAATACACTAACAATGTATTTGTTTTTAGATCTTATATCTAGAATCTATATATACTAATTGCCAAGTATCCGTCTGTCTGTCATGCTTTTTTTAGGCACTTCCCGAATAGATAGAGACTTGTAATTTGGTAAACGGCTCGGTCGTTCGATAAAAGCCCCTTGAAAAATTGAATTTTTCGAAAACGTTTTGTAGGGGGTGTTCCACACCAAAACGTTCGAAAAGTGAAATGATAGGAAAGCATGCTTTGTGATAAGATAGAGACTTCAAATTTGGTGTATGGGTAAACTGTTCGAAAGGAAGAAAGTGTGCAATTTCAGATTTCCAATATTTTCTACTTAAGGGGGTGCCGCACACCAAAATGTTCGATTTTCTGAATAAATGAGAAACGGCTCCTTTAAAATTTGATAGAGGCTTGAAATTTGGTATATGGACTAATTATTTGTTTAAAAAACCCAAGACGAATATAGTTTTTCAAAAAGGTTCGTTTAAGTGGGTGTTCCAGAGGAAAACGTTCGAAAGGTGAATTGATAAAAAAATATGCTTCGGAATAAGATTTCAAATTTGGAATACGGGTAGATAGTTTGGAAGGAAGAAAGTGCACAATTTCAGTTTTCCAATATTTTCTACTTAAGGGGGTGACGCACACAAAAATGTTCGATTTTCGAGCATTTCTGTGTGCGGCCCTTTTAAAACGTGATAGAGGCTTGATATTTGGTACATGGGCAATTCATTTGGTGAAAACACCTAAGACAAAAGATTTTTTCAAAATGTTCGTTTAAGAGGGTGCTTCAGAGAAAAACGTTCGAAAGGTGAAATGGCAAAAAACTATGCTTTGGGATAGGATAGACTTCAAATTTGGTGTACGGGTAGCTTGAAAGGAAAAGTGTGTGAGATTTCAATTTTCCAATATTTTCTAATTTAGGGGGTGCCGTAAACCCAAATGTTCGATTTTCCGAATAAATAAGAAATTTTTCCTTTAAATTTTGAGAGGCTTGAAATTTGGTATATGGGCTAATCATTTAATGAAAACACCCAAAATGAATAGTTTCTCAGAAATGTTCGATTAAGGGGATGTTCCAGAGAAAAACATTCGAAATATGAAATGATAAAAAACATGCTTTGGGATGAGATAAGATTTCAAATTCGGTGTACGGTCAGATAATTTGGAACGAAGAACATGTACAATTTCAGTTTTCCAATATTCTCTACTTTAGGGGATGCAGCACACCAAAATGTTCGATTTTTCTAATAAGTTATACACGCTCCCTTTTAAATGTGATAGTGGCTTGATATTTGATATATGGGCCAATAATCTGATAAAAAAACAAAGGTGAATAGAGTTTTTCCTAAATGTCCATTTATGGCTGTGCTCCACAGAAAGACGTTCGAATGGGGAAATGATAAAATAGCATGCTTTGGGATGAGATAGAGACTTTAATTTTGTGTATGGGTAGATAGTTCGAAAGGAAGAAGTTTGCAATTTAAGTTTTCCAATATTTTCTTCTTTTAAAGTTTTTGCACACCAAAATATTCGATTTGCAGTTTAAATGTGAAACTCGGATTATTCAAAAATGTACATTATTCGGGGGGTTGCTTATTCCGAAACCGTTGATTTTCAATGGGTATTCAGCTAGTTACCTTTTAAATACCAAACCTACCACAATTGCTCAGAAATGTAGCCTGTTCTGCATAATTTCAAGTGAGTGCGAAAAATATATGCCTTTTGTCATCCTTTGATGTTTCAATGTCTCAGCCCAGTACAAAGATGAAGTACCATGAATATTGACAGCAAGCAAATGGTACTCGAATACAGAGATGGTCACATATAGAACACATATGGTATATATGATGCATATGTGGTTTTCTACAGTTTAGAATACAAATTAACACTACTAGCTTATAAATTTACTATATTTAGATACATATATTGTGTTTGAGTGAATAATTATTCTGATAATTGAATTTTTAGTTTAAATAATTATGTCAAATGCCTATGAAAAGGTAAAATCTCACTGGACTTGATATCAACAAATCCTTATTTTGCGACAGGAGTTGAAATTTAGAAACTCACAACTAAGTATTCTCTAGATTATTCAATGTTAATAACCATTAAAAAATAAATGTGCTAATTTAAACATCAATATCCAAGATTTAAACTTCATGTTTACAAACTAGGAAAGAAATCATATCATTCCATTAAAAAAAGGTACATAAACTTTATTTTATAATCCTCCCCCATATTCGAATGATGGTCATTGCACCTCTGAAAGTTCTTTATTTAGGGAACATATACTTAAGGAAGATACAGCATTATCTTCCTTAAGTATATGTTCCCTAAATAAAGAATTTTCAGAGGTGCAATGCATTTATTATAGCATTTATAGAATTTATAGCATTTATATATAGCATTTTATAGAATTTAAGTTAAATTATACTTTATATGAGATTGAACTTTTATTTTATAATCCTTCCCCATATTCAAATGATGGTCGTCATTGTACCTCTGCAGATTCTTTATTTAGGAAAGATATACTTTTGAAGGAAGATACAGGTGCATTTTATTTTTAGCATTTTATAGAATTTAAGTTAAACTATACTTTATATGAGATTGAACACATATTAAGTTATGTTTTACATTTCCTACAGTGCTATATAAAAAATTCAATTGAGTTTAAAATTTCAATGTATGTATATATTTAAAGCATTCTAGAATGTGAATAAACTATTTTTAGCATGGTATATGTGTGTCCCTGATAGACCACTTTAGTTCAAAAACTAGTAATTCAATCTTCTTGAAATTTAGTTAGTTGGCTTGTACATTACCCTGGTACTTAAAAAATTAAATTTATTATCTTATTTGAAATTATATACAAATTAACTATATAAAATTAGTTGTTTAATATGCATAATTGCTTCAGAAAATGAATGAATTTCTCCCACTTTATACTAGGACAAACAGGACTTTGATAAATAAAATTAAAATAAGCAGGACAAACATTTTTCAGCACAAAAGTCAGTATTATTGAATCAACCAAATTAGCAATGACACAAAGCAACAGAAATTTTAATATGAATTTGCATTTTTGAGACATTGCCTTACATTGTGTGGTTTAAATTTTAGTCAAATTTGCTCATATTAATAAATTCATAATTTGACAATATAAATATTATGCAATTTTTCTCCTTAAAAGCTAAAAATGACCACTGAAAGCCACTGGTCTGTTTTTTTTTTTTTTTAATTTAAGCCGGCTTTTTTACAATATATCTCAAAAAAGACCATGGCAAAATAAAATTTTAATAACAAAACCAAAAGGATGGACAATTTAAATATATTTGAATTATAATGCCTCAATATATCAGAATACATTTCAAAATTTTCATTTACATTTTATTAATTAAAAATTTATTAAAAATTTAATAATTTCAATAATTTTTATAAAACTTTTTACTTTTAAAAACCAAACACTTAAAATTATATTGGGTACTTTCCTTTTATAGCGGTCTTAACAAAAATGGGGAATTGGTGCATTTCCACCTCTTGGCGACAAATGGTTACCGATCTGCATGTGTGCACGTGGTTTACATTTCTTTAGCTAGTGAAATTTTTATCTTTTAAAATATAAATATGCTTACTATTTTCAATCTGCCATCAACAGAAAAAGATGCTATAACTTTTTTCCAAGAGAAATGTATTTTACCCTATGAAAGAAGTTGTGAAAATGGCCATAACATGCAATTGTATGTTAGAAAGGAAACTATCTGGAGATGCAATGTCAGCAGTTGCAAAAAGAAGAAAGGTCTTCGCATGGCGAATTGGTTCAGTGGATCAAGTATATCCTTTCTCATGGCATTGCGGTTCATGTATTGTTGGAGGGAAGAACTCCCTTCAATCCGATGGTGCAACAGGCAATTAAACATGGAAGAAACAGCAGTCATTGACTGAAATAATTATATGAGGGAAGTCTGCTTCGAATATCTGACAAGACATCCAGCCACTAAAATAGGAGGACCTGATACAATCGTGGAGATCAATGAATCCCTCTTCATATAATGAAAGAACAATACAGGAAGAGTACTGCCTCAACAGTGGATTTTAGGCAGAATTTGCTACGACGAGTGCTTCTTGGTTCATGTACCAACAAAAATTCGAGAACCCCTATGGAGAAAATCCAAAATTACGTGAATGAGGGATTGGTGATCTACTCAGATTGCTAGAACAGTTATAAAACTAAAGAACTAGAGGAAGCTGGGTTTTGTAACTTTACGGTGAACAATAAGTACAACTTTACGGGTGCTACGACTGGCGACTATATTCAGAAAGTAGAACGCTTATGGGGATTAGCGAAATGGCAGAACAAAAATCACAGGGGTACAGCTTGCCATCACCTGAAGTCCTATCTAGCAGAATTCATGTTCAGGCATCATGTTGGGTGTGATAATGTGTTGACGCATGATCAGCAGTAGTTGCTGAACTGTGGTCACCAGAAAGTGTCAGTTAAAAATGAATTTTCGGATATTTATATATGTTATTTACTTTAAATAAATATATTGCTTACAACATTGTATTAAATAAAATAATAAATACAAATTTAAAATAAATTGCTTCTTTATGTATATATTAAATAAATTGTGTAGAGTAGAAGGGTCATTTTCAGAAAAAGTACAATTTGATGTCTTGTGCTCTTAAAATTAATATCGTTTAAGATATCTAATTTCTGAGAAAACATAAATTTTCTTCATTTTTTTTTCTTATAAGGCACATATCAAATGAATAGTTAAGGCTTAAAGCAAATTATTTGAAATAAATAATAAAAATAAATTATTGACTATTTGAATGGAAGCCATATTCGTCCTATATCTAGAATTTGATTTTCAGCATGTTATATTTTAGCTGTACAGTCACCATTTTTATGGCTGTAAGCAATTTCATAGCTTTTCAAATCTAAATTTTGAGTATTTTTTTAGTATCCCTCTAAAATCAATTTTACATACAAAAATTTAAGAAATAAAATTGTCCTACATGTTTTGGGTCACTGGTCTAACAACTGCTATTTTTAGCTTTCAGTTTTGAAATAATAAACAGATTATGGAAAATTGTACATTTTAGGTTCACAGCACTGTTAGTAAAAAATTTAGTTGTTGAAATAAGTTGCAACATGATGGTCCATTCTGTGAAAAAATAGCTGTTATTTATAAGCTGTTTATAGTTCAGGTGAGTTCTCTTACTATGTGTCACTGGTCTAACAGATATTTTATTTAACAAGTACTAATAATTTCATTTCAGTTAAGATGATTTGTAATATAATAGTAAATATATAGAATATAACACCATAAATCATAACCTAACTTTCTAAAATAAGGAACAAAACTTTGAAACTTGAGAAATCACTGATCTAACAGTTACTGGCATAACAGTAACCTTATTCGACCAGTGACATTATGTGTTAGGCCAGTGACAAGACTTACTATTATAAATTATAATTATATTTATTGTAGCTTTAAATAATTTTTAATGTAGCTTTAAATAAACAAATATTTTTGGCCGAAAAAAAGAGAACTTATTTATTGCCTTATGCATTAAATGAAATTTTAACTCTCTCTCTCTGTCATAACAATTCCTAATATGCTAGAAAGCAGACATCTAGATATACCTGCTATTTATTGGAATGAATTATGTGAAATGTTTAAGTTGTAAGGGATTTTTAATTCTTTTTGATACTGTTATTTATACGATAATTAGGAATAGGATTATTATTTTTTTTTGTAGCAGCAAGGAAAGGTTTCTTTCTGTTATGTCTGTGTACCATAATTCTGTTTAGCAGCCCCTATTACTACTACTACTATTTTTACTATATTATATATTTCAAAAATTTGGTTTCCATTCTGTTCGTATTATGACAGAACAAAAAAAAAAAAAAAAAAATTTGGATCACAATAAAATTGTTGTTTACTGTAAACCAGTTCCTGAATATTTGTACACACACACATTATAGTATTACTATATACTATATATCAGGGTTGCAAAAAAGACGGCTAAAATTAATAAAAGCCACGCCGGTGGCTTTTATTGGTTTTAACCGGCTTTTTTTGGCCAAAATTGGCTTTTTTTTTTAAAAAGCGTGAAGGATTTTAAGTTACACATTTTTAAGTGTTATTTAACTAATTTTAAAGGCATTGTATTTTATTGGGTTAGAATTAATAACTTTATTTCTCAATAATGAAAACATTAATATTGGAATACCTGCTAGTTATTTGTTGGTTGCAAAAAAGCCAGCTAAAGTTTAAAAAGGTATACCAACTGCTTTACTTGGTTTACATTGGCCTTTAACACATTTTTTTTTTTAAATGTCATTGCTCTAAATAAAGAAATATTTTATTTTAGGACAATAGTTGCTTAGTGATATATTTTACTAGTTAACTAATTTTAAGGACTTTATTGATATGCAAGAGTCTTATTTTTACTCATAAATATTTAAAATCATGCATAAAGTCATTTAATAAAAACACTATCACTATTGAAAACAGTATTGGGAATAACATATGCATGAACAACTCTTTTGAATAGCATCAAGCTTTTCAAAAATTTATTTTAACAAGTTTTAATTTGAGAACCTTTTTTGATTGCTCACTCTTTTGTTCTGAACTTAGATGCACCAAAATTTCTTCAAATATTATCTTCTAAATTCCTTTTTCAACATTGAACATTCGGGGCGTGGTAGCCCATTGGTTAGCGCGCTGGAGTTGCACTCGGTAGGCCCGGGTTCGATTCCAGCCACTGCCAAAACTGCCGCCGTGTTCATGCGGAGTACGATCACGTTAAACATGTGGGTCCGAGAGTCCTTCCGAGAGGTTGGTGGTAGGGGAAGGAGGGTACGGTGCCTGTGGATGCCTCCCCCACTGGGTTCCGGTCTAAATTGGGTGGCACTTCCCGACCGTCCAAACAGTTACCTTACACCTTTCTGGTAGGTCGGACGGTCTGGGTTTCAACAACAACAACATTGAACATTCTATGATTTAATCCCAACCCCAAATCTTTACAGCCAATTAAAACTAAAACACAACATCACACTGAAATGAAATGAAAAAAGAAGCACTCTTACTTATAAACTGAAGTGAAATAAAGTTAAGAACATGTGTTTAGTTTTGGTTTGGATCAAAGTGGTGTAGTGCTTGAGCTAGCTAGCTAGATGGTTAATTATAAGGAAGTTTCTTATAAAGAAGGATTTGTCTGTTTAATTAATTATAGTCTTTAAAATGTGTAGTATATGTAATGTAGAGCTATGCATTATGTAACAGAGGCTTTCAAAACACCATCTTGATGTGTAATTTAATGCATTCTCCTCACTGTATATATATTTTTTCTTTTAGACATATTACCTTTATAGTATTTTTTTAGTGGTCATAAAATCTTGTGTACTTGGTAATATTTAATAGAAGTTTATAAACATTTTAGTAAAAAACATTTAAGAGTGCATCAAAGATAAAGTAATGCAAATTTAATGTGAATTGGCTGTAAACCACCTTTTTTTTTTAAGAGGTTAAAACCAAAAAAAGCTGGCCAGCTTTTTTTGGTCTGGCTAAAATCCAGCAACTTTGCTATATATATATATATATATATATATATATATATATACATATATATATACATATATATATATATATATATATATATATATATATATATATATACACACATTAGTTTGTAAATGAATGGAATATATATATCTTTACATCAAATTCTTATGTAAAAAGGGCAAATTGGCTATAAATATTATGTTTATTAATGGTCTAACACAAAGTGCCACTGGTTTAACACAACGTGACAAATAATTATTTCAAATATTTATTTTTAAACATTAATGAGCCAATTAAGCTCGGTCACTATGTATTTTGAGTTCAGCATACTTTTTACTAATTTCAGAAATAAGTAGTTATGTGAAAAAAATAGAATTTAAATTTGGGGAGATTAAATGCTGAAATTGTGCTTTTTCTAAAAATAACCCAGATATTGAATGAATTGTTTGTGCGTATTGGTAACCGCTTGTTTATCGCTAACGCCGCTATAAAAGGGAAGTACCTTAAACTATTTGCTTACTTTCAATTTACTTAAATTTTGAGTTCACTTTTAAAAGCTTCAATTCATACACAGGAATAGGTAAGAAATGGCACTAGATGTGGAAATGTTTAAACATTACAACTTATCTATTTGTTATGTTTTATGTTTGAAACTTGTTTGCAGCAATTTGAGCTTTAAGAATGTTTCTTTATTATTTATAAACATTCTGTTTCTTTTCTATAAACATTGTGGGGGGTCGATATAATACCTACTCAATATGTACTTTTCATCAAATAAAACTGTAATGCCATACAGACTATTTGGCAATTATGTTACATTGCAGTTCTCCAATAAGTTACACAAAAGTAGTAACATCCTAAAAGAAATTTGCAGAACACTTTGAAAACAATGAAAAAAAAGGGACATATTCTAAATAATTACGGTCTGACACTCTAGCCAAGGCAAAGACAAGATACACTGCAGATGGGAAATTGAGCAGTCAGAATAGCTCTTTAAACTATAATGAAAATAAACATTAACTTCGGTGAAACAGGACATTACTTACAAATGATATGAAATTTAAAAAATCAGGTACGTAAGCATTAAGTCACATTGAGCAAATAAAAAATATATTTAAACATCAAGGGTGCCAAAAATCATTTTGACATATTGACAGATTTGACTCCATTTAACAACAATTAAGAATTGATAACATAGAGCAAATTTACGTGCCACTCACCCAATATAATAGAGTGCCCCATGGTAGAAAATTATTTTGCTCTCTGCGATAATCTTCTTTAACACCCAAATTTTTCTGCAATACGATATTTTTAATGACAAAAATGTTGTGCAATAAATTTATTCAGCCTTTTAAATTTCCTTATTCGTTGACCCCATCTGTAAACATTTCAAAAATATTTTGCATGTCCTACAGGGTGGATGCTTTAAATTTTTACACATCCTTTTTTCAATTTTTCAGGTATTTGATGCATTGTAGTACTAAAATCTTTCTGCAAGGGGCCATTCCTGTTCTGCAACAATGTTGCTGTATCATCATGTTTCAGTCACAGGCATCAAGTGACTCACTCTCTCGCTAGTGAGTTCAATCATAGCAATTTAGAACACTCTTCCGTGTAATCGACCCATTTCTGACTTTTGTGGTTGCTTTTAATTTTAGTCAACAAAATCTTGCAACACTTCATTACAAATATCTCTTTATGTAATCACGCCTGACATAGCTCATTTTGCAGTCTTATAATCGGTTAACAGAATTTCACAATTTATATAATGAAAAGAATAGAATATAGATGTCCGTTTCATTTGCAATAACTCTGCATATGTACTTTGAAATAATAAGTCTAAAAATAGTAGTTAGTTCTATAAGTAACAAGATATGCTCTTTGAGTGGGTGGACATGGCATTAGATAGAACAATCTTAAAAACTATAAATGTACCATGCAAATACAAATAAAAATCCCAAACTAAATACTTTTAAGTAACACAAGTAAATTTAATAATAATTTTTCCCCAATGGTTTCATTTCTTTTTTTGTAAACATGTAATTTATATATACTTTATTTCAACTAGGGTTGGAGTCTGTAGGCAAATTCTTAGGCTACTACTTCCCTTTCTTTTACTGTCCAACTCGGGCAAATGCAGGTAATCAATTAATAGTTTACACAGGATCTATGGATTTTAAAACTAATTTTTGAAAAGGCCTTAGTATACACAGGAAATTATGCATTATTCACAACTAATTTTTGGTACAGATGTAGTATAATCCCTTTTTCATTCTTGGTGATTTTAGATGAGATTCTGGCAATACCTACTATCATTTGGAGAACATTCCATCCGGGTGACTCTTTCCGTGTCTTTTGTCACCAAGGTAAAAATCACATTCCATTTTGGCAACCCTTGCCGCATCTTTTGTCTCCCTTTTGCCATCCTTTATTGCTCTTTTGTCACCAAGGTAATAACCTTTTTTATACTTTTCATATGGTGCTCTGAGCCACAGAAGACAGAACACCTGTTGCTACGTGAAATCTCTTAACAACCAGCGGTACCGGATTCTGCAATGTTTTTTTAGCGGGTGAGCATAGCAAGTCAAGCCCACGAAGCGAGTATAGGCCCATGTTTGAATTGCTAACATATCAACTACTACATAAGTGACATAAGGGCGACTAAAAACAACATAAGGGCAACAAAAAACACGGAAAGGGTTGCTAGGATGAAATGTTGAGATTTTTACCTTGGCGACAAGACTCGGAAAGAGTTGCTAGAATGGAATACTTTTCAAATCATAGCATAGATTGCCAGAATCTCACAAAATTGCCAAAAGTGAAAAAGAGATTATACATCAGGTCTTAATTTTTTATACATGCAGGTATTGTTCCTTTTTATTTAACTCTGCTACATAGATTTACAGAAACTTGCAATCTTGGTAATTGTGTACAGTGATACTTTTCCATTTTATATTTCTCTAAGCATAACTTTCATTTCATCATGTATCAATTTCTATACTTTTATAATACCCTAAAATATATACTTGATTCAACTATTCTTCAGTAAAATTTTGAATGTTCACCTAAAAACAATATTTTGCAAAAATTCTAGTCATGCTTGCATTTAAAAAATCAATGTTATATTAAATTTTTATAGACTTTGGAAGTCTAACACAAGAAGTATCTTGACATATTGCTGAAATACAAACAGACTGCTACACAATTGTTATACAGTAAAACTTTGATTAACCGTCAGTTTCTGTTATCCGTCATCGTCTAAACAAATGTGTGAGTATCAACTCAAACAAACAGAGAATGGGTGGAATAAACTCTTGCATGAACCTATTGGCGAACTGAAAGAAGTGAGACTGTTAGTGTTGGTGAAATAGTGCAACTGTGCAACACTGTAAACAGTGAAAACATTACGCCAGAAGGAGTAAGATTGGTTGGAACAATGTTATCAAAGTGCATCGACTAGTTTGAAATGCAAGAGGAGGCATAAATGCAACACAGATCCTACTACTGGTAAGATACGGAACATCGTTGCGCAGAAAGCTCGAGCCTCAAAGACACTGAAGGAGATGACAGATTAATTTAAATTAACGTAGGTTTATAGTATTGCAATACATTTCTGTACATTACTACTCTTATATTGAAGTTTAAATTGATCGTTTTGTAAAATTAAATACAATATGTATGTATTGTTCACTTTTCAGGGATTTTATTTTCATTTTCGTCCCAAGCCCGCAGTGAAATCACGTTACTGTACATATGTATTAAGAGATTTCTGTTATCCGTCACAGTCCTAGTCCGGACGGTGAATCGAAGTTTTACTGTACTTAGCCAAATATAAAAAAACGTGAATATAAAAGGATAAAACATTAAGTACAGAAAGGACTGGAGAAAAAATATGCTGCGCTTTTCAGTTCATTAAAGATGGCAGGAAAACACATTTCAGCCTTTCAGTGAGAAAATAACTTGCCACTTATTTTTTACCTCCAGAAAGATTGAATGCAGACGTAAGCTGATATTTTCACAACAATTTTGCCAATGCTTTTCATACAAAATACAAATTTAGCCTTTTAATTGCTTGTGAAATCAAATCTGGAAACCTCTAATTCTTGAATTATTTTTCTATAAATATTCCATTTCATTATTATTCTGCATTCTGAAAGACTGCAGAAGAATCTCTAACAATGCATTATTTTTTTTTTCACTCATATCTGTACTTTAATTTTAAACATTCACTGTGCAAACATGGGAACTTTACTTCAAAATACTTAAAATTATCAAAATTTCATTTCTATCATACCAATCATTATCTGTAACTACACTATCAACAGAAGCGCAAGTCAGCTGTCACCTAGGTACAAAGAACAATTTTTATAACTCCAATAGATACACACTTAGAAAATGGTAAATTACTCCGGTATCAACAATTTGTACATGATTTACATATAAACACTTTCCAAGATTTTACGTTTAACATCCAAATGTTGTAGACTCTAGCATCAGAACACAGTATGTAAAAATTTGGTCAAAATCATTCGATAATTATTCTGAATATTAAAAAAGTTTTTTAATAAATTAATATATTTTAAATTGCCAAAACTAATATATTTTAATAAAAATGAAACCATTTAACTTATGGACAAAAAATAAAAAGTGTGAATTATTTTATGATCACCAGTCACTTTGAAAAACTTTTCATTATTGTGAAAAAATATATCTTTTCACCAAGATACATGATATTATTAGTAAGTATAAAAAAGTGCCTAAATAGATCAGAGCAAGAATTTATATACTAAAAATGCATATTAATAAAAAATATTAACCTCATCGCAATTTTAAAGATCTTAAGTCTTTATACATTTGTGTAAACAAGCACGTTAAATATTTTCAATATGAAAATAAATGCAAATGCATATAAATTTTATATTTAGAATGAAGAATGCCAATTAAATGAAACTGCAATTGCAAATACATCACTTTCCAGGTCTAAAAATAGAAAATGTGTTGCTGTGAGCCCCAACAGTTATACTGATGATTTTTAAATATCCAATACATCACAAGATGTATTTTTTAGAAAAGGTGCACCTTGAAAAAGTATTTCTAATGATGATGATTAAAACCAATAGAGATTACACAGGTTCTTCAGTAGTACTTGATTCTAATTCCAAGCACTGCTCAGAAGAATCACCATTTTCTATACTTTGTGACACTTCAGGTGCACTTTCTGTAGGAATTTCCTCACTAGCTGAAGCTTCTGAAGTCTCGCATGCTTCATCACTTTGAGAAACTTCACTTGTGTCATGGGCATTGTCATCACTCTGAGAGATAGTATCATCTTGTTGGCATTCATTGGAATCTAAAGGTTCTTTCTCTGTAATTACATCTGAATCCGAAGGTGATTCTGAACAATCAGCTTCATTTTTAATATCCTCACTAGCACTAACACTTTCCTCCACAGATGAGGTAGATTCAGTAACTTGATCATCCACAGCCTCTTCAATTTTAGAATCTTGTTCATCCTCAACTGGTTTTGGTTCTACTTCATTTTCTTTCGCTTGCTGAGCCTCATCTGTTACCTCACAATTGTCATCATTTGAGGCATTTTGTTCTGTAGTATCCATTTGCTCTTCTTCTTCTTTCGACTCTACTGCATCAGTAGGTTCCACAGACACTTGAGGTCCAAATTCCACTTCTTGTGTCTCAACACATTCCGAGCTGGGTATAAAATTACTATCTATTTCTCTGTCAATAACGTCCATTTCCCTATTAATGCACATATTTGAAGGAGATGGTATACAAGCAGCAGATGGAAACACATTAGCGAAATTGTCCAAAAGCACATGATTTGCAGGAGTATTTACATTCGAAGAAGGTTCATTCTCATTATTTTCATGCCCATTAAAGCAATCATCATCACGAGGTGGATCATTGATCATTCCATTTACTATTGGATTGATATTAGCATTTGCATCATTTTGCAAACCAATACGAGGTTCAATTGTACTTACAACTAAAACATTCTTTTCAATTCCTCTCATGTACTTATCCGTACGATTATAATGTTTTTTGGGGTTGGTGACAAGTTCACATATCCTTTGTATGGTAAATGGTGCACTAGAAAAGGCATCCACAGCTTGCAGGATACTTTTCTTTAGCGAATCATAGTTAAAAGTTTCAAAATTTGGCACAGGAACAGATGTTTCTACAGGAGAGGTCTCGTAAAATTCATCTAATACTACTTCGAGTTTTCTCTTTAGTAACGGTTTTAACTTGCCCCATGGAAAGATGATTTCACCATTTTGAGCTACTCTGAGCAAATAATCTTCCAATACAGGAGAAATTTCAGATGGTTTCCTTTCAAAGTCATTTAATGCATCTAATACAGTCTCGGCATTAATTTCCATTTTGTCTGAATTGTGTAAAGTTATTGACTGACGTTCGACGAAAAAAAATTGTTGATCGATATAAAATCAGTTACGGTTGTGTTGTTTTAATCACAAACATATCAATTTTCGGAAGAAGGAAAACTATAATCAGAAAATACACCGGCATGCAGGTAACTCCTTCTTTAAAACCAAAAGGCATGTTTCCAAAACGTAAACATATTTTTAGTTAAAAAATAGAAACAAACATTAAAGCATACGGTTTCACTATATTAGTTAACTCAGCACAAAAGGAACAGACGCCAAAGCAAAGGAATATTCCTCCAATTATTTCATGACGTACGTCTGAAGCTAAGGAAATTGGAGCAACGATTGGTTGCTTCACCGCGCGTTGCGTCTGAGTCTGCGACGTCATCTTTTGCGCTGCTTCTCTTCTGATCCGGGAGCGGTCATTTACTAAGGAGGGAAAGCGGGATTTTCGGGAGAGACATCGTGTCGGAAAGAGCGGCTCTAGCTAAAGTGTAATTTTTTTTTCTTTCATTCGCACTTGAACCTCTTTAAATTTCTGTCGAGTGTTTAGAACCTGAAGTAATTTCGTTTTATAATTGAATAACATCAAAAATTCGAAATACATTTATGTTTCAAATTTGGACTGTAACTAGCTTCCACAAATTAGGAATTTATCCAATTGGAAGTCTATAATATCATGAATTCGAATGTCTAATTAGTGTTCATATAAGCATTGTGATACACATTTTAGAAAAGTATTTAATACAAACCAAAGTTGCAGCCCCCAACCGCATTAATTTTTAATTAAATTCCCGCATTGGGAGTCAATATTATCTTTAAAATAAAATATCTGAAGTAGAGGTCCAGCCGAATTTCTCATATATTCATATTGCTTAGGTCTTATATATATATATATGGGTAATTTTCAAAATGACCTCCTGTTTGATGTCCCAATCTTTGAACTCATATTTCATGGTAATAAAATTATTTTTTTATACTTTTAGAACATATATTGGTGCCATTAGTTTATAATTAATAAAATGTACTCATTAAAGTGATTATGTTTTAAAAATATTAGCTGTTTTCTATTATTTTTAGTTTTCAAGTAATAAATTTGCATGTCATGCTTTCAAACTAGATTAGCTTTTGTATATGAATTAAAAAATATTGTTTTACATTTTAATTAACAAAATTGAAAGTGATTCCTTTAAAATATAATTATCAATATTTTAAAATTTAAATTTAATATGTGTCCCCTGTACATCTCATGAGTGTTACCTCAGAAGTGTTACAACTATTACTTTAAATAGGTTTTTATTTCTGCAGTTGGTAACAAAGCTAATGGAAGCCATATTTTCCCTTCTTATCTAGTATAGAAAAGGATTACAAAAAATGAATAACAGAGTATAATTTTATTTATAATCTAAATCCCATTTTTATGTGATGTAAAGCTAAGAAAAGCAATTCATTTGAAAATCACCTTATGTAAATCACCTTATGTATTAATCACCATGTGTGTGTGTGTTAACTAAAAGATTATCAGCAAAATGAAAACATAAAAACAATCTGTATGAATTAACACTAATTAAAAAAAGAGAATGCATAACAATGGATTGAAGGTAATAAAATTCTAAAACCTTCAGGCGATGTATCCAAAACATTACCTTCTAATAGTACTTTTCATTGAATAAATAGCCTTGCTACTTTGAACAAAACGACTATTCTACACCTCTCTACTATAAAATCCAAGAATATTGGAGAATGATAGAGAAATTTTTAAAACTAAAATAAACCTACTTACATATGCAAAGATGGACCAGGGGGAGGGGGTGCCACTCCTTTGCACACGAACCTCTGCTGTAACGTCAGATGGAGTTTATTTGCAGCACTCGGTAACCGGCGTAAACGCAAAGTTATTATATATATATATAACGTACCTGCGTCAGGCGTAACAGTACTTGAGAGTGCCGGCAAAATATTTTATTATTTCTATTTAAATCCAATGGTCGTTCTTGATCTATCCTTTCTTACGTATCTTTTTACGTAAACTTTGGATTGATTTAAAACAAAACAGTCTTTATTAAGGCGGATTTAAACCGATCCGAAAAGTTACCTTTTTCCGATAGATGGCTCTGAATATCGCAGGTTTGGCGAGATCTGACCCTGCGCCAAACAGCGATTATTGTTCAATTTGCGGTAGCCCTTATTTCACTTCCGGATTAATCCAGAAACCGGATGTTATGAAATGCATTCAATCTCAAAGACAGAGCCTGTTTTTCTCGGCTAATAAATTCAAATAATGGACTACTATACATAAAAGTATGTAGAAACTTTCTTTCTATAAAATTTCATGTTTATATTGCATGTTCTTACGTATCAGTACAAATCTTAAAATCTTATATGCGTATTGTTACTGTAATAAATATTGATATATAAATAATGAGTGTTGATGGGAAACTGACGAGTTAATTCATATATTGCTGTTGAAGTATATTTGAAATTTTAACACTTTAAATGGATTTGCTTGTCGTGCCTATCATCTGCACTCTTAAGCATTTCATATTTTATTAGCTCTATTTCTATTGCTCATGGGTTAGCAAAATTCATTGTACCTGCATTGGTAATGTTTTATATGCGTTCATAATGATGTGCTTATTGTTTTATGCTTAATTCTAAACTATTTCAGGAAACAGGAATAAATTGGTTTCTGGTGAAACTGAGAGATTCCTATTTATTGTTATTGGAGTGTATTTGAAATTTCAGCAATTTAAATATTTTGCCTTTTCTACCTATGATGTATGTTCTTAACTATTTGTGGAGCTACTTTGTATGTTGTTTATATTCTCTTAATAACATAACAAGCCAAATTCTAAGAAATGAATACTTCATCATCATTTTATAAGGAAGTTGCTTTACTCATCTTGAACCAGAAGGTGAATAGTAGAAACCACTTCCTTATTGTGGCCCTGCATCAGTGCTATTAAAACACACAGACTTAAATGAAAAAAGAACAAAATGAAAGTTGATATTGGCTTGAAATGATATTGACAATTTCATCCCTTTCCTTATTTCCTATAAACCCAGTGTTAGCGAGCATTGAAATTTTTTTCTGTTTGATTGGAAATTCAACTGTGTGCATTTTAAATTCAATATATTAGCGGAGTCATAACAGTAAATATAATGTTCAACAGTAATTGTATTAGGGATCTATGTTCCCTGCTCTCTATACATAACCCATATATGTGCGCACAGGGGTTAAACAGGTATATTAAAATCTTTAACAATTTTACTAAAATCTAAAATTATTTTAGAATTTTCCTATTTTTTTATCCAAAGTGCTAGTCTTGATTTTTTTAATATTAAAGTGAAATAGATATAAAGTGAAATAGATATAAATGTTTATCAATTACTATAGAATTATCTTTAAAATATAAATCACACTAAAATCTCAAATGTAAAATCATACTAATATGGTAATATCATTTCAACCATGAATAGCAGGTGCTAATTATCAAATATAAATAGAATCATAAACTAATTTAATATTCCAGAAACCCTAATGCCAAAATCTATAGAAAATTGGATTCCCTTCAGAAAATTACCAGATGCATATTATCTCTAACATTAATCATAATTTGCTATCTTCACAGCTCAAAGTACACGTCTCTATCCCTAGTCCCTATTCTTTACCATTGACCAATTTTAACTAATAATAAGATATGCAAATTTAAAAAATTTCACATCCTTTTCACTTTAATGCACAATAGAAATTCCTTTCACTCAAAATGCTCATGCTATCCAGAATCCTAGGACTAATGTTGTGTTTATGATTTTTAATATTTTAGTTAAAATGGCATGTTTTAACAAGATTTCTTTTGGGAAAATGCTAAATAAAACTGGCACAGTTAAGACATTGTGTACACATCAAAGTTAAGGTGGCTTTAGAAACACCCACTACCAACCAAGTCATCTTTTGTCAACAGATGATGCTGAATATTGCAGGTTTGATGAAATGTGGCAAAAGACGATTGTTTAATTTGCAGTAGCACTCTTCACTTCTTCCGGCCACACATCTTGCTACCATAAGCCTTCGGGTTCGTCGTGTGGTCTGGGTTTTCAACTCTTCACTTCTAATTTAATTCTGAACAAAACCCGATATTAGGGGGATAATCAAAATCAACACTCAAAATTTTTTCTCCGAGAAGTACTCAGCTTTATTTCAACATGTTTCCGAGTGTTTTTCAAATTATTTTGTATATTAATGGTAGGGTATGGCATGAAATATAGGATAACTATAGGTTTCGAAGAAGCAATTGCCTAATAAAAAAAGTAAGTTTTATCTTTTTCTTTCTTATTGATAATATTTGATGTTTACATTATATGCAAATTATCTTGAGCCCATAGAAATAAAGTAAAATGTTGTATAACAACATTTTACATGTTCTTATAATAGTATTGAATATTAGTACAAGAACTGATGCAAAACTGACAAGTTGATTTTATTGAAGTGTATTTGAAATTTCAACACTTTAAATATATTTACTTGTTGTACCTATGTTTTGTTTTTAAGCATTGTTTGTTAAGTTTTGTATATTTTAAGAGCTTTTATTTTCTAATGCACATGAGGTAGGTAAATTCCAGTATTTGACCTAAATAATATTTTGTTTATTTTTTATGCTCAATTCTAAACTGTTTCCGACAACAAAAGTTAATAGGTTCATACAAAAATGTCAAATATTTTTTGTTGTTTAAGTTTATTCAACATTTTAAATATGTTTGCTTGTATGTCTGCATTTTTTCAAGCTACTTCCTATAGTTAGCTTTGTATATTATATTTTGTCTTGATAATATAAGTGAACAAATGGAAATTCTGTAAAATAAAATCTTTGACCATCATCATTCTATGAAAGCATAGCCGGACTCAAGGGATTATTTCCGATAAATTTGCTCAATGAATATCACAAGTTTTTACTAATTGAAATGCAGCTGTTTATTTGGTTATACATTTTTTATTTAATAAAATAGCAGAGTTTTAACAGTAAATGTAATAAGAATATACCAATAAAATAAGAAATTTGTCAAAATACAGCATACATTACATTTTAGTAGTCAACTGGCTAAAATTTAATGTATGCTGTATTATAAAGTTTATATTTTGTTTTTTACTGCATAGTTTTGAAGTAATTTTGACAGAAAATGTAATAATCGACACACTGTATATTAGGGACCTATGTTCCTTACGCACTATGCATAACCCTATTTTTTTGTACTTCAAAATTTAAGCGAAAGCTCTATATCTTTGTATTCTCAACAGATTTGGCTAAAGCAGATTACCATATCTTGGTTGTAATGAAGGTCTGGGGTGGGGGGATTATGCTTTTTTCCAGTTGTGAACCATGGAATTTACTTTTCACTTCAACAATAAATGTTAAGGAAACTCTCCCTTAAACTTGAAAATTCAAATGTTCATTTAGTGGCAAGCGCCCAATAGGCAGTTTTAGTTTAGTAGCCACTGTATCACAATTTTTTTGTAAAATCAGTAAGTGTGGTTACATATACTTAATATATATATATATATATATATATATATATAATGTGTTATATATATATAGGTATGAGGGATAAGAATTGGGGAAATAATAAACAGTTATCAAACTTTTGGACAGTTTTCTGATTAAAACAGAATAGAAGAGGGGTGATGTGGCCTAAAGTTGTTTCATTTAATCACCACAGTGCATTGTGTAATCAACCTGTGGTAACTGGCTAGTTCCTATTTTCAGGGTTATTCTAGGATAATATTGTAAACTTGCATTTTAATTTTTATAAAATTTCTCATACCCCCCACCTTCCTTTTTTAATAATAAGCCCTTCCTATTTTTATCTGCTTATCCACTGTTTTTTCCACACTTTTAGTATATATTTTTTAATTTTCTTTTTTCTTTCTCTTATTTGTTTTTATTTGTGGTGAACGTATATTTAGTTTAAGGATAAAAGAAAATATATTAAGGAAATGAAAGCAATGAAATAATTTTGGCATGAACTCGGTCATATTCTGTATCTACTTTAAATATGTTTGGTTGTATATACTTCAATTTTCAATGCATGTTTGTTTTTACATATTAAAATAGTTTTAAACCATTATTGTCTTTCTGTAGTTCTGCACATGAGGCAAGAACCCCACTTTATAAGTAGGGCTCTGAATATTTCTTTGGTAGGATTTAGTACCCATAATCTCAGATACAATGTAGAATACCATGTACATGTGAAAAATCACTGGGAAGAGTGATAATGTAACTTTGCACATTGCTTAGTCCCCTAAGCTTCCTTCTAGCTCTGATTATGCCTTACTTATTTCAGGAGTAGTCACAAATTACAAGGTGTGTTACATTATATTTTATTTACGTATAATGCAGTATCTTTTTACTAAGAAATATATATAATTATATGCAAGAAATATAAATTTATTGTAATTAATAATCTTATATATATTCTACTTTCATGTTTTTGTTTCCATTCAGTGTAAGGTTTATATAAAGTATTTTGATGAAATTAAAAATTTCTAGATGTAGTTTTAATAGATGCTTTTGTAACTAGGTAACGAAAGTACAATAGACCTCTGGTCGCTATGTTAGGCTCTCTTTAAGCCACCCACCTCTAAGTCATAAGTCAACTAGGTAAAGAACATGTTTGTGGAGGATGGTAATGAGGATATATGTGATGAGTTAATTTTTGGTTCAAACAGAGCAAAAACAGTTACGAATAATGGAATGCTCGGGGAAAAGTTTCTTGTTATAAATATGTAATAAGAAAGATTGTAATGGGTTTGAAAATGTAATATACAGCTTTGATTGCATATCCACATTTTGAACCTCGCACATTACAAATTGAATGTGTATTAAATCTTTAAATGTAAAAGTGAGTATCTAATCTGAATATGAAAAAATATATTAATTTTCATTTGTATATAGTACCATTATAAGTTGATAAAATAATACGTTCTTCACTTATTATTGACATTTATATCCTGTGAAATATCAGTAATGCTAGACATTTACCTTTGGTGAATGAAATCTAATTTTTAATCTGAATTGGAGTAATTACTGATTTAAATCAGTTTTAAGATATCAAAACTTGAAATGTTAATGGAAATAGAATATTTTTTTAAACTTAATAAAATTGTAAAGATATAAAAAAAAAATTTTCACTGCTGTCAAAAAGAATCATAAATCTACAACTTCATTAGAACACAGCATCACCTTTGTTGGGATGATGCTAATGCTGTATCTCATTTATCATGACGAAGAAGGTTCTTTATTGCTTTTGAAACCGGTTGATATTTTTTTTACAATTTTTTATGTGTTGCTAATTCTTTTTAAAGACATTTATAGCTGGGCTGCTCATAGAAATTACGAACCCACTACAAATATTTACCATGCCCCCACCCTAATTATGTTGGATTTTCTCCTCTTTGTAAACTTTTTATGTTTTCTTCAGCCTCAAAAATATTGAGGTTTGGGACCTTCACTCAAGTGGTATATGCACCACCCACCTATGGGCGGCCTGTTAATAGAATGTAAAAATTATTTAAATTAAATGATATGACTAAATATTTTCACTTTTTATTTTTGATTTATGTGATGAAAAGGATATAAGCAAATTAGACATCATTTCATACTCAAAGTCTTTATAAGCAAGATAGAAAAATACAAATTTTTTGTTAATTAAAAAAATATTTAACTTCTTATTTTTATTTTAAATTAACAAATTTGCCATTTAAATATTTTGATTTAAAAAATATGTTTGGATGTTTTTATTAACAATCCATTGTTAAAATTGCATGACAAATGTCGAAAATATATTTAAAGCAAATAAAATAACATTGATATTGAATTCACGAATACGTTAGCTACAGCTGTGCTATCATCCACTGTCTGCATAAAGGGAATTTATTTTAACATTTGATGTAATTTACAGAAAATTATGAAATAGATTAGGTGTAAAGAAAGCATAAAAATTTATTTTCTTGGTGAAACACATATGAACCATTTGGTGAGAAAACAAAATAGAAGTAGGCCTATACACTATTTAAGAGAAAGTCCAGTGAGGACTTACATTCTCTATATATATTTTTACTTTCCCCCCTCTCTCTCTCTCTGCAATACTCCTGCAATAATAATGTATAGGGAACATATTGGAATCGTGCCGAAAATCGCAACTCGAGTTTTCAACGGATTTACACGTTTCAGGATATCTAGAACACGAAAAAACTATTTTTAGCATGACGTTTGTGTGTGTCTGTCTGTCTGTGTAATGCATGTATCCACTCTAACTCAAAAACAAATCGACCGAATTTCATAAAATTTGGTAGGTAAGTAACTTGTGTATGACCTTGGTACTGATTAGTTTTGGGTAAGATTCGGGGTAAAAGAATCCGGCTTTTATTTCGAAATGGCCCTCAAAATTCGTCAAAATCTGAAATAAAAGATTACGTATGCTCAAATATGTCAATTAAATGCTTGTTTCACAAGTAACTTTTGGTGATGAAAAAATAAAGATCGACCCCATTACTCTAGGACTAGCCGTTCTCTAGATATTTTAGTTTTTTCACATTTTTGCTGCACTGGTTTGGAGAATAAGTCCAGTTACCAAATGAAAACGAAAGCTTATTTAAAAGTGCAAATTTAGTGTCATTTCAATTAATTATGCGTGCTCTTTAATGCAATTAAACTCAATTTAACGAATTATTAATGAAATGAAGTGGAAATGACTTTGAGTCTGCAGAGAAAGTCATGTGCTGCTCACATCAGATTTTGTAATTCACTAATAAAGCTTTACCGAATACGATAAGAGGTCTTTCCAAATGAGTTTCCACTCGACTTTTTATATATATTTACTAATATTCCATATTATTTACCCTGTCCATATAATGAAAAAGATGTCTGTTTGTGCAGTCTGTAGCGGAAAAATCTAATCTCCGTACGGCAATGAAATTAGATACAGAGATACCTCGACTCCTGAGAAAAAACGCCTAATAAAGATTTTTTTTTTATCGGATCGAGTGCAGCCCCATGAGTTCGCGCAGCGATCGACTACGTTTTTAGAAAAATTGGATGAATGAATTTAATTAATTCTTGCTTTAAATCTCGAGCAACGTCGGATACATTTTCTGCGTGGTCGAGAGCTACTGCAAGGATGCTGTTCTAATCAAGCTCTATTAGAAAAGCGCAGCGGTCATGGTGTAAATTTAATCAAAGTTTTGCATCTTAAATTCCGAGCAACGTCGTTTATTTGTTTGAGACCCAAACCGTCCGACCTACCAGAAAGGTGTAAGGTAACCAATTGGACGACAGGGAAGTGCCACCCAATTTAGACCGGAACCCAGTGGGGGAGGCAACCACAGGGACTGTACCCTCCTTCCCCCCTACCACCAACCTCTCGGAAGAACTTTCGGACCCACATGTTTAACGTGATCGTACTCCGCATGAACACGGCGGCAGTTGTGGCAGCGTGCAAATCCAGCGCGCAAACCACCGGGCTACCGCACCCGAAATGTGCCAACAGCACGCGGTGTTTCCAGGTGGTCACCCACCCAAGTACTAACCGCGCCCGATGCTGCTTGACTTCGGTGATCTAACGAGAATCGGTGTTTTCGGCACGGTAGGGCCGTTGGCGGCCCGAGCAACGTCGTGTACATTTTCTAGTATATATACAAGTTTCCTCGATTTTATGAAATTTAAAACTTAAATTACTTTTTAAAGGCGAAAATTTTTTAATTTACGTCCTATATTCTGTAAATGCACTTTATTTGGGACTTCTTATTACTAGTATATATTTTGATAAACTCGTGTATTGCCCATTTTTCCTTCTTCAACATCTTTGACGGTCTCGTTCTCAGCTCCCAGATCATGTAGGGAGCTAAGACTCGACACACAGTTCATCTCGCCGAACAGTTTTATTTATTAAATGTTCAAGGCATTGCGTTGCATCGTTACGTCATTTACGTATGTCATAACAATGTCCCCCTCTTTTCATGTTTTTTTTTTCTTTGCAAATTGCTGCTTAGAGTTTTCAGATGAAATGTTATTTTGCTTATTACGCATCGATCTTATCTATGTATAATACTGCATAGATTTGAAAGCAGATTACGTAAAAAAAACTAAAGTATATGCTATAATATAATTAATGAAATATATACTATAATATAATTAATGCATAATATTGTGATGGTTTCGAATTCGAGTTTTCGGTTGATTTACATGTTTTAAATATCCCTGAGCTCGTTTTTGAAGCGATGTATAAACCTTCCATGGGCGAGCGATATTTCACAAACGAGTTGAAAAGAGTTATTTAAATGAAATTCGGTACGATTATTACAAATGGTGAATAACGCAATAACAGGATATTATATAATATTAAATAAATAATTATTTTTATATCATTAGAAAACACATGTATGTAGAAAATGCATGCTTATTCAAGCAAAACATTAGGGTTATATCTACATATTGCCCCGTAGATATATCTAGATTTTGTCTAGCTTATACAATAGCTAGTTTTTGTCTAGCTTATATATAGCTAGTTTTTGTCTAGCTTATATATAGCTAGTTTTTGTCTAGCTTATTGCCCCATAGATATATCTTTCTAAATACCTTGGATATATCCCATACATTCTTTATGGAAAATGGAAATGGGGTGGAAAATCTAAAATTCAAATAATTTGTGATCTAATAGTGCAAATTACAAAATATTTGATTTAGTTCTGGGTTTTTTTTTTACTTAATATCATGACAAAATAAGATTTCATAGCGATGCAAGCATTTGTTTTTAGCTTAGTGTTCATATCTCAGAGACACACACGCACACATGGATATCGAAAAGTGTTCGAAATGTGTTCAGGTGGTCTTAAAACGTGCTCTCCCTCAAATTATCAAATTTAAGAATTTTTGAGTAAATAATACTTACTACATGCAACATCATACTATTATATACCATAAGAAAAAAATCTGATGTGGGCAACACATGACTTTCCTTATATAATGAAATGAATTTACTACTTTTACAGTAAAATAAATAGGTTTTTCTTCTAGTAGATACTAATATCCTTTCCAAGATATTGAATTTTCGACAATTAGTCGCGATTTTCATTGATTTATCGTCATTTTTATCCATTTGGCGAGATTTTCGTTAATTTGGCAACATTTCAAAAAGTCGCCAAGTTGGCGACATTCCGCCAATTTCGTCGCCAAAATCTCGCCAAGCGTTATGGACGAAGAAATCAGTTATATATATATATATATATAACTTATTGAATTTTCCACATATATTATATAGCTATTATTATTATATATTTATATATTATATAACTTATTAAATATTGAATTTTCCACAATTAGTCGTCATTTTCATTGATTTAGCGTCATTTTTATCCATTTGGCGAGATTTTCGTTAATTTGGTAACATTTCAAAAAGTCGCCAAGTTGGCGACATTCCGCCAATTTCGTCGCCAAACGTTATGGACGAAGAAATAAGTTATTCTTACAGCAGATAAATTGGCGTTCAAATGCAAAAGTATTACTCAAAGTATCTTTTTTCATGAATGGAACGAGCTAGATCCGCGAGAATGATGTCACCCAATTTATCGCATGATATTATATATGAAAAGTGAACATGTTTCTCAATAGGGAATTTTTTTTTTCTATTTTATATGACTTTTTGATAATTTTTTTGAAAAATGTGCAATATCTCGAGAACGAAATGTTAGCGTTCTAAAATTTATGTCAATCGTTTTCTAATGAAAAATTACATTAAAAATGTCTATTTACGTAAATTTATTATTGGTTTTGATTTTTTGACGATTTTTTCAAAATTTCATTCGAAAATTTAGGGGGGGGGTTCTGAACATTCGATTGTGTATAAAAACAATAGGCTTCCAGTGTTTACAGATTGTGATTTTTGTACCAAATTTGGTCCGAATCGGTCCATTCGTTCGTCAGTTATCGTCTCCACAGACCCACTGACATACACACACACAGACATCACTTCAAAAATGTTTGATTCGTGATCAGGGATGCTTGAAACGTGCTCTCCCGTCGAAAACTCGAATTCGAATTTTCGACCCCGTCACAATACTTTTCTTATACATTATACAACTTACGTATAAGGAAAGTAATAAGCTTACCAAATTTCGAGAAATTCACTTGATCATTTTGAGATATCGCTTTTTTAGGAAAAGCAAAATTTCAAATATCTGGAGAACTATTTATAAAACTACTCATACATAAAGCAATACTATTCATACTACTTTAAAAAGTAAAAAAATAAGTAATTTTAAGGAATTTCTTAGGACCTAAAACACTTTTTAATTTGTATTAAAATAATAAAATATGTCTGCTTAGAATTTTTGGCACTTAAATTCGCGATATATCCGGCGAAGCACTCACTCACCTTCACAATATTTTGGGAAAAAACATTAAAATTCATTAATTTTGAGTAATGATTCTAAAATTCACAATTTTAAAGAAAAGCGTTAACATTTGCAATTTTAAAAAAATGCCCAAATGTATATTTTTATTTAAAATCGCTAAAAGTAGCAATTCTATTTAAAAACTTTAAAACTTGTAATTTTAAGAAAAGCTAAAATGTAAGAAAATGTGTAAAATTAAAAGTACTTCCATTCGCGAATGTCCCAGAGAACTGCGCTGATTCTAATGTTACATAAAAAAAGAAAGAAAATATTTTGTCTGGCCTTACATTACTATCTTTTACAGTGACTGTACCTCTACTGAAAAAATTAAGTGCTTACGTGTTGCAACCACAGCTGCTGCTCGATAGTTTTGAGGAAGCAGTTCTAGTATTTATCAACAATCTTAGTCGCGGGAGAATCCTAGACGCGGGAAATTAAAGAATACCTTTTATCATTGAGTATGCGGTAGAAGTCTCAAGCTTTGTTTTTAACGTTTTATTTGGAACGCTCCGACCGGTTATATTCATTGAGAAAATTTTAAATTAATTTTAAGGGACGCGACAGCCCAGTGGTTAGTGCGCGTGATTTGCACTCGGTTGGCCCGGGTTCGATTGCCGCCACTGCCAAAACTGTCGCCGTGTTTTCACGCGGAATACTATCACGTTAAACATGTGGGTCCATAAGTCCTTCCAAGAGGTTGGTGGTAGGGGAAGGAGGGTACGGTCCCTGTGGATGCCTCCTCCACTGGGTTCCGGTCTAAATTGAGTGGCACTTTCCGGCAGTCCAAACAGATACCTTATACCTTTCTGGTAGGTCGGACGGTCTGGGTGGAAGAAGAAGAAATTAATTTTAATTAAGTATATTAAATTACTGTGTTTATTTCAGTTACGTAGATATACATGCTTAAAAACAAACTTTTATCTCAATTCTTCATAGAAAATTTCCCCACATTCGTGTTTTTAACACATTTGAATACAAATCATATCGGGCTGAGACTCATTAGTCTTCGGGTCGGGTCGGATCGTGAATTTATACGTTTTAGATTCGGGCTGAGTTTAAACACTAGCATTTCGGGTCTGTCCGGGTGAAAATCTGGATTTCGGCCTTGCAGACCGCTTATGTACGGATACGGATAAATAAATATAGATGAACACCGAAAACCTAAAATAGACTGAAAAAATCGTATCCGAGAACGGCTCGAGATGACTTCTGAACAATGTTGTTCATTAATTTCAGATTAAAAATATTTACAAAACATTCATTCATTTGACAATAGTGAGTTTTTTCGATGTTTTATGAATTTTCTTATTTTGGATCAAAAACGGGATATATCGCGAGAACGGCGTATGTGTGCATCTTGTAAATGATAGTATTCGCATTTATATAAATATCCACATAAATATAGGAATTTTTGTAATATTTTATAACGTAATTATGTTTCTATAACATTTTTATCGATTTTCGGAATGAAAAGTTCGTTATGTCGTGAACCTATACCGACGCATCTCATTCTCAATTTATATATATAACAGCTGAAGTTATTTTTTATGTATCTATTATTTTTACTTTCCTTATATACATAGTATAACGTATAAGGAAAGTTATTGTGACTTAGTCGAAAATTCGAATTCGAGTTTTCGACTGGAGAGCACGTTTTAAGCATCCCTGAACACGAATCAAACGTTTTTGAGGCGATGTCTGTGTGTATGTGAAAGGATGTGTGTGTTAGTGAGTCTGTGGTGACCATAACTGACGAATGAATGCACCGATCCGAATGAAATTTGATACAAGAATTACAATCCGTGAATTCTGGAAGCCTATTGTTTTTACATGCAATCGAATGTCCAGAACCCACCTAAAATGTTAAATAAAATTTTGAAAAATCATCAAAAAATTAAAACATTCAATAAAGTTGCCTAAATAATCATTTCTTATGTAATTTTTCATTAGAAAACGATTGACAAACTTTAGAATGCTAGCATGAACCGTTCTCGAGATATTGCACATTTTAAAAATAAATTTATCAAAAAATCACATAAAATTCATAAAAAGTATTAACTATTGTGAAATATATTCACTCTTCATATGTAATATTATGCGATAAAATTATTATCATTATTCTCGTAGATCTAGCTCGTTCCTTCATGAGAGAAGACGCTTTGGGTAATAGCATTCTAATTTGACGCCAATAGTCGTTTATCTATTATAAGAATAACCTATTTCTGCAACCACAATGCTTGGCTAAACTTTGACAATGAATTTGGCGGAATATCGTCAACTTAGCAAGTTTTTAATTTTGCCAGATAGACGAAAATATCGCCAAATTGATAAAAATGTCACCAAATTGATAAAAAATGGCGCTAAATCAATAAAGACTAATTGATGAATATTTAATATCTTGGAGAGAATATAAGAATCTCCTATAACAGAAGATATTTTGGTTTGTATTTGGACGCCATTAGTCGTTTATCTACTATAAGAACAGCCTATTTCACCGATCATAATGATTGAGGAAATTTTGGCGACAAATTTAGCGAATATCGCCAACTTGGCGAGTCTTTTAAATGTAACCAAATTTATGCAAATGTCGCCAAATTGATAAAAAAAATGTCGCCAAATTGATAAGAATGTCGCTAAATCACTTAAAATAACAACTAATTGACGAAAATTCAATATTTTGGAAAGAACATAAGAATAACTTATTTCTCCATCTGTAACGTTTGGCGGAATTCTGGCGACGAAATTTGGAAAATATTTCTTCCCTATTAAATTCATTTGTCACATGATGTTATGAAACATGACGTACATCGGCGTTGTTTATTTATTTTGCTGTATCCAGGCCAGAACATATTTTCTGTTACTGTAGTTTCAAACAACTTGAATGTTGGGAAGAGCAATTTTTCATTTTGATTTCAGAATATCGTTGAATAAATAAGTTTTCAATTTCTTATCTAGAATTATAATTTTTCTGTATCAGGTTCTAATTTATCCATCCACATTCTTCGTAGGGCAAACTTACTACTACTTAATATGGGGGACAGGGAGATTTTCATCCGCTAATTGAGAATCTTATTTCATATGTAATTTCAAATTTTTCTCTTTCAATTTTGGTCTATTTTTGACTTTATTATTTATTTTGATCCAACCCGACCCGAATATAATAAAACATGTCCCGGTCGAGCATACCGTTAATTTAAGACCCTTGAGATTGATATAAACTTAACTTAAAACTGCTCCCCCCCCCCCCTCAAATTGAATTTCAAAATACGCCACTGCAAGTATTACAGACAGACGGGGTGTATAGATAACTATTGAGAATGAGTATAAAATTACAACATTATACAAAGTATCTTTTCTCGTGACTGGAACGACCTGGATGCTCGAGAATGATGTTAACAAAATTGTCGTATAATATTGTATATATACATATTTCACGATAGTTAATACGTTTTAATCTTTATTTTTGATAAATTCATTTGAAAGCGTGCACTATCGAGAGAACTGAATAAAAAATTACATACGAAATGATCATTAACATAACGTTATTGAAAGTTATGATTCTTTTAATGATATTCAAAATTTAAATCAAAAATTTGAGGATCTTGCTTAAAACTAATAGGGTTCCAGTATTTACCGATTGTAATACTATATAATAAAAGAAGTAAATGAATTTGAGCCAATAGAGTAAGTCATATGGTGCACACATCAGATTTTTTACTCTGCCTACATAATGTATACGGAAAGTATTGTGGCTGTGTCGAAAATTCGAATTCAAGTTTTCGATGGAATACGTTTCATGCATCGAACGTTTTCGAGACAATGTCTATACGTATTTTCGTGGAAACGATATCTTGACAAACGAATTGGGCGTTTCAAACGTAATTTTTCGCGATTATTAGTGAATGGATGTGGATCCCTATTAATTTCTTCGTTTGGTCGAACGTTCGGAAGACACCCAAATTTTCGAATGAATTTTTGAAAAAAATCTGTACATTCAATATTGTTAAATAAATTATTATTTTATACGCAATTTTTATTATAAAATGAATGATATACAAGCTTTAGAACGCTATCTGGGACCGTTCCCGACATATTGCATGTTTTTACAAATACATTTAGCTGAAAAATTGAACGGTAGTAAGTCAAATGTATGTCAACGGTAGTAAGTCAACTAAGTATTCTAAAAAAAAATAATAAAAGCACGGGGGAATAAACGAATTTACGTCTAGCTGTAGAAGAACTCTCATGCAGACCAACCCGTGTCCTTGAATAAGGAATGCAGGAAATGGGGTGGTTATTTTTTTCTTTTAGGGGGGTGGGGAGTGCTCCACATGTACTTTGTTGCCTAGAGGCTTCGAAAAGCAATCAAGATTCTAGCTCTTTGTCTAGAGGTCAAAACTGACCTCTCGCTTATCTCCCGTAGGATAGAGAAATTTGGAAGTAATATGAATGAATTTGCATCTACATCTACACATGATTATAAGCTAATTTGTGGAAAGCGATCACAGGCCCTGTTGTGGCCAGTGCGTCTCTGAGTCCGCTCGCTCTCTCACGCACTTTTTTTACTATTAATTAATAATTATTTACTAATGATTTTTCTTCCTACCAAATACATTTGTTAGTTTCCGTATTTGATTCTAAAATGTAATAGTTCTAATAGATGCAAAATGTAGGCCCTAGCATGGTTTTTATTTCTAAGCGACATTTTGTACTGCACAAG
This sequence comes from Amaurobius ferox, assembly GCA_951213105.1. Classification (NCBI taxonomy): domain Eukaryota; kingdom Metazoa; phylum Arthropoda; class Arachnida; order Araneae; family Amaurobiidae; genus Amaurobius; species Amaurobius ferox. The sequence goes on along the minus strand of OX578146.1, from coordinate 72,225,367 downwards.
CCAGCATTATTAGCAACAAAAGAAGTGTTACTTTTAAAAATGACTATTAAAATAACTAATAAATTTAACTATAAAGACTGACTGTCATTATTATTATTTTTTTTACTTTACATTTTCACTAGTCCTTTAAAAAAATCTAATGTGGACAGCACATGACTTTCTCTGCAAACTCAAATTCATTTTCTCTTTATTTCTTTAATAATTCTTTAAATTGAGTTTCATTGCACAAAATAACACTGAATGTGCACTTTTAAATCAATTTTTACTTTCCCTGCAATACATGGTAATGTATAGGGAAAGTATTGGAATCATGTCGAAAATCGCAACTCGAGTTTTCGACGGATTTACACGTTTCGAGACCTCTAGAATACGAAAAAACTATTTTTAGCGTGACGTCTGTGTGTGTGTCTGTTTGTGGTACGATTCGTAAAAGCAGAACCGGCCTTTTTTTGCGAAATGGCCCGTAAAAATTTCATTTATCCGCTCTAGCTAAAATACTAATTTACCAAATTACACAAAATTTGGTAGATAAGTTACTTGTTGGATACTCGGGTGCTGATTAGAATTTGGTACGATTCGAAAAAGAAGAACTCTCCTTATTTTACGAAATGGCCCACAAAAATTTCATGTATGCACTCTAGCTAAAATACTAATTGACCAAATTTCACAAAATTTGGTAGATAAGTTACTTGATAGATACTCTGGTGCTGATTAGATTTTGGTACGATTTGGAAAAGAACAGCCTGCCTTTTTTTACAAAATGGCCCGCCAAAATCTGAAAAAAAAGACTAAGTAGTGTATGCTGAAATGTATCAATTAAATTCTTATTTTACTCGCAATTTTTGAAGAGGAAAATAATATAACACACTCCATTATACTTTTGGACTAACCGTTCTCAAGCTATTTGAGATTTCTGGCATTTTTGTTATGCCGATTTCGGAAAAAAGTCAAATTACCAATAAAAACAAAAATTGAATTAAAAATGCAAATTTAGTGTTATTTGGTTCAATTAAACTCAATCTAATGAATAATTAAAAAAATAAAGAAAATATGAATTTGAGTCGGCAGGGAAAATCATGTGCTGCCCACATCAGATTTTTACTGTTCCTGCAATACATGGTAATGTATAGGAAAAGTATTGGAATCATGCCGAAAATCGCAACTCGAGTTTTCGACGGATTTACGCGTTTCGAGACCTCTAGAATACGAAAAAACTATTTTTAGCTTGACGTCTTTGTGTGTGTCTGTCTGTGTCTGTGCAATGTATGTATACACTCTAACTCAAAAACTAATAGGCCGAATTTCATAAAATTTGCTAGGTAAGTCATTTAGGTGTGACCCTGGTGCTGATTATAGATTTTAGTACGATTCGGAATAAAAAAAACCCTCCTTTTCTGCGAAATGGCCCGTAAAAAATGCCTGTATCCACTCTAACTGAAAAACTAATGGACCGAATTTCACAAAATTCGGGTGATAAGTCGCTTGTGGGTTACTCTGGTGTTGATTAGATTTTGGTAAGATTCGGAATAAAATAACCTGCCTTTTTTTTGCAAAATGGCCCCCTAAAATCGTCAAAATCTAAAATAAAAAACTACGTATGTTCAAATATATCCATTGAATGCTAGTCTTATACGTAATTTTTAACGTAGAAAAGAATAAGTCCAACCCCATTACACCAGGACATAGCCGTTCTCGGGATATTTTAGTTTTTTCGTATTTTCTCTACGCTACCTTTGAAAATAAGTCCAGTTACTAAATGAGAACGAAAATTGAATTAAAAGTGAATTAAACTAAAATAAAGAGAACATGGATATAAGTCTGTAGGGAAAGTCATGTGCTGCCCACATCAGATTTTTGTTTCTATTTGGTAATTGGACATTTTTTCAAAGGCTGCGTAACAAAAATACGAAAAAACTCAAATATTTCGAGGATGGTTAGTCTAGAATAATGAAGTTGGGCTTATTCTTTTCCTCGTTAAAAATTACGTATAAAGCAAGCATTTAATTGATATATTTGAGCATACGCAGTCTTTTTAGATTTTAGCGATTTTTGCGGGCCATTTCGTAAAAAAAGAAGGTTCTTCTTTTTCGAATCGTATCAAAATTTAATCAGCACCAAGGTTTTCCACAAGTGACTTATCTTACCAAATTTTGTGAAATTTAGTAAATTAGATTTTTAGCTATAGTATAGACACATAAGATTTTTGCGGGCCATTTCGCAAAAAAGGCGGGTTCTTTTATCCCGAATCGTACCAAAACTAATCAGCAACTGGATCACAAACAAGTGACTTACCGACCAAATTTTACGAAATTTGATCCGTTAGTTTTTGAGTTAGATTGAATACATACATTGCTCAAACACACACACAGACGTCACTCTGAAAAAAAGTTTTCGTATTCTAGATGTCCCCAAACGTGTAGATCCGTCGAAAACTCGAGTTGCAATTTTCGGCATGATTCCAATAATTCCTTATACATTACCATGTTTTCTAGGGAAAGTAAAAAGTGTAACTAGGGGCACGCACGAAATAGGAGATCCAGATTTGTGTGTGTGTGTGTGGGGGGGGGGGGGGGGGGGTAAGTTTTAGTACAATCTCGCACTCTTTTTATGTAAGTGCAATAGCTTGATTGTAATAAGAATTAATAACAGTTAAATAATTTTTCACAGAAATATTCAACATTGAAGCATTTACTTAATCACACTGGGAAATAAACAAAAATAAAAAACTGCATAAATGACTATTTTTATATTTTCCATACAGTAACTTCATTTGCCGTGGGTATCTTATCTTCCTTGCATATTCATCTACCACTTCTTCTGGATTGATTAATACTGATCTATGGATGTACAAAAATACAACTAACAAACCTAAAATGAATGAGTGTTGTGTACTATAGTGGGTAAGACATCATACAATATAAAACAAAATGCTATTTTATCTAGTTGTTGTTGTTGAGACCCAGACCGTCCGACCTACCAGAAAATTTGTTTTTTTGGAAGAGAGTACGGAAATGATGTTTCGGTAGCATTTGTCGGTCAGTCCATCCATTCTACTTAGTAACACATTTAACGAATTTTTTTAATATCACCAAATTGATAAAAAATATTTGTAAATCCATAAAAATATCATGAAATTGATAAATTAAAACGCTTAAATTAAATTAATTGTGTTTTGTTAGGGGATAGTATTGTTGTTGTTGAAACCCAGACCGTCCGACCTACCAGAAAGGTGCAAGGTAACTGTTTGGACGGCCGGGAAGTGGCACCCAATTTAGACCGGAATCCAGTGGGGGCTATTTTATCTAGTGTAAGAAGATTTCATCTGGAGGGAGGGGAGATAATTAAGTAATTTATGCATTTTTACTTTCACTGCAATACATGGTAATATATAAGGAAAGTGTTGAAACCATGTCGAAAATCGTAACTCGAGTTTTCGACGGATCTATACGTTTCGGGATCTCTAGAATACGAAAAAACTATTTTTAGCGTAACGTCTGTGTCTGTGCAGTGTATGTATCCACTCCAGTGTATGTATCCTCCAACTAAAAAACTAATAAACCAAATTTAATAAAATTTGGTAGGTAAGGTACTTGTGTGTGAACCTGGTGTTGATTAGACTGTAGCTCGATTCGGGATAAAAGAACCCGCCCTTTTTTTCCCCTCTGCAAAAATCTGATGTATCTACTTTAGCTAAAAAACTAATTGACCACATTGCACAAAATTCGGTAGATAAGTCACTTATAGCTTACCCTGGTGCTGATTAAATTTTGGTATGATTCGGGAAAAGGAACTTGCCTTATTTTGCGAAATGGCCCTCGAAAATAGTATGTGCCCACTTTAGCTGACAAACTATTTGACCCAATTACACAAAATTTGTTAGATAAGTAGCTTGTGGGATACTGTGGTGCTGGTAACATTTTGGTACGATTCGAAGAGAGAAAAAAAAAGAATCTGCCTATGTTTGTCTGCTATTCTAAAATATACGATCTAAAATAAAATACGACATATGCTCAAATGTATCAATTTAACGCTTGCTTTACACGTAATTTTTGACGAATAAAGGAAGAAGATCTACCCCATTACTCTAAAGTGAACCATTCTCGAGATATTTAAATTTTTAATTTTGAGGAAATGAAGACTATTTTCACTGTAGTTAAAAAACTATTTAATAAATTTTTGTAAAATTTTGTAGTTAAGTCCCCTGATGGGTATCCTGATGCTGATTCGATTTTGATACAATTCGAAAAAGTATAACTGACTCTTTTATGCGAAATGGCCCGCAAAGATCGTGGAAATCTGAAATAAATGACAAAAATTGTTGAAATATATTAAGTACTTGTTCTTCAGGTAAATTTTGACAACTGAGCAAATAAGACTGATCTCATGACTGTAGGATAAACCGTTCTCAAGATTTTTTTTCTTTGGAATTTTGTGGAGCTCAAGAATTTAAAGTGAATTAATTTGCCAAATGAAACGAAGATGCAATAAAAATGAAAATTGGGTATAATATCAGAAAAGTACCCATGTTATTTTCTGTAATTAAACTCAATGTAATGCATAATGAAATAAAAAATTACAAAGTGAATTTGAATCTGCAAGGAAAGTCATGTGTTGTTCACAGATTTTTTAAAATAAACTAAGTCATAAGCATGATATTTAGACATAATACTTGTGGATAGCCTTCTTTTAACGTGCAAGCTGTCTGAAAATCTATAACCCCCTTACAGTCACTTAATGATTGAAATAGTTATATCAAAATTCAGATGAATCCAGTAATGTCGACAGATTTTTTTTCACTATCTGTGTGTCAGTGGTTTTGGTGTGTGTGTGTGTGGGGGGGGGGGGGGGGCAAGGTATTTAGAAAGGTATTCACTGTGTGGTGGGTGGGGGAGACCAAGTATTTTGTTTCCCATTTATCTATCATTTTTCCGAACATCAGTGGGGTTCCTGGCTACACCACTGTTTGGATCTCTCAATTTGTTCGAGATATATCGTGCCCACAGAACTTCACATCCTGCGAGATAACTTCTTAAATATTTATTCCATTATTTTCTATTCCCCCCCCCCCCCCCTTTATAGTTCTGCATCCTTCTCCCCTGAACAAAAAATCGATTTTTCCTGCGATTTCTCTGACATTTTACTCCACTTTCAAATTCCCGATTTCCAGAGTGCGCAAGAACCTTGAAAAAAAGAATTCGCGGAGTCCAACAATCTGGTTCCTCCTTCTTTCCCCCCAACGTCTAACACGTTACTCAAACTCACCAATGAAAGAAAATAAACCCTAGCTTTCCCACCAGCGTCATGCTGCATCTCCCTTCGAGGGGGGGAGGGGGAATCTATTTTTAGAATAGGATCGGCCACGTTAGTGAGAGCACGAAATACTATATAATATTAGTCTGTGAGTGAGAGAAACCGAAAATAAACATTCATCGCATGGACTCGTTACAAAACAAATGGGAAAACCCGTGTGGAAATATTTTCATCACTTATTAAAATATACTCTCGATCTCAACTGATTAAATTATTATTTTTTTAGGAAATTAATGAAAATTTTAGGAAAATGAATATTTTAGGAAATTAAGAAACTCAGAAAAAAATAAGAAATTTTAGGAAAAATGCGATCCCTGTATCATACCCATAGACAGTGACAGAACTTCATCCTGCCTTCACTTGCGAGTGCGACAGTCTAGACTTAGCCCTTACTAACTATAACTTTCTAAATATTTAGTCCACAATTTTCTCTTTATTCCCTCCGTAGATCTGTACCCCTTGCTCAAATAGATAAAGTTAAATAAAATAATTTTTGAAAATACAAATGAAATAAGAAATTTATAAAGAAATCTTCATAGGTTGGCAAGTAGTGTAATTTGCACAGTAATGACTGATATGGATTCAGTATTAAATTCTGGAGTGGAATGGGATAATTGACTAAGGATTTCCACTTCCTGTTATGCAGATGCCAATTTAGATTCAAAATTGTACATTTTTTTTGCAACATCTATTTTTCAAGACCATCTACAAATAGCATAGATGACCACTGATATGGATGTAGCATCAATTTCAGAGAGGATAGAGGATTCACTAAAAATTTCCACTTTCGATTTAAAATCCCCCCCTCCCATGAAACACTTAATTGACTAGAGATAGAGCTTAGATGATGACTCATGGATTTAGCATCAAACTCCATGGGGGAAAGAGGTTTACTAAGGATTTCCACTTTTTTCTTTTTGACACATCTGTTTTTCAGAATTGGGTTAGATGATGACCGATATTAATTCACTATCAAATTTTAAATGGGTAGAGGGACTCACTAAGAATTTCAAATTCAAGTTAAAATGTTCCTTGAAGCATCTATTTCTTAGAATTGGCTATAAATGGAACTTAGATGATGCCTAATATTGATTCAAATTGAAACTTCAGAGAGAGTACGAGGGTTCACTAATGATTTCCACTAGCGGTTTTCACAAAAAAATGTATAACTGTACGAAATAAATGTGCGAATGAATATAACAATTTTTAATAGTTTCGTCAAAAATGGAGTGTACACAGCACTTGCTACAATATGAAAGCTTCTTCATAAATGTCTTGTTAAAACTCTTTCTGTTTATGTAAATGTACTAAATGTGATGTTTAAGAGATTTGAGTGGAGCCTTACACTCTGGACATTTTTCATTTCATATCAAAGACCATGCAATATCTTGAAAACAACATTATCACTCACTTTTAAATAAAACAAAATATATATATATATATTTTATCCTACGTCGGGGCGGAGACCAAATAGGCCATGAGCCCTCTGGCAGCTCAATAAAAACCAGTCTTGTTATAAAAGTAAAACAAATATGTATGACTCACTGCTTTTATTATTGTTTATAAAAATTATTTTTTTTTTGTAATCATTTCTAATTTTAAATTTTTGAGAAACTAATAATTGAAAAATTATGACTGTGTTTTATGTCAGATCTACCTGAAAGTCCTCTTACTCTCGCTACTTGATTGAAATGACTATCGAAATTCATCTTAATTTCTCAATTTATTTAAAAAATATTGTGCCAACAGCCATTCGGAAATGCAAAATAATCACATTCATACAAAATTATTCTTCTCCTGATAATGAGGCTAGTTCATTCTTAAATATACCTTTTTTTTTTAAAGATAAAACTGAAAGGAACAAATAATGACCCACAAAGGGCTCTAGTATCAATGATGATCATTATTTAGTTTATATATATATATATGCGTGTGTACTATTTTGACAGAAATGGCGCGTTTGGAATGCTCCTCGGACAACATAATTTAAAAAATACCAGGCAAAAGAAATTGTTTGTCATTAATGTTATTATATTTATGTGAGTATACATATATTTCTATTTATTAACAAAAATATTCATATTCGGTGTACGGTCATGAATCTCTGCAACTAGCAGAAATAGTACACATTACCTAGTATTTTAAAATGCTGGGTTAGACAGACAGCATTATAAATACATCATTTGTTCCAAAATCGATTTTGTTAGATAAGAGAAAATAGTCAACAAAATTTCCTTGAAGAAAGCAGGCATATGTCAGTTAGGTGATGACAATTGTTTCAACTCTGTATTGTAGTCACTAGAATAAGTGTGCAAAGATTCCGACTTCTAGGTCAACAGAGGAGGGTTTAAAAGTACTTATTAGTTTTTATTATAGTTACAACTAGTATAGCATCTCTTAGACAAGGAAAATAACACTCATAAAAAATGAAGTTGGAACTTTTTTTCATATTTTATTTTGTTTAAAAATATATAACACTTAGCACTGAAAACAGTTGTTAATCAAAAATTGGATCAGTTAGGTTCTGCCCTGTTGTCAATACAATAAATATGCAAAGTTTCAACTTTCTAGACTCTTGGTGTAATGTGCTTCTAGTGGGTCTTGTAAGGCATAAAAATTAAAATTATTTTCTACTCCCTGTGTGATTCCATGCAGTGAAAGATAGTATAAGTGTGTAAAGATTCAACCTTCTAGGTTACCAGTGAGCTTTTGGAGGTTATGGAAAGACTTTAACAAAAAATAAAACTCATATTTTGTCACAGGAATGTGTGCGTATGTGTGGAGAATGACAAATATCCTGCTTCGTTAAGTTTTGTCTCATAATTAATACTATAAGTGTGCAAAGATTCAGTCTTCTAGGTTACCAAGGGCCTTCTGGAAGGTCTTCAAAAAAGATAAACTTTCAAATTACAATAGTTTTGGTCACATATTTTAATCATAAAGTAAAGCATTTAACTTTTTATATGGGCCTTTTACAAAAGAAGCATTTTTAATTAGCAAATTGTTCTTTATGCAAAGATGTTTTGAAAAAAATCTAGGTTTTGGTTTTCTAATATAAGAAATCTGACGTGAACAATAGTCAAAGTTATAGGACTTAAGACTACTTTCATCAGATCAAATGAAATGGTTAAAACACAGATTTTAGTCTTACAAAAATTGAATTTTATTAGGTAAAATTTGCATTCAAAAACATGAATATCTATCTTTAGCAAAAGTTTTGTTTAGTCCTCTATTACACACAAAAAACTTTAATGATATCTTTAATATGATAATGAAAACTTTTATTTAATGATAATTAAATTATTTTATGATATTAATTTTATTTTATGGTAATGAAAACTTTTATTTGATGACAATGGAACTTTTCTTGTTTAACTAATTTTGATATAGAAAATATTTTTATAATTGGCAATTATTTTAAGGGTTCATATTCAAACTTGACAATGAAATTCACTCAGTCTTCAGAAGAATTTTAGCAAACTTCCATAGCCTGAATAACAATTATCTACTCACAACATTTTGTAGTATAATAGTTTTATTTAGTGAAATTAATAACACAAAAATTAAAATGTAAATATAGCCAATTTAATGATAAAACACAAAATCAAATTTTGCAAATCAAAACTTTAGTTTTAATTGCAATAATGTAAAGAATCTTTAGAAAAAAAATTAATTGTAGCAATAATCAAAACATCAAATGCTAACTAGACAAAAGTTAATATTTGTTTAGGTTTTCATTAATTCTTTTTCTTTCATTAGATTATTTGCTAAAACATACAAATGGCATCTAACACAATTTTGTATTACTCCCCTCCCCCCCCATGTTATCTAGAAAAAATAACAAATGTTATTGTTATAACAAAATAATGATTACAATTAAGGGTTAAAAAAATCACATTAAAGGTTACAAAAAATAAGAAAACAAAATTCAAGGGTAAATATTATATTTAATACACTTAAAACACAACTCCAATGGCTTTCATTTATATGTCATAACAATATAAAGATTACAAATTTAAATTTTTGTGAATATTATGTAGAATGGAGAATTTTTGACCCTGATGAAGATAGACATGGTACATATAGGATAAAATTATAAAAATTCTACTTAAATTAAGTTTGAACAGATAAAAAACAAATTGTATCTTGGAATTAGAAAACTATTTGAAAATGAAAATAAATTCCTTTAAAAAGAATTTATATTTTAATGAAATGTTTTGCTTAAAATGACATATTTGATTAATATCAGGATTGAAGGTCAATAAAAAGTAATGCACTGATCCATATTTGCTATACATATGTGTAGCAAATATTATACACTTGCTATACTTCAATCCTCGGCTAAGGTGGTGTTTGTTCCCCAACCTGTGGTGTCAAATGCATATAAAGTTTAGCTAATTAAAAAAAAATAAATTTAACAGTTTCCTTTTTGTAAAATCAAAAATATATATTTATTTTGTAAATATATATTGCCCAAAATCAAGTAGAATAAACTAATTTGACAAATCAGAGTTTTTTCTCTCATAAATAAGACCTGATTTAAACCAATGATTTAAAAAAAAAATAAATTGATTTAAATTGTTACTCTAATCATGATTTAAATCAATGAATCCTGCTTCTAATTTATAAATGAAAATCAGAGAATATAGGTGAAATCTACTCAAATAAAACATCTGGATATCTTAATGTCTCATATTTTTAAAAAATCAGCTCCATAAAAAATCGATTTTTTAGTGAAAACTTACATGAGAAATGATTATTTATGAAACAATATTGAATGTTTTTATTTTTTGATGTTTTTTTCAACATTTTATTCGGAAATTTGGCAGTTTTCAAAATATTCGATTTCATTTAAAATCAATAGACTTTCAGTATTCACTGATTGTAATTTTTATATCAAATTCATTCAAAACACTCCATTCGTTCATGAGATATCATCTCCACAGACTCATACACACACCACCTCAAAACTGATCGATTCGAGTTCAAGGATGCTTGAAACCTAAACTTCCATTGAAAACTTGAATTTAAATTTTTGACCCAGTCACAATACTTTCCTGACACATTATACTACATATATAGGAAAAGTAAAAAACAGTTCCTTCCTTCTAGCTTAGTCATGCCTATCAAAGAAATGTCGAAGCATAGGTAGAAATTGCATGCACATTTTTATTTGGTTCTATTTCCAATAGAATATCTTCTGACATAGGTAGACTGAGAGAGATTCGTCTCTGCTGAAAATCCCAATTGGCACTTAGAGGAAACAAAACAGGAGGCTTTGCTACTGTCTGTAATAGCTCTGTATACAGGGTGTCCCAAAAAGATTGAAATGTGCTTTAATTCTTTACCTTTTGGAGATAAGTGGGCAATGCAAATTGCAAAAACGTTGAAAGTAAGGTAGGAAATAAGACTATGTTAATGAAATAGTCCTCCCATTCATTTTCAAAAAGTTACATTTTTTCAATTTTTATACGACCCCCTTAGACAAATTGGGTCAATCAGAAAATTTTTATTTTTAATGCAACAAGATCATTAAAAATGACAGCATATCTGCATCTTTAAAATTGAGCGAGTTATATTTAATTGAAAATTGAACATTGTGAATGGGGGCCATATATTGAATTAAAAATGTAAATTTGTGACATATCACAAAAAAGATAAAACTGGATGATAATACATAGGAGACATTTTTGCAAATTCCGCTTAGACTCACGATGCAATCACGGATTCTTAAGTACTTTTCACATTGAGACATGCCATTTTTTATTTGAAACAATTAAAATAAATAAGTAAACAAATGCAAGTATGTATTTGATTTTGAAATTTAATATAATTTTTCGAAATGAAGAATAGAACTCACAGATGATTTTTTCTTTCCTTTAACTTTAATTTAGCCGTTTCAAACGTTTATAGTAAAATAATTTTAAAAAACTGAAAACTGAAATTTTGACACATATTAAAGTATTTTTAATCTAAGCAATTTCCATCGTCAATTTGTTTATGATCCCTATTTTTACTGATGAAACAGCCTTTCACATGGTAAGGAAAAGTGGCATAAGTCAGATTTTTTCCTTTATCATAATTCAGTTGATTTTAAAGATACAAATATGCGGATATTTTTAATGATCTTGTTGCATCAAAAATAAAAATTTTCTGATTGACCCAATTTGTCTAAGGGGGTCATATGAAAATTAAAAAAGTGTCTCAAGTAATCTTCACGAGCAGATCTGAAGAATAAAATGTCCTGGTCTTGTTTGTAAACAAATTTACAAAATATATGAAGTGGAATAAATATATGCAAAATAAAAGTGCTAAAACTGTATATAACCTGTACTACAACTTACGAGTTTCTAAAATCTTTGTCAAAATAAAACAGATAACATAATAAATTGAAAATATTAATAATCCAGTAATCTTAAAACCTAAAGGCCGTAATTGATTCCAATAGATGCCAAAATATGTGCTAATATAACCGGGCTTTTAATGTTTGTTCTACTATTTCGTCTTTACACAGTGAAATTGATTTCATCCTTAAACTTGGTCAGGATGCCGGTTACTCTTTTGAGTTTGTTTATAAAATCTTTTCAAATATTTGCCATAATTTTATTCAACCCAATTCTAAACTCATTCCCATTAATGAATGTTTGCCGTTTAAAGCTAGTTTTCCGTGCCACCAATAAATTTTTTATCCCCTTATCAAATTCAAATTTTGTATCGAGTTTAATTTTAGACCCACTCACTGATAAATTTTGGGATAAAGAAAACTTTAAAAGCCATGCTGTGGTATATGTAGTATCCCTTCTTTTCCTAGATAATATTTATAAGTTTCATATTGGTAGCACTAAACACTAGGTTGGTATACAGTTGGCTGAACATAATAGGGATGTTAAGAAAGGTAGATAATAGACAGCTCTTGCCCAATTAGTGATTAGTGATAACTTTCAATCCCTTTTCGAAAATTCTTTTCTTTTGATCAGCTGTAATAACTCCCAGTCTATTTTACTCTATGAATTCCTTTTTATTTATCTATATCGCACCTCTATCTGCAATTTCGACCCTGTCAATGTTTTAAGTTATGCCTGGTGACTCGTTCTCGACTCCATGCAAGTCAAAACTTTACAAAGTTACCTGTAAAATATAAAATATTAAAAAAAAGAATAATAATTTTTGTTTTCTTACTTATGTATATTTGTGTTTAAACTGGATTATGACAATTTGTCTTTCTTGTATTTGTAATTTTGTAAAATTTAAATCTGTTTCTGGTGATTTTGTGTGGATGCATTAAACATGGTTAGTAGTGATGCCAATTTTGTAATATGTAAATTCAACTTGCCGGTAGTGGATGGATATAAGCATATTAGCATAATTTTTTATTTAATGCCACTGAGAAAGGGTATGATGATGAAAGCGCTCGGGCTTTTATATTATATGTACATCTGATGGATGTTTTAATAAAATGACGATTAAAATCTAATGATTTGTCATTCATTTATTATTTAAATCGATGACAATTAACACATGAATTTTAAAATTCATCGGCAAATAACTATATAACTAAATGAAAATGTTTTTAAACTTCAAATTGGATATAACAAATAAATATCTATTTTTGCATTTTGTATAAGGTGGAATGATATTCAGACTCATCTTAAAATAAATGGTATCCATTATTTTAAATCATTTGTAAAATACATCGCATACCAGATATATATATATTTGTTCCTGAAGTGAAAAATTTGGCATCAAGCAACGTAAACAGATAGGTATCAGTACAGATAATGAAGAAACAGAGCCTTTAGTGTCAAATTGCATATTATATTAAACAAGACTAATTGCTAATTGAATGTGGCAAAAGTGTCTGTATGACTCAATGTTGGTCAAATGTTCACATGCAGCTGATGATGGTGCAGGGGTACTTTGTTCAAAAAAGAAAACACTGAAAAATTTTAACGTCCAGAAAAAAAGATAAAATTATTTAGAATAAACTGGTTCAGTTCGACAAATTTTTCTTCTATTACTGAAGGAATCCATATTTATAGAATTAATATTTCAAGAATATATTTTAATGCCACGTTTTATATAAGGCTATATAATTTATGGATACGATGATTAATGCTGGAATGTTAAATCCTCATGGACCATGGCAATGTAGTATTAAACTTTTCATATATTTGGTTTAATATAATAGTATAAAAATGCATTGAAACGCTTTCAAGGGCGATAGCAGGATTCTATAAAATGTGATGAACGTATTATTGATTGATGTTTGTTATGGATATTATATTATTCTACAAGGTTCAATCCTTGGCTAAGATAGTATTGGGAGACTGTGCATCTTGATTGATTACTCTATAAAAAACGGTGCAATTTTCGATTATAGCTCTTGTTTTTCTCCCGTTGTTTAAATTTGAACTCTTTAATTAGTTGCTTCACTGTAAAATATTTAACCAATGTAGTCAAATAACTATAAATAAATTTTTCATTCTTAAATATTTTCAGATAAATAAGTAAGTGCAGCACCAGCTTGCACTTATATTTGTATCTTAGAATATTGGTGTTCATGAAGTACAATTTTGGGAACGCCGACTGCAAACTCTCCAATGTTTTCATGCAATATTACCTACTGTTAAAAAAAATGTGTATTGCACGCATTTATTACCATTTAACATAATCTGTCTGCAAGTTACATTTTAATGCATTTACTGATAAGGTGCAAAGCTTAAGAGAAATTTTCTAACGTACAGCATCCAAAACTTACAGAAAAAAAAATTTCACTTTGTATTGCCCTTATTTGACTGCTGAAACAGAGTCCAATAAATAAGCAACAGCGTTATAAGAATTACAATCTTAAGTTTTATAGGAATAGTGGAGTTGTGCTAGAAATGTATCAAATATAATACTTACCCTTATTTACATTTTTTTTCTATATTTTTGAAGTAACAAAGTGTTTTTATTTACATTCACAGCTAGGGTTGCTGTGCTACTGATCTTACGCCAATATTGTCGGGCATTGGCTGCAAAAATGACCGAAAGTTCGCCAGCCACTGTAAATCGCATTATCATATAAACGGGCAAATTACTGAATAAAATATAAAAACATTGGATTTACATGATTAAGCTAAACCCCTATTTTCTCCTGTAGTCAGAAAATGTAAAATATTCGGTGTAGGAAATAAGAAAACGGCTTTTAAAGTACTCCATTCGCTGTGCGACGCCTCTATAGCGCCATCTATTTCAGAGCTGTTGAACTAAAACTTTATAATTTTGTTTCAGTATTTTATTTATAGATAATTAATTAATTGATATTATACGAATTTTCTGACTACACAAGAAACTACATATATCATTCTATCACTCGTACAAATTCCAAAAGGATTTGCACAGCCGTTCTTTTGCGGTTATGATAATAGGAATGGCCTATACTTTAACATGGGTGGAAAACGACCGAAAACCACCTTAAGGCTAACTTATTATTCCTACTGTCTAAAATCATTGGCTTATTCATTTTGTCGAGCAAATTTCGATATGCCGAACGATTGTGCTATTGCAAGTTGCCACAATACTAGTTAATCAACTGAAAAAGTAGGTTGATAAAGTAGGATTATATTAAATTTTCTACTTTGTTTGGGTTGATTTTCTGGTGTGAAATGTCTGATGTATATCTGAAGACTAATAATAAGAAGTTATAGTCTGATGAAGATGTTTAACCATAGTAAGGTAAAAATAAATGTAATGATATAATTTGCTTGCCCGTATATTTTTCATCATGAATCAATATACAATAATGCATTTAATTTATTATTCTGAAAGTATATCAGAGTGTTGTGTTAAGCAATTAGTTTCTATACTTTTATATGTTTACATTGGATTTCGAGTTTATATAAATTCTCTATTTTGATCTAAAAAAATCTGATGTAGGCAGCACATGACTTTCCTTATATAATACAATGAATTTACTACTTTTACAGTAAAAGAAAAAAAAAGGTTATTCTCATAGTAGATACTTATGTTCTTTCCAAGATATTGAATTTTCGTCAATTAGTCGTCATTTTCATTGATTTAGCGTCATTTTTATCCATTTGGCGAGATTTTCCTTAATTTAGCAACATTTAAAAATTTCGCCAAGGTAGCGACATTCCGTCAAATTCATCGCCAAAATCTCGCCAAGCGTTATGGACGGAGAAATAAGTTATTCTTATAGCTTATAGCAGATAAATGACTATTGGCGTTCAAATACAAAAGTATTACTCAAAGTATCTGTTCTCGTGAATGGTATGAGCTAGAATCACGAGAATGATGTCACCAAATTTATCACATGATATTACATATAAAAAGTGAACATGTTTCTCAACAGTTAATATTTTTTTTTATTTATGGGAATTTTTGATACATTTATTTGAAAAATGTGCACTATCTCGAGAACGGTTCATGCTAGCATTCTAAAATTTATGTCAATCGTTTTCGATGAATATAAAAGCATAACTTAAATCGTTTACTAGTTAAGCATAAGTACATTCCCCCCTGAAAGGACATAAAACTCACAGTGTTAGCGTTTTAATCATTGCTTTGATTTTCAATTATTAGAGATAACACAATCGAAAATAACTTTATTTATATGCATTTGGAAAGAAATTACGCGATGTTTATTTGTGTATAATGAAAATTTTAGATTGACTGCTTGTTTAGAAAATTTTCCGGACATATTTTTGTAAAATCGCGTATTTAAAACAAAATTCATTAAAAATAACATCGCCTCCTATAACATTGACTGGTTTCAAAAAGCGAATACGAAACGTTCAGATGATCTATATTTTTCAGAAAGGGAAATACAGTTTTATTATGTGTGTACCCTTTCAAAAAAACCCAGTACTGCATATTTAAGTTGTGTTCAAGTAAAATTAATTTTATTTGAGTATTTACTTCATATTTTGAATTTAAAAAAAATGATTAAATTAATTTTGCTACCATCCTTTAACATTGACGTCTACTAGGCCGTTCATGACATTTCGTTCCGAGTGACGTTGAGTCTTTACGTGCTCTTATTGGCTAGAGCTGAAGTGGCACAACCTTATAGATATAATAACCTTGAAGATGGACAACCTCCATACATTTGCCACACATGAAGTGAAGACAGTGTTGCCAGTCATAAAGAGTAAAATAAAATAAAAATCAGTGCTGCCAATTTTAAAAATAAGAAAAATAATTCTAATCAAAAGTAAAAGCAGGAAAAACCTCTAGATATACAACAATGAAAATACAACAAATGCATATTAAATACATATAGAAAGTAATTATTAATTAAACCAATAACTTGTAAAGCTTTAGCATTAATAAATACTAAAGGGAGTAGTAAAATAATAATAGTCATAATACAATAAAAATCGAATTTTGAATTTAGAAATACAATTCACAGATTCAATGCATCATCTCTTGGCAGAAAGCCCTGTTAGAAAATGTATGTATTGCGAAAGATAAAATTAGAAATAAAAATTAAAAGTAGCAGTTAGTTAATCAATAGTAGCAGGTGATGAAAATTATCACTACTGTGATAATGACAAATAAAAAAAGATAACACTGAGTTACCTTAAACTTATTTACCAAACATAATATGGGTAACAATATATTTTGCTAATTTGCTATTCGCATTACATGCATTTTCTACCAGGTTATTCTGCCAGGAGATAATGAATTGCCTTTCTAAATTCAAAATTCGATTTTTGTTATATTATTATTATTATTATTATTTTACTACTCTCTTTAGTATTTAATAATGTTAATGTTTTACAAGCTACAATGCTGCATATCTAGTGGTTTTCCTGCTTTTCTTTTGATTGGAGTTTCTTTTTTCCTATATTTCAGTTTGGCAACACTGCTTTTTATTTTATTTTACTCTTTATGATTGGCAACATCAGGGCTGTCCTGAAGAAAATTATTGAGAATATGCGATGCTGTCTCATTTAAAAAGTATGGAAATTGCGGGGTTTCAAGGCGCGGAGCCCTTGGTGGGGGTGTGAAAGGGGGACAGTGCCACCCTTGACATTTTTTTTAATCATTTAGGCCATATAATTGCCATTTTTAAGCCCATAAACCACTTTTTCACAATATTAATAGCTTAATGCTTAACAGGACATTATTAATATATATATATATATATATATATATATATATATATATATATATACAATATTAATAGATTAACAGATATGGATCATTTTGTAACTTGGAACGCTTTCTATTTTTTTTCTGCACTTACTTTTGTTTTCTTGTAACTTCTCACTTACTTTAATATTATCTACATACATAATTCTCATTCCTTCCTTAATGCCCACTAATATTATGAAAAGTTATTGCCATCATATGGCAACACTAGTTTACACTTCTATTAAAACATTAAGAAAAAAAAAACATTTACAACATAGAGATTTACAACTCAACTTTTTGACAACAAAAATGGAAATTCATTTCAATAGTGTTGCAAAAAAAAAAAAAAAAACCCCGTTTCTATTTTCTGGAGCCGACTTCAGGATACCTCCGCGTCGATCATTAGCATTTCTGTGGCTTTTCAACCATAATTTTGTACATGGTAACGGGTTAAAATAAGTAACGTCTGGTCCGTTTACACTAATAAAAAGTAAGGGAGCGGTAGCCTAGTGGTTAATGCGCGGGAGTTGCACTCGGTAAGCCCGAGTTCGATTCCCGCCACTGCCAAAACTGCCGCGATGTTCACGCGGAGTACGATCACGTTAAACATGTGGGTCCGTAAATCCTTCCGAGAGGTTGGTGGTAGGGGAAGGAGGGTACGGTCCCTGTGGATGCTTCACCCACTGGGTTCCGGTCTAAATTGGGTGGCACTTCCCGGCCGTCCAAACAGATACCTTACACCTTTCTGGTAGGTCGAACGGTCTGGGTCTCAACAACTAATAAAAAGTAAATTTGATAAGTGGTGTATGGTTAAACTGCTTCTTAACCTTTTGCTTTCGTGTGGGACAAGTCCATCCCAAACGAAAAACCTCTCAAAAAGACATGTATTTGGCATACCCTATCCAAAACAGTTCGATCCCCTTTGCGGGCTTTGGCGTCCAAGGACGCCAATGTCCGCAGGGTAGGGTATGTCCCGGGATAGGGTATGTCAAATACCTGTCTTTTTGAGAGGTTCTTCGTTTGGGATGGGTGCTTCCCACCCGTAAGCAAAAGGTTAAATCTGTTATGATGTTCATGACACTAAAACTTCGCCCACATTCTGCAGTAGAACACGGAATTGATCGAATCAGTTTCATGAACGCCGACTTCAAATTTTTAAGCTGGAACTCTAAAATGCAGTCAGTTTCATATCAGTCGAACCTTTTGGCTAAGCGTTTTCTTCCGCTTCTCCAGTGTTTCCAGTGTGCTGAAAATTCACTTGACAGAACTTCTCTGTCACGACTAAATCCTTCACCAAGGTTTCATTGCTAGCTAGAAGTCTTTCTGTCATGCGATCGACTAGAGCTTGCAGAAACTGGTTTTCATTAATATTGTTCCCTTTTTTCACAATTTTCACGTTGTAGAAATTTCCGCTTTCAATTACAGCAGCAGCCTCAATGGTTTTCTCACCTATTGTTTCCTTGAAGGAATGCATAATGCGTATTGTTCGTTGTATCTCTTGATTAGCTTTGAACTTGCTTTGACTTTCACCACTTTGTCCTGAAAAACGGGGTTACTGGTCTTAGTGACGTCACTGCGCAGCGCCGACTGGCATTTCACTCCTCGTCTGTCATTTATCCAAGCCCAAGGAGGGTCATCAGTTTTTCATTCCTCCCCTGGTCGTATGCAGGATATTATTTTGAGGCTTGAGGGGGGGGGGGGGGGTCAGGGAGTATTCCTCATTTCTTCATTTGTTTCCATTCAAGTTTGGAAATGACTAGCAAAAAAAAGGCAGAACTTTGTTGAAAGTTGCCCCAAAACCAGCGAATGCAAAAACTTTCTTGAGACCTTGAGAGTACGCGGCGCATACTCAGTATTTTTCAAAATTTCTTGAGAGTACGCGGCGCATACTCAGTATTTTTCAAAATTTCTTGAGAGTACGCGACGCATACTCAGTATTTTTCAACATTTCTTGAGAGTACGCGGGGCATACTCAGTATTTTTCAAAATTTCTTGAGAGTACGCGGCGCATACTCAGTATTTTTCAAAATTTCTTGAGAGTACGCGGGGCATACTCAGTATTTTTCAAAATTTCTTGAGAGTACGCGGCGCATACTCAGTATTTTTCAAATTTTCTTGAGAGTACGCGGCGCATACTCAGTATTTTTCAAAATTTCTTGAGAGTACGCGGCGCATACTCAGTATTTTTCAAAATTTCTTGAGAGTACGCGGCGCATACTCAGTATTTTTCAAAATTTCTTGAGAGTACGCGGCGCATACAGCACGTACCCTTTCAAGACAGCCCTGGTCAATACTCTCTTTTCACTTCATGTGCGGTAAAAGTATGGTAGTTGTCCATTTTTGCATATATAAGTAGACTCAAGGGCGTATTCATAGAGGGGGGTCCAGTGGGTCTGCACCCCCCCCCCTCCCCCGCGAAATGAAATTTGCAACATACGCATTGCCAACATTTTTTAGTGTTTCTGACATGCGTTTTTCTAAAAAAAAAAATTATTTTTTCAATCTTTCCCTAGTTTTATTTGCGTAATCATAAATTTTATAATATTTTTTCATTATAACTGTGCATTTTTGCAGTGTGGCCTTTGACTTTGCTGTGGCATACAACAATAAGTTCTAGAGATGCCACAAATTATATTCGAATCACTCATGGCTGTATTTTCGATAAGTTAAATAAAAAAAAATGCGCATCTCCTAACACTATTTCCTTGCCGAACTGTTTCAAAAATTGACCACTAGATGACGAGCATCGGGTTAGCATTTTTGCTTCACCAGAGAATGTAGGAAAAGTACGAAGTACCTGTGCTAATTGCAGGGGGGTGCACACCCTGCTAACTTCAGAAGTTGTCCTAAATTCCCCAAACCAAGATTTGAAAAACAGAAAATTTTTAAAAGTAACTACGTAAATCGCCCGGTTCCTACGCTGCAGTTTTCAATAATAACCCTGAAGATTTCCCGGAACTTTCAGGTCAGCAAAATAAAAATCAGAAAGATAATAACGGTTGGAACCATAGTGAAGAAAAAAAGCTAGACTTAGTCAGCTTTCAAAAATATCTATTAAATTATGAAGATAAATATGACAAATTCCTTATCCTAAAAGCTTTCAAACAAGCCCTTCCCGAAATTAAAAAAAGCGAATCACATTATGGATCAGATCTACCTTTCGCACGAAAGTGTTATCACTTTGAGTGCACAAGGGTAGCTCCACTGACTGGGTCAATCATTGGATGCTCTCCGCACTTTTTTCTATTGATCTTCTGGACGCGAGTTCAGAATCCTTTGGTTTCAATTGGGTCCCTTCCACCCTTGGCTAGGCGCTCTCATTACCTCAACACCGTGTTCTTTTGGACACACAAAATTTAATTTTCCCCTTTCTTTCCTGTGAAAAGTTTATTTCCACTCTTCTAAATTAATTTTCATGAAGGATAAAATTGGGATTTGTCCAAATTGTATCTAAATTGCCCTCCCATTGCTCTATCATGTCGGAGTCAATTTTTCGTTCTCTTCGCGAAACACTCATGCTAAACTCTTTAATACAGTATGATTCCTGTCTACCCTGTTAATTGGAGATTAAAGGTAACCATTCTTGATCTGTCCTAGGCGCTCCTTAATGATTTTCTTGAGATCTTGAGATAACGCTTGGAGAGATTTTGGCGACAAACTTGGCGGAATGTTGCCAACTTGGCGATTTTTTTTTATAAATGTTACCAAAGTGATAAAACTGTCGCCAAATTGATAAAAATGACGCCAAATGTGAAGCAATGTTTCGCAAATTCTGATTTCTGTCATATGACGGGCATACATTCTAGTATATAAGAAATATTCTCCTCTCTGTTTGTGTGTAACATTTGGTGATGTATTTGGCAAACTTGGTGAATAATCTTGCAAAGTGTTGCCGATTTGTCGATATTTCGCCCCAAATTGACGAACATTTCTTCAAAACTGCAAAAATGAAGCTGAATTACTGAAAATGACGCCTAATTAATGAATTAATTGTTAATATATTTTAATATATGGACTATATCGCTTGATAAGGATGCTATCAATATTGATGATTGGAAATTTAGAGTTGTGTGAAATATAAGGTAATCGGGTATTTTAAAATAGTCTCACATGTTGTCACCAGAAAAATCGCCAAATGTGCAATTCAACGTTAAGACACAGTACAATGGATCTTATACATTATTTTTTGACTGTAAAAGGAGTCAATTCATTGCATTATATAAGGAAAGTCATGTGCTGCCCACATCAGATTTTTTATTTTTAAGAAAATGTACGCAAAGTTATCGACCTCAGGGTTCCACGGAACACACTGTGGAAAACGCTGCCGCCTTAAACATTTAATGGCTAATACTGTTTATTCCAATAAAAGTCATTATCATTCTAACTTTACTAGGAATAAGCAATGTGCTGAAATGCAACCCAGATTTGGTTAATCATTTAATGCTGTTAATGATTTCGTTCTAGTTGATAGTTTTGTCTACGGTCAAGCTTTAAAACTTTTAGAGTTTCATGAAGATTCAAATTTAAAGAAGTTTTAGACCAGTAAATAAATTCCAGTTTGCATCTGTTAAAACTTTTATGTAAAAGTGGTATTTACTCTGTTAGTTGTAAGTGTAACTTTGCCTACATTGGTCAGACAAAGAGAGTTTTTTCAGGCATACTTCCGAGCGGGTGTGTGTGTCGAAGCCGAGTATTCGCCCCCCCCCCCCCCCCGGAGACATTTTATGTTAAAATAGTTTCTATTTATGCGACACAGAATTGAGATATATTTATATAGGGCAAATAACAAACTTGCCCCCCCCCCCCCCCAAAGTCCTGAAATAAACACCTAGGAGCGTATTAAAGAAAATCCAGAAGTGGTCGTTAAGCAAAAAAACATCTAAGTCATCCATTTCCCAACATTGTTGGTCTAAAAATCATTCCTTTCAATTTGCTCATGCCCTCCCTACATCTGAGCTAGATATTTTGAAAGGAACACTTATTTATTTGAATTCTGATAATCGGGTAAAAGATAAATTAGCAGTTATTTACGTCTTCGTAGCTTGTCACTTAACTTTCGTATGCTTTCTTTAAGAAAGTCATTAGAAAGTTGTATCTTCATATGCCTTTTAATAATTTAGATTTTAAAAATATGTGTTTTATTTTTAAAGGTTTAAATTAAAAATTAGTATTATTAATTAGTATTATTTGTAACTATTAGTTTAAAATAATTGTAAATGTTTAGGCTTTTATGGAAATATTATAATTTTCATGTCACTCAGCTCTTAGCGAGTAAGGTAAAATGTTTTGTTATATTCTGGCAAAAATGCTTATCGTATAATGCTTTCCTCTATAAAGTCTTAGTTATAATGCTTATCGTTATAAAGATTTCGGCTAAAACTTCCAAGTTTTATTATGCAGACTAACCAAATGACGACCGATATGTTGATGTAGCTGATTTTCGTACTTTGTTCTTTGATTGCATTAGAATAACAACAGAATTAAAAGTTTTTAATGAATAAGATAAATAATATTGTCGCTAGATGGCGACACCATAAAAGTTTCAGTGAAGTCTATAGGAGTTTCTAAATATTGGGAAGAATAAGATCGATAATGTTTTGTGGGTTCCTCGAACCCCTTATATTTTTGTACGTATTTAGTGGGGAAAATGTACACATATATGCATAAATTTAGTCTTGTGTTGTCAATTTTCAGTTTTTCGTTATTCATTCCCTGTTTACTATATATAAAGTGTATATAGAAATTTATCCCTTAGACGGTTTATTGTATTCTGAATACAAGATGTTAACACGGAAATGATTTAAAGAAAAATTTGCGGATATTTTTAACATTGATAAAAATACCTAAAAATAAATTTCGTATTTTTTTTTACTTTTATACAGATAATTGAGTTGGAAATTCAAACAGTAGCTGTATACTGTATATAATAATGTTGCACCCACAAAAGAAAAATAAATAAAATAAAAAGTGATCCAAAGAAAATATAATAATTTTCTGTACTTAATTATAATTTGCTTCATTTTAGCATTTCTGACGTCTTGTTGTGCCAGATTATCTGACTGAACGAAATTTAAATTAGACTTCAATCCCTTGAAAAATGCATGGGCCATTCAATTTAAAATTTCCTGAACCACTAACAATTTTCCAAGTCAGCGCCTATGCCCCCTTGACTTCTAATGAAGATGGAAGATGTATTTTAGAAGAGAAGTGGGGGGAAATTCAACTTATGCTAATTAAAAATTACATTTATAATACCATATTAGGTAGATATGCCAGAAGCATTTTAAATTGGAGTGGGAGGTTTGAACTCTGATCACTGCTTAAATATGTCCTTGCTAGTCATACAAGGCCGTAGCTATAGACGAAATTCAAGAGGGGCTGGCATGACATTCAAGGGGGGGGGGGGGGGGGGGGGTCAACAATCTTGAAGAAGGGGCTCTCTAAAACAGTTAATCATTAGCATTTATTAAATAGTTACTATTATATATTTCAATCCATATACATTATTAACAAATAATTGCATTATTACATTTGTAAACTAAGAGTTGATTAGGAAAATTCATATAGCTACTATACATCAATCTCTCTATATTAAAAAAAAAGTAGCTGCCGCTGCCGCCGTTTGACAAATTTCTCATATCTCGAGATTCTTTGTTTCGTACCGCAAAAACTATTGCATGTAAAAATATGAAATTTGGTACATTTGTAGAAAAAGCTTTAGGAAATGCACTGAAATAAACCTTTTTGTTGATATATATTGTAGTTTAAGAAATATTTAATATCAAAGTCAAAGACAAAATGTTTGAGCTGCGAGGTCGCGTCCTGGATAGACTAACAATAACAAGACCACGAATTTTTGCAGACAGGTACCTACATGGGTGAATTTTTGCAGGACGGAGCCCCCCCCTTCTTTTAATTTCGATGTAGTTTTTGAGATATTTTACTTTTTATGCACTTCTGAAGTGAACTTTTTTTTCGTATCGGCACTTCTAAGAAATTTCTCTGTCTCGTACCGTAAAAACTATAGCATTAAAAAAAAAATCTGATGCGGTCAGCACATGACTTTCCTTATATAATGCTATGAATTTACTACTTTTACAGTAAAAAAATAGGTTATTCTTATAGTAGATACTTATATTCTTTCCAAGATATTGAATTTTTGTCAGTGAGTCATCATTTTCATTGATTTAGCGTCATTTTTATCCATTTAGCGAGTTTTTCGTTCATTTAGCAACATTTAAAAAAGTCGCCAAGTTGGCGACATTCCACCAAATTCATCGCCAAAATCTCACCAAGCGTTATAGGCGGAAAAATAAGTTATTCTTACAGCAGATAAATGACTATTGGCGTTCAAATACAAAAGTATTACTCAAAGTACCTTTTTTCATGAATGGAACGAACTAGATCCACGAGAATGATGTCATCAAATTTATCGCATGGTATTACATATGAAAAGTGAACATGGTTTTCAATAGGAAATATTTTTTTTTATTTTATATGATTTTTTGATATTTTTTTTAAAAATGAGCAATATCTCGAGAACGGTTCATGTTAGCGTTCTAAAATTTATGTCAATCGTTTTCTAATGAAAATTTACATAAGAAATGTCTATTTGCGTAACTTTATTAGCGGTTTTGATCTTTTGACGATTTTTTCAAAATTTCACTCGAAAATTTAGGGGAGTTCTGAACATTCGATTGCTTATAAAAACAATAGGCTTCCAGTGTTTACAGATTGCGATTTTTGTACCAAATCTAGTTCGAATCGGTCCATTCGTTCGTCAGTTATCGTCTCCATAGACTCACTGACACACACACACAGACATCACTTCAAAAATGTTCGATTCGTGATCAGGAATGCTTGAAACGTGCTCTCCCGTCGAAAACTTGAATTCGAATTTTCGACCCCGTCACAATACTTTCCTTATACATTATGTATATAAGGAAAGTAATATGAAATTGGGTACATTTATAGAGAAATAATGGAGTAAGACGATGAAATAAACCGTTTATCGATTTAAACTTTAGTTTGGCATGAAATTGTTCGCGAAACGTGCTCATGATCAAGGAATTTAGTTTTTGGATCCCCTGGGCTAAGGAAAATCCCTGCTCCTACTGCAGAAAATAAGCAGATATAGAAAAGAAATGTTTGAAAGTAGAATTTTTAGGAACGATAGATATGAAGCAAACTCTGCGAGCCAACCGAGTAGGAGGCGAAGCCTCCTGAAGGAAGTTGCACGAGCGGAGCGAGCAGGGAGCAGAGCCCCCTTGTATTAATATATAATAATTACAATCAATTTTGATATAAGTATTAACTAGTAGCAAAACTGTTAATTAATCGAAGACAATTTCTGAAATTTAATACAAGTTAACGCTTAATATTAACTTTTAACTACTTATCAGTTGATTTTGACTCTTGAATGTATGACAATGAACCCCACAATACAAAAGTATCTAGACACTATTGTCTTAATATTTAAATATTTTTAAATTAAATATGTAAATAAATTGATCATCCGTATAACCACAAATTCAGTTAAATTAAGTTATCTTTAAAACAAAGTAATTTATAAAAAGCTATCGTAAAGAAACTTTTTATGCAAAATTTGGATCATTTTGAATGAAATTTCATATCACTACTAAATATTTAATATTTTTATCGGGGGGGGGGGGGGGGACTGAGTATACCTCTTGTGGGGCTTAGACCTCTCTGGCCTCTGCCTGTCTACGGCCCTGTAGTCATAACTTTGCAACAGTAACAGCTGAAAAGAGCTCATGTTCCAGACATGATACTAACCCAAGATCTTCGCTTGGTCAGGCCACGCCTCTATCAGAGGCATAACTGCAATTTTTAGTCTCACACACACATAAAAATATATTTTTAGGTCCCTCCTCCTCCCTTCTAGTTGAATTTTTACTTTCCTTATATACATAATGTATACGGAAAGTATTGTGACGGGATCGAAAATTCGAATTCAAGTTTTCGACGGGAGAGCACGTTTCAAGCATCCCTGATCACGAATCAAACATTTTTGAAGTGATGTCTGTGTGTGTGTGAAAGTATGTGTGTATGTGTGTCAGTGAGTCTGTGGAGACGATAACTGACGAACGAATGGACCGATTCGAATGAAATTTGATACAAAAATCACAATCCGTCAACACTGGAAGCCAATTGTTTTTATACGCAATCTAATGTTCAGAACCCCCCTAAATTTTCGAGTGAAATTTTGAAAAAATCGTCAAAAATCAAAACCGCTAATAAAGTTACGCAAATAGACATTTCTTATGTAATTTTTCATTAGAAAACGATTGACATAAATTTTAGAACGCTAACATAAACCGTTCTCGAGATATTGCATATTTTTCAAAAAAATTTCCAAAAAGTTATATAAAATAAAAAAAAATATTTCCTATTGAGAAACATGTTCACTTTTCATATGTAATACCATGCGATAAATTGGGTGACATCATTCTCGTGGATCTAGCGCGTTCCATTCATGAAAAAAGATACTTTGAGTAATACTTTTGTATTTGAACGCCAATAGTCATTTATCTGCTGCAAGAATAACTTATTTCTCCATAACGCTTGGCGAGATTTTGACGACGAATTTGGCGGAATGTCGCCAACTTGGCGACATTTTTAATTATTGCCAAATTAACAAAAATCTCGCTAAATTGATAAAAATGACGCTAAATCAATGAAAATGACGACAAATTGAAGAAAATTCAATATCTTGGAAAGAATATGAGTATCTACTATAAGAATAACATTTTTTTTAACTGTAAAAGTAGTAAATTCATTGCATTATATAAGGAAAGTCATGTGTTGCCCACATCAGATTTTTTTGGATGTATTCTGAAATAATTAACAATGATGAATTTATTTATTATATGGTGGAAATAACATACAATTGGATTACATAAATATGTTAATAAAACAGTAAAAATATTTGAGTTTCTTTGCGACTTTTCAGCAGGAAACTTAACAATAACCTCTCTGACATTCATTTTTCTAGCCTCACTATTTTCAATCGACAGAAGAGCTAAATCAACTA
The DNA here is from genome assembly GCA_951213105.1 of Amaurobius ferox. Classification (NCBI taxonomy): domain Eukaryota; kingdom Metazoa; phylum Arthropoda; class Arachnida; order Araneae; family Amaurobiidae; genus Amaurobius; species Amaurobius ferox. Next base: position 72,197,862 of record OX578146.1, on the reverse strand, counting down.
ACCGTGATTTTCAGAAAGAATAAATTTCTACTTTTCCCATATGCATAATATAATGTCTAGAGAAAGTATTGTGACGGGTTCTAAAATTTCAATTCAAGTTTTCGACGGAAGAGCACGTTTCAAGTATCTCGGAATTCGAATTGATCGTTTTTGAAGTGATGTCTGTGTGTGCGTGTGTGTATATGTTAGCGTGTGTGTCCGTGAGTCTGTGGATGTGATACCTCACGAACGAATGGAGTGTTTCGAACGAAATTTTGGTCTCGAATAAGTAATTACTGCATTTTAAATATAATCGCTTGACAATAAATTAATAAATTTGGCGAACTTGGCAACTAATTTATCGAAAAATTGCCAACGTGGCTATATTTCGCCCCAGATTGACGAAAATATGATCAAAATTGCAAAAATGACTCTAAATTATCGATACAGTTGCATACATTGCCATTGTGATAAGCGTCAAATGTTCGATTTAACGTTAAAAGTATTGTGCGGTGGACCTTATACATGATTTGCACATCTTGCAAATTTAAAAAAAAAAAATTTTACATTTAAAAAAAAAAAAAAAAAAAAAAAAATCACAAGTCACTTAAAAATGGATTCGGGTATGAGAAGGTCGAGTTGATCCCCAATCCAGTTAATTACATTAGTCGTTTTCTATTGAGATATTACGTGTAAAATGACTATTTATTTATGAATACCGGAGGATCTGATTTTTTATTGATTTTATCTAAAAATTGTTCGAAAACTAGGGTTCTTCTGAACATTCGATTGTGTTTAAAATTAATAAGGTTCCAGCTTTCACTGCTTGTAATAATCATACCAAATTATTTTCTAAATGCTCTATTCGTTCGTGAGAAATCGCGTCCACACACACACACGCACACTAACATTCATACATACATATATACTAACATACTTACACACACTCAGTCATCACCTCAAAAACTTTCGATTTGAGTTCAGGCATGTTTAAAACGTGCTCTTCCGGCTAAAACTCGAATCCGAATTTTCGACCCCGTCACAATATTTCCCTTATACATTATATATCATGTTTGTAGGGAAAGTAATAAAGTGACAAAGGATATGATTCGTACAGGTAGCAGGTACATACTACAGATTGAGGAAATTTCCGGATTTTCTATTAAATATTGAAAGATCGGAATGGCATCACGCAGTGAAGAAAATAAAAAAAAGTTGCCTTTGGGGTATATTAAAAAGAGAATGTTATAAACTTCCCCGCAGCTTCGCTTCAGGTGAAAGTATTTATGGAGCCATAATACTTACCAAAAGTGTAATCATCACGTTTTGGTACTCGACACCTCATGGGAACTATACGAAGCTCTAATGTGTCATTTGACAGATATTAATGACTTTCATCGAATAATTGCGCGAGTCTTCGGTGATTCAAGTAGCCTACGAATTGATTCAAGGGGATATTAGAATGCATTTAAATACTATGTATGTGAGTTTGGCTTTATATTTTTGAGCCGCTGATTTAACTAACTAGAGCGAACTTAGCAACCAACTTATAATATAATCTTAGAGAAGCAATCCGCATGACTGGACCAATTTTGTTCAAAATATATATCATAGAGTAGTGATTCCTTAACAAAACTCCACAGAATATTGGTCTTCCGTAAGAGTTTTAAAAGCTTGCTGTCATAAGGCAAATCGTCCTTACCAAATTCTAAATTAAAGGACCTACCTTTGATGCCTTCAGTATGAAATTCTTCAATGGATGTGGAGTATGAAATTCTTCAATGGTTCTCGAGTACAATAGAATGACATGAGACAAATTCAACAATGTTTAAATTTAAATTGGCCAAATCTTTATTTTACATTCCTTGATTAAGTCTTAAACTGGAATCATTAAAATCAACTTAGATACACACATTATATATATAACAAAAAAATCTGATGTGGGCAGCACATGATTTTCCTTATATAATGCAATCTATCTATCTATATATACTAATTGCCAAGTGTCCGTCTGTTGGTCTGTCACGCTTTTTTCAGGCACTTCCCGAATGCGAACGGCCAGAGTGTATACCGATTCAGCAATTTCAGAAGTAATCTCTCATGCCACACGCCAAACGTCGCTTTATCGCCAGTTCTGGTTTATTTTCGCTACACGTGCAATTGGAGGGGAAAGACGAATTGTTTAATAAAGAATATTGTTCATAATTTGAATGCATATCAGATTGCGTATGAGAATGTCGTTAGATACATTTGTATCAGATTACTTAGAAGATTATTATTTGTAACAGCTTCGTATACACTCTGGCCGATCGCTTCCCGAATAGATAGTCTCGATAAAACCCTCTCGGTCGTTCGATAAAACCCCCTGGAAAAATCGAATTTTCCGAAAACGTTCTATAGAGGGGGTGCCCCACACCAAAACGTTTGAAAAGTGAAAAGATGAGAAAGCATACTTTGCGATGAGATAGAGACTTCAAATTTGGTGTATAGGTAAATCATTCGAAAGGAAGAAAGTGTGCAATTTCAGATTTCCAATATTTTCTACTTAAGGGGGTGCCGCACACTAAAACGTTCGAAAAGTGAAATGATAGGAGAGCATGCTTTGCGATGAGATAGAGACTTCAAATTCGGTGTATGGGTAAACCGTTCGAAAGGAAGAAAATGTGCAATTTCAGATTTCCAATATTTTTTACTTAAGGAGATGCCGCACACCAAAACGTTCGAAAAGTGAAATGATAGGAAAGCATGCTTTGCAATGAGATAGAGACTTCAAATTCGGTGTATGGGTAAACCGTTCGAAAGGAAGAAAGTGTGCAATTTCAGATTTCCAATACTTTCTACTTAAGGGGGTGTTGCACACCAAAACGTTCGATTTACCGAATAAATGAGAAAAGGCGCCTTTAAAATTTGATAGAGGCTTAAAATTTGGTATATGGGCTAAAAATTTGACGAAAACTCTCAAGACGAATACAGTTTTTCAAAAATGTTCGTTTAAGGGGGAGCTTCTGGGTAAAACGTTCTAAAAGTCAATTGATAAAAAAACCATGCTTTGGAATGAGATAGATATATCAAATTTGGTGTAAAGGTAGATTGTTTGGAAGGAAGAAAGTGTAAAATTTCAGTTTACCAATATTTTCTACTTTAGGGGATGCCGCACACAAAAATGTTCGATTTTCAGAATAAAGGAGAAACTCCCTTTTTAAAACGTGATAGAGGCTTGATATTTGGTATATGGGCGAATCATCTGATAGAAATCACAAAAAGAATAGAGTTTTTCAAAAATGTATACTAAGGGGGGTGGGTACTCCACACAAAAGCATTCGAAAGATGAAATGCTAGAAAAGCATGCTTCGCGATGAGATAGAGACTTCAAATTTGATGTACTGGTAAAAAGTTGGAAAGGAAAAAAGTGTGCAATTTCAGTTTTCCAACATTTGCTATTGTAGGGGGGGGGGGGGGGGGGTGCCGCTCACTAAAATGTTCGATTCGCCTAACAAATGAAAAACACCTCCTTTACAATGTGATAGAGGCTTGAAATTTAGTATATGGGCTAACCATTTGACTAAAAAATCAAAGATGAATACAGTTTGACAAAAATGGTCATTAACGGGGTACTACACAGAAAAACGTTCGAAAGGTGAAGTGATAGAAAAAACATGTTTCTCGATAGGATAGAGACTTCAAATTTGATGTACGGGTAGGCAGTTTGAAATGAAGAAAGTGTGAAATTTCAGATTTCCAATATAATATGTTCGATTTTCGTAATAAATGAGACACGCTTCCTTTTAAATGTGATGGAGGCTTGATTTCAAATTTGGTGTATGGGTTTGGAAGGAAGAAAGTGTACAATTTCAGTGTTCCAATATTTTCTACTTTAGGGTGTGCCACACACCAAAATGTTCGATTTTTGGAATAAAGAAGAAACCTCCCTTTTCATATGTGATAGACTTCATATTTGGTATATGGGCGAATAATGTGATAGTAAACCCAATCAAAATGGAGTTTTTCAAAAATGCATATTTAAGGGGGTGGGTACTGCAGACAAAAACATTCGAAAGGTGAAATGATAGAAAAAGCATGCTTTGCGATGAGATACAGACTTCAAATTTGGTATAGGGGTAAATAGTTAGAAAGGCAGAAAGTGTGCAATTTCAGTTTTCCAACATTTGCTATTGTAGGGGTGCCGCTCACTAAAATATTCGATTTGCCGAACAAATTAAAAACGCCCCTTTACAATGTGATGGAGGCTTGAAGTTCAGTATATGGGCTCATCATTTGAAGAACAAACCCAAGATGAATACGGTTTTTCAAAAATGTTCATTTAAGGAGGTGCTACACAGAAAAACTTTCAGAAGGTGAAGTGATAGAAAAACATGCTTCGCGATAGGATAGAGACTTCAAATTTTGTGTACGGGGAGATAGTTTGAAAGGAAGAATGTGTGCAATTTCAGATTTCCAATATTTGCTACTTTAGGGGGTGCGGCACACCAATATGTTCGAATTTCCGAATAAATGAGACACGCTTCCTTTTAAATGTGATAGAGTCTTGATATTTCGTATATGGGCCAATCATGTGACAAAAACCCAAGGCGAACAGGTTTTTCAGAAATGTTCATTTATGGGTGTGTTCCACAGAAAAACGTTCGAAAGGGGAGATGATAAATTAGTATGCTTCATGATGAGAGACTTTAATTAGGTGTACTGATAGATAGTTCGCAAAGGAAAGGTGAGCAATTTAAGTTTTCCAATATTTTCTTCTTTAGGGGGTCTGCACACTAAAATATTCGATTTGCCGAATAAATGTGAAACGCGAATTATTAAAAAATTACAATAGTGAGGGGTTGCTTATTGCGAGAACGTTGATTTTCAACGGGTATTCGGGTAGTGAATTTACTATTCTTACAGCCAAAAAATAATGCATAAAATTCACAGCTCTGTGTTTTTAAATTTGAATTCTACATTTGGCTATTTTCGGATGACAACATGTGTTGTTGAGACCCAGACCGTCCGACCTACTAGAAAGGTGTAAGGTAACTGTTTGGACGGCCGGGAAGTGCCACCCAATTTAGACCGGAACCCAGTGGGGGAGGCATCCACAGGGACCGTACCCTCCTTCCTCTACACCAACCTCTCGGAAGGACTTACGGATCCACATGTTTAACGTGATCCTACTCCGCATGAACATGGCGGCAGTTGTGGCAGCGTGCAAATCCAGCGCGCAAACCATCGGGCTACCGCGTCAGAAATGTGCCAACAGCACGCGGTGTTCCCAGGTGGTCACCCACCCAAGTACTAACCGCGTCCGACGCTGCCTGACATCGGTGATCTAACGAGAACCGGTTTTTCAGCACGGTACGGCCGTTGGATGACAACATGTAAAATTTTTCAAAATACCCAATTAACTTATATTTTGTGCAACTTTACATAAACAATCATCAGTATTAATAGCATTCTCAATAAGCGATATAGTCTATATATTAAAAAAATTAATAATTCATCAATTAGGCGTCATTTTCATCCATTTAGAGTCATCCATTTAGATTTTTGTAATTTTGACGATATTTTTGTCAATCTGGGGCGAAATATCGTCAAGTTAGCGATACTTTACGATAAGTTCGCCAAATACATCACCAAGTGTTACAGACAAACGGAGAGAAGAGCGTTTCTTATATACTACAAGTATGCCTGTCATATGATGGAAATAAGAATTTGCGAAACATTGCTTCCCATTTGGTACCATTTTAATCAATTTGGCGACATTTTTGTCACTTTGGCAACATTTAAAATAGTCACCAAGTTGGCGACGTCCATTTAATTTATCGCCATTTAATTTATCTACGTAAATTTATAGCCAAGCGACACGGACGAACAGACTCAGAAATGAGTTATTTTTATAGTCCACTCTTATGTTCGTTCCAAAATATTGATCTTTCACTAATTAGTCGTCATTTACATTGATTTAGCGTCATTTTTATCAATTTGGTGACATTTTCGTTAATTTGGCAACTTAAAAATAGTCGCCAAGTTGGCGATATTCAGCCAAAATCTCGTCAAGCGTTATGGACGGAGAAATAAGTTATTCTTATAGCAGATAAATGACTATTGGGGTCCAAATACAAAAGTATTACCTGAAGTATTTTTTCTTATGAATGGAACGAGCCAGATCCACGAGAATGATGTCACCAAATTTATCGCATGATGTTACTTATGAAAAGTGAACATATTTTACAATAGTTAATATTTTTATTTTTTATTTTATATGATTGTTTGATAATTTTTTTAAAAAATGTGAAATATCTTGGGAACGGTTCATGCCAGCCTCCTAAAATTTATGTAAATTGTTTTCTATTGAAAAATCACATAAGAAATGACTATTTACGTAACTTGATTAAAGGTTTTGATTTTTTGATCATTTTTTCAAAATTTCACTTGAAAATTTAGGATGGTTCTGAACATCTGATTGTGTATAAAAACAATAAGTTTCCAGTATTCACGGATTGTAATTTTTGTACCAAATTTCGTTCGGATCCATTCATTCGTAAGATGTCGTCTCCACAGACTCACACACACACACACACACACACACACATCATCTCAAAAACGTTTGATTCGTGTTGAGAGATGCTCGAAACTTGTTCTCCCGTCGAAAACTCGAAACACTTATTTCTATTGTTTTGTAATTAGGTAAACATTTATTTTTAAAATTTTAATGTGGCAATTATTAATGCTAAATCATTGTATAAAATCTGATATGTGCAGCATATGACATTCCTTATAAAATGCAATGAATTTACTTCTTTAATGGTGAAAAAGTGGTGAAAAAATCCACGGCACAGTGTTTGTACTGTTAAATTGTACATTGTGCGCGTTTCCGGATGACACCATGTAAAACTATTTTATACCCAATTAACTTATATTGTATGCAACTCTAAATTAACAATTATCATTATTGATATCATCCTCAATAAACAATATAGTACATACATTTAAATATTTTAATAATAAAATCATCAATTAGGTGTCATTTCCATTAACTTGGCGTCATTGTTGACGTGGTGTTGTTGACTTGGCGTGATGTTGACGATGTTTTCGTCAATGAGGGGCTAAATATCGTCAATTTGGCGATATTTAAAAGAGCATTTTTTATATAATAGGTACACCCATTATACGACTGAATTAAAAATTTGCAAAACATTGCATCCCATTTTGTGTCATTTCTATCAATTTGGCGACATTTTAATCAATTTGATAATATTTTTATCAATTTGCAACATTTAAAAAAAGTCGCCAAGTTGGCGATATGCCGCCGAAATTCGTCGCTAGAATTCCGCCAAGCGTTATAGACGGAGAAATAGGTTATTCTTATGTTCTTTCCAACCTATTAAATTTTCACTCATTAGTTGTCATTTTCATTGATTTAGCGTCATTCTTATCTATTTGGCGATATTTTTTTATTAATTTGGCGAAATTTAAAAACTCTTCAAGTTGACGATATTCCGCCAAATTCATCGCCAAAATTTCGTCAAGCATTATGGTCGGAGAAATAGGTTATTCTTATATAGTAGAAAAACGACTAATGACGTCCAAATACAAAACTATTACCCAAAGTTTCTTCCCTTATATTTCTTCCCTCCCCCTCTCCTTATATACTTTCCAAAATATAGAATTTTCATCAATTAGTCTTCATTTTCATTGACTTAGAATAATTTTTTATCAGTTTGGCGATATTTTCGTCAATTTGGCAACATTTAAAAAACTCGCCAAGTTGGCGATATTCCGCCAAATTTGTCGCCAAAATTTCGTCAAGCATTGTGGAAGCAGATATACGTTATTCTTATAGTAGATAAACTTCTAATGGCGTCAAATTAGAATGCTATTACCGCTAGTGTCTTCTGTCGTGAATAGAACGAGTTAGATCTACGAAAATGATGATAATAAATTTATCATTTAATATTACATATGAAAACTGAACAGATTTCACTATTACTTTTCAGTTATTACTTTTTAAACATTTTACAACATATTTGAAAAGTGTTTATGTCTTTGTTCATTCTGTCTGTCTGTCTGTCCGTTTGCACGATAACTGCCGAAAAAATGACTTTATCAAAATGAAATTTTAGTATGTTGTTGAGACGGTATGTGGGACATATGGGAATATAAATGAATAATATCACCCAATTAGTTTTGGATTGAACTCGGGTTGAAAAAATGAAATACATTGAACCCTATGGGACCTCATTTTTCAAACATTTTTTAAGCAAACTTAAAATTCACAAATTACTTCAAAAATTTTAAGAAATATTCAAATTATCACATAAAATATATATAAAAAAATTCAGTAAAATATATTCGGTAGTTTTCTAATTAAAAATTAAAATAATAATAACACCCATATTATAGGAAGATATCACGTGACCCACTTTAAAATAAAATAGGGCATCCATCTTTTTACCCAATGTAAATATAGTGATTTTTAAAGTTCTTTTAAATATATATTTAGTGTTGCACCCGTCCTGAAACAGCTTTATCATTGCGTATTTTCTATGCATCTATATTCTGCGCCAGCGGAATAAAAATATTTTTGAGTTTAAATGATCATAGATGAGTTGTATAAGAATTGCTGAATATTTTTAAAACCAAATTCTTTAGCCTTGGAGTCTGGAATATAGGTGATATATGAATGAAATATTCATTGATTTTACATAGAGAAGCAGACGATTTTATAGCATTGCTTTTTTTGATGAAGTTTTACGCATGGAGTTAGAAAGTACTTTTACTTCCATGGTTTTAAGTTTTTAAGTAAAATAAATTATTGTAGAACTGTGATAATTTAAAAAAATATTCCTGCTGAATATATCGCATTTTAGACATGTTTAAAAAAATTGCATTTCAGTTGGAAAGTGTTTTGTAATCAATGCTTTATGCATGATTGATCTTTCTTGTTTTTAATTTTATGTGATTTTTTGATAAATTTACTTGAAAAATGTGCAGTATCTCGAGAAAGGTTAATGCTAGCTTTCTAAATTTTATGTTAATCGTTTTCTAATGAAAAATTACATAAGAAATAATTATTTAAATAACTTCATTGAATGTTTTAGTTTTTTTGTTGAATTTTTCAAAATTTCGTCGAGTTCTGAACATTCGATTGCGTATAAAAACAACAGGCTTCCAGTATTCACTAATTGTGATTTTTGTACCAAATTGTGTTCGAATCGCTTCATTCGTTCGTGAGATATCGTCTCCACACACACAGAGAGAGACATCATGTCCAAAACGTCTGATTCGTGTTCAGGGATGCTTAAAACGTGCTCTCAGGTCAAAAATTCGAATTTTAATATTCGACTCCGTCACAATGCTTTCCTTATACATTGTACTATGTATATAAGGAAAATAATATATACAGTGTTTGAATTATGAAGTCTGCACACCATTTCCCACCATATGAATGTTCCGTTCTAAATACGGTATGACTGTACGTAATAAGTATGCAAAATAAAATAAAATTGCTATAGTTCCTTCAAATACGAGGTGTGCCCACCATTTGCAGGCTCTTTCATAAATACGGTATGACTGTACGAAATATGTATAGTATAAGAAACATTACAATTGCTTAATATTTCCTTCAAGAATGAAGTGTGCACACCATTTTCCACCATATGAAGGTTCCATTATAAATACGGTGTGATTGTTCGAAATAAGTATGCAAAAGAGACTAAAATTGCTTAATAGTTCCTCCAAAAATGAAGTGTGCCACTATATGCCACCATATGACGGCTCCTTTAAAAATACGGCATGAATGTACGAAATAAGCATGCAAAATAGACTTCGTTATAAATACGGTATGATTGTTTGAAATAAGTATGCAAAAGAGACTAAAATTGCTTAATAGTTCCTCTAAAAATAAAGTGTGCCACTATATGCCACCATATGACGGCTCCTTTAAAAATACGGCATGAATGTACGAAATAAGTATGCAAAATAGACTTCGTTATAAATACGGTATGATTGTTTGAAATAAGTATGCAAAAGAGACTAAAATTGCTTAATAGTTCCTCTAAAAATAAAGTGTGCCACTATATGCCACCATATGACGGCTCCTTTAAAAATACGGCATGAATGTACGAAATAAGCATGCAAAATAGACTTCGTTATAAATACGGTATGATTGTTTGAAATAAGTATGCAAAAGAGACTAAAATTGCTTAATAGTTCCTCTAAAAATAAAGTGTTGTTGTTGTTGAAACCCAGACCGTCCGACCTACCAGAAAGGTGTAAGGTAACTGTTTGGACGGTCGGGAAGTGCCACCCAATTTTGACCGGAACCCAGTGGGGGAGGCATCCACAGGGACCGTACCCTCCTTCCCCTACCACCAACCTCTCGGAAGGACTTTCGGACCCACATGTTTAACGTGATCGTACTCCGCATGAACACGGCGGCAGTTTTGGCAGTGGCTGGAATCGAACCCGGGCCTACCGAGTGCAACTCCAGCGCGCTAACCAATGGGCTACCGCGCCCCCTCTAAAAATAAAGTGTGCCACTATATGCCACCATATGACGGCTCCTTTAAAAATACGGCATGAATGTACGAAATAAGCATGCAAAATAGACTTCGTTATAAATACGGTATGATTGTTTGAAATAAGTATGCAAAAGAGACTAAAATTGCTTAATAGTTCCTCTAAAAATAAAGTGTGCCACTATATGCCACCATATGACGGCTCCTTTAAAAATACGGCATGAATGTACGAAATAAGCATGCAAAATAGACTTCGTTATAAATACGGTATGATTGTTTGAAATAAGTATGCAAAAGAGACTAAAATTGCTTAATAGTTCCTCTAAAAATAAAGTGTGCCACTATATGCCACCATATGACGGCTCCTTTAAAAATACGGCATGAATGTACGAAATAAGTATGCAAAATAGACTTCGTTATAAATACGGTATGATTGTTTGAAATAAGTATGCAAAAGAGACTAAAATTGCTTAATAGTTCCTCTAAAAATAAAGTGTGCCACTATATGCCACCATATGACGGCTCCTTTAAAAATACGGCATGAATGTACGAAATAAGCATGCAAAATAGACTTCGTTATAAATACGGTATGATTGTTTGAAATAAGTATGCAAAAGAGACTAAAATTGCTTAATAGTTCCTCTAAAAATAAAGTGTGCCACTATATGCCACCATATGACGGCTCCTTTAAAAATACGGCATGAATGTACGAAATAAGCATGCAAAATAGACTTCGTTATAAATACGGTATGATTGTTTGAAATAAGTATGCAAAAGAGACTAAAATTGCTTAATAGTTCCTCTAAAAATAAAGTGTGCCACTATATGCCACCATATGACGGCTCCTTTAAAAATACGGCATGAATGTACGAAATAAGCATGCAAAATAGACTTCGTTATAAATACGGTATGATTGTTTGAAATAAGTATGCAAAAGAGACTAAAATTGCTTAATAGTTCCTCTAAAAATAAAGTGTGCCACTATATGCCACCATATGACGGCTCCTTTAAAAATACGGCATGAATGTACGAAATAAGCATGCAAAATAGACTTCGTTATAAATACGGTATGATTGTTTGAAATAAGTATGCAAAAGAGACTAAAATTGCTTAATAGTTCCTCTAAAAATAAAGTGTGCCACTATATGCCACCATATGACGGCTCCTTTAAAAATACGGCATGAATGTACGAAATAAGCATGCAAAATAGACTTCGTTATAAATACGGTATGATTGTTTGAAATAAGTATGCAAAAGAGACTAAAATTGCTTAATAGTTCCTCTAAAAATAAAGTGTGCCACTATATGCCACCATATGACGGCTCCTTTAAAAATACGGCATGAATGTACGAAATAAGCATGCAAAATAGACTTCGTTATAAATACGGTATGATTGTTTGAAATAAGTATGCAAAAGAGACTAAAATTGCTTAATAGTTCCTCTAAAAATAAAGTGTGCCACTATATGCCACCATATGACGGCTCCTTTAAAAATACGGCATGAATGTACGAAATAAGCATGCAAAATAGACTTCGTTATAAATACGGTATGATTGTTTGAAATAAGTATGCAAAAGAGACTAAAATTGCTTAATAGTTCCTCTAAAAATAAAGTGTGCCACTATATGCCACCATATGACGGCTCCTTTAAAAATACGGCATGAATGTACGAAATAAGCATGCAAAATAGACTTCGTTATAAATACGGTATGATTGTTTGAAATAAGTATGCAAAAGAGACTAAAATTGCTTAATAGTTCCTCTAAAAATAAAGTGTGCCACTATATGCCACCATATGACGGCTCCTTTAAAAATACGGCATGAATGTACGAAATAAGCATGCAAAATAGACTTCGTTATAAATACGGTATGATTGTTTGAAATAAGTATGCAAAAGAGACTAAAATTGCTTAATAGTTCCTCTAAAAATAAAGTGTGCCACTATATGCCACCATATGACGGCTCCTTTAAAAATACGGCATGAATGTACGAAATAAGCATGCAAAATAGACTTCGTAATAAATACGGTATGATTGTTTGAAATAAGTATGCAAAAGAGACTAAAATTGCTTAATAGTTCCTCTAAAAATAAAGTGTGCCACTATATGCCACCATATGACGGCTCCTTTAAAAATACGATATGAATGTATGAAATAAGTATGCAAAATACGCTTCGTTATAAATACGGTATGATTGTTCGAAATAAGTATGAAAAAGAGACTAAAATCGCTTAATAGTTCTTCCAAAAATAAAGTGTGCCACCATATGAAGATTCCTTTATAAATACGGTATGAATGTACGAAATAAGTATGCAAAAGAGATTGAAATTGCTTAATTCCATCAAAAATGGAGTGTGCACCCATTTGCCCCCATATAAATGTTCCGTTATAAATACGGTATGATTGTACGAAATAAGTATGCAAGAGAGACTGAAATTGCTTAATAGTTCCTCCAAAAATGAAGCGTGCACACTATATGCCACCATATGAAGGCTCCTTTATAAATACGGCATGACTGTACGAAATAGGTATGAAAAATAGAATAAAATTGCTTAATAGTTCCTCTAAAAATGAAGTATGCACATCTTTTGCCACCATATGGAGGCTCCTTCATAAATTTCTTGTTGAAACTTTTAACATGCAAGGTGTTATCCCTTACTCCTTTTCTGCGTATGGCACTGCTTCATTGTAAAATTTAAAACAACTACAACAACAGGATCACATGTGTTATGAGCCATCATGTAATCCCACGAACTCATCTGATAAGGTACAATCATAAAAAAGAAAATCTCATCTTTTTTTACTTAGCTACGTAAACTGATCGATTCTGTTAAGATAACAGGTCTTGCAGAAAATCTCGCCTCCTGAACTCTATTAATAAATAAGCGCGAACAAAATAATACCTACAGGAACATAAGATTGTTTTAGAGGAATTCAGGACTTTCTATTAAATATTGAAAGATCCAAATGGCATCACGCAGTGGAGAAAGGGGAAAAAAATGGCCTCGGGGTGTATTAAAGACGAGAATGATGCTCCAAATTTCCTCGGCGACGCTACTCTGGTTGAAGTATTTATGGCGCCATAATAATATTTGGTAGAATTGCAATCGCCGCGTTTTGGAACTCGCCATATGTTGGATGAAGCGAAGTGTGCAGCTTTAATGTGTTATATGACAGATATTAATGTCTTTCGCTTTATGGATAGATAATTTTTGTCTACCTTAAAATATCTGTGAAAAGATATTGAATAATTCTTTTCTAAATGCGTATTTGCTTACAGGGTTCTCTTAAGTCCTTACGCAGCCCTTAATCTTTTAATTGGAGTGTTATAGAGCTGCAAAAGAAGCGTCTACTTGTAGAAAAGCGACTTTATGTGCTATTGATTGAGAAAATTTGCTGCACCTCTAGCCCTTTCGGGACGATTGGTACGCCCGCGTGTCGGCTGCGAACTTGCATTTAAGGACGGACGGCACGCACTCGTGCCGGAGGAAACTTTACCGTAAACGGCGAGTGGCACGCATGCGTGCCTTCATGTGGAACGTTTTAATTTGTCAACTAGATGGCGTTAAAATGTCCGTGGAACTAACTTCAATGTATTTTGCAAATACATAACCTTGGCTAAGGAGGTTCCAATGAATTATTTCTCCATTTGGAGCGGTGAAACATGATTTTGTAATATAAACAAACAGAGCAATTCTCGTAGCATCAACAATTTTATAATTGAGTTCCGGGTTTTGTTTTTATTTCAGCGTTATGATTTCGTTGGTGAATCATAGGAATATAAGAGAGTTTTTTTTTTTTTTTTGGTTTTAGAGGCAGTGAAATTATTCGTTTATTTCGGATAAAAGAATGGGAGCAACTAACGAGTATTTTGTATTCAGATTTGTATGAAAAATATACATCAAATAGAAAATAAATATTTCTTTTATTCCTGAAAAAAGTAGATTTCTATGTTGAATAGGTGATTTTTAGTGAATTTTTTTCGATAGTTAGGCTTAGCGCAAAAAAATTGCCGTCCTTTGGGAACAGTTCGGAAGCGAAGCGCTCCGTCTTTTGGGCCGCGGCAGTTCTGGAATGTCGCCGTCCGGAAGGGAGGGAATTGAAGAAGTTAGAATTCCCATTTCGAAAACGAAACCAGATAGACGAACATTTTCAATTGAAAAGTTGTAGATAGTTCTCTATTTAGTATGAAAAGATGCACCGTTTGCACGTAACATGCATATAAGCGATAGAAAAATTAGGTCAACGAAAAGGGCAATTATTGTACTGCATCATTTGTCTAACATTTTTATACAACTCTTGTTACTTTCTCGTACTTATTATTGAGAAAGTATTGTTTTCCCGAAAATTTTCGATTTCGGGATTTTGATGCCAATATATGTTCTAAGACCTCCTGAATACGTTTTGACCATTTTTGTAGTGATGCCAGTCTGCCCGTCTGTCTAGTGTCAATGGTCGATTTCCTGTGTACACACAAATGTGTACATAATTATTAATGGATTTTCATGAAATTTTACATCCGGCTTTGTTAACAAAATATCTAGAACAAGATACATTTTTCTTTTTAAATTCGAAGGAAAATTTTGAAATCTATTCGAAATTTTATATATTTTTAATATGGCAGGATAGGACAAAATTTGACATAAATAAGCATAAAAGGGATTATTTATGGCTCAATGATCACGATACTTTATAGTTAGCTTTATACTTAAATAGCTTTATTGCAATTTTTACTTTCCTTATATACATAATGTATAAGGAAAGTATTGTGACGGGGTCGAAAATTCGAAATCGAGTTTTCGACGGGAGAGCACGTTTCAAGAATCCCTGATCACGAATCAAACATTTTTGAAGTCATGTCTGTGTGTGTGTCAGTGAGTCTGTGGAGACGATAACTGACAAGCGAATGGACCGATTCGAACCAAATTTGGTACAAAAATCACAATCCGTAAACACTGGAAGCCTATTGTTTTTATACGTAATCGAATGTTCAGAACCCCTCTAAATTTTCGAATAAAATGTTGAAAAAGTCGTCAAAAAATCAAAACCACTAATAAAGTTACGCAAATAGACATTTCTTATGTAATTTTTCATTAGAAAACGATTGACATAAATTTTAGAACGCTAACACGAACCGTTCTCGAGATATTACACATTTTTCAAAAAAAAATATTAAAAAGTCATATAAAATGAAAAAAAAAATATTTACTCTTGAGAAACATGTTCACTCTTCATATGTAATACTATGGGATAAATTGGGTGACATCATTCTCGTGGATCTAGCTCGTTCCATTCATGAAAAAATATACTTTGAGTAATACTTTTGTATTTGAACGCCAATAGTCATTTATCTGCTGTAAGAACAACTTATTTCTTCGTCCATAACGCTTGCCGAGATTTTGGCGACGAATTTGGCGGAATGTCGCCAACTTGGCAACTTTTTTTAAATGTAAACAAAATATTATTTTATTTAAATACCTGGTACTTATGCATTGTTTACCACATACAATTGGCATGTTTATAAAGTGGCTGAGAAGTTTGCTTGTATGTAATCTGGTTTACGCTTACACTACCCAAGCCGTCCGACTCACCAGAAAGAGTAGCAACTGGACGGCCGGAAGTAATTTATTAAAATTTTGTAACTTACAAGTGAATGATATTCCTTATTCAGTTGATATAACAGTATTAAAGAAAAAGTAGATTGAATATGCCGAAGCAAGTAAAAAATGTCATTATGAAGTAAAATAAAACATTTAGATTTGCATGCATAGCACGCCAAATGCAGAATATATTTTATTCAGCTTAAAATGTAAAGTGAAAACACAATGCATGTAAAAGACTTTTTTTTTTCGCATTTATTTCCAGCAAAAATTTCCCCCCAAATTGAAAAACATTATTTTCACATCTAGTCATATAGAGCATTAAATGAATAGCAGTCCATTGCTTATATGGGTTTTCTAAAACGAGCGCGGATTGAGGTCCTGGGATGCAGCAGCCCGCCCCCCCCCTCCCACCGAGAGAAAATTTTAATAAGCTAATATAGTGAAAGGGAATTTAAAAGCATCTGAATAAAATTCTGAGCTAATTACATGATTTTTTTAAACAAATATTCGCAAAACAGTTTATTTTAACATTAACAAAATTTTCATTATTTTTCTTAACAAATCAACCTAAAAGAAAGCTGATATTGCAGAGTAATAAGAGGAGTAGGGTTGGAATCTTTGAGTAATACTTTTGTATTTGAACGCCAATAGTCATTTATCTGCTGTAAGAATAACTTATTTCTTCGTTCATAACGCTTGGCGAGATTTTGGCTACGAATTTGGCGGAATGTCGCCAACTTGACGACTTTTTGAAATATTGCCAAATTAACGAAAATCTTGTCAAATGGATAAAAATAACGCTAAATCAATGAAAATGACGACTCATTGTCGAAAATTCAATATCTTGGAAAGAATATAAGTATTTACTATGAGATAAACCTATTTTTTTTTTACTGTAAAAGTAGTAAATTCATTACATGATACATAAAAAAAGTCATGTGTTGCCCACACCAGATTTTTTTTTATTACGATGATTGAAACTGTTAGGTTTCTTAATCGTTGAGCCGTAAATAATCCCTTTTACGCATATTTATGTCAAAGTTTGAAGTCTGCTGCCATATTAAAACAATATAAAATTTCGAATAAATATCGAAGTTTTCGCTCGAATATCATAAAATCATATCTAATTCTAGATTCTTAAAAAAAAAAATGCTGATATAAAGTTTTATGAAAATACATGATTATTTGCTAAACGTATTGTGTACGCAATATATCGATTACAGACAGACGACAGACAGACGGTCATCACTCGAAATGCAGTCAAAACGTAGTCTGGCGGTCCTAAAAGATATAATAGTCGAAAATTTTCGTGAAAACATTACTTTCTTTATACTATATTTCATAGCATGAGGTAGTAAAAAGAGCCCTTTCCGCCTTCCTCAAGCACGTTGCAGAGAATATGCCAACTCAACCTATCACGGGAACATTGAGCGTGATTTGTAAGACATCGCACACGATTGGACCCTGTGGACATCACTAGGTGATCACCAGTTAGCTCTAGTTCAAATGCGAGGAAACCGTGTATAGAGAACAATCATATAACATCATAACGTGCGATTCTAGCTTCAAGACCCGAATATTGTAATGTATATGGAGAGCCATGACTCATGAATATGAGAGATCGGACGGCCATTGACCAGCACGTTATGGCCGAATCATAACAACACATAAAACACCAACCACAATATCCAATATTCATTGTTTTCTGTTCTTTTAATAATATTGATTCTCTAAATAAAATATAAACCGGTAGCTAAATTTTAATTATTCAAATTGAGTTTCTTTCCTATATATTTGCGTAATCGTATATATTAACAATACTTCAGACTGATATTATACTTGTAGTGAAAAAAAAACAATTACGGAGAGATTTTCTATAAAAATATTTTTATTTTAGTTAAATAAGTTTTCACCGATCAAAGATTCTAAATGTCGTATATTTCTTTTATAAAAAATTTCATTAGTGTCAAATTTTTCTGGACTGGAAATAAATTAGAAAAATACATCTATATATATAAAGAAGAAAAGTATGTATGTATGTATGCATGATCCACCATAACTAGAGAACAGCTGAACCGAATTTGATGAAATTTGGTGGGTAGTCTTGAAATCGCCCCACTTAAAACATAGGCCATGTTTTGAGTTTCTACGACCAGTGGTTCTCGAGATATTAGTGAAAAACGACACTTTCGTTTGTCTTTCCATCACGAGAGAACGGCTGAACTGAATTTAATGAAATTTAGTGGGTAGCTTTGAAAACGAAACTTTTGTCTAGGAGTTCTACTCTCTAACTCCATGATTCCCAACAAAAAAAGATTGGAAATAGTTGGTTTAAAACGTGAAAATCAATTAAATCTCTGAGTTTTGTGGGAGTTTATTGAACGTATTAGTTACTTTTGAAAATCACAGGTTTGAAATATGAATTTAAATGGAAACTCTATCACCATGATTTATTTCTCACAGACTTACTCAACAACGAAAAGTATTAAGAAATCACAAGATCAATCATGCATAAAGCATTGATTATGAAATACTTTCCAACTTTACTAACCCGATAAGTGGTTACTGACGAATAACGCAGATCTCGATGCACAGATGCTGCAGATCTAAAATTTCAATTTTTACACTTTTTCTACTAGAACTGTTTTATAATACAGATGAAAGCGTATGCATTATCAGAAGAAAATTAATATTGGGCTTGGCATTGAGTTCGGCAGATGTATTTATTCGCATGACATTAGCAACCCCAATCAATGATGACGAGTTTATATCTGTGGAAAAAGCACGTAACTTGTGAAGTTTTAAGCCAATCTACAAAATTCGAAAAGTTTCCAGATCAAGTCTGATATTTCGCCAAATTTGTCGCCAAGGTTAAGCGACGAGATGAATGAGTAACGAAAGAAACCCGAGATGTTTAAACCATCTGTTAAAATAAGAAACATTGGAAATGGCAGGAAACTTATCAAACAGGAAAAAATGAAAAAATGAATGAAACAGGAAAAAACCAACTAGTTTTGGAGGCCATATGAGTTAATCGTAAAAAAAAAACGCAGGAAAATAGTTAAAATTCGTAAAAAGTAAACAAATAAATGAGAAAAGAAGAAAGACGACCGGAATGAAAAAAAATTATACCAGAGATTTCCAAGCAGAAGAGAAGAGAAAATGATCGTTAGCAAGGGATATTGAGAAGCAGAAATTTCCAGAAGGCTAATGCAAAAATAGAATGAGGAAAAAAATTATCTTGTCTTCCGAAAAATTAGAAACATGAAATCCCAAGAATGTTCAGCAATTGAAGACTTGGATATCTCTTGTTTAGAAACACAACTCACGTGTTCTTTAATAGGAAATTTAAGACCCTTTTTGGTGACTTATATTAGCCGCATGTAATGCGGCAAACACCTCCAACGATACAAGACAGGAATGGGGTCTTTATGTGAAGAAAATTGGATTTTGAGAGTACTGAATACACACCTAAATAAAGTGATACCAATTGCGTAGGTGAGGTCACATTTCTTGTTTTTTAACGAGAAGGATGTTATTTGCTTTTGAAGGATGTTATTTGCTTTTAAATTCGAGAAGATATAGAGTATTTTCTATCGCATTATGAAGCGGTTTCAAAAAGGTTGGGTTCTGGGTGCAATTCACTACTTATCGTCAGTAAATATGTTTCTTTTGTTCCGTTGAATGTCTTTTTCTTTACGGATAAATGAATGGTGTACACGCTATTTATGCGCTTTTGTTAATAAAACCGACGTTAGTGCTTTGATATAGGACAATAAAGAAATATTGAGTTATGTGTAAGATGGCTATAATTTCGTATTCAAACTGGAAAGGGGCTGGTGGGAAATAAAGGGGGGGGAGTCAGAATTTAGAGTGTATATGGAGTAAAATAATTAAAAATTATATATTCAAAATATATACTTATATTTTGAAATATTTATTGATCAACAATTTGATTTTAATATATTAAAACTTTCTAAAATTATTTTGAATAAAGCAGGAGTAAGAAAAATTAGGTGGCTATGATTGTTTAGAGTTAAGAACAGTGTGCTCTTCACAAGCACTAAACTACAACTGCCTAGCCTGTAGTTGTAGTTTAATGCTTGTGATATTTAATGTTTATGCTTGTGATTTAATGTGATGTATATTTAATGCTTGTGATTTAATGTGTGCAGTTGTAGCCTGCAGTTGTAGATAAGTGTTTGTTAAGAGCATACTGTTCCAGATCCATAGAAGAGGACTAATAATGTCTCAAAGCAATTGTAATCATCTAATTTTTGTTGTCTTTCTTTCTTCAAAAAAGTATTATAAAGTTTAGTTCTTACAGCAGAAGTTTTATTTATTACCAGCAGCATACCCGTTCTTCGTACGGAGTATATGATATAAAGAAACTTATAATTCGCAATCATGTGCAAATTCTGTTAAAGTATTAAATTTATTGCTCCTAAAGAGAAGTTTAAGAATATCTGTTCTCACTATGCTAAATTATCTTCACAGGCAAATCTGAAGAATAAAACATCCTGGCCCCTTTTGTAAGCAAATTTACAAAAAAAAAAAAAAAAAGGAATTGAATCAACATATACAACCCCTTACTACTTATATTGTCGCAGATTAGACAATATGCCAGTGTGTTAGTAGAAAATTACCCGTATTACAATATGAATCTCAAAAATCTTTGCCAAAATAAAAGAAATGACGTAATAAATTGAAAATATCAATAATCCCGTTACTCTTTATACAAGAAGGTCGTAATTGATTCCAGTATATGCCAATATATATCAAAACATATGCCAATATACCTGTACTACTTATATTGTCGTAGATTAGAAGATGTACTCGTGTATTTGTAGAAGATTACTCGTACAATGTGCAATATATGAGTTTAAACAATTTTTGTTGCAATAAAACACTTGCATAATAACTTGAAAATATCCATAATCCCTGAATCAATAATTCCCGAAAATATCAATAATAATAACGTTTAAACCTGAAGACCGCAATTGATATTATCCAGTCAAAAATGCTATAAGAAAAATCAAATCGTTCTTTTCTAAAATATATCTTTATATCCATTTATTTATTATACAAATCGAAAAAATAATAATTAAAATTAACGGACAGATTTAATTTAATTGCGTTTCTGAGCATCATGATATAAGATAGAACCTTCCTCATAGACTGCGAAATTAAATAACCATTTTGATTTCTTTATACTTTTCATTGTTCAGTAAAAGCTTGTTTAAAATAAACCGTGGAGATAGACTTCCCATGTAAATCATGTTTCAAACAATTCATGTTTTCAGAAAGTGACTAATTAGCGCAAAAAATCTCCCATCAAACTCAGAGATTAAATTTTAATTCACTTTCAAACGATTTTCAAGTTTTTCGTTTGGATAAATCACGGAGTTAGAGAGTAGAACTCCTAGGAAAAATTTTGTTTTTCATTAATGTCTCGACAACCCCTGGTCTTAGATACTCGAAACTTGGGCTAAATTTAAGGGGGCTATTTCAAGGCTATCCACAAAATTTCATCAAATTCGGGTCAGCTGTTCTCCCGTGATGACGGGACAAACAGACAGACAGCCAGATTTTCAATTATATATATATAGATTTAATTTAATTTAATATACAAGTAGTCTATAAAAGAGTATTATTAAAAACTGTTTGAAAATTTAAATTTTTCTAAAGCAAATAAAAACAAAAATCCCGTGTACAATGAAAAAAATCTGATGTGGGCAGCACATGACTTTCCCTGCAGCCTTATTTACACGTTCTCTTTATTTCAATTAAATTTAATTCACTTTTAATTCACTTTTCGTTCTCATTTACTAAGAGTACTTATTTTCAAAGGTGGCGTAAAGAAAATACGAAAAAACTAAAATATCTCGAGAGCGGCTAGTCCTAGTGTAATGGGATTGGTCTTATTCTTTTCATCGTTAAAAATTGCGTATATAAAACAAGCATTTAATGGATATATTTCAGCATACGTAGTTTTTTTTTTTTTGATTTTGTCGTTTTTGCGGACCATTTTGCAAAAAAAGGCAGGTTATGTTTTTCCGAATCATACCAAAATCTAATCAGCACCAAGGTAAGACATAAGCGACTTATCTACCAAATTTTGTGGAATTCGGTACATTAGAGTTTCAGCTAGAGTGGATACAAGCTTTTGCGGGCCATTTCGTAAAAAGAAGGCGGGTTCTTTTATGCCGAATCGTACCCAAAACTAATCAGCACCAGATTCGCCCACAAGTGACTTACCAAATTTTATGAAATTCGGTCAATTAGTTTTTTAGTTAGAGTGGATACAAAATCTGCACAGACAGACACACACACAGATGTCACGCTAAAAATGGTTTATTCGTATTTCAGAGGTCTCGAAACGTGTAGATCCGTCGAAAACTCGAGTTGCGATTTTCGGCATGATTCCAATACTTTCCCTATACATTACCATGTATTGCAGGGAAAGTAAAAAGAATAAAAAAGCTTCATTGTTATTTAAACACTAGCAGCATACCCGTTCTTCGTACGGAGTATATACTATAAAGAAACTTAAAATTCACAATTATGTGCAAATTCCTATAGTATACTAAATGGCATTTTTAATCAAAATATTCTGCTAAAATATTTAACATAATGCTCCTAAAAAGAAGTTAAGGAATGTCTATTCTCGCTATTCAAAATTATCTTCACGGGCAGATCTGAAGAATAAAACATCCTGGCCTCTTTTGTAAGCAAATTTACAAAAAATATGGCATGGAATCAATATATGCAAAATAAGAGCGTTAAAAGTGTATGGGACCCGTACTACTTATATACGCGAATATTAGAAGATATAACCTGTACTAGTAGATTACATGTATAAATTGAAAATATCAATAAATCCGTAATCTTTAAACCAGGAAGCAGTAATTGATTCCAATATGTGCCGGATATACCCGTACTACTTATAATGTCGTAGATTAGAAGATATGTCCTAATGTTAGTAAAAGATTATCCGTATTATAATATGAGTCTTAAAAATCTTTGCCAAAATAAAACAGATTAATTAATAAATTAAAAATATCAATAATCCCCGTAATCTTCGTACCAGAAGGCCGTACTTGATTCCAATAAATGTCAATATATGTCAAAATATATGCCAATATACCTGTGTTATTTATATTCTCAGGGATTAGAAGATATAGCCGTGCATTTATAGAAGACTACTCGTACAACATACAATATATGAGTTTCAACCATTTTTGCCGCAATAAAACAATGGCATAAGAAATTGAAAATATCAATAATCTCTGAATCAATAATCCCCGAAAACATCAATAATAATAATGTTTAAATCTGAAGATCGTAATTGATATTATCCTGTCAAAAATATGATGGCAATGAAATTTATTTTATATACATATCTTCATTATTAAAATCGGAAAATATTTAATAAAAATCTTCTTCCTCATAAACACACTTAATTTAAATCCGTTGCTAAGCGACATGTTATGATTTGCTTCAAATAAATTGGTGGTCAAAATATCGTCTGAATAATGCGATCTCTAATGAAGGTTTGGCGGCATTTTAAAAAATCGCCAAATTTATCGTCAAGTGGGACTGTAGAACTGACAGTCCCACTTGGCGATAAATTGACGAACCATCATCAAAATATTATCCCTTAAAAAAACACAATTTAATTTATTTAGCGCAATTTTATCAATTTCAAGATATTTTTATGGATTTACAAACATTTTTATCAATTTGGTGATATTTTAAAAATTCGTTAAATGTCTTACTAAGTAAGACGGTTGGACTGACAGACAAATGCTAACGAAACACCAGTTCAGTACCTTCAAGCAAAAGAAAATAAATTTCATTTATTTACATTGTTTTTATCAATTTGGAGACATTCCAATCAATTCGGCAACGTTTAAGAAATTTGCCAAGTTAGCGATATCCAGCCAAATTCGTAGCTCTAAATTTGCAGATCTGAATAAAATATCGTGTTCCAGTTTGTATATAATAAATGAAAATACTAAAAGCTTATTAGAAGATATACCCGTTCTACTGTTTTTCTGTTTCAACAATCGGCTAAATGAATTTATTGGGTAGACAGAATATATGAGTTTATTAGCTAAACACAATACATAAGCTTGAAACCTCCTTGCCAAAATAAATGAAAGTGATGTACGCAGTTCGCAATTAATATAATTAAAAGAAAAATCAAACCGTTTTTTTCTAAAATATATTTTTATATCCATCTATTTATTATTCAAATCGAAAAATTAATAATAATCATTAACAAGCACATTTAATTTCATTGCGTTGCCGAGCAACATGATATAAGATAGAATCTTTCTCATAAAATGCGAAATTAAATAACCATTTTAATTTCTGTATACTTTTCATCGTTGCGTAAAAGCTTGTGAAAAATATAAGCCATGGAGGTAGATTTTTCCATTTAAATTCATGTTTCAAACAATTCATGCTTTCAGATAGTGACTAATTAGCGCAAAAAATCTCCACCAAACTCAGAAATAAAGTTTTATTTCTCTTTGACGTTTTAAATAAACGATTTTCACCCTTTACGTTTGGATAAACCATGGAGTTAGAGAGTAGAACACCTAGGAAAAAGTTAAGTTTTTCATTAATACCTCGACAACCCCTGGTCTCAGAAACTCGAAACTTGGGCAAAATTTATGAGGGACTATTTCAAGGCTACCCACAAAATTTCATTCAATTCGGTTCAGCCGTTCTCTCGTGATGATGAGACAAACGAAAGTTTCGTTTTTTACTAATATCTCGAGAACCATTGGCTGTAGAAACTCCAGACACATACTAAATTTTAAGTGGGGCTATTTCCAGGCTACTCATAAAATTTCGCCAAATTCGGTTCAGCCGTTCTTTCGTGATGATGGGACAAACAGACAGACAGACAGACAGATTTTCAATTTTATATATATAGACCAGCAGCATACCCGTTCTTCGTACGGAATATAATGAAACTTATAATTCGCAATCATGTGCAAATTCTGTTAAAATATTAAATTTATTGCTCCTAAAGAGAAGTTTAAGAATATCTGTTCTCACTATGCAAAATTATCTTCACGGGCAGATCTGAAGAAAAAAACATCCTGGCCCCTTTTGTAAACAAATTTACAAAAAAAAAAAAAAAAAAAAAAAAGGAATTGAATCAATATATGCAACCCCGTACTACTTATATTGTCGCAGATTAGAAAATATGCTAGTGTGTTAGTAGAAGATTACCTGTATTACAATATGAGTCTCAAAAATATTTGCCAAAATGAAAGAGATGACGTAATAAATTGAAAATATCAATAATCCCCGTAATCTTTATACCAGAAGGTCGTAATTGATTCAATATATGCCAATATATATATATCAAAATATATGCCAATATGCCTGTACTACTTATATTCTTGTAGATTAGAAGATATACCCTTGCATTTGTAGAAGATTACTCGTACAACGTACTATATATGAGTTTCAACAATTTTCGTCATAATAAAACAATGGCATAATAACTTGAAAATATCAATAATCCTTGAATCAACAGTCCCCGAAAATATCAATAATAATAATGTTTAAACCTGAAGACCGTAATTGATATTATCCAGTCAAAAATGCAATGTCAATGAAATTTATTTTATATACATATCTTTATTATTCAAATCGGAAAAGATTTAATAAAAATTGTATGGCATATAACACATATACTAAATGAAAACACTAAAATTGTATTATAAGATACACCCGTTCTACTCTTTTTCTGCTGTAACAATCGGCTAAATGAATTTATTAGGTAAACATAATGAGTTTATTAGCTAAACACAATATATGAGCTTGAAACCTCTTTGCTAAAATAAATGAATGTGATGTACGCAGTCCGTAATTTATATAATTAAAAGAACAATCAAACCGTTCATTTAAAAAATATTTTTTTACTTCAATTTATTTATTATTCAAATAGAAAAAATAATCTATATAAATAAAAATGAAAATCTGTCTGTCTGTCTGTCTGTCTGTCTGTTTGTCACACCATCACGGGAGAACGGCTGAACCGAATTTGATGAAATTTTGTGGGTAGCCCAGAAATAGCCCCACTTAAAATTATATCCGTGTTTTGAGTTTCTACGACCAGTGGTTCTCGAGATATTAGTAAAAAACGAAATTTTCGTTTGTCTCATCATCACGGAAAAACGGCTGAACCGAATTTAATGAAATTTGGTGAATAGCCTTGAAATATCCCCCCATAAATTTTGTCCAAGTTTCGAGTTTCTAAGACCTGGGGTTGTCGAGATATTAATGAAAAACGGAACTTTTTCCTAGGAGTTCTACTCCCTAACTCCGTGGTTTATCCAAACGAAAAGCTTGAAAATCGTTTGAAAGTGAATTAAAATTTAATCTCTGAGTTTGATGGGAGATTTTTTGCGTTAATTAGTCACTTTCTGAAGACATGAATTGTTTGAAACATGATTTAAAGGGGAAATCTATCTCCATGGTTCATGGTTTATTTAAAACAAGCTTTTACGGAACAATGAGAAGTATAAAGAAATCGAAATCGTTATTTAATTTCGCAGTTTATGTTATAAGACATGACATATTTAACATGTTATAAGATTCTATCTTATATCATGTTACTCAGAAACGCAATTAAATTAAATCTGTCTGTTAATTTTAATAATTATTTTTTCGATTTGAATAATAAATAAATGGATATAAAAATATATTTTAGAAAAGAACGATTTGATTTTTCTTATAGCATTTTTGACTGGATAATATCAATTACGGTCTTCAGGTTTAAAAATTATTATTATTTATATTTTCGGGGATTATTGATTCAAGGATTATTGATATTTTCAAGTTATTATGCAATTATTTTATTATGACAAAAATTGTTTAAACTCATATATTGTATGTTGTACGAATCTTCTACAAATACACGTGTATCTTTTAATCTACGAGAATATAAGTAGTACAGGTATATTGACATATGTTTTGATTTATATTGGCATATATTGGAATCAATTACGACCTTCTGGTATAAAGAGTACGGATATTATTGATGTTTTCAATTTATTACGTCATCTCTTTTATTTTGGCAAATATTTTTGAGGCGCATATTGTAATACGGGTAATCTTCTACTAACACATTGGCATATTTTCTGATCTGCGACAATATAATTAGTACGGGGTTGCATATATTCATTCAATTCCTATTTTTTCTTCTGTAAATTTGCTTACAAAAGGGGGCAGGATGTTTTATTCTTCAGATCTGATCGTGAAGATAATTTTGCATAGTGAGAACATATATTCTTAAACTTCTCTTTAGGAGCAATAAATTTAATATTTTAACAGAATTTGCACATGATTGCGAACTTTAAGTTTCTTTAAATTATACACTCCGTACGAATAACGGTTGTGCTGCTAGTGGTTAATAAATTTTAACATTTTAGGAGGATATATCATGTTGCTCGGCATCGCAATTAAATTAAATGTGTTTGTCAATGTTTTTATTATTTTTTTTTCGATTTAAATAATAAATAAATGGATAAATGGATATAAAAGTATATCTTATGAATGGACGGTTTGATTTTTCTTTTAATTATATTAATTGCTGACTGCGTACATCAATTTCATTTATTTTGGCAAAGAGTTTTCAAGCTTATATCGTATTTAGCTACTAAACTCATATATTGTGTTTAGCCAATAAATTCATATAGCCGATTGTTGAAACAGAAAAAGAGTAGAGCGGGTATATCTTCTAATACAATTGTAGTGTGTTCATTTAGTATATTGAAACGGGATAAGAATGTTTCATTCAGATCTGCAAATTCAAAGCTACGAATTTGGAGGGATATCGCTAATTTGACAACTTTTCTTAAACTTTGCCAAATTGACGGAAATGTCTCCAAATTGATATAAACGACACACAAACAGCTGCCATAAACCTTCGGGTTGGTTGTGTGGCTTGGGTCTTCTACATATCAATGAAATTTTCTTTTTGTTTTGCTAGAAGAGAGTACTGAAATGATGTTTGGTTAGCATTTATCTGTCAGACCAACCATCCTACTTAGTAATACATTTAGCGAATTTTTAAAATGTCACCAAATTGATAAATATGTTTTCAAATCTATAAAAATATCTTGACATTGATAAAATTGCGCTACATAAATGATATTAATTGTTTTTTGTTAGGGGATAGTATTGTGATGTTATTTCGTCAATTTGTCGCAAAGTGGAACTGTCAGTTCTACAGTCCCACTTGGCGATAAATTTGGCGATTTTTTAAAATGTCGCTAATTTGACGAAACTGTCGCCAAATGTTTCATAGAAATATAACTATTTAGACGATATTTTTTCTACCAATTTATTTGAAGCAAATGATATCATGTCGCTTAGCAACGGATTTAAATCCAATGTGTTTATGCGGCAGACGATTTTTATTAAATCCTTTCCGATTTGAATAATGAAGATATGAATATAAAATAAATTTCATTGCCATTTCATTTTGGACTGGATAATATCAATTATACTCTTCAGGTTTAAACATTATTATTATTGATATTTTCCGGAATTATTGATTCAGGGATTATTGATACTTTTAAGTTATTACATCATTGTTTTATTGCGGCAAAAATTGCTGATACACGCATATTGTACGTTGTACGAGTAATCTTCTAGGAATGCACGGGTATATCTTCTAACCTACGAGAATATAAGTAGTACAGGTATATTGGCATATATTTTGACATATATTGGCATATATATTGGAATCAAGTACAGTCTTCTGGTATGAAGATTAAGGGGATTAATTATATATTCAATTTATTACGTCGTCTGTTGTATTTTACCAAAAAACATTTGTGACTTATATTGCAAAACGGGTAATCTTCTACTAATAATCGGACATTATAAGTAGTACGTGTATATCTTCCCATGTAATTTTAGCACTTTAATTTTGACATATATTGGAATAAATGACTGTCTTCAGATTTAAAGATTACGGGTTTATTGGTATTTTCAATTTATACATGTAATCTACTAATACAGGTTATATTTTCTAATATTCGCGTATATAATTAGTACGGGTCCCATACAATTTTAACGCTTTTATTTTGCATATATTGATTCAATTCCATATTTTTTTTATATTTGCTTACATAAGGGGTCCAAGATGTTTTATTCTTCAGATATGTCCATGAAGATAATTTTATACAGCGAGAACAGATATTCTTAAACTTCTTTTTAGGAGCATTATATTAAATATTTTAACAGAATATTTTGATTAAACATGTCATTTAGTATACTATAAGAATTTGGGCATGATTATGAATTTCAAGTTTCTTTATATTATATACTCCGTACGAAGAACGGGTATGCTGCTAGTGACTAATAAATGCAAAAATCCTGCACCAAACTCGGAAATAAAGTTTTATTTCATTTCGACGTTTTAAACAAACGATTTTCACCCTTTCCGTTTGGATAAACCACGGAGTTGGAGAGTAGAGCTCCTAGGAAAATGTTCCGTTTTTCATTAATATCTCGACAACCCCTGGTCTTAGAAACTTAAAACTTGGACTAAATTTATGGGAGGCTATTTCAAGGCTACCCACAAAATTTCATTAAATTCGGTTCAGCCGTTTTTCCGTGATGATGAAACAAACGAAAATTTCGTTTTTTACTAATATCCCAAGAACCACTGGTTGTAGAAACTCAAAACACGGACTAAATTTTAAGTGGGGCTATTTCAAGGCTACCCACCAAATTTCATCAAATTCGGTTCAGCCGTTCTCCCGTGATGATGGGACAAACAGACAGACAGACAGACAGACAGATTTTCAATTTTATTTATATAGACTAGCAGCATACCCGTTCTTCGTACGGAGTATATAATATAAATAAACTTAAAATTCACAATCATCTGCAAATTCCTATAGTATACTAAATGGCATCTTTAATCAAAACATTCTGTTAAAATATTTAACATAATGCTCCTAAAAAGAAGTTAAGGAATGGTTTTTCTCGTTATTCAAAATTATCTTCACGAGTAGATCTGAAGAATAAAATATCCTGGCCTTTTTGTAAGCAAATTTATAAAAAGTATGGAATTGAATCAATATATGCAAAATAATAGCGTATTGTATGGGACCCGTACTACTTATATACGCGAATATTAGAAGATATAACCTGTATTAGTAGATTACATATATAAATTGAAAATATCAATAAATCCGTAATCTTTAAATCAGTAGGCAATAATTAATTCCAATATGTGCCCAAATGAAAGTGCTAAAATTATATGGGTAGATAAACCCGTACTACTTATAATGCCATAGATTAGAAGATATGTCCTAGTGTTAGTAAAAGATTACCCGTAATATAATATGTAGTCTGCAAATTTTTTACCAATATATAACAGATTACTTAATAAATTAAAAATATCAATAATCCCTGCCATCTTCATACCGGAAGGCTTGATTCCAATATATGCCAATATACATGTACTACTTATATTCTCTTAGATTAGAAGATATACCCGTGCATTTGTAGAAGATTACTCGTACAACGTACAATATATGAGTTTCAACAATTTTTGCCGCAATAAAACAATGCCATAAGAAATTGAACATATCAATAATCTCTGAATCAATAATCCCCGAAAACATCAATAATAATAATGTTTAAACATGAAGATCGTAATTGATATTATCCAGTCAAAAATACGATGGCAATGAAATTTATTTTATATACATATCTTCATCATTAAAATCGGAAAAGATTTAATAAAAATCTTCTTCCTCATAAACACATTAAATTTAAATCGGTTGTTAAGCGACATGTTATGATTTGCTTCAAATAAATTGGTGGTCAAAATATCGTCTGAATATCTCTAATGAAAGTTTGGCGACATTTTAAAAAATCGCCAAATTTATTGCGAAGTGGGACTGTAGAACTGACAGTCCCACTTGGCGATAAATTGACGGACCATCATCAAAATATTATCCCCTAAAAAAACACAATTTCGTTTATTTAGGGCAATTTATCAATTTCAAAATATTTTTATTGATTTATAAATATTTTTATCAATTTGGTGACATTTTAAAAAATCGCCAAATTTATCGCCAAGTGGGACTGTAGAACTGACAGTCCCACTTGGCGATAAATTGACGAACCATCATCAAAATATTATCCCCTAAAAAAACACAATTTCGTTTATTTAGGGCAATTTATCAATTTCAAAATATGTTTATGGATTTATAAATATTTTTATCAATTTGGTGACATTTTAAAAATTCGCTAAATGTGTTACTAAGTAGGGCGGTTGGGCTGACAGACAAATGCTAACGAAACACCATTTCAGTATTTTCTTTTAACAGAACAAAATAAATTTCATTGATTTACGTCATTTTTATCAATTTGGGGACATTTCAATCATTTTGGTAACTATTATGAAATTTGCCAAGTTAGCGATATCCAGCCAAATTCGTAGCTCTAAATTCGCAGATCTGAATAAAATATCGTGATCCAGTTTGTATATACTAAATGAAAACACTACAATATTGTTAGAAGATATACCCATTCTACTCTTTTTCTGTTTAAACAATTGGATAAATGAATTTATTGGGTAAACAAAATATGAGTTTATTAGCTAAACACAATATATAAGCTTAAAACCTCTTTGCTAAAATAAATGAAAGTAGTGTATGCAGTTCGCAATTAATATAATTAAAAAAAATCAAACCGTTCATTTATAAGATATATTTTAATACCCATTTATTTAATATTCAAATCGAAAAAATAATAATAATCATTAGTAAACATATTTAATTTCATTCCTTGGCCGAGCAGCACGATATAAGATAGAATCTTCCTCATAAAATGCGAAATTAAATAACCATTTTAATATCTTTATACTTCTAATCGTTGAGTAAAAGCTTGTGAAATACAAAACATGGAGGTAGATTTTTCCATTTAAATTCATGTTTCAAACAATTCATGCTTTCAGATAGTGACTATTTAATGCAAAAATCCTGCATCAAACTAAAAAATTAATTTTTAATTCCCTTTGACGTTTTAAACAAACGATTTTTATCCTTTGCGTTTGGATAAACCACGGAGTTGGAGAGTAGAACTCCTATAAAAGTTCCGTTTTTCATTAATATCTCGACAACTCCTGGCCTTAGAAACTCGAAACTTGGGCAAAATTTATGGGGGGCTATTTCAAGGCCATCCACAAAATTTCATTAAATTTGGTTCAGCCGTTCTCTCGTGATGATGAGATAAACGAAAGTTTCGTTTTTTACTAATATCTCGAGAACCACTGGTCGTAGAAATTTCACACATAGACTAAATTTTAAGTGGGGCTATTTCTAGGCTACCCACAAAATTTCATCAAATTCGGTTCAGCCGTTCTCCCGTGATGATGGGACAAACAGACAGACAGACAGACAGACAGACAGACAGACAGATTTTCAATTTTATTTATATAGATAGACTAGCAGCATACCCGTTCTTCGTACGTAGTATATAATATAAAGAAACTTGAAATTCATAATCATGCCCAAATACTTATAGTATATATTACAATATACGTACAATATGCGTGTGTCAGCAATTTTTGCCACAATAAAACAATGGCGGAATAACTTAAAAATATCAATAATCCCTGAATCAATAATTCCGGAAAATATCAATAATAATAATGTTTAAACCTGAAGAGTATAATTGATGTTATCCAGTCCAAAATGAAATGGCAATCAAATTTATTTTATATACATATCTTCATTATTCAAATCGGAAAGGATTTAATAAAAATCGTCTGCCGCATAAACACATTGGATTTAAATCCGTTGCTAAGCGACATGATATCATTTGCTTCAAATAAATTGGTAGAAAAAATATCGTCTAAATAGTTATATTTCTATGGAACATTTGGCGACAGTTTCGTCAAATTAGCGACATCTTAAAAAATTGCCAAATTTATCGCCAAGTGGGACTGTAGAACTGACAGTTCCACTTTGCGACAAATTGACGAAATATCATCACAATACTATCCCCTAACAAAAAACAATTAATATCATTTATGTAGCGCAATTTTATCAATTTCAAGATATTTTTATAGATTTGAAAACATTTTTATCAATTTGGTGACATTTTAAAAATTCGCTAAATGTATTACTAAGTAGGATGGTTGGTCTGACAGATAAATACTAACCAAACATCATTTCAGTACTCTCTTCTAACAAAAAAAAAAAAAAAATTCATTGATATGTAGAAGACCCAAGCCACACGACCAACCCGAAGGTTTATGGCAGCTGTTTGTGTGTCGTTTATATCAATTTGGCGACATTTCCGTCAATTTGGCAAAGTTTAAAAAAGTTGTCAAATTAGCGATATCCCTCCTAATTCGTAGCTTTGAATTTGCAGATCTGAATGAAACATTCTTATCCCGTTTCAATATACTAAATGAAAACACTACAATTGTATTAGAAGATATACCCGCTCTACTCTTTTTCTGCTTCAACAATCGGCTATATGAATTTATTGGCTAAACACAATATATGAGTTTAGTAGCTAAATACGATATAAGCTTGAAAACTCTTTGCCAAAATAAATGAAATTGATGTATGCAGTCAGCAATTAATATAATTAAAAGAAAAATCAAACCGTCCATTCATAAGATATACTTTTATATCCATTTATCCATTTATTTATTATTTAAATCGAAAAAAAATAATAAAAACATTAACAAACACATTTAATTCAATCCGTTATTCGTACGGAGTGTATAATTTAAAGAAACTTATAGTTCGCAATCATGTGCAAATTCTGTTAAAATATTAAATTTATTGCTCCTAAAGAGAAGTTTAAGAATATATGTTCTCACTATGCAAAATTATCTTCACGATCAGATCTGAAGAATAAAACATCCTGCCCCCTTTTGTAAGCAAATTTACAGAAGAAAAAATAGGAATTGAATGAATATATGCAACCCCGTACTAATTATATTGTCGCAGATCAGAAAATATGCCAATGTGTTAGTAGAAGATTACCCGTATTACAATATGCGTCTCAAAAATATTTGCCAAAATAAAAGAGATGATGTAATAAATTAAAAACATCAATAATATCCGTACTCTTTATACCAGAAGGTCGTAATTGATTCCAATATATGCCAATATATATCAAAACATATGTCAATATACCTGTACTACTTATATTCTCGAAGATTAAAAGATATACACGTGTATTTGTAGAAGATTCGTACAACATACAATATATGAGTTTAAACAATTTTTGTCATAATAAAATAATTGCATAATAACTTGAAAATATCAGTAATCCTTGAATCAATAATCCCCGAAAATATAAATAATAATAATTTTTAAACCTGAAGACCGTAATTGATATTATCCAGTCAAAAATGTTATAAGAAAAATCAAATTGTTCTTTTCTAAAATATATTTTTATATCCATTTATTTGTTATTCAAATCGAAAAAATAATTATTAAAATTAACAGACAGATTTAATTTAATTGCGTTTCTGAGTAACATGATATAAGATAGAATCTTATAACGTGTTAAATATGTCATGTCTTATAACATAAACTGCGAAATTAAATAACGATTTTGATTTCTCTATACTTCTCATTGTTCCGTAAAAGCTTGTTTTAAATAAACCATGAACCATGGAGATAGATTTCCCCTTTAAATCATGTTTCAAACAATACATGTTTTCAGAAAGTGACTAATTAACGCAAACAATCTCCCATCAAACTCAGAGATTAAATTTTAATTCACTTTCAAACGATTTTCAAGCTTTTCGTTTGGATAAACCACGGAGTTAGGGAGTAGAACTCCTAGGAAAAAGTTCCGTTTTTCATTAATATCTCGACAACCCCAGGTCTTAGAAACTCGAAACTTGGACAAAATTTATGGGGGGATATTTCAAGGCTATCCACCAAATTTCATTAAATTCGGTTCAGCCGTTTTTCCGTGATGAGGAGACAAACGAAAATTTCGTTTTTTACTAATATCTCGAGAACCACTGGTCGTAAAAACTCAAAACACGGATATAATTTTAAGTGGGGCTATTTCTGGGCTACCCACAAAATTTCATCAAATTCGGTTCAGCCGTTCTCCCGTGATGATGGGACAAACAGACAGACAGACAGACAGACAGACAGATTTTCATTTTTATTTATATAGATTAAGGAATAACATAATCAGAAAATTTATTCTTGGTAAATATGTACGCAGAATTATCAAATTATTAAGTATATCTATTATTATAATCATGTTTAATAAATTTTTTGAAGAATGCATTTTTCATTTCCATATTATTTTTTAATTTTTTTTTATAAAATATATTGCATGTCTCTTTCAGGGTTGAATTTTCTGGAAATAAAAATGAAAATTGTCGAAACTTTAATATTTAGGCCCTATTATGGCTTATCTAAAATTTGATTATTTTGTTTACCTACTGTAAAATATTTTTCTACGAAATCGCTAAGCTGTTGGTTAAAGAGATTAGGTGAACAATTAAGAAAATTATCTGGTTCTTATGACTGTCACTTGGAAAATGTAATAAGCTAAAATACGAAAAGTGACATGTGGACTACATTAAGAGCACCACTTTGTAAAATATGAAAAATTGGAAAAAAATATTTTGGAAGTTACAAAAACCCACGAATAAACTTTTATTACTCTGAGGCACATATTAATTGAAATATCATATTAATAATGTAAATTCGCAAGAAATTTCTAATGGAAATAATGACTACGAACATTAAAGTGTAAGATGCATGCATCTAACATAGAGCATTAAAGTTTTAATAAATTAAACTGTTTAATAATGTGAGAGTTCATATATAGGGCGATGAAATGGCTTTTAATTTTTTCAGTAGCGTCGCCAGACACAAAATTAAGAGCGGGGTTAGTAACCAAATGTAAATTGGTATTTTTGTAAATTAGTTTACAAACGGACATTGTTTTTTTATTTGAGCTGCTATTGGAGATAATTTTATATTGGTAAGAACTGAAACTATTATATCCTTTTTTGCGAGGGAGAGTTATATGAATTAAATCTTTTAATAAGAGTTTTTGCAGAACAATGGAATTTGCACATATTTTAAATGACGAGTAATGCTGGGTATATCTGCTAGTACTTAAATAAACTATGTACTGAGAAATATACTTGCAACGATTTCACCAAGTAAATGTCCCATCTCATATTCTATGCGGCTAAAGATTATATCCAAGCAGATGAACCATCATACGTATAGATCATTAAATAAAACCCATCTCAAAATATTGCTAATTTTAAAACTGTGGCCAGATGCGCTTGTTTGCAATGTTAAAATTCTTACTAAAAGCGTTACTGAATTATAGTAAATACTTTAAAAGAAACTATAATTTTGAAAAGTGATTTTATTCTAATTTATTAGATAACGGGAGTAAAATACTATGCGGTAACAATTCCATATCACTAAATATTCCCTAGCAAATCCATTTGCTTTTATTAACTTGTGTTATTTTTACTTTCCTTATTTACATAATTTATAAGGAAAGAGTATTGTGACGGGGTTGAAAATTTGAATTCGAGTTTTCGACGGGAGAGCATGTTTCAAGCATCCCTGATCACGAATCAAAAATTTTTGAGGTGATGTCTCTCTGTGTGTGTGTGTGAAAGTATGTGTATGTGTGTGAAAGTATGTGTGTGTGTGTGAAAGTATGTGTGTGTGTGTGTGTGTCAGTGAGCCTGTGGAGACGATGACGATATCTCACGAATGAATGGAGCAATTCGAATGACATTTGGTACAACAATCACAATCCGTGAATACTGGAACCCTATAGATTTTAAATGCAATCGCATGTTCAGAACCCTCCTAAATTTTCGAGTGAAATTTTGGAAAAATCATTAAAAAATCAAAACCTTTAATAAAGTTACGCAAATAGACATTTCTTTTGTAATTTTTCCTTAGAAAACGATTGACATAAACTTTAGAAAGCTATCATGAACCGTTCTCGAGATATTGCACATTTTTCAAATAAATTTATAAAAATATATATTAATTGTTGAGAAACATGTTCACTTTTTATATGTAATATCATGCGATAAATTTGGTGACATCATTCTCGCGGATCTAGCGCGTTCCATTCACGAGAAAATATACTTTGAGTAATACATTTGTATTTGAATGCCAATAGTCATTTATCTGCTATAAGAATAACTTATTTCTCAGTCCATAACGCTTGGCGAGATTTTGGCGACGAATTTGGCGGAATGACGCCATCTTGGCGACTTTTCCAAATGCTGCCCAATTAACGAAAATCTTGCGAAATGGATAAATATGACGCTAAATCAATGAAAATGACGACTAATTGTCAAAAATTCAATATCTTGGAAAGAATATAAGTATCTACTATAAGAAAAACATTTTTTTAACTGTAAAAGTAGTAAATTCATTGCATTATATAAGGAAAGTCATGTGTTGCTCACATTAGATTTTTTTCTGTCAGACGTTTCTCTGTCACGTACTGCAAAATCTATAGCATACAAAACTGTGAAATTTGGTACATTTGTAGAGACATACTAGGGGAACATACTCATATAAACCGTTTTCCGATTTAAAATTTAGTTTATGAAATATTTAATATCAAAGTCAAAGGAAGAGGTTTTGAGCTGCGAATTTGCGTCCTGGACAGACTATAGCAATAGCAAGAACACGAATGTTTGGTGGCATGTACCTACATAGTTGAATTTTTGGTGGCATGTATCTACATAGTTGAATTTTTGGTGGCATGTACCTACATAGTTGAATTTTTGGTGGCATGTACTTACATAGTTGAATTTTTGCAGGAAGGAACACATTTTTTAAAATTTCGATTTAGTTAACGAGTTATTCAATTTTTTATGTACTTTTGTTTTTATACAAAATTTTCTTCTTTATGGGCAAAGATTTGAAACTATTGTTATCATGACCATTACAATTCAATTGCTATATTTCACAACAATTATATGTTTCATTATTGTAAATTTCTCTATACTGAAAGCGTAACACGATATTTTGTCACTGTATTACGAACAAAGGGCAAAATATACAGTTATGAAATTCTGCCGTTTGTTCTTAATACAATAAGCAATTGTTCTTAAAAGCAGGCGGTACGAAATAGATTGTGATGTAGGCTTAGCGAGCGCCAGGAAGTAGAAGACAAAGCCTCTAATCTCACAAAACGAGCGTAGCGAGCTGGGAGCTCAAGCTTGATGAAATTGTTCGCAAAACGAGTTAAGGTGAGCGTCAGCTAATAAGTGGATGAAGTACCAACGGGTGCATCACGCCTGCGGCGAGCTCCGATTAATGAGCGGCAGGAATGGAGAGTTGAATCTTAGAATTTTACTAGCTTTAGCGAGCACAGCATAAGTAGATGGTCGTGTGCGCCAGCCAGAGTAAAAGAGCACGCAAAGCGATCTCCAGGCTGGAGAATATCAGTTAACGAGGGACGGTCCTCAATAGGCGTATTACGTCTGCATAGCAGGAGCACTAAAGTGCTCGCTAAGTAAGTAGAAGGTCGCGAGTGCTGGCGAGCGTAGAGAGTAAGAAGCGAAAGCGTCAGCGAACACAGGGCACGCAGGAGGGCGCGTGACTCAGCTGTCTTGAAATACCTCGCGATGAGTTCTAGGGCAGGTGAATGTTAGTTAATAAGTGACGGTCCTCAACGGGGTATTACGCCTGCTTAGCAAATGGCAATAAAATACTCGTGAAGCGAAATCAGCGAGACTTAATGCGTTAAGGGGAATGGCGAGCGTAGCGAGCAGGGAACTAAGCCTAACTGGCATATTGCGCCTGTTATAACGGTCGTATTATGCTTGCGTAGCAGGTGGCACTGAAATGC
The DNA here is from genome assembly GCA_951213105.1 of Amaurobius ferox. Lineage (NCBI taxonomy): Eukaryota > Metazoa > Arthropoda > Arachnida > Araneae > Amaurobiidae > Amaurobius > Amaurobius ferox. The sequence continues at coordinate 72,158,862 of OX578146.1, read as the reverse complement.
TCGCAAAGCGATCTCAGCGAGAGTTAGCGAGTCGGAGGAGAAGCCTCCTGACTTGCAAGCGAGTTACGGGGGTTGGCGAGTGTAGCGAGTAGAGTGTGCGTAGAGCCCTACGAGTATCTTACGCCTGCGCCAACGCCTGATTAACAGGTGGCACTAAAGTGCTCGTGAAGCGAATTTAGCGAGTTGGAGGTGAAGCCTCCTAACTCGTTAAGCGAATTACGGGAGTTGTCGAGCATAGCGAGTAGGGACCTTTTATCGTTGAATTGTACATTTGGCGATTTTCCGGATGACAACAAGTAAAATTATTTCAAAATACCCAATTAACTTATATTTTGCGCAATTTTAAATAAACAACTATCAATATTGATAGCATCCTCAATAAGCGATATAGTCCATATATAAAAATATTTTAATAATTAATTCATCAATTAAGCGTAATTTTAATTAATTTAGTATCATTTTTGCAATTTTGACGATATTTTTGTCAATCTGGGGGCGAAATATCGCCATGTTGGCGATACTTTGCTAAATTATTCACCAAGTTCGCCAAATGCATCACCAAGTGTTACAGACAAATGGAGAGAAGAGTATTTCTTATAGACAAGAAGGTAAGCCCGTCATATGACGGAAATCAGAATTTGCCCCAAATTACTTCCCATCTGGCGTCACTTTAATTAATTTGGAGACATTTTTGTCACTTTGGCAACACTTAAAATAATCGCCAAGATGGCGACGTATCGCTAAATTTATCGTCAAGTAGTACGGACGGACAGACGGAAAAATGGGTTATTCTTATAACCTATTCTTATGTTCTTTCCAAGTTATATAACTTTCATCAATTAGTCGTGATTTTCATTGATTTAGCGTCATTTTTATCAATTTGGAGACATTTTCGTTAATTTGGCAAAATTAAAAAAAGACGCCAAGTTGGCGACATACCGCCAAAATATCGTCAAGCGTTATGGACGAAGAAATAAGTTATTCTTACAGCAGATAAATGACTATTGGTGTCCAAAGCCAAAAGTATTACTCAAAGTATCCTTTTCCGTGAATGGAACGAGCTAGATCCACGAGAATGATGTCACCACATTTATCGCATAATATTACTTATGAAAATTGAACATATTTCACAATAGTTAATATTTTTTTTTATATGATTTTTTGATAATTTTAGAAAAAAATGTATAATATCTCGAGAACGATTCATGCTAGCGTTCTAAAAATTATGTCAATCGTTTTCTAATGAAAAATTACATAAGAAATGACTATTTATGTAACTTTAATAAATGTTTTGATGATTTTTCAAAATTTCACTTGAATATTTAGGGGGATTTTGAACATTCGATTGCGTATAGGATTCCAGTATTCACGGATTGTAATTTTTGTACCAAATTTCATTCGAATAGCTCCATTCGTTCGAGAGATATCGTGTCCACGGACTCATTGACACACACACACACAGACATCATCTCAAAAACGTTTGATTCGTGTTCAGGGATGCTTGAAACGTGTTCTTCCGTCGAAAACTGGAATTTGAACTTTCGACCCCGTCACAATACTTTCCTTTTATATTATACTATATATATATAAGGAAAGTAAAAGAGCTAGTAAAAATGGATTCTGTTATGAGAAAGTGGAGTTAAGCCACATTTTAGTTAATTTTTGACTGCAAAATGAATAATTCTAAATAAATTAAAATTATCTTATTACACGGATTAATATTTTCCATGCGTATTTTTCGCCATTCCCTCCACTTCATTATAAAGAGACATCTGCATAACAAAATATATTTGCATTGTGTGTTATCTTCCAAGCTGTAACTGGGATTTTGTCCTGTAATTCGCGTTCTTGCAAACAAATAAATAAAAAAATAAAAAAAAATTATAGTTCATGGACTTAATTCTTTATCGTCTGTATGCACATGCATACAGACGATAAAGAATAACGATAAAGACGAAGACGATAAAGACGATTGAGAAATAATTGCTAGGACATGATTAAGAAGCTATTTTGAACGTAATGGCTGATGTGCGTTTGTGTGTGTAATATATGCATCTCGACTCTCGGCTCAAAAAATAATTATTCGACATTTTAGATAAAATTTTAATTTTTGAGAGAGTATGCAATAACTTAGTACTAATTAGATTTTTGTGAAAATAAGAATAAAAGTAATCTTTCTTTGATTCGAAAAGCTTCTATATCTGTAAAAATTAAAAAAATATATAACAAACACGTCTTATTAAAGAGTAATTATGTGTTTTATGTATCAATTTGCGTAGGAAAACAAATTAAGCCATTCTTATTATTCTATGATAATAACCGTCTTAAAATCGCGCCGATTTTGAGATTTTGGCGAATTAGTACCATTAGAAATTGTCCCAACAGTTCATACTTACAGATCCCGCCTACAGGAGTGTTTGTAAAGTCAGAATTGAGCCTCTATTGCAGATAACAGCATCCTTGGCCCGGTTTCACAGTTAGCATAAAATAGCTGATGCCACCAATGGCAGAATATGAAAATGGCAGAATATGAAAATGCAGAATATGAATATTATTTCTCCAATATTCATTTAAATGATTAAATATAATAAACAATTTAAGAATATTTTGTTTTATTATGCACTATAATTACTTAATTTAATTTTTAGTCAGTAAATTGTTGAGAAAAGTAAATAAAACTCGCCACAATTTATAATTACATTACATATAATTACTTTAATTCGGAGAAATATTTAATTTACAAGCATTTATTTTCTTAATGTAGTATTAAATTTAAAAGAACTGTCTTAACTGTCTTTCGTACATTATTTTCCTAGCTGCAATTATGAAAATAATGCAAGAAATAACAAAATAGCTTTTAATTAAAATGGAATTATAAATGACTAATAATATTTTTTACATTTATCTAATTATAGCATAATTAAAATTGCAAATAATTAAATTTCTCTATGGAATCAAATTTCAGGTTGAGTCAGGTTTATAGCTTTGTTAGTTTTAGCTAACTTGAGGACAATTTGTATCAGAACCTATAGCTTAAAAGGGATTCCTCACATGACGACCATTAGACTCATTAGACTCACATTTTAACTTTCCCTACAATATATGGTAATGTATTGGGGTTTACTTTACTAATTATAATAATTACTTTCCCTGCAATGCACGATGTTTAATTCACCAATTTAAGTAATTACTTTCCCTAAAATACACGCAGTGCATAAGGTTTACTTTACAAATTGCGGTAATTACTTTCCCTACAATACACAGAATAAGAAACACAGAGAAAACAGAATAAGAGTAAACTGAAACAGAATAAGAGTAGTATGGGTATATCTTCTAATACCATTTTAGCGTTTTCATTTAGTATATACAAACGGGATCAGGATGTTTTTATTATTCTTCAAATCTGCGAATTCAGATCTACGAATCTGGGGGGTATCGCTAACTTGGAGGGATATCACTAACTTTTTAAATGTCGCCAAATTGATAAAAATGACACTAAATCAATGAAATTAATTGTGTTTTGTTAGAAGAGAGTACTGTGATGTTTCGGTAGCACTGGTCTGTCAGTCCAACCGTCCCACTTGGTAGCAAATTCAGCTGCTTTTTAAATGTCGCCAAATTGATAAAAATGTCGCTAATCGATAGAAATGTCTTGAAGTTAATAAAATTACGCTACAATGTAGCGTAATTTACAATGCTAATTTGTTTGATGTACAAATTACAATGCTAATTTGTTTGATGTAGCCGCTACAATGTAGCGGCTACATCAAACAAATTAATTGTGTTTTGTTAGGGGATAGTATTGTGATGATGTTTCGTCAATTTGTTACCAAGTGGGACTGTCTGACGACAATTCCACTTTACGACAAATTTGGCGACATTTTAAAATGTTGCCAAATTCATTAAAATGAAGACGAATTGATGAAAATTCAATAATTTGCAAAATTAAGTACAATTTACTAGATAATCTGTGTCGTTTTGTGAGAATTAAAAAATATGTTTTCTAAATTTGTTAATAAACGGGACCAAGATGTTTTATTTTTCAGATCTGCCTGTGAAGATAATTTTGTATAGCGAGAACAGAGATTATTATATATTTTTTAGGAAAATTAAAGAAAATATTTTAATATAATGTTTTGAATAACAAAGCCATTTAGAACACTAGGAAATTGCACATAATTGTGAATTTTAAGTTTCTTTATATTATAATTTCCGTACGAAGAAAGGGTATACTGCTAGTATATAATTAAATACTGAAATATCTCTATCACATAATCACTAGAATTTTGTTTCTAGCCATTGTTCAATACAAGCCAGGCAGCAGAAAGTAAGAAACTAGAGGATCGGGGCAATTTTGTTGAGACTTTCCTCTCGGAACAAGTAGGTATTCGACTTCTCAGCTAAACTATATACATTTTTAAAAGTTTATTTTCTGCATTCACATCTACATAATATACGTAGTACACTATCCAAATTGGGTCTAAATTACTTCAGATTACGTTGATTTTACAAAGGGTCACCGATTTTGATAAAATCTCGTTTTACAGCTAAACTATAAACAATTTTCGGATTTATTTTTTACTAGCAGCATACCCGTTCTTCGTACGGAGTATATAATATAAAGAAATTTATAATTCTCAATCATGTACAAATGCTGTTAAAATATTAAATTTATTGCTCATAAAGAGAAGTGTAAGAATATCTGTTCTCACTATGCAAAATTATCTTCACGGGCATATCTGAAAAATAAAACATCCTGGTCCCTTTTGTAAGCAAATTTACAAAAAAAAAATAGGAGTTGAATCAATATATGCAACCCCGTACTACTTATATTGTCGCAGATTAGAAAATATGCCAGTGTGTTAGTAGAAGATTACCCGTATTACAATATGAGTCTCAAAAGTATTTGCCAAAATAAAAGAGATGAAGTAATAAATTGAAAATATCAATAATCCCCGTAATCTTTATACCAGAAGGTCGTAATTGATTCCAATATATGCCAAAATATACCAAAATATATGACAATATACCTGTACTACTTATATTCTCGTAGATTAGAAGATATACCCGTGCATTTGTAAAATATTACTCGTAAAACGTACAAAATATGAGTTTAAACATTTTTTGTCATAATAAAACAATGGCTTAATATCTTGAAAATATCAATAATCCCTGAATCAACAGTCCCCGAAAATATCAATAATAATAATGTTTAAACCTGAAGACCGTAATTGATATTATCCAGTCAAAAATGCAATGTCAATGAAATTTTTTTTATATACATATCTTTATTATTCAACTCGGAAAAGATTTAATAAAAATCGTATGCCGCATAACACATTGGATCCGTTGCTAAGCGAAATGATATCATTTGCTTCAACTAAATTGATGGAAATCATATCGTCTCAATAATGCGATCTCCATGGAAGGTTTGGCGACATTTTCGTCAATTTAGCGATAACTTAAAAAATCGCCAAATTTATCACCAAGTGGGACTGTAGAACTGATAGTTCCATTTTGCGACAAATTGATGAAACATCATCACAATACTATCCCCTAACAAAACACAATTAATTTAATTTATTAAGCGTTTTAATTTATCAATTCCATGATATTTTTATGGATTTACAAATATTTTTATCAATTTGGTGATATTAAAAAAATTCGTTAAATGTGTTACTAAGTAGAATGGATGGACTGACCGACAAATGCTACCGAAACATCATTTCCGTACTCTTTTCTAAAAACACAAATTTAATTTCATTGATTTGCGTCATTTATATCAATTTGGAGACATTTCCGCTAATTTGGTAAAGTTTAAGAAAAGTTACCTAGAGGTTATTTAGAGATATTCCGCAAAAGCTCTGCCGTAGCTCTGAATTTGCAGATCTGAAGAATAAAATATCCTGATCCCGTTTGTATATACTAAATGAAAACACTAAAATTGTATTAGAAGATACACCCATTCTACTTTTTTCTGCTTCAACAATCGGCTAAATGAATTTATTGGGTAAACACAATATATGAGCTTGAAACCTCTTTGCTAAAATAAATGAAAGTGATGTACGCAGTCCGCAATTTATATAATTAAAAGAACAATCAAACCGTTCATTTATAAAATATATTTTTACATCCATTTATTTATTATTCAAATAGAAAAAATAATAACAAATATTAACAACACATTTAATTTCATTCCGTTGCCGAGCAACATGATATCAAATAGAATCTTCCTCATAAAATGCGAAATTAAATAGCCATTTTGATTTCTTTATACTTTTCATCGTTGAGTAAAGGCTTGCGATAGATAAGGCATGGAGGTAGATTTTTCCATTTACATTCATGTTTCAAACAATTCATGTTTTCCAATAGTGACTAATTAATGCAAAAATCCTGCACCAAACTCGAAAATAAAGTTTTATTTCATTTTGACGTTTTAAGCAAACGATTTTCACCCTTTCCGTTTGGATAAACCACGGAGTTGGAGAGTAGAACTCCTAGGAAAATGCTCCGTTTTTCATTAATATCTCGACAACCCCTGGTCTTAGAAACTCGAAATTTAGACTAACTTTATGGGGTGTTATTTCAAGGCTATCCACGTAATTTCATTAAATTCGATTCAGCCGTTTTTCCGTGATGATGAGACAAATGAAAATTTCGTTTCTTACTAATATCTCGAGAACCACTGGTCGTAGAAACTCAAAATACGGACTAAATTTTAAGTGGGGCTATTTCTAGGCTACCCATAGAATTTCATCAAATTCGGTTCAGCCGTTCTCCCGTGATGATGGGACAAACAGACAGACAGACAGATTTTCAATTTTATTTATATAGACTAGCAGCATACCCGTTCTTCGTACGGAGTATATAATATAAAGAAACTTGAAATTCATAATCATGCCCAAATTCTTATAGTATACTAAATGACATGTTTAATCAAAATATTCTGTTAAAATATTTAATATAATGCTCCTAAAAAGAAGTTTAAGAATCTCTGTTCTCGCTATATAAAATTATCTTCATGGACATATCTGAAGAATAAAACATCTTGGACCCCTTATGTAAGCAAATATAAAAAAAATATGGAATTGAATCAATATATGCAAAATAAAAGCGTTAAAATTGTATGGGACCCGTACTAATTATATACGCGAATATTAGAAAATATAACCTGTATTAGTAGATTACATGTATAAATTGAAAATACCAATAAACCCGTAATCTTTAAATCTGAAGACAGTCATTTATTCCAATATATGTCAAAATTAAAGTGCTAAAATAATATGGGAAGATATACACGTACTACTTATAATGTCCGATTATTAGTAGAAGATTTCCCGTTTTGCAATATGAGTCACAAATGTTTTTTGGTAAAATACAACAGACGACGTAATAAATTGAATATATAATTAATCCCCTTAATCTTCATACCAGAAGACTGTACTTGATTCCAATATATATGCCAATATATGTCAAAATATATGCCAATATACCTGTACTACTTATATTCTCGTAGGTTAGAAGATATACCCGTGCATTCCTAGAAGATTACTCGTACAACGTACAATATGCGTGTGTCAGCAATTTTTGCCGCAATAAAACAATGGCGTAATAACTTAAAAATATCAATAATCCCTGAATCAATAATTCCGGAAAATATCAATAATAATAATGTTTAAACCTGAAGAGTATAATTGATATTATCCAGTCCAAAATGAAATGGCAATGAAATTTATTTTATATACATATCTTCATTATTCAAATCGGAAAGGATTTAATAAAAATCGTCTGCCGCATAAACACATTGGATTTAAATCCGTTGCTAAGCGACATGATATCATTTGCTTCAAATAAATTGGTAGAAAAAATATCGTCTAAATAGTTATATTTCTATGGAACATTTGGCGACAGTTTCGTCAAATTAGCGACATTTTACAAAATCGCCAAATTTATCGCCAAGTGGGACTGTAGAACTGACAGTTCCACTTTGCGGCAAATTGACGAAATATCATCACAATACTATCCCCTAACAAAAAACAATTAATATCATTTATGTAGCGCAATTTTATCAATTTCAAGATATTTTTATAGATTTGAAAACATTTTTATCAATTTGGTGACATTTTAAAAATTCGCTAAATGTATTACTAAGTAGGATGGTTGGTCTGACAGATAAATGCTAACCAAACATCATTTCAGTACTCTCTTCTAACAAAACAAAAAAAATTTCATTGATATGTAGATGATTGATTGCATGATTTCATGATTGCCACACGACCAACCCGAAGGTTTATGGCAGCTGTTTGTGTGTCGTTTATATCAATTTGGCGACATTTCCGTCAATTTGGCAAAGTTTAAGAAAAGTTGTCAAATTAGCGATATCCCTCCAAATTCGTAGCTTTGAATTTGCAGATCTGAATGAAACATTCTTATCCCGTTTCAATATACTAAATGAAAACACTACAATTGTATTAGAAGATATACCCGCTCTACTCTTTTTCTGTTTCAACAATCGGCTATATGAATTTATTGGCTAAACACAATATATGAGTTTAGTAGCTAAATACGATATAAGCTTGAAAACTCTTTGCCAAAATAAATGAAATTGATGTACGCAGTCAGCAATTAATATAATTAAAAGAAAAATCAAACCGTCCATTCATAAGATATACTTTTATATCCATTTATCCATTTATTTATTATTTAAATCGAAAAAAAATAATAAAAACATTAACAAACACATTTAATTTAATTGCAATGCCGAGCAACATGATATATCCTCCTGAAATGTTAAAATTTATTAACCACTAACAGCACACCCGTTATTCGTACGGAGTGTATAATTTAAAGAAACTTAAAGTTCGCAATCATGTGCAAATTCTGTTAAAATATTAAATTTATTGCTCCTAAAGAGAAGTTTAAGAATATATGTTCTCACTACGCAAAATTATCTTCACGATCAGATCTGAAGAATAAAACATCCTGCCCCCTTTTGTAAGCAAATTTACAGAAGAAAAAATAGGAATTGAATGAATATATGCAACCCCGTACTACTTATATTGTCGCAGATTAGAAAATATGCCAATGTGTTAGTAGAAGATTACCCGTATTACAATATGCGTCTCAAAAATATTTGTTAAAATAAAAGAGATGACGTAATAAATTGAAAACATCAATAATATCCGTACTCTTTATACCAGAAGGTCGTAATTGATTCCAATATATGCCAATATATATCAAAACATATGTCAATATACCTGTACTACTTATATTCTCGTAGATTAAAAGATATACACGTGTATTTGTAGAAGATTCGTATAACATACAATATATGAGTTTAAACAATTTTTGTCATAATAAAATAATTTTATAATAACTTGAAAATATCAATAATCCTTGAATCAATAATCCCCGAAAATATAAATAATAATAATTTTTAAACCTGAAGACCGTAATTGATATTATCCAGTCAAAAATGCTATAAGAAAAATCAAATCGTTCTTTTCTAAAATATATTTTTATATCCATTTATTTATTATTCAAATCGAAAAAATAATTATTAAAGTTAACAGACAGATTTAATTTAATTGCGTTTCTGAGTAACATGATATAAGATAGAATCTTATAACATGTTAAATATGTCATGTCTTATAACATAAACTGCGAAATTAAATAACGATTTTGATTTCTCTATACTTCTCATTGTTCCGTAAAAGCGTGTTTTAAATAAACCATGAACCATGGAGATTGATTTCCCCTTTAAATCATGTTTCAAACAATTCATGTTTTCAGAAAGTGACTAATTAACGCAAAAAATCTCCCATCAAACTCAGAGATTAAATTTTAATTCACTTTCAAACGATTTTCAAGCTTTTCGTTTGGATAAACCACGGAGTTAGGGAGTAGAACTCCTAGGAAAAAGTTCCGTTTTTCATTAATATCTCGACAACCCCAGGTCTTAGAAACTCGAACAAAATTTATGGGGGGATATTTCAAGGCTATTCATTAAATTTCATTAAATTCGGTTCAGCCGTTTTTCCGTGATGATGAGACAAACGAAAATTTCGTTTTTTACTAATATCTCGAGAACCACTGGTCGTAGAAACTCAAAACACGGATATAATTTTAAGTGGGGCTATTTCTGGGCTACCCACAAAATTTCATCAAATTCGGTTCAGCCGTTCTCCCGTGATGGTGTGACAAACAGACAGACAGATTTTCATTTTTATTTATATAGATTTGTATTTATTTATTTTTCTTGTGTGTGTTCACATATAGACAATATACGCAGCATACCACCCAAAATCGGTCCAAATCGCTTCAAATGTTTCGAGATTATAAAGAGCCAATGATTATGACAAAATCCCGTTTTATAATTAAACTATATAAATTTTACGAATTTTTTTTCTTCTGCGTTTACATCTGCATAATATGTGAAACTTGCCACTTAAATGGGGTCCAAATCCCTTCCGTTGTTTCTGAGATTACGAAGGGCCAAAGATTTGTCGTCCACTCATCCATCAACCCACAGACCGACAAAGTTTTCTTTTGGCATCTAGGGACCCTACAGATGCATTTACTGAGAAAACTCGACTTGTGTTTAAATTCTGATCACACTACTTTTCTTGGGCACATTGGATAAAGTGAAAAGTTTGCTTAATCTACTGCATATGTATAAAACATGGTACAAGTCACAGTGGCTATTACCAAACATTTTTCTAGCTTACCGCGAGACGTAAGTAAAAAAGGAAATAAAAAAGTTTCAAACTAGATACAGAACATCAGATTAAAGACATGAATGCTGAAACTAGTCTAAATCAACATTCAAGCAAAAGTTAGCAGAAACAATTTTTCTTCCCCTACTAATCGTTTTTGTGGTGTTATGCATACAAAAGTTTAGTGTTTCATTAAAATCATTTATCAATTTTCGTTCTTTGATGAAGTAAATTGAAATATAATTGAATATTTATTTTAATTTTAAGAATGATTCACGGTTTAAATTTTTTTTTTGCTGCGGGTCATCTGATAAGACTCACTCTCGTGTTAAGCTTATTACTAATTCTAGAAGCGATTTAGAGCAAGAGTTTTGGAATATACAGGGTGTTTCTAAAGTCGCGCAACCCACAATACGTTTTATATTTCTCAATGCAAAAAAACTGAGCGCCATTTTAGAACTATGTGAACTGACTCTGTACTAACAACGCCATCTATTGTGCATTATATGATGTATAAATAGCGCGAAATTCAAACATCTGTCTTTATATTTATGAGCGATATCAACCGAAATGTGGGTTGAGCGACTTTAGAAACACCCTGTATTATTAGTGAAATCCATTGTTTTATTATCTACCGTAAATATTTTAAGAGCAGATCAAACATAAAATGCGAGTTCAGCATCTTGAAGAACTTAGCTCTCCATCTTGACGAGTAATTTGCTACAAGGAAGCTGCTTCGCTTCGAAAATGAAAGTAGTAAATAGAAATAAGGTTTAGAAACTATAGGCATTTGCTAATAAAGTTTAGTCTTTACGAGCTAGCTTTACCTGCTAGCGGCCACTACACATATAGCAACCAGTTTTTGAAGAAATCAGTATCGTAGCAAGTTCTGTCCTGTGCCTGCGTAGCGGCCGCAATACGTCGCTTTGAAATGTAAGTTATGAAATCGTTAATTTAATTTAAAAAAATTATCAAATAAAGTTACGATAAAAAGAATAGAAGTACGCCAAAGGCAAGATTTAACACTTCACGATGACAGAGCCAATGGCCGTACCGTGCTGAAAACACCGGTTCTCTTTAGATCACCGAAGTCAGGCAGCATCGGGCGCGGTTAGTACTTGGGTGGGTGACCACCTGGGAACACCGCGTGCTGGTGGCACGTTTCGGGCGCGGTAGCCGGGTGGTTTGCGCGCTGGATTTCCACGCTGCCACAACTGCCGCCGTGTTCATGCGGAGTACGATCACTTTAAACATGTGGGTCTGTATGTCCTTCCGAGAGGTTGGTGGTAGGGGAAGGAGGGTACGGTCCCTGTGGATGCCTCCCCCACTGGGTTCCGGTCTAAAATTGGGTGGCACTTCCCGGCCGTCCAAACAGTTACCTTACACCTTTCTGGTAGGTCGGACGGTCTGGATCTCAACAACAACAACTTCACGATGACAAACGTTGAAGACACGTACTTGGAAAATGCATATTTTATGTTTAATTTTAATTTTGAACAATGCGTAAAAAAGTGTAAAACACGAAGTTTTCATTGGAACACGGTGATTTTTTCAGGGAATGCATATAATAACGTTAGAATCTTATATTTAAAATGTAAAATTTTTATTTGTAAAACTGGAGACTTTAGAAACTTGGCATTTTTATCCCTAGTTTGACGGGCGACAGCTCTCTGACCATAGGAACTCCGTCAGCTCAAAGAATCGATAAACAAGAGGGGAATCGTCCTTTGTCTGGAAGGGTTCTTTCATGGATTTTGGGATTTTTAAAAATCCGTATAAGAAAACTATTGATTTTATCAAAAATTCAGCTTCTAAAGGCCGTTCGAAATTTATGTCATCATTGAAAAGAAGAAGGGGAGAAAAAAGACAGAGGTTTTAACTTTATTACTTTCCTTATATACATAGTATAATGTATAACGTATTGCAAAGGGGTCGAAAATTCGAATTCCAGTTTTCAACGGGAGAGCCCGTTTCAAGCATCGCTGAACATTTTAAATTTTGACGACTTTTGTGGGCCATTTCGCAACAAAAGACCGTTTTTTTTTTACCCCGAATCGTACCAAAATCTAATCAGCACTGGGGTAAACCACAAGTAACTTATCTACTACATTTTGTGAAATTTGGCCTATTAGTTTTTTAGCTAGGGTGGATTTAGACATTTTTTGCAGGCCATTTCTCAAAATAGGCAGTTTAGTTTTAGAGTTACAGTGGATACATACAATGCACAGACAGACACACACACACAGACGTCACACCAAAATTGTGTTTTCGTGTTCTAGAAGTTTCATAACGTGTAGACTTGTCGAAAACTCGAGTTGCGATTTTCGACACGATACCAATACTTTTCCTATACATTACCATGTATTGTAAAGAAAGTAAAAACAAAACATTTATGAATAAACCTTCATCTGGTGGCAAATGGTTTGAAAGCTTCATTTTTAACAGAACTATAAATCATTTTAATTCTCTTTTGCATACATATTTCGTAGTTATATAAATTTTCAGGAAAACCGGAACTAACATCTCAAACTCTAAATGAAAACCCTTAGTGCAGTGTTTTTCAAAGTGTGTTCTACGGAACCCTTGGGCTTGCACAACCGTATTCCAGGGGTTCCGCGACGTGATAGCTTCGTGTAAATTTTCTTAAAAATAAAAAAACGAGTAATATTTGAATGCATAATTTGATCAACAAAGGACTTTTTGGTACTTTTCCATTTCGCCGGTGCAGGCGATAACATTTTTTTTATGTGTATACTGTGTTGTCGCCAATAAAGTCTGCTTGGCGAAATTTGCGCCGGCGAAATGGAAAAGTACCAAAAATTCTTAGAACCAACATTTATTAACATTCTTTTATGTGTATACTGTGTGTTGTCGCCAATAAACTCTGCTTGGCGAAATTTGCGCCGGCGAAATGGAAAAGTACCAAAAATTCTTAGAACCAACATTTATTAACATTTTTTTATGTGTATACTGTGTGTTGTCGCCAATAAAGTCTGCTTGGCGAAATGAAAAGTACCGACTTTTTTTCATTTTGGGATTTTGCCGTAAAAATTATATTTCAAAAGGGTTCCGTAACTAGAAAAATTTGAAAAATACTGCCTTAGTGAATCCCGCTATCCTCTCTAAAATTCGACTCTGAATCCATATCATTTATCATCTAAGTTCTGTTTATGGCCAATCTTAATAAGTTTTAATTTTAAGAATTTTTTTTAACCAGATGTGAAAAAAGAACTGGAGATGGAAATCCTTAGTTAACCCCCAATCTGCTCCGGAGTTTTATGTTGAATCCATATCAGTCTATATCAGTTGAATCCATATCACGGAACCCTTGGGCTTGCACAAGAGTATTCCATAATTGTATTAACCGTATTCCATAATTCCATAATTGTTTTCATCTAAGCCAATTCTGAGAAATAGATGGTTTAATGAAAATACATAAACGAGAAATGGAAAAGAAACTGGAAGTAAAAATTATTATTGAACCACCCTACTTCCTCTCGAATTTGATGCGGAATCCATATCATCAGTTAGCATCAAAGCTTTATCTATAGCTAATTTTGGGATATAAACGCTTTAAATAAAGTGACAATTTTTTAACCGGAAATGAAAAAGAACCAGAAGTAGAAATCTATAGTGAACCTCCAACCTCTCCGAAATAGGATACTAACTTTAAATCAGTCATCATCTGAGCTCTATCTATAGCAGATTCCAAAAAATAGATGTTTCAAGGAACAATTTTTCCTAAAAAATATAGTATGGCAAATTTTTGCCAATAATAACAATAAAATACAGCTCAACCTCGATTAAACGAATGCCAAGAGACGAATATACATACTTGTTAAATCGAGGTACTTATAACTAAAATCTTACCTTTAGATGCGTTTTAAAATTTTTGTGGCTTCGAAAATCCCATCTATAACGACATATTTTGGTTTCCAAAATTGGCATTCCGCTTTTCCATTATCATCAATAAATATTACATTAAAACATTTTCTATCTGATACTGCACACCGTGCACATCATAATCCATTAATTATCTAAATGCATTTGTATAAAGAGCAGCAGTATCTACCACCTTTTCTCGTGTTTTTGCAATAACGAACTGCATTGCATCTCTTTAATTTACTTAACATATAATAATGCACAGCAGAACACGAATTGCCCATGTTACTGTTTTCACAAAGAATCCAATTTTAAGCTTTCTTCTTGCCCCTTTTCTTTAAATACATAGACAAGAAGGAGCCATACACTAAACAACATCATTGTATATTTCTGATATGAAAGTGAAGTTTATATCAGAAACTATATTTCCTAAGGCTACTATAGTCCAATCGGCGCCAGGTTGAAAAAATATGTTTAGATTAACGCCTAGAAACGAAACCGATGACTAGACAAAATTCAGATTAGCCATTTACACTTTTGCGGATTGTTCGTCTGCGATTTAAACAGGATAGTTTGAAAGCTGAAGAAATGTATTTTGAGTATTTTGAAAATACAACATACTTTGAAAATGTATTTTCGACACATTACCAAAATATTTTATCTACTTTTTTCAGTTTAAAATACAAAATACAAATGTATTTTGAAAATGTATTTCAAATACATGTATTTTCGATACTGCCCAATTCTGGCGCACACGACTGCGTACTTATGTTGTGCTCGCTGAAGCTAGTAAAACTCCAAGATTCAACCCCATATTCCTGCCGCTCATTAATCGGAGCTCGCAGCAATCGTGAAATACCCGTTGCGGCTTTGCCTCCTTATTTGATGATGCCCGCCTTAACTCGCTTTGCGAACAAATCCATCAAGCTTCAGCTCCCAGCTCGCTCCGCTCGTCAACCTCGAAACTCGTTTCGTGAATTGGGAGGCTTTGTCTCTTACTTCCTGGCACTCGCTGAGTCTACATCGCAATCTATTTCGTGCCGCCTGCTTTTAAGAACGATTGCTTACTGTATTACGAACAAAAGGCAGAATTTGATAACTTTATGTTTTGCCGTTTGTTCGTAATACAGTGTCAAAATATTATGTTGCTCTTTCAGTATAGAGATATTTATTTACAGCAATGAAACATATTGTGGAAACTGAAAAAGAAATAAAGCTTTAACTTTATAATCATTGATTTAATTATCATTATTATCTTAACATTGCCGTAAATTCTCGTATTAGTGGATTTAGTATTGAAATCGTACATTGCTAGCTCGTTATGCCGCTATAAACCCTCTATTTATTTACCTTTCGTGTGAGTCCTGTAAAAGAATAATTAATTATTATAATACTCATTGTCTTCACCATTTAAACTTTAACAATAAAACATTTATTAACAACATCAAATCTAAATTATTTAATTACGCCAATTATTCATATTATTAATTATATGCTTTATCTATTTCTGGTCTCACACATATAATTGTTGTGAAATATAACAATTAAATTGTAATGTTCAGGACAACAATCGTTTCAAATCTTCACCCTTAAAGAAGAAAATTTTGCATAAAAAAAGTGCATAAAAAATTGAATAACTCATTAACTAAATCGAAATTTAAAAAAAGGGCCCGTCTTGTGAAAATTCAACTATGTAGGTACATGCCACAAAAATTCGAGTCTTACTATTACTAGTCTCTCCAGAACGCGAACTCTCTTTTCAAAAACTCTTTCTTTGACTTTGACATTAAATATTTCCTAAACTAAATTTTAAATCGAAAAACGGTTTATATCAGAGTAATCCCCTAATACTTCTCTATACAAATGTACCAAATTTCATATTTTTGTATGCGTCAGCTACTTTTTTAATATTGAGAACTGGGGAGCTCCGCCTCCTGTGCGCTACGCTCGCTGACGACCAAGATCTTATTAGCACTAGGGTAACGAATAAGACACACACACATACACAGACGTTACGCTATAAATAGCTTATTCTAAAGTACCCAAAATGTGTAAATCAGTCAAAATCTTGATTTCCCGTTTTGGATCCCATTCCAATACTTTTACTAAACATTATAATGCGTTGTAAGGAAAGTAAAATCTACTTATTTCTAAATATTTTAAAATAATTCTTTAACAACGAAATACGTATTTCAATAAACAATTAAATGTGATAATGAATTTATCTAACATCGTTTACATAAGTGGCCAGCCGGTTTCCAAAATTGTTCAACATTTTTAAAAACGATGCAGCTTACCAAAATGCGCTCAATTAAATATCACTCAGGGGTATTTGGGAAATTCTGGAGTCTGGAATGTGGCTGCTCCTAATCTCGGGATGTAGCGTTGCCACGGCAACCACCGCCCCTGCGTGGGTGTTCTGGCGCCAGTCTTGGCAGTGAAATTGGTGCTTTGGCATTAATTTTAGATCGCCAGCTTGATTCATTGTCGAATACTCGCTGTTTTACTCGCTGTTGTTACACGCTGGTATTTTTTTTTAATATATATATATATATATATATTCGCGAGTAATTTTTCATTTTATGGAGCTGGCTCTTCCTCTGTGCGCGTAAGTCTGTAAACTTGGGAGAGTAGCTTTCGAAAATTGATTTTCGTAAGTTAATTTGCAGTAAGTTACGGAAGTGATGCGTAAAGTCTCTGAATTGAGACGATATTTTTTGCTGCCCGTAGGCATTTTTACTTTATCATACTATTGTATAGATAGAGCAGTTTACTTTCCCTGCAATACATGGGGGAATGTATAGGGAGAGTATTGGAATCGTGGCGAAAATCGTAACTCGAGTTTTCAACGAATCTACACGTTTTGGAACCTCTAGAATACGAAAAAACTACTTTTAGCATGGCGTCTGAATGTGTGTGTGTTGAAGACCCAGACCGTCCGACTCATCCTGAAGACTTGAGCAACTATTTGGACGGCCGGGAAAGTGAATGTGTGTGTGTGTGTGTGTGTCTGTGCAATGTATATATCCATTTTAATTGAAAAACCATTTCACCAAATTTGGTAGGTAAGTCACTTGTAGGTTACCCTGGTGCTGATTAGATTTTGGTACGATTTGAGGAAACAGAACCTGCTTTTGTTTTGCAAAATGATCAGCAAAAATTGTTAAAATCTGAAATTAAAGTCTACGCATGCCCATTGAATGATTGTTTTATACGTAATTTTTTATGATAAAAGAATAAGAACAACCCCATTACTCTAGGATTAGTCGTTCTCGAGATATTTCAGTTTTTTTGCATTTTTGTTAAGCCGCCTTTGAAAAATACGTGCAGTTACCAAATGAAAACGAAAATTGAATTAACAGTGCAAATTCAGTGCAATTTCAAATAAGTGTGCGTGTTATTTTGTGCAGTGAAACTCAATTTACTGAGTTATTAAAGAAATAAAGAGAAAATGAATTTAAGGATAAGGACTGGATAATTTTGGTTTTCTCGACCCCTGGAATATAGAAAGTATTGGTTTATCGAGATTTTGATTGATAAGCGCATTTTAAGATCTTCTGCACCCATTTTGAACACTTTTTGGACATAACTTTCTGTCCAGGATTACTCAAATGCATTTACTGGCATTCATAACCGTCCAATTTTCTCTGTGAAAACACTATAAGAAAGAAAATCTGATGTGGGCAACACATGACTTTACTTATATAATGCAATGAATTTCCTACTTTTACAATAAAAAAATAGGTGTTTCTTATAATAGATACTTATATTCTTTCCAAGATATTGAGTTTTCGACAATTAGTCGTCATTTTCATAGATTTAGCGTCATTTTTATCCAGATGGCGAGATTTTCGTTAATTTTGCAACATTTCAAAAGTCGCCAAGTTGGCGACATTCCGTCAAATTCGTCGCCTAAATCTCGCCAAGCGTTATGGACGGAGAAATAAGTTATTCTTATAGCAGCTAAATGACTATTGGCGTTCAAATGCAAAAGTATTACTCAAAGTATCTTTTCTCATGAATGGAGCGAGCTAGATCCACAAGAATGATGTTACCAAATTGATCGCATGATATTAGATATGAAAAGTGAACATGTTTCTCAACGGTTAATATATTTTTTCTATTTATGGGAGTTTTTAATAAATTTATTTGAAAAATGTGCAATATCTCGAGAACGGTTCATGTTAGCGTTCTGAAATTTATGTTAGTTGTTTTCTAATGAAAAATTAAATAAGAAATGTCTATTTGCTTAACTTTATTAGAGGTTTTGATTTTTTGACGATTTTTTTAAAACTTCACTCGAAAATGTAAGGGGGTTCTGAACATTCGATTGCGTATAAAAACAATAGGCTTCCAGTGTTTACGGATTGTAATTTTCGTACCAAATTTCGTTCGAATCGGTCCATTCGTTCGTTAGTTATCGTCTCCACAGACACACACACTCACACACACACTTTCACACACACACACACACATACTTGTCCCGACCATCCAAACAGTTACCTTACACCTTTCTGGTAGGTCGGACAGTCTGGGTTTCAACAAATCAACAACACACACATACTTTCACACACACACACAGACAGCACTTCAAAAATGTTCGATTCGTGATCAGGGATGCTTGAAACGTGCTCTCCCGTCGAAAACGCGAATTCGAATTTTCGACCCCGTCACAATACTTTCCTTATGCATTATGTATATAAGGAAAGTAACTAGAACTAGACAGCATTTTTCGTCATTTTTATAATTACAATTTTTTTTTGTTTACAATTTTAAGATTTCCATAGCATTATTTCCTATGTTAAACGATGATAATGCCCGGAATAAAGATGGTAGTATACAGGGTTTAGACGATCTCGTAAGCGTCCAGATAACTTTGTAAGGAAAGGTTGTTAAGTGTACTCGTTAAATAGATCTAGAATAAAGTAACCATACTCGATGGAATAAAAGTGATTGCACCGTCCCCTAGCTGAGCATATAAAAAGTTAGAATAACGTACTTGGCAACAAGGCGAGATAGACGAAACAAGTTAATTACAAACTTTTAGAGCATTGTTAAACGAGGAGGAAGCAGTTTCAGGAGTGAATGAAGTGCGTATATGGAAGGCCATAAATGCCAGTAATATTTAATCGGTTGCCCCAAACCGCAATAGTGTTAAACGTTGCCAGATGATTCAACAGCATATGCAAATAATGCCAGTGATCTGTGAGATAAAAGAAGCACGTGCTGTACGGGATATACGAATTCACGTACTCGTTACGACTTTTAATAGTGTGCTACTGTCCAATCGGTGAAGAAGGATGGTTGTTTATTGCTTTTTATATATACTTTGCGGGCAATTCTTTTATCGATTCCAAACCATTAAACAATACTCTGCAACTTTATAATTGACCTTTTTCGTTTATATCGATTTGTTGCCGAGTTTGTTATCCTAACTTTTAAATTCTTTACTAGAGATGTTGCGATTCATAATTTTCCATCGGGCATAATCACTTTGGGCTAGGTCACTTTGGATAGACTTAACTTATACACTCATGGACCTTTAGTTACAAAGTTATATATAGAGGTGGTTAAGGATCTTCCTAGGAACTCTGTATAGCACATAGAAGAAACGGATCTAAGCTATAGGCAAGAAAATTTCTACGCACGAATTATACAATATACAGCCTTTTCCACTCGTTGGATTCTCTTCGGCTGTGTTAACAAATCCCAATGGATTAACACGTTCTGAGAACTCTAAAATACTAATAAATTGTTTTTAGCATTGCGCCTTTCTTTCACTCTCTCTCTCTCCCTGTATGTGTGTGTGTAAGTGTGCATTATAGATGTGTATGTGTGTGTACGTGCATTATATGTCTGTATGTATGTGTATGTGTGCATTATACGAGTATGTGTGTGTGCATTATATGTATGTATGCATGTGTGTAGGCGTGAGTGTATGTATGTGTGCAATGTGTCTGTGTATGTATATGTGCATTATGTGTGTAATGTGTTGTTGTTGCTAAAACCCAGACCGTCCGACCTACCAGCAAGGTGTAAGGTAACAATTAGGACGGCCGGGACGTGCCACCCAATTTAGACCGGAATCCAGTGGGGAAGGCATCCACAGGGACCGTACCCTCCTTCCCCTACCACCAACCTCTCGGAAGGACATACAGACCCACATGTTTAAAGTGATCGTACTCCGCATGAACACGGCGGCAGTTGTGGCAGCGTGGAAATCCAGCGCGCAAACCACCCGGCTACCGCGCCCGAAATGTGCCAACAGCACGCGGTGTTACCAGGTGGCCACCCACCCAAGTACTAATCGCGCCCGATGTTGCTTAACTTAGGTGATCTAACGAGAACCGGTGCTTTCAGCACGGTAGGGCCGTTGGCCTTGTGTGCAATGTGTATGTATATGTGCATTATGTGTGTGTGAGTGTGTATGTGTGCATTATACGTGTGCGTTTGTTGTACATATATGTAATGCGTGTCTGTGTCATTACGATGTGCGTATCCATTATATATAAAAATCTTGGACCAAATTTCATTATATTTGGTAGTTAATTCATTTATGCTACCTTAATATTGCTTAAATTTTTGCACTATTCGATAAAATTAGAAATTCGTTAAGTAAAAGGTCCGCAAATATAAAAAAAACTTCACATAAATGAAGGAAAATTGTTAAAAAAGACTAACTAAATGATTGTTTAATATGTAATTTTTGACGACAAAAATAAGTAAACCAATTCCAAATAGGTGGATTTTGACCAATTTTCTAAAATACGTCAATTTTGAGATATTTCAATTTGTTTTTTAATTTTGGCAACCTGGTATCATTTCAAAATACACCAAGTCGCCAAATGAGATATTTTGAATCCTAAAATTGCGAATTCTATGTAACTATGTAAGTATTTATTCATTTTATGTGACTATATGCGATAAATATAAAATTAAGGTATACGGTGCAAGGAAACATCAATTTGAATGTGTAAGGAAAGTCATGTATGTGATGCCCCCATCAGAATATGGTTTGAAAGTATGATAAAAAAAAAAAATTCTTAAATTGAAGATTATTTATCAAACTTGTATGGATACTAGGGTTAATTTCTTTTTTACGGTATAATATCAAATTACTTTCTTATAACGGACTCTTGCATATCATTTCTAGTCGACTGTAATTTTCTCGTTCATCAATTTCTGACTTTTTTCGGAGCAAATAAATATTCAATAAACCTTCCGGGAATGAAATATTCAAGATGCTCTTGATGTGGAAGTTGCACTGCAGTTAAGTTGTGAATTTCCGTTTCTTTACATAATACATGCAAGGTAAAACAACTTTTACAGGTTTTTAAGAGAATAATTCAGGATGGAATAATTCCATATTTTAACTTTCCCTACATACATAGTACAATGTATAGGGAAAGTATTCTGACGGGGACTGAAAATTCTAATTCCTGTTTTAGACAGAAGAGGGCGTTTCAAGCATCTGTGAACCCGAATCGAAAGTTTTGAGGTGATATCTGAATGTGCGTAAGCTAGTGTGTATGTATGTTAATATGTGAGTGTGTTGTTGTTGAGACCCAGACCGTCCGACCTACCAGAAAGGTGTAAGGTAACAGTTAATATGTGTGTGTATGTGTACGTTAGTGTTTATGTATATTTGTGTATGTATGTATGTATGTATGTATGTATGCATGTTAGTGAGCGAGTCTGTGGATGTAATAGCTCAAGAACGAATGAAGCGTTTCAAATTATAGTATGGTACTATTATTACAATCAATGAACACTGGAATCCTATTGATTTCATACGCAAATGGGTGTTCGATACACCTTGACGCCTCAGGACTCGACTACAAAAATAACGCACATCGCTCGTATGTACAGAACCGAAACCTGGGACTATTATTTTGATGTGCCACTGACGCCATCTTGAAGCCAAACCTAGCTCCCCGTGTAAACCGCTTCATTCAAATCAATATATTGCTGGGACGTGGCCTCAACCTTTTGTCACAGAACTCGACTGCAAAAGTGACGCATGTCACTCGTGTGCACCGGCCTCCAAGCGGGACTGTTTTAAATTCCACAGTCAACGCATAATTCCGAAACAACACAGTAGGACAAGCTACAGCATGGATAATCTTCTTGTAAAGAATCTCCAGCAGTTGCTTTTAGAAGATTGTCTAAGGTGAGGTCAAATTAGAGTTCGATTGTTCATGGTGTTCAGGTATGGATTCTACGCAGGCTAGTCTTCCATTTCAATTTTCATAAACCACTTCGGTACACACCTTGAAGATTTAGAAGGAGCTTTGTTGAGATGGAAAAGACCACAATCCGAGTGATGCAGTCGTGCCAGGACGATGCAGGGTGCCATCGCGGTACTTTTTTATGTAATCAGGTTGCGCCTTGCATCACAAAATGATAGTAAATACTTAGTTTTTAAATTTGCTTTATTTAACATTAATTTATAATGTGTCTGTCTAAATAAAACCTAACATAGCACAAGGACTCTTTTGTGGTATAACAACAATATAATGATTATTTTATTGAAGGACACTTCAGACCAAACAATACTACAGCACTGCCTTCGGCTTGTCAACATAGAGCACGAAATAATAAAGAAAAATAGCTCGAATGGTATTACAGTATGTAATTGATGCCTTGTCTGCCATGTGCACTTTTGCGGTCTTGCTTACGCTAGACTCAAAGTTATAAAAATAATAATATAATAATAATAATAATAATAATAATAATAAAAACAATAATAATAATAGTAATAACAATAATAATAATAATAATAATGATGATGATAATAACAACAACAACAATAATAATAACAATAAGCATTATGTTAGCTGCTATGACACCATATTGTGTAGCTTAATGTATCAGCTAGTATTTAAGTCATTGTGATGCAGTTTGCAAAGCACCCATGTAATTTTTATTTTACGACTACACCACTATCCGTCCCTAAAAAATGGCCCAATATGAAAAGCTCAGCAATATTCATGATATTTGAAAATGCACCAAATTCAAGGACGCAATCACAAAACTCAACGGACCTAATTCCATGAAGCTGGAACAAGGCATTCGTGAATTCACAATATGTGAATTCGATAAGATATCCTAATATTTTGGAGTGCATAATGCATGAATATAATTTACAATTTGGCTGCAGGCGAACGTGATGTATAAGCACCTTTCTTTACCGTAGTACTTGTAACAAACAAGACAACGACCAATTAACAGAAAGACGACGCCCAATTTCTGCAATCAATCAATCGATGTTTTAGTTGTTATTGGAAACAATTCCGTAGAAACTATTTAGCGTATGGTATTCGAATGTCTGGCTTTAAGGAGATTTTCTTCCGCATTTTCTGATACCAGGTTTGAGAGCGTGGGCGTACGAGTTGTTTTTGTCGCAATATCTGGGTATAATCTGAATGCCGCTGGTAGCCTTTGCGATAATTAGTTAGTAGTGTATACGGGCATTGAGAAATGTCATAAGGTAAAATTGTCCTTATCAAAATTACCACTATAGGACTTACCTATGATGCCGTCGCTAGGGGTGGAGCATGTAAGCCCCAGGTTCTCAAACTGGAGAGACGAACACACAAAATATAAATAAATACACTTGACTTAATTGATCAATTTATTTTAATGTTTTAAGTTATAGATATCCATTGTATCTTGAGTAATGATACTATTATTAAATCTATTATTAAAAGACATATAACACTAACAATATTTCATTAATACATATTTACACACATTTCATTAATACATATTTACACACATAATAAAATGGACATATATTTTTACAACAGTTTCTTTTAAGCAAGCGATACTCAAAATAGTTCTTTTAATTCAATATCTAAGAACTCGTTAATAGAATCTACTCTTACGAGCTGATTGCTCATTATTTGAGTAATCGATAAAAGAGTGTGCCTTCCGTGCTAACTCTACTCTTTGTGTTAAGTACGTATTCGTGCCATCTCAAGGATGTACAAAATTGTTGCACATCTCATAACTGCAACAAGCGTCCATTTTATCGCTCACATTCGATATACTTTTTTTCACAAAACCAAGAAACATGATGTTATCTCGTTCGAAAATTTGAAGTCGACTGAACTTTTTGGAATACGGCTTTGGGGCGCTTTTTTCTTTCTCCCATTGATTCCCTATCACATCTACCATTCGTTGTTGATGCAGACGGGGATGACCACTGTTTATGTATGCATGTGTTTTCATTGGCTCCCTCTGCAGCATTTAGATAGTTCATTATTTTGGTTGTCATCCGTAATTGAAATTACAAAATGTCGTGCACGCCGTACGACAAGAAACGTTTGCAACAAATAAACTAAGAGCGGTATTACACGTGGACTTCTTCTTGGTCAATACTCCAGCATTGCTATTCAAACCTATGACGGATAATCAGCTAAATAAATGGTCGAAACTTTTACTCCTATGCGTGGAACAATTGAAGTTCATTTCGCGAAGCGAGACATCACACCGATCTACTCAGGTCCAATAATAATTCAGCCCACAAAGCAGAAGTAGTAGAGAGAAGGGATGATTAATAGCTAAGAAATAAAGATTCCTGTAACAAAAACTGCTACATGAAATATGGGCAAAAGGTAGTGGTACTTACTCGCTCGTTCTCGTAATATTTGTCGAGATCCTCGATGGGAGTGGCTATGAGTTCGGGCGGGAAAATAGGTGCGAGCTGACGGGGAAGGGGCATTCCCACCTCGAGAGCTGGATCGGGCTCTAGCCTATCTTCGTGATGCGGAATGGAATAGTGTTCCGGCACCCCGTCCGGCCCGATCTCGCCCTCTGCCTTTAGCCGGTCCCGCTCGGCCTTGCGGGCTGTCTGCTCCGCTATACGTGCCTCAATGGCCGCCAGCGACTGCCTGGTGAAGGGCTTGAACCGTGTCCCCGTCTCGTCATCCGACTGCTCGTCATCGGAGGACATCACCGACGCCTCTGGAAAGAAAATAATAGGTAATGATTGGCAGTAAAGGGAAATATCAAATGAATGTATGACCGTTTGTAAGTTAATAGTATTAAAAAAATCTGATGTGGGCAACACATGACTTTCCTTATATAATGTAATAAATTTACTATTTTTACAGTAAAAAAATAGATTTTCTTATAGTAGATACTAATATTCTTTTCAAGATATTGAATTTTCGACAATTAGTCGTCATTTTCATTGATTTAGCATCATTTTTATCCATTTGGCGAGATTTTCATTAATTTGGCAACATTTCAAAAGAGTCGCCAAGTTGGCGACATTCCGCCAAATTCGTCGCCAAAATCTCGCCAAGCGTTATATACTAAGAAAAAAGTTATTCTTACAGCAGATAAATGACTATTGGTGTTCAAATACAAAAGTATTATTCAAAATATATTTTTTCATGAATGGAACGAGCTAGATCCACGAGAATGATGTCACTCAATTTATCGCATGGTATTACATATGAAAAGTGAACATGTTTCTCAATAGGAATTTTTTTTTTTATGTGATTTTTTCATAATTTTTTTGAATAATGTACAATATCTCGAGAACGGTTCATGTTAGCGTTCTAAAATTTATGCCAATCGTTTTCTAATGAAAAATTACATAAGAAATGTCTATTTGCGTAACTTTATTAGTGGTTTTGATTTTTTGACGATTTTTTCAAAATTTCATTCGAAAATTAAGGGGGGTTCTGAACATTCGATTACGTATAAAAACAATAGGCTTCCAGTGTTTACGGATTGTGATTTTTATTCCAAATTTGGTTCGAATCGGTTCATTCGTTCGTCAGTTATCGTCTCCACAGACTCACTGACACACACACACATACACACACACATACTTTCACACACACACATACACACACACATACTTTCACACACACACACACACACACACACACACACATACACACACACAGACATCACTTAAAAAATGTTTGATTCGTGATCAGGGATGCTTGAAACGTGCTCTCCCGTCGAAAACTCGAATTCGAATTTTCGACCCCGTCACAATACTGTCCTTATACATTATGTATATAAGGAAAGTAATAGATCAATGGAAGACGAATCAAAGGTTGAAATTATTCGCCTGGTGTAGAATTAGCTGCGGTTTTTGGGCCTCGGCAAGATGAGAGTCTGCTGGGAATTACTGAGCTACGACTATCAATTAGTCTCGTATAGTGCTGAATCGGATCCTTCATCCAGTCATGAATAATAGGCTGGGGAGGTGTGTTGTTGTGTCTGGGGTATATTAATGCATATATTAGCGGAGCAGTTTCACTTTTGCTAGATTCCATCAGCAAGAAAATCTAGTAGTTAACTGCACTGGCAGCAAGAAAATTTTGAAAGCGCTGTAGCGATGTATGAGTTCTGGGGTGTCCGATAAATGTTCAGTCTTACCACGAAGCCATCGTCAAATTTCAGAAAGAATGAGCCCATTCTGAAATGGCGAAGCTCATTCTTTGTCGACCTTTGTCACTCTTTGCCATTCTTGGTCATTATTTGTGGAGTCCTAATCATACTTAACAAACGTAGTCAAATTTATCCCAGATTCAGTTTAAACTGCGTCATCTGTAAAGCAGGTTAATAGTCATTCGAAGATGTAGAACATCACTTGTCACAGATTTTTCTGATGATAAACCTGGCTTTCCTACCTCGCTCATTTCAAGATTGTATAAATTCGATCTCAACGGCTGGTACTTGTGACTAAAAGTCAGTCGTAATTAAGTGGTATGTCTGACTTCTGGTGAAGACAGAGGTTTTCAGATTTGTGGCATATAGCAAATTGTATTCCTGTCCTGAAGAAACCTTGCTATGGTCACAATTCGCTGTACCCGGTGATTGTTGACGAATATGAAACTGATCCATGGATGCTAAGTAATAGAATAGATGCATGATTCCAACTTGTAAGTACTTCTAAAAATGATGACTTAAAAGCATCTAAACATTTTATATGAGGCAGTATACGGCAAAAACGTATTGAATCAATTTGATTGGTTTTGTTCCAAAACAAAAGAAATATAGTGTTTTATTCTTATCTATATAATACTCTACAAATAAATTTTTTACTATTTCTCTCTCTCTCTCTCTCTCTCTCTCTCTCTCTCTCTCTCTATATATATATATATATATATATACATCAAATTTTTTACGAATTTCAATACAGATTTTTAATAACAAATCCTGAAACCATCTATTTCATTTAAAAAAAAAATCTTATTTATTCTAAACTTTAACCAAAATCCATAAAACATATACACGAAGTTACAATGAAGTAAAGCGCCACGCTGCTTCGCAACAAGGAACAATATATATATCCAAAAGGAAATGTCCAAATCTGAAATTCTAACATGATACAAGAAATAAGAAAAAAAAAAAGTACCAAAAATTGGCAGAGGGGGGTTGTGACCCCATCACCCCGGTTCAGCATGCTTTACGCCATGGCCACACTCCCGGATGCCGGTACCATTCCGCATCTAGGCCATTATACAAGGTGTTGTATAAGGCATGATTTCGCTAGGGAGTAACTTGAGGTCTTGTTTGCACAAATTCTAGTGTTGAGTTTGGCTTCAACGATCACGGTCTTTTCGTTTCCAAATAGATCTTCTTAGGTATAATGGCCTAGATGCGGAATGGTACCGGCATCCGGGAGTGTGGCCATGGCGTAAAGCATGCTGAACCGGGGTGAGGGGGTCACAACCCCCCCTCTGCCAATTTTTGGTACTTTTTCTTTTTCTTATTTCTTGTATCATATTAGAATTTCAGATTTGGACATTTCCTTTTGGATATATATATATATATATATATATATATAAATATATATATATATATATAGTACTAGCAGTATACTCGTTCTTCGTACGGAGTATATAATATAAAGGAACTTAAAATTCACAATCATGTGCAAATTCCTATAGTACACCAAATGACATTTTTAATAAAAATATTCTGTTAAATTATTTAATTTAATGCTCCTAAAAAGAAGTTTAATAATCTTTGTTCTCGCTATACAAAATGATCTTCACGGGCAGATCTGAGAAATAAAATATCCTGATCCCATTTATAAGAAAATTTACAACAAATACGGAATTGAATTCATATATGCAAAATAAAAGCGTTAAAATTGTATGGGACCCGTACTACTTATATAGGCGCATATTAGAAGATATAATCTGTATTAGTAGATTACATGTATAAATTGAAAATATCAATAAACCCGTAATCTTTAAACCTGAAGACAGTAATTGATTTCAATATATGCCAAAATGAAAGTGCTAAAATTATATGGGAAGATATACCCGTACTACAGTGTCTAGAATACTTGCCTAGAATACTTGCCAGTGCCTAGAAATGCCAGATAAAGGACTACCCATAGGGGCATCAGAAGTTCGCAAGTAAATAGTGTCGCAGAAACCAAAGCAATTCGTCTCCGCAATTCTCTTCTAACAAAACAAAATAAATTACATTGATTTGCGTCGTTTTTATCAATCTGGCGACATTTCAGTCAATTTGGCGACATTTTAGTCAATTTGGCAACGCTTAAGAAAAGTTGCCAAATTAGCGATATCCCGCCAAATTCCTATCACAGAATTTGCAGATCTGAATCAAATATCGTGATTCCGTTTGTATATACTAAATGAAAACACTAAAATTGTATTAGAAGATATACCCGTTCTACTCTTTTTCAGTTTCAACAATTGGCTAAGTGAATTTATTGGCTAAATACAATATATGAGTTTATTAGCTAAACACAGTATATAAGCTTGAAAACTGTTTGCCAAAATTAATGAAAGTGATGTACGCAGTCCGCAATTAATATAATTAAAAGAAAAATCAAACCGTTCATTTATAAGATAGTATATTTTTTATATCCATTTATTTATTATTCAAATAAAAAAATAATAAATATTAACAAACACATTTAATTTAATTGCGTTGCCGAGCAACATGATATATCCTCATAAAATTCTAAAAATTAATTATCCATTTTGATTTTTTAATACTTTTCATCGTTGAGTAAAAGCTTGTGAAAAATAAACCATGGTGATAGGTTTTCCATTTAAATTCATGTTTTCAAACAATTCATGATTTCAGAAAGTGACTATTTAGATCAAAAATCTATTTGCCATCAAACTCAGAAATAAAGTTTTAATTCACTTCTACGCTTTAAACAAACGATTTGCAAACTTTTCATTTTCTGTAACCAGGGAGTTTGAGAGTAGAACTCCTAGGAAAAAGTTTCGTTTTTCATTAATATCTAGACAATCCCTAGTCTTATAAACTCGAAACTTAGACACTAAATTTAAGGGGAGCGATTTCAAGGCTACCCACAAAATTTCATTAAATTCGGATCAGCCGGTCTCCCGTGATGGTGAGACAAACGAAAGTTTCGTTTTTCACTAATATCTCGAGAACCACTGGTTATAGGAACTCGAAACATGGACTAAATTTTAAGTGAGGGTATTTCGAGGCTACCCACAAAATTTCACCATATTCGGTTTAGTAGTTCTCTCGTGATGATGGCAAAAACAGACAGACAGACAAATAGATTTTTAATTTTATTTATATAGATAATGCATCCGGGAAGTAAGGAAGAATAGGGTATAATGGACTCAATAAGGAAATTCAAACTATATCTAAATTACAAATAGCAGTGAAAAATAGGCGGTGGCTCCAACGTTATGGAACCAACGGCTTGCAAAAATGAAACTCCTTCAAAATAGTTAAAAAAAATTTGATGTGGGCAACACATGACTTTCCTTATTTAATGTAATGAATTAACTACGTTCATAATAAAACAAGAAAGATCAATCATGGTTAAAGCATTGATTATGAAACACTTTCCAACTTCAATGCAATTTTATTTAAACATGTCTAAAATGCAATACATTCCTCGGTAATATTTTAAAACTTATCACAATACTACATTAATTTATTATATTTGACACCTTAAACCTTCATCGAAAAAAATTAACTTCATTCAAATGACGGCATTAAAGTATAAATTGCCTGGTTTAAACATCTTTAAAATGTGATATATTCCTCGGTAATAATTTTAGAATTATCATAATACTACAATAATTTATTATATTTGAAAACATCATCGAAAACAACTGAAATTCATTCAAATGACGTCTTAAAAAATAACACGCCTGGCTCTCTCTATAAAAGCAACATTTCATTCATAAATAATTCCCCCATTCATGTCATTCATCACAATACTATAATAATTTATTTTATTTAAAAATTAAGACCATGGAGCTACAAGTAAGTAAACTCAATGCGTAAAACTTCATCGAAAAATATCGTCCTTCTCTTTCTAAAATCAATGAATATTTCATCCATATCAGCTAAGCAGACTCCATGGACTAAATGATTTTGTGTTAAAGAATTACAGCGATTCTAATACAACTCATTCTACATATTTTGCTGTTTACATTTTACATAAGTGAAAAATAGGCTTAATAGTAGAAATAATGAAATTTGGAAGAGCATTTAAACTGAAATATATTGTCATTGCGTTGTTTCAGTATGTAGATGCACAGAATTTAGGCAAAAATAAAGTAGTTTTAGGACGGATACAACACTCAATATGAATTAAAAAGAACTTTAAAAATCACGATTTTGACACAAGATGGATGCCATATATCATTTTGAAGTGGGTCATGTGATCGTTTCATAATATGGACACGTGATCGCTTCATATAAGAGGTGTTATTAATATTTTAATTTTTATTTAAAAAACAACTGAATATATTTCGCTGAATTTTTTTTTATATATTTTGTGGAACAATTTGAATATTGCCTAAAATTTTCGAAGTAATTTGTGAATTTTAAATCCGCTTACAAAATGCTTGAAAAATTAGGTCCCATAGGGCTCAATGTATTTCATTTTTTCAACCCGGGTTCAATCCAAAACTAATTGGGTGATATTATTCATTTATATTCCCATAGGTCCTATAGACCGTCTGAGCAACATACTAAAATTTCATTTTGATTAAGTCATTTTTACGGCAGTTATCGTGCTAACGAACAGACAGACAGACAGACAGACAGACAGACAGACAGACAGAATGAACAAAGTCATAAACACTTTTCAACTTTGTTGTAAAGTGTTAAAAATAGGTTTTTCTTATAGTAGATACTAATATTCTTTCCAAGATATTGAATTTTCGACAATTGGTCATCATTTTTATTGATTTATCGTCATTTTTATCCAATTGGCGAGATTTTCGTTAATTTGGAAACATTTCAAAAAGTCGCCAAGTTGGCGACATTACGCCAAATTCGTCGCCAAAATCTCGCCAAGCGTTATGGACGAAGAAATAAGTTATTCTTACAGCAGATAAATGACTATTGGCGTTCAAATACAAAAGTATTACTCAAAGTATACTCATGAATGGAATGAGCTAGATCCACGAGAATGATGTCACCCAATTTATCGCATGGTATTGCATATGAAAAGTGAACATGTTTCTCAATGGGAAATATTTTTTTTTATTTTATATGACTTTTTGATAATTTTTTTTTGAAAAATGTGCAATATCTCGAGAACGGTTGATGTTAGCGTTCTAAAATTTATGTCACTCGTTTTCTAATGACAAATTACATAAGAAATGCCTATTTGCGTAACTTTATTAGTGGTTTTGATTTTTTGACGATTTTTTCAAAATTTCATTCGAAAATTTAGGGGGGTTCTGAACATTCGATTGCGTATAAAAACAATTGGCTTCCAGTGTTTACGGATTGTGATTTTTGTACCAAATTTGATTCGAATCGGTTCATTCGTTCGTCAGTTATCGTCTCCACAGACTCACTGACACACACACACACACACATACTTTCACACACACACACACACACACACAGACATCACTTCAAAAATGTTTGATTCGTGATCAGGGATGCTTGAAACGTGCTCCCCCGTCGAAAACTCGAATTCGAATTTTCGACCCCGTCACAATACTTTCCTTATACATTATGTATATAAGGAAATTAATATTATAATATCGAAATTATAACCACCATATTTAAAAGACTAAGAACCCGATCCAAAATCTAATTAGGATAGGATTTCCTTAGCATAGGATTTTCAAAGAGTTACAAATTATTTATTTACTGTTTACAGTTACTTTTAGTTTTCGACATATAAGTATTACGAACTGTAAAACGAAAAATTTTCAATCTAATTCAACCTGATATGCCTATGGCTCAGAAGCTATAAGAACTTTATAACATTGTTGATTTAGGAACTGATTTTTATTGCTGGTTATATCTATAATTTATTATTTAGAATATATTTTTATTAAAAAGTAGAAGGAGAAAGCAAAATCACTCTCGGAGAAAAGTGTTTTCTCCGATGGATTTTTGGTAAGATTAGTTTTTGAATTTTGTAGAGACGGGTTATAGGGTAGTTTCTTTTGTTAAAGCATAGAGAAATTGAACTGGTTTTTCGTGTATCTTTCAATTTGAATATTTGTATTTTTGCTGTGGGTTTTTGCTGTTCGGTATTGATGGTATTAAGACCATTCCATGTATAAGTATCGGCTTCCGGGAGTGTCGCCATGGAATAAAGCATTTGCTCAACCGGAGAGTGGGGGGTCACAACTCCCCCCGGCCACTTGTGATACTTTTCGTCTTTCGCATTCATCTATTGCTTTTTAGTTTTTAAGTATTCCTTTTGGTAAATATATATATATATATATATATTAGTATGATAATTTTATATAACCATGAATTGTACCATAATTCTGACCCAAACAAGTATAAATTGTTTACATTTTTATCTATTAGATTCGAAGATATAAGCGCTTAAAGTGTTTACATTTTTCGTAGGGATTCAATTCCCACCAGATACTCGCACCATAGAGGTTATTTAGAGGTTATTTAATTGATTTTAAAATAAAAAATTTATTTAGATTTACATTCGATACATAGCATAACCTTTCGAAATAAATATACACCTGGATCATTATAATGAAACTCTAATAAAATTAAAGTTAAATAATTAAATTAAAGTTTATTACTTGCGATGAATAAAAAATTATTTATTTATCACAATAATTAAATTAAAGTTTCGATGAGTACAATGCAAAGAAAAGTTAATTATTCTATTTCAGATATCATACGAATAAAAATGTATGGTCGGCAAAATATAATAAAATATTCTTTGCACTAATGAAAGTTCCGATATATCATTTGTTCTTGGGCAGGAAAAAATAAATTTTTTGGATTGCTTAAATATTAACTAATTGCGTCTCATATTTGCTATTCATCTATGCCTATTTAATAATTTCCATTTATTTTAATTTTTTTGTGTAGAAAAAAAAAATGAATTGTTTATTTATTCCATGGGAAACGATATGAGCTAAAGAACAATTTGATTTTATATAATCGTCCCTCATTAATTTTGGGTTTAATAATCATTTCTAGAAATTTTCTGAGAAAACTAATTAGGATATTAAGAAAAAAACATCGAAACAAACCACTTTTTATTGAAACAGAAATCCTCTTTTTTAAACAATTCATTATTTAGAATAGAGATATGGCTTCATGAGAAATAAACTTCTTTTATCAGTACATGTGAGGAAATATGTAAATTAAACGTTTAAATATTAAAAACCGTTTAAATATTAAAGGCACATTAATACAATTGCACAATTGCAGTACATTAAACATTGAAAAAAAGATTATACTTGTTTAAAAGGAAAATTTATGCAATTTGTAATGAGAAGCATATTGTGAAAGAGCTTTAAATCCTTATACTTTTCTTTTTCCTTCTTCCTCAGTTTAGCCTTTCATTTTTTTCGAATTTAAAGTTGGCAATGATTACCATTCTGAGTCACGTGATACAACTACATTTTAGCAGGCGCGTTCTTTCCTGTGTTGGTACTTGTGCTTTGTCTGCCTTATTCTGACGAAAAAGACGTTTTTTGCCTATGTTCGACTTCTTATGCTGAACTTTTTCTTTTGCAAAAACATAAAAGATCACTAATAATTAGGTCTGTCAAAGATAGGGAAAGTAACACTAAAAATAAGGTTTCAAGTTTTTTTTAATAAGTTCTTAAAAATTGGGCGTTGCTGGTTGAAAAGTAGGCGCTTAGCGATAAAAGTAATCAAATATTTATAAAAAATACCATTTAAGTAACTTCCAAATGGATTAAATAACCTCTTAACCAAAAATTGTATTAGGTATACAATTGTATTAGGTAATTGTATAGGTTAGATATGCTTCATGATCAATATCATAAATGTACGACTTTTTAGCCTTCTTGATCTCAGGGAGGCTTCTACAACATCTGTAAAGATACTTATATCCGTCCCCCATTTGTCCTTCCCCGAGAGAAAAATTAAAAATCCAGTTCCGCTAGGTTATGTCCCATGTCACCACTGTAAGTGTTAAAGATCCAGTCCACTATAAGTGTGTAAAGGTTCGACCTTTGAAGTCACCGAGGGCCTCTGGAGCGCACCGGTTTCACAACCTCAATTCCTCCGTAAATGAATATACGTCTCCCTTAGGTTCTGTCCCGTTGTTGTTGTTGTTGAGACCCATACCATCCGACCTACCAGAAAGGTGTAAGGTAACTGTTTGGACGGCCGGGAAGTGCCACCCAATTTAGACCGGAACCCAGTGGAGGAGGCATCCATAGGGACCGTACCCTCCTTCCCCTACCACCAACTTCTCGGAAGGACTTACGGACCCACATGTTTAACGTGATCGTACTCCGCATGAACACGGCGGCAGTTGTGGCAGCAAGCAAATCCAGCGCGCAAACCACCGGGCTACCTCGCCCGAAATATGCCAACAGCACGCGGTGTTCTCAGGTGGTCACCCACCCAAGTACTAATCGCTCCCGATGCTGCTTGACTTTGGTGATCTAACGAGAACCGGTGTTTTCAGCACGGTACGGCCGTTGGCCCTAGGTTCTGTCCCGTGGAAAATATTATACGCGTACAAAGATTGACCCTTCTAAGTTACTGGAGGACTCCTGGAAGGTTTGGAAATATTTTTTTAGAGAATCCTCGTTTTTCCGACCCCGAAAAAAGAAAGAGAAAATATGACTCCGTTAGGTTCTGATTCTGACCCATAATGAGTATGCGAAGGTTCAAACTTTTAAGGCATCGAAGGGCCGTTGGAGCGCCCTGTTTCACCCCACCACAATTCCTCCGTAAATGAATATCCGTCTCCGCTAGGTTCTGTCCCATGGATAATACTATAAGTGCACAAAGATTTAGCCTTCTAAGCTAGTGGAGGGTTTGAAAAAATTCTTTGAAAAATTCCTTTTCTTCCGGCCTCGGAAGAAGAAATAGAAAAATATGTTATATTGAATTTTATAGGTGCAACAAATTTAGTCTTCTTGGTCACTAGAGAGAGGGCAGATGGGTGGGGGGAGGGTTAGGAAGGTATAAAAAGACAAAAAAAAAAACGCAGTAGCAATTATTATATGTAATTTAGTCACCTAATACAAACTTCCATACTTAAGTTCTTAGAATCATTTGCTCCCGATGCGCTTTTGCATTTAACGACTAATAAAGAACAAATTTAAAGCAAAATGGAATTAATTAGAGATTTTGAAATACAAATGATGAATTTTCGCGCTCGCTGAAATTCGTAACTTTTCCGTGGCGAACGATTGCTGTCTGGTAACCATGGAAACGAAACAGATGGAAGTAAAAGATATCTACAAATTTATGAAAATGTTTCTGTTTTTAAATGGGGGCTTATGTTTTGAAAACCGTAGGCAGTGTTTCGTGACACAAATATGGAGTTGGATATTATTATGCTACTGTGGGGGGGGGGGGGGGGGATAAATATGAGGTAGATTGCTTTGTGAATCACAAGAGTTGGAGTATTTATATAGGTGTCCAGTGCTATCGGTGACTAATGGTTATTTCCTCAACCGTTAGTCACAGAGATATACTTCCAATTGCAAAAATGTTTTAAATTTTAAAATCTATTATCTTAGAAACAGTTTAAATCAATAAATGCATTTCTGAAAGAAATACGAATTGCAAATTTTTATACGGTCCCCCGGTTCTACCAGTTATATTTAGGAAAACCATCTTCATAAAAAAAAAAAAAAACAATCTTGCTACGACCAAAATTCACCGACTTATAGCTGTTTAAAGTTGGAGCACTTTTTGTGATGAGAAATGGGGGTTATACACAAAATAATTGGAGAGACAAATATGTCGCAGCAATTTCCTTAATTTTTGCTGCAATATAGTACGCGATCGGCCAGAGTGTATACGAAGCCAACCCCCTCCGCTCACATTACACGCGGATATTGGCTGGCTTTCGAAGCGATCGCCAAATGTATCACGTGACGCGCGGAGAGACCTCCTTCTCAAGGTTATTTCAGAGCGAGACACGTGATATTTCTCCTCTTCAACAAGAAGATAAATATTCCGTATAAAGTATTCCGTATTTGTATTATACATACATATGTCGAACATTCGAATTGTAGTATCGACTCGCGGAACCCCTAAAACGTTTGAGTGGAACCCTAGGGTTCCGCGGAACACAGGTTGAAGAACACTGCTCTAAGGCAATGGATTGATTTTTACTTTCATATATATAGGCGAAAATTTGAATTCCGGTTTTTGTCGGGAGAGCATGTTTCAAGCAACCTTGACCACGAATTAGACGTTTTTAAAGTCATGCATGTATGTGTTTGATGTGTGTGCATGTGTGTTGTATTTAACCCTGTATTAGAAGGAATAGATATTTTAAAATGTTCATTAAAAAATAAAAATAATCGGTATGAATTAAATTACGACAACAGATGGCAGCACCAAACATATTTTGGATTAAAATAAAAAATATATTCTATGTTTTTTGTGGCATTAAATTTAGTTTTAATATAATCTAAGCATTGCATTTTATCTTTTAGAAAATATTTCGCAACTGTTTTAGCAGAATTTCGGCGAAATATGTGTGCCGCGAAAGTTAACAAAGCGCGGATAGGGCAAAAAATTTACTGACGCTCACCCTTAATGCTTCATAATTTGGTGAATTTTGGTCTTAAAGGGTGATTTTTTTTTTTTGCATAAATTATATGAGGATGATTTTCCTGAATATAACTGGTAGGACCGGGGGACTGTATAAAAATTTATATTTCGCATTTCTTTCAGAAATGCATTTATTGATTTAGACTGTTTCTAAGATAATAGATTTTAAAATTTAAAACATTTTTACAATTGGAAGTATATCTCTGTGACTAACGGTTGAGGAAATAGCCATTGGTCACCGATAGCACTGATATCTGTATAGTATTTTTACACTGTATAGTATTTTTACTTTCTTATACTATGCAATATAGAATAAAGTATTATTTTAACGAAAATTTTCGAATTCCAGATTTTGATGTCAACATATGTTTTAAGACCACCTGAAT
Organism: Amaurobius ferox; assembly: GCA_951213105.1. Lineage (NCBI taxonomy): Eukaryota > Metazoa > Arthropoda > Arachnida > Araneae > Amaurobiidae > Amaurobius > Amaurobius ferox. Next base: position 72,120,863 of record OX578146.1, on the reverse strand, counting down.
ACGTTTTGACTATATTTGGAATGATGCCCGCCTGTTTGTCTGTGTGTGGTCCATATTTTGCGTACAGGATAGCAGCTATAAATATTAATAGATTTTCACGAAAATTTATATCCGCCTTTGTTATCACAATATCTAGAACTAGATGTTTTTTTTTTTTAATTCGAGCGAAAACTTCGACATTTATTTGAAATTTTATATTTTTACTTTTCCTGCAATCCATGGTAATGTATAGGGAAAGTATTGGAATCATGCCAAAAATCGCAACTCGAGCTTTCGACGGATCTACGCGTTTCGAGACCTCTAGAATACGAAAAAACTACTTTTAGCGTGAAGTCTGTGTGTCTGTCTTTCTGTGCAGATTTTGTATCCACTATAACTAAAAAACTAATTGCCAGAATTTTATAAAATTTGGTAGGTAAATCACTTGTGGGCGAATCTGGTGTTGATTAGTTTTGGGTACAATTACGGGATAAAAGAACCTGCTTTTTTTGCGAAATGACCCGCAAAAGACTGTATACACTCTAACTGAAAAACTAATGGATCGAATTTCACAAAATTCGGTAGATAAGTCTTCTGTGGGTTACCCTGGTGCTGATTAGATTTTGGTACGATTCGGAAAAAAATAACCTGCCTTTTTTTGCAAAATGGCCCGTAAAAATTGTCAAAATTTAAAATAAAAAACTACGTAAGCTCAAATATATCCATTAAATGTTTGATTTATACGTAATTTTTAACGATGCAAGGAATAAGACCAACCCCATTGCACTAGGACTAGCCGTTCTCGAGATATTTTAGTTTTTCGTATTTTCTTCACGCCACCTTTGAAAATAAGTCCAGTTACCAAATGAGAACGAAAATTGAATTAAAAGTGAATTAAATTTAATTAAAATAAAGATAACGTGGATATAAGTCAGCAGGGAAAGTCATGTGCTGCCCACATCAGATTTTTTTTTAACATGGCAGCATAGGACAAAATTTCACATAATCATCCGTAAAAGGGTTTATTTATGGTTCAACGATCACGAGACTTAATAGTTTTAATTATTGTTGTGAGAAACAGTCGCCATACATTAATTTGTCCGTGGCTTTATTAACCCCCTTGGGGATACTTTGTCTAAATATTTTTTCAAGCCTTTTAAAGCAAAGGGTGACAAGCTATAGTTGTAATAATTTGGATCCACGATATCGATTTTTCAAATTTTTTCTTGTAAAATTTGAGAAAAAAAAACTGAATTCTGGTATAAGAAAATCGAGTTGAGTTACACTCCAGTTAATTTTATTGAATATTTGTAGAGGCGTCGAATAATATCCATAAATACACGGATACCTCAAATAAAGTATTCGAGATTCAAAATTTCCGATATAATGTCACTAGAAAAAAAATTGGATAATATCTGGAATATCGCATTATGATTAACAGCAGGTTCTGGATTAAAAGTCAGGACACTTCTGAACAGTGGTTCCCAACCTGGGTTCCACGCCAGGAACTCCGCGAAAATTTGGACAAGCTAGCGAAAAGAAACACAAGCTACCCCATTTTATGTATACTACATAAATACTCAATTATAAATGAGTAAAAATTGAAATGTTTACGGTTTGTGTTAATGTGTGTGCAGAGCCTGATTTATGCAAGGGTCTTCGAGCGGTGGCTCTGGACCCTTAATTTTTGCCATGTAGCCTAAAACTTTTAAAAAAGACAAAAGAGAATATCAGTGACGGGTAATCAAATCCAATCACCGATCCACCCGAAGACAAATGGCAAGGATCAAGCCGTCGCGATAGTGAGACAGCTCAGCCCGACACGTGTGTCAACTTGGAAGGCAAGCAGCCAACACCGCCACGGCGAGTATCAGTAAGAGATAAGAAAATTTTAGCAAAATGACTCAATATCCCAGCAAAATTAATCATTCAGATTCAATTTATGCCATTTGCTTTAAATATATATTTACTATTGACGAAATAAGTAAATATTAAGATGTTTAGTAGGGGGCTCCAAATACAATTTGGTCCAGGGCTTAAGTCAGGCCCTGCATATATATGTGTTGTTGTTGTTGTTGAGACCCAGACCGTCTGACCTACCAGAAAGGTGTAAGGTAACTGCTTGGACGACCGTGAAATGCCACCCAATTTAGACCGGAACACAGTAAGGGAGGCATCCACAGAGACCGTACCCTCCTTCCCCTATCACCAACCTCTCGGAAGGACTTACGGAACCACATGTTTAACGTGATCGTACTCCGCGCGAACACGGCGACAGTTTTGGCAGTGGCGGGAATCGAAACCGGGCCTACCGAGTGCAATTCCCGCGCGCTAACCACTTGGCTACCGCGCCTATATATATGTGTGTGTAGTATATGTTAGTGTGTGTGTATTGTGTACATGGGCAGTGATTCAAGTAAGTAGATATGTTTTTATGAGGATAAATTGTGCCATTCGGTAGACAGAGGTGTCTGTGTGGGTATACCTGTGTGTGCGTCTGTGTGTGTGTGTACCTGTGTGTGCGTCTGTGTGTGTGTATCTGTGTGTGCGTCTGTGTGTGTGTACCTGTGTGTGCGTCTGTGTGTGTGTGCGTGTGTGTTCATAAGTTTAAGGGAGCGATATTCCAGGAATGATCGGGGCGGTTCGAGTGAAATTTAGTGCAATTATTAAAATCGGTAAATATTGGAATCTTATTGGTTTTAAACGTAATCAGATGTACGGAAGACCCCCCTAATTTTCAAATGAAATGTAAAAACATTATAAAAAATTAAAAATCTCCAATATTATATAAATAATCATTACTTGTGTAGTGTTTCATTAAAAAACAAAAATACATGTATTTTGAAACGCTAGCATGAATTATTCTCGAGATATTGCTCGTTTTTAATATAAATTTATAAAAGAAATTACATAATATTACAAAAAATACTAAATATCGTGAAATATGTTCACTTTTTATATGTAATATTTGGCGACAAATTTATTAACATCATTCTCGTGAATTTAGTTCATTTCGTTCACGAGAGAGGATATTTTGTGTAATAGTTTTGCATTTTGATGCTCAATAATTCGTTAATATTCATTTATTTATATATATATATATAAGAAAGGCTCTTCTATCAATCTGTCTGAAAAGCTTTGAAATAAATTTGTCGAATTTAGCGACTAGTTTTTCAAAATAGGATATTTTGTGTAATAGAGGATATTTTGTGTAATAGTTTTGCATTTTGATGCTCAATAATTCGTTAATATTCATTTATTTATATATATATATATATATAAGAAAGGCTCTTCTATCAATCTGTCTGAAAAGCTTTGAAATAAATTTGTCGAATTTAGCGACTAGTTTTTCAAAATAGGATATTTTGTGTAATAGAGGATATTTTGTGTAATAGAGGATATTTTGTGTAATAGTTTTGCATTTTGATGCTCAATAATTCGTTAATATTTATTTATTTATATATATATATAAGAAAGGCTCTTCTATCAATCTGTCTGAAAAGCTTTGAAATAAATTTGTCGAATTTAGCGACTAATTTTTCAAAATAATTGCTAATTTATTGATTTCTTTAATGGATCTAAATAGACGAAAATATCGACAAAATTGCAGAAATGACGCCAAATTAGCGAAACTGACGCTAAATTGATGAGTTAGTTGAAATACAAATGGACCAATTGGTTATTGCGGATGCAATCAATATTAATAAGTCATATTTGCGCGAAATATATGATGGTAGGATATATGTATAAGATGATAGGGTATGAAATTGTTTTACATGTTGTCAATATTGTCCTCTAGAAAAAAATACCAACTGTTCAATTCAATGTTAAAGACATTGTGGCTTGTACATCATTTTTCCACTGTGGAAGGAGTAGCAAATTCATTGCATCATGTAGGGAAAGTCATGTACTGCCGACATCAGATTTTTTATGCTGGTGCATCGGAAACCTATATGGTGCTACACGATAATAAAACTTTAGGTGGTTACAGTGAGCAATATTGCTTCCTGCTAAAGATAGGGGAGAAAGACAATTACAAAGTTTAGAGCATTGCAAAAGTAGTGAACTCATTATGTCGCACAGCGGAATCTGCAAAATAACTCTCTAAATAACGATTTTAAAAATCTGATTTGGGCAGCATATGACTTTCCCTGCAGACACATATTCACGTTCTCTTTGTTTCTTCAATAATTCATTATATTGAGTTTAATTGCACAAAATAATATGCATAATTAATTGAAATGACATTGAATTTGCACTTTTCATTCAGCTTCCGTTCTCATTTGGTAACTGGACTTATTTTCAAACTTATTTTCTGGACTTATTTTTACATTTTGGCGTAGAGAAAATGCGAAAAAACAAAAATATCTCGAGAACGGCTAGTCCTAGAGTAAAGTGGTTGGTCTCATTCTATTCGTCGTCAAAATTATGTAAAAAATAAGCATTTAATTTATATGTTTGAGCATACATAGTGCTTTATGTTTAGCTTTAACGATGTTTGCTGGCCATTTCGCAAAAAAAAGGCAGGTTTTTTTATTCTGAATCATACTAAAATCTAATCAGCACCAGGGTCACCAGCAAGAGACTTACCTACCAAATTTTATGAAATTCGGTCAATTAGTTTTTGAGTTAGAGCGGATATAAAATCTGCACAGACAGGCAGACACACACACACAGACACGCATACATGGACAGACACACAGACACACACACATGCACAGGCATACAGACCCACACACATGCACAGGCACACAGACACACACACAGACGCCACGCTAAAAATAGTTTTTTCGTGTTCTAGAGGTCTCAAAACGTCTAGATCCGTGGAAGACTCGAGTTGCGATTTTCGGCACGATTCCAGTACTTTCCCTATACATTAACATGTATTGCAGAGAAAGTAAAATGCTGCAATTTTATTAATGTGCATGCAACAGTGTAAAGGTAGAGACATCGGAAAACATGAGGAGAAATCTTAATACTGCAAGCATGCATCGTTGATGAAGGTGACCTTTTTAACACTTTACAACCTAGTTGAAAAGTGTTTATGACTTTGTTCATTCTGTCTGTCTGTCGGTCTGTCTGTCTGTCCGTTAGCACGATAACTGCCGTAAAAATGACTTTATCAAAATGAAATTTTAGTATGTTTTTCAGACGGTCTGTGGGACCTATGGGAATATAAATAAAAATTATCACCCAATTAGTTTTTTATTAATCCCGGGTTGAAAAACAGAAATGCATTGAACCCTATAGAACCTAATTTTTCAAACACTTTTTAAGCAAATTTAAAATTCAAAAATTGCTTCAAAATTTTTAGAAAATATTCATATTATCCCATAAAATATATATAAAAATTTTCAGTAAAATATGTTAAGTAGTTTTTTAATTAAAAATTATTTAATATAGGGAAAAAAACAAATTCAATTAAATTCTGACTTTTGGGATATCCTCCAGAAAGAAAAAAGAGATATATTGTATAATAAATATCTTTCTAAGAGTTTTATCATTTTGTATATGAGAGAGGCTTCACATTTTTAATTAAATTTGGTAGATAACAATTGTTCAATTTTTTTTTATAATTTTACAATTTTTTAATTTTATATAACTTTTCATGATATACTTATTTGATGGCATTTTTAATGCACTTTCCTACGTCCTAGAGAGTTAAAATTTGGTACACAGCTTAAATTTGTTGAACATTTTATTCTACAAAAATTTGGTGGATCTTTAAATATAGATCATACATTTTTTTCGAAATGGCCTGCAAATAATCCCCGTTCACTTCTATAAATCATTGTTGTAATATTGTTAAAAATTCTGATGTGGGCAGCACATGTCTTTCCCTGCAGACTCATATTCACGTTTTTTTTATGTCTTCAATAATAATTTGAGTTTATCTGCACAAAATAACAGCCATAAGTATTTTAAATGACATTGAATTTGCACGTTAAACTTAAATTTGATTCTCATTTGATAGCTGGACTTATTGTCAAAGGTGACGTAGCGAAAACGCGAAAAAACTAGAATATCTCAAGAACGGCTAGTCTTAGAGTAATGGGGTTAGTCTTATTCTTTTTGTTGTCAAAAATCACGTATAAAATAGGAATTTAATTGATATAATTGAGCACATGTAGTTCTTTATTTTTATATTTAACGATTTTTGCGGGCCATTTCGCAAAAATAGCCCGTTCCGTTTTCCCGAATCGTCCTAGAATAACCTACAAATGATTTATGTACCAAATTTTGTTAAATTTGGTATATAAATCACTTGTAGATCAATGAAATATTATACACCAAATTTTGTTAAATTTATTCCATTAGTTTTTAGCTAGAGTGGATAAAGGCAATTTCTGCCGGCCATTTCGCAAAGAAGGCAGATTCTTTTCTTACGAATCGTACTATAATCTAATGAACATCGGGATTTCGCACAAAAAACATACCTACCAAATTTTATGAAATTCGGTCCATTAGTTTTTCAATTGGAGTGGATGTAATATATTCACAGACACACAGAAACATACATAGATACACTCTTACACACACAGACGTCTCCGGCCATCCAAATGGTTTCTCTAAGTCCTCGGACGAGACGGATGGTCTGGGCTTTCGACACACAGACGTCTTCCTAAAAATAGATTTTTCGTGTTTTAGAAGTCCCAAAACGTGTAGATCCTTCGAAAATTCGAGTTCCGATCTTCGGCACGATTCCAATACTTTGAATACACACACACACACATATATATTATCTGCGTATCTGTGTATTATCTGTGTATCTAAATTCCGTGCCTATGCAATTACAATAGTTGTGATTTTAAATGATCCCTAAACTTTTATTATTTCTTCAACGAAGCCTAATTTTAACTAATGCATAATACAAATATCTGAAGCGAATGTAAGGTGAGTTACATAAGAATTGCTGAATTTTTTTCACACAAAATTATTTAGCTCTGGAGTCTGAAATACAAGTTATATGAATGAAATATTCATTGATTTTGAGTAGAGAATCAGATGATTTATATTTCAATACAGTTTTAAATATTTAAGTACAATAAATCACTTTAGTACTGTGATAATGTAAATGATATCACCTCTGAATGTATCACATTTTAAAAATTTTTAAATGAAATTGCATTTCAGTTGGAAAGTGTTTCATAATCAATGCTTATGCATGATTGATCTTTCTTGTTGTATATTGTGTATAACAAAGTCAATTTTGTTCTGATACATTACCTAAATATTCAATTTTTACTTTCTCGTACGTAGTATTGAGAAAGTACCGTTTTCACGAAAATTTTCGATTTCGAGAGTTTGATGCCAATATATGATTTAAGACCTTCTGGACACGTTTATATTATTTTTGGAGTGATGTCTGTCTGTCTGTGGGCGATTTCTTGTGTAGACGATAGCGGCCACAAATATGAATGGAGTTCCACGAAACTTTATAGTTTGATGCTATATGGTTTTGTTATAGAAAAATATAATATTTTTAACACTTTACAACAAAGTTGAAAAGTGTTTATGACTTTGTTCATTCTGTCTGTCTGTCCGTTAGCACGATAACTGCCGTAAAAATGACTTAATCAAAATGAAATTTTAGTATGTTGTTCAGACGGTCTGTAGGACCTATGGGAATATAAATGAATAATATTACCCAATCAGTTTTGAATTGAACCCGAGTTGAAAAAATGAAATACATTGAGCCCTATGGGACCTAATTTTTCAAACATTTTTTAAGTGGATTTAACATTCACAAATTGCTTCGAAAATTTTAGGTAATATTCAAACTGTTCCATAAAATATATAAAAAAAAAATCAGCGAAATATCTTCAGTAGTTTTTTAAATAAAAATTAAAATAATAATAACACCTCTTACATGAAGCGATCAAGTGACAATTATATGAAGAGATCACGTGACCCATTTCAAAATGAATTATGGCATCCATCTTGTCTCAAAATCGTGATTTTTAAAGTTCTTTTTAATTCATATTGAGTGTTGTATCCGTCCTAAAACCACTTTATTTTTGCTTAAATTCTATGCATTTACATACTGAAACAACGCAATTACAATATATTTGAGTTTAAATGATCATCCAGATTTGATTATTTCTACAACGAAGCCTATTTTAACCTATGTAAAATGTAAATAGCAAAATATGTAAAATGAGTTGTATCAGAATTGCTGTATTTCTTTAACACTAAATCATTTAGTTCATGGAGTCTGCATAGCTGATATGAATGAAATATTCATTGATTTTACAATGAGAAGGACGGTATTTTTCGATGAAGTGTTACGCATAGAGTTTAATTACTTGCAGCTCCATGGTCTTAATTTTTAAATAAAATAAATTATTATAGTATTGTGATGAATGACATGAATGGGAAATTATTTATGAATGAAATGCTGCTTTTATAGAGAGAGCCAGGCGTGTTATTTTATCTGTGACGTCATTTGAATGAATTTCAGTTGTTTTCGATAAAGTTTTCAAATATAATAAATTATCGTAGTATTATGATAATTCTAAAATTTTTCCCGAGGAATGTATCACATTTTAGAGATGTTTAAACCAGGCAATTTATATTTCAATTCCGTCATTTGAATGAAGTTCATTTTTTTCGATGAAGGTTTAAGTTTTCAAATATAATAAATTAATGTAGTATTGTGATAAGTTTTAAAATATTGCCGAAGAATGTATTACATTTTAGACATGTTTAAATAAAATTGCATTGAAGTTGGAAAGTGTTTCATAATCAATGCTTTAAGCATGATTGATCTTTCTTGTTTTAAATTCGAGCGAGAACTTTGAAATTTATTTGAAATTTTATATTTTTTAACATAGCAGCATATTACAAAATTTGACATAATCGCGCATTAAAGGGTATATTTATGGCTCAATGACCACGTTGGGGATCATTCCCCTAAAGCTGTCTCATGGTATAGCGTCATTAGGGTTTCCTCTATACCTGCATATAAAATATGCCGTTATCCCAATACTCCTGATTTGCTTGGTTCATGACCGTCTCTGACTCCCTATATTCATGATCTTACAAATATTAGCTGCATGATATTAGCTTACACTTGTCGGTAAACAAATACAAAGAACAAATGCTAAGCAAAAATGGAAGGATTAAAGATGCTGAAATGCAAGTGGCATATTCGCGCTCTCATTGAAATTCATGACATTTTCATTGCAAACGATTTCTGTCCTCGGTAACCATGGCAACAGGAGCAGGCCGAAATATGAGAGAGATCTTGGAATTTATGGAAATGATTCTCTTTTTAATTGCTAATTCATGTTTGGGAAAATATTATGCTGTGTTGCTTATAACAATTAGTGGCTTGAGTGATATTATGCTGCTGGATGGAACTTTTGGGAAAAGTGCTTTTGTGAACATTGATAAGATACAAGAGTTTAAGTACCTGTGTGCCGTCTTTTGTAATTGGATATTTGAAATTATTATTATTATTTTCTTGGAATAATAGATTTAATAAGTCCACGGTGTCATGAAATATACAGAAAGTGAGAATATTAAAACTATTCTATAAGTGTTTTCGCCAAGTTGAAGAAAACAAATCTGACGTGAGCAGCACACGAATTTCGCTACAAAATGCAATGACTTAGAAAAACACAGACAAACACATAGAAGCAAGGTTGTATGAGATCTACAGCGCAATATCTTTGGCATTATATTTTAAAGAATAAAACACTTCAGAATAGAAGGCTTTATTTGATCACATTAAAATACGTTAAAACCACACATTAAAAGTCCGAATGCTTTCGAACATAAAACATCTATCATCAGAGGCAATTGCAGAAGATTCATTGGCTTTTATACCTACTTAAAAACTTCGAACGATATTTGCATATTACAAAAATTTGCCAGATTACACAAGGAAAAATATTAGAATGGAAACATCTGGTCCTCGCTATTTATTTGGCTTATTCCTGTTAATTGTGGCCCCACACATATTTATTACTTAAAAGCAAAATGTTATAAATTTTGTTGTCATTTTGAGAAGATTGCAGGGAGTAATTGGGGGAGAAGTTTTTGAATTTTTGATATCAGGTTGTTACCAAATAAATTATTACATGTGGTTCTGGTGTTTGCGGGAAAAAATCTAAATTCCGATCAAGTTAAAAAACTGATTTCTCTTCAGAGAACACTTTTATTAAAAATTTTTCCAGCTACTTTACTTCCTCTGGGATTTCGCGTTTTTATATTCTTGGTATTCCACCTATACATTGTGTTACTAAACTTTAATATCAATAATATATTTTCTGGAAACAAAGAATAGACTCCTTTTCTGGTTCAAATCTTTCTTCCCCCTACCCAATTTGACTTCAATAGCTCTATCTCTGATGTTTTACAAAATCGTACTGTGTCTTTTCCGAATTGCTCTGATAACTCCATTTATAAAATCTATACAGACGATTCTAAAATTGATGCACTCGTTGGTTTTGTTATGTGTATTTTTGAACATGATCTATTGGATCTGTTACAGACTTGATGCAAAGAATACCGTTTTCCAGGCTAAAATCACTACCAATGCTTATGCTGTCGATTGGGCTGCCGAAAATAACCTAAACGTCGATATTTATTCTGACAGCCTCTCCTCCAATTTTGCTCTTCAATCTATCTCAAATAAATCCAGTTATATTAAAAATATTAAAAAAAAAATTATTAAATTTAAATATTTAATACACATTTTTTGAGTCAAAGTTCATGCGGGTAATACGGGAAATGAAGCTGCTGACAATTACGCCAAAATTGCAGCATTTACTACAGTATTTGTTAAAATTCCTTTCCCATACTTATGTCCAAATATTTGTTTGTAAAAATTCGTTAATTGATCTCTGGAAGCATTATCTAAATGAATATATCTTCCCTCGCACACATGATCCCTCTAAAGTTAAGTCATTTCTTCAAATCATTGATCCTAAACTACAAATGTTAAATAAATACTTAATATACTTTTTAACCGGTTCGGGGCACTTTTTAAATTACTGCTACGACGTATCCTCCGTGGATGTACTCTCAGGATACAAGAATGAGTCTAAATTTCTGGATAAATAACACGTTTATTTACAAGCACGGCGTACACAGGAAAAATATATAGTAAACAGCGAGACAACTATCTCACAAAATTACGAAACAACTGCCAGGGACAGTAAAACAGCAATAAAATGCTCCATTAATTTTACAAAACAGCCGATATTATTCGCAAAACGTTGACATATCTCACAATTGAAGTAGCTTGTATCAGGTCAACTGTTCTCCAACTGAGTGATGACTCCTTTTATATATGTACTAGCAGCATACCCGTTCTTCGTACGGAGTATATAATATAAAGAAACTTATAATGCGCAATCATGTGCAAATTCTGTTAAAATATTAAATTTATTGCTGCTGAAGAGAAGTTTAAGAATATCTGTTTTCACTATGAAACATTATCTTCACTGGCAGATCTGAAGAATAAAACATCCTGGCCCCTTTTGTAAGCAAATTTACAAAAAAAAAAAAAAAAAAAAAATTGAATCAATATATGCAATATGAAAGCATTAAAATTGTATAGAACCCGTACTTATATACTTATATGTTAAAAGATATAAACTGTATTAGTATATTAGAAGATTACCCGTATTACAATATGAGTCTCAAAAATCTTTGCCAAAATAAAAGATATGAAGTAATAAATTGAAAATATCAATAATCCCCGTAATCTATATACCAGAAGGTCGTAATTGATTCCAATATATGCCAATATATATCAAAACATATGCCAATATACCTGTACTACTTATATTCTCGTAGATTAGAAGATATACCCTTGTATTTGTAGAAGATTACTCGTACAACGTACAATATATGAGTTTAAACAATTTTTGTCATAATAAAACAATGGCATAATAATTTGAAAATATCGATAATCCCTGAATCAATAATCCCCGAAAATATCAATAATAATAACGTTTAAATCTGAAGACCGTAATTGATATTATCCAGTCAAAAATACTATAAGAAAAATCAAATCGTTCTTTTCTAAAATATATTTTTATATCCATTTATTTATTATTCAAATCGAAAAAATAATAATTAAAATTAAAAGACAGATTAAATTTAATTGCGTTTCTGAGCAATATGATATAAGATAGAATCTTCCTCATAAACTGCGAAGTTAAATAACCATTTTGATTTTTTTATACTTTTGTTCCGTAAAAGCTTGTGAAAAATAAACCATGAAGATAGATTTCTCATTTAAATCATGTTTCAACCAATTCATGTTTTCAGAAAGTGACTAATTAGCCCAAAAAATCTCCCATCAAACTCAAAGATAAAGTTTTAATTCACTTTCAAACAATTTTCAAGCTTTTCGTTTGGATAAACCACGGAGTTAGAGAGTAGAACTCCTAGGGAAAAGTTTCGTTTTTCATTAATGTCTCGACAACCCCTGGTCTTAGATATTCGAAACTTGGGCAAATTTATGATGGGCTATTTCAAGGCTATCCACAAAATTTTATTAAATTCGGTTCAGCCGTTCTCCCGTGATAATGAGACAAACGAAAAATTCGTTTTTTACTAATATCTCGAGAACCACTGATTGTAAAAATTCCAAACATGTACTAAATTTTAAGTGGGACTATTTCCAAGCTACCTACAAAATTTCATGAAATTCGGTTCAGCCGTTCTCCCGTGATGACGGGACAAACAGACAGACAGATTTTCAATTTTATTTATATAGATGTCGATGTGTATTGCTTTTCTATATTTTATTGGATGGCCCTTATCCTTTGGGTGAATTAGACGCCCTAAGTAATAAATAAAATATAAATTAACTGTGGCTATATTTCGTGTCACTTTTTACATTCGAATAGAAAAATTTGAATTCCATTCGAATCTAAGATGACTATTTATATATATAACTTTATCTTTAAATATTATTGGTACGTATTGAAGTTATTCAAAACATTTCGTTTTCAACTTTTAGCAATCTTTACTTAGGGGAGGTAAAATAATGTCATCCATTTTGGATTTAACTAATGTCTGTTCAATTGGCTGCTGGCGAAATTATCTACCTATTACCCGACGAACTATAAATAAAATAAAATGAAATTTAGAATAGAAATGACCAAATTAGAATCCACATCGTGATGGAATTAGAATGGAAGTAGATGGAATGGAATGAGATGGATTAGAATCCACATATGATACATTGTGTGTTGCGTTTAAAACACTTTACACCGTGAAAATAGCGCTGTTTTTAATTTAGAAAGCGAAAAAGAAAATAATTCCTTTACCTTAGAAGTAAAAATAAATATATTAAGTGCTCAGCGAGTTTTTATCAGAATTTTAATGTCTTATTAACATAGTTCTAGTAATGATAAATTAATCATAAATGTAAAAAAAATGAAAAAAATATATAGAACGAAATATTTATATTCGCAAAATTAGAAAATCGAGATTATAAAATCCACTTCTTTGCAAAACAGCTATTTTTCTGTGTCCACAGTATATCTGCTATTTTATCGGAAAACCTGCTTTCGTATCTACTGCATTTGAAAATCATCTGCTCGAAGTAATACTGATTCTGAAGCTGAAAATTCAACGGATTTTTGGCTTTATATGTTTATAAATTTTAAACTAATTCGATTTAAAAAAATGTCGCCGATCCGCATCGTTTAAGGGATCTGAAGAACTATACTGTACAGAATTTCACCTCTGTTCGAAGCTCCGATTTTCTGTTACAAACAACATAGATGCACACACACACACACAAACATACATTTTTAACACTTTACAACAAAGTTGAAAAGTGTTTATGACTTTGTTCATTCTGTCTGTCTGTCTGTCTGTCCGTTAACACGATAACTGCAGTAAAAATGACTTAATCAAAATGAAATTTTAGTATGTTGTTCAGACGGTCTGTAGAACCTATGGGAATATAAATGAATAATATCACCCAATTAGTTTTGGATTGAACCCGGGTCGAAAAAATGAAATACATTGAGCCCTATGGGACCTAATTTTTCAAACATTTTTTAAGCGGATTTAAAATTCACAAATTGCTTCGAAAATTTTAGGTAATATTCAAATTGTTCCATAAAATATATAAAAAAAATTCAGCGAAATATATTCAGTAGTTTTTTAAATAAAAATTAAAATAATAATTACACCTCTTATATGAAGCGATCACGTGACCATGATATGAAACGATCACATGACCTACTTCAAAATGATATATGGCATCCATCTTGTTTCAAAATCGTGATTTTTTTAAGTTCTTTTTAATTCATATTGAGTGTTGTATCCGTCCTAAAACTACTTTATTTTTGCTTAAATTCTGTGCATCTACATACTGAAACAATGCAATGACAATATAGTTGAGTTTAAATGCTCATCTAAATTTGATTATTTCTACAACTAAGCCCATTTTTCACCTATGTAAAATGTAAACAGCAAAATATATAGAATGAGTTGTATTAGAATTCCTGTATTTTCTTAACACAAAATAATTTAGTCCATGGAGTCTGCATGGCTGATATGAATGAAATATTAATTGATTTCATAAAGAGAAGGACGATTTTTTTCGATGAAGTTTTAAGCATAGAGTTTAATTACTTGTGGCTCCATGGTCTTAATTTTTAAATAAAATAAATTATTATAGTATTGTGATAAATGAAATGAATGGGAAAAAGTTATGAATGAAATTCTGTTTTTATAGAGAGATCCAGGCGTGTTATTTTTTCTATGACGTCATTTGAATTAATTTCAATTGTTTTCGATGAAGTTTTCAAATATAATAAATTATCGTAGTATTATGATAATTCTAAAACTATTACCGAGGAATGTATAACATTTTAGAGATGTTTAAACCAGGCAATTTATATTTCAATGCCGTCATTTGAATGAAGTTCATTTTTTTCGAAGAAGGTTTAAGTTTTCAAATATAATAAATTAATGCAGTATTGTGATAAGTTTCAAAATATTACCGAGGAATGTATTGCACACATTTTAGACTTGTTTAAATAAAATTACATTGAAGTTGGAAAGTGTT
The DNA here is from genome assembly GCA_951213105.1 of Amaurobius ferox. NCBI lineage: Eukaryota > Metazoa > Arthropoda > Arachnida > Araneae > Amaurobiidae > Amaurobius > Amaurobius ferox. The sequence continues at coordinate 72,105,835 of OX578146.1, read as the reverse complement.
TCATAATCAATGCTTTAAGCATAATTGATCTTTCTTGTATTTTATTATGTTCAATTCAGTGAAACTCTCTACAGTCTGTAACTTCCATATTTACAATCGTGTAAATACTACTTGTCACATGATAAGCATATGCTCTTGTTCTTAATGATAAAGACGATGCAAAGCAAAAATGAAAAGATTTAAGATGCTGTAATTCAAGTTATAAATTTTCACACTGAGAACCTGCCCTTGGTATCCGATTATTATTTGGTAACCATGACAACGGAAGCGTTGCTAACAGCACAGGCTGAAGATGAACAATCAGTCTCCAGTATACACTGGCTTATTAAAAAAACTTATGAAAATGATTCTGTTTTTAATTGCTAACTTAATTTTTGAAACTCTTTGCACTGTTACAATTACGGAGTTGAGTGATTTTATGCTGCTGGATCATATTTTGGCTAGATTGTTTTGTAAAAATTGGTAAAAGACAAGAGTGTATGCTTTGGATTTTCGAATACGATTTTCGAATACGTATAATATTTGACTTTTATTCATCTATTTTTAAAAAGAAGTTTTATATATAATTGAGAGTTTTTTAAAGTTTAACTTCATAATTCAATAAATGATTGAGATCACGAAATGTAAACAATATTAAAATTGTTTTCACAACCGTTCAAATTATTAAAATATCGAAATTATAATGAGCTTCTTAAAATCGTTCAAAATATTAAAATATAGAAATTATAAACACCTTTTCAAAACCGTTCAAAATATTAAAATATCGAAATTATAACTACCTTTTTAAAACCGTTCAAAATATTAAAATATCGAAGTCATAACCATCTTTTTAAAACCATTCAAAATACTAAAATATCGAAATAAATTATAACCACCTATTTAAAATCGTTTAAAATACTAAAATATCGAAATTATAACCACTATACTTTGAAAACGAAGAACAATTTCCAAAATCGAATTACATATAAAATATACAGTAATAAATTATTCTTTTTCTTTTCATACCTAGCTAAAATATCGAAATTAAAACAACCTTTTCAAAATAGTTAAAACATTAAAATATTGATATTATAACAACTATATTTCAAAAACTACGACCTATATTCAAATTCCACTTATATATTTTTATAGGAATTTTAAAGGGCTACAAATTACTTGCTCACCGCTTATAGCTAGCACGTTTAGTTTTAGTGATGCATTACAGACATTAAAAGAGGAAAAATTTGAATTTTTTACAATTTGACAAAACGACTACTCTAAAACTGTAAGAGCTTAGTAAAAACAAATAATTGATCTGGAAATGAATTTCATACTTTAAATTTTTATCAGTCATTGTTTATATCTATCTTTGATGGTGTGGTGATCCAAAAACGCGTTTCTACAAACCTTTTTTATTCGGAAAAATAAAGTTAAAAAACATATTTTTTTTATTTATTTATAAATGGTACCCTGTTTCCGATAAAATAAGTGTACATTATTTATATATTTATCTATTAGGTTCGGAAACATAAGCGTCCAAACTGTTTATATTTTTCGTAACGCTCCGATTTCAGTCGGATAACCCAAGATGTTATTGCGTCAAAATTGAAGTATACCGTATAACGGAGCTTTAAAAAAATAGCACACTGAAAAATGTTTTCATAAAGAGCGGCGACAGTTAATTTCTAGGAGAAAAGCTGGAAGATTTTAAATTATTTACTAAAACAAGTAGGTTATATCTATAATAATAAAAGAAATAATCTGTCTGCTTGCTCGTGATGCTGCGTGATATCTACCGCACTTACAGGCGCGAGTTTTTTCTCACAGTTGCATCGACACAGTAGCATCTGCAGCCAACGGCCCTACCGTGCTGAAAACACTGGTTCTCGTTAGATCACCGAAGTCAAGCAGCATAGGGCGCGGTTAGTACTTGGGTGGGTGACCACCTGGGAATTCCGCGTGCTGTTGGCATATTTCGGGCGCGGTAGCCCGGTGGTTTGCGCGCTGAATTTGCGCGCTGCCACAACTGCCGCCGTGTTCATGCGGAGTACAATCACGTTAAACATGTGGGTCCGTAAGTCCTTTCGACAGGTTGGTGGTAGGGGAAGGAGGGTACGGGTTCTGTGGATGCCTTCCCAACTGGGTTCCGGTCTAAATAAGGATGGCACGTCCCGGCCTTCCAAACAGTTACCTTACACCTTTCTGGTAGGTTGGACGGTCTGGGTCTGAACAACAACAGCACAGTCGCATCTTCCGGCTGTCCAAATGGTTGCTCATGTCTCTGGACGAGTCGGACGGTCTGGGTCTTCAACACAGTAGCATCGCGGCCGCCCAAACAGCTGCTCATGCTCTAGGACGAGTCGGACGGTCTGGGTCTTCCACACAATAGCATCTGTTCTCGTTAGATCACCGAAGTCAAGCAGCATCGGGAGCGGTTAGTACTTGGGTGGGTGACCACCTGGGAATACCGCGTGCTGTTGGCACGTTTTGGACGTGGTAGACCGGTGGTTCGCGCTCTGGATCTGCACGCTGCCACAACTGCCGCCGTGTTTATGCGGAGTACGATCACGTTAAACATGTGGGTCCGTACGTCCTTCCGAGGGGTTAGTGGTAGGGAAAGGAGGATACGGTCCCTGTGGATGCCTCCCCAACTGGGTTCCGGTCTAAATTGGGAGGCGCTTCCCGGCCGTCCAAACGGTTATCTTACACCTTTCTGGTAGGTCGGACGGTCTGGGTCTCAACAACAACACAATAGCATCTAAACCTGAACTAATGCGACTCAAAGGCCATTTTCTAAATATTTAATTAAATTTATAACGAATTTTAAAATTCTAAAATTAGCTAATCCTCATCTACCGATACGATCAAATAGTTACCGCCACGATCTACTGTCACATTCTCTTCCTAAAGGTTTTAAATAATTTTTTTTTTGCTTTGCTTTGCTGATAGCGTGCGTGGGAACTTGGTGACGGTTTAGGATTTGAGGTAAATTGAGTACTGTTATATATAAATGTATTATTTAAGTAGCGGGCGTTTATTTATTACCATGGCAACGACGGGTAATTCGTTCAGTTTTTAAATATTTTGCAAAAGAAATAAATATCCCCAATTTCATGCAATGGAACGCTAGTATTAACTTTTAAGAATATTGATTGCATGAGCTTAGCAGACAAAACATACTGCGATATAATCGAAGAAGCTCCATATTTTCTCAAAACACTAGCTTGTACTATTCCCTTAAAAAATTTTTCAAATCTCTTTACTTACTCTACAAAATGGAGTATATGTAAGCGAAAAGTATTATTATAAGGCTAAAATAATGCTCTTGGATTTTTATGAAGTTCCACGTTTTAAACATCCTTGAATAAGAATTAATCGTATCTTTAATCATGTGCGCAGTACTACTGACAGAATTTTCGGGGCCCCTTCGAAGAAAATATGTGGGACCCCCCTACTATGGAAATAATAGGGCTGATAATGTAAGAAAATTTTATTAATCATGAAGAATGTGCTAATCAATTGATTGTCCATGGAATTATAATTTGCAATAGTTATAAGTTTAGTGTTGTACATTTCGTAGACATATATTATCTGTTATATGTTATTAATAAATTATCATATTTTATTTAAAATTATTATCATTTTATTTTCGAAATGGAATACTTATTTCTCGTTCGAACAAAATAAAAAAAAAATATTAAAATATTCGTTTTTTTTTTTAAAGTTACAAATAAACGCAGATCCAACAATTTCGTGAAGAGTAAAAATGTATAGTATGAACCACCCCCTAGATAAAAATTAACGTCTGTTAAATGCCTTTCAACTTATGTTAAATGCCTTTTAACTATTTTTTTTCAAAAATATCTACTTGCCTGAGATTTTTTTTATAATAAATGTATAAATTGCTTTTCCATGGCCTTTCCACTACCAATATATTGGAAAAAACATTTGTCAGTGTTTGTGAGGAAAAAAAAGTGATTCAAAACATCAAATATTCATTCTTATAAATATAAGTTCGTCGCTGATTCAGCGAAGATTTATTTTAATCTTACAGCCAGCCACAAACATGTGTTCATATGCTTTTCGCTTGGTGGCCGCAAAAGGTTTTTCAGTTCCTAGCCGGAGAATTTTGTGTGACTGCGTGAAAAAATATTTTTATTTTATGAGAATTTGCTTAAAGCTGAACGTTTTATTAAACAGTGCCATACAAAATGAGTGTAGAATAGGTTTTACTTTTTGACAGGTTTTTCTTTAATATCCAGTGGCATTTTCTAATGATCAGGGAATGAAACAGAAAATTCAAAATTATGTTTTAAAATAAACACACTACTTAGAGAGAAAAATATTAAAACGATAAATCCATATCCACCACTATTTTTAAAATGAGTATTATTTAAAAATAAATAAATTAATTCTGACAGTTAATAATGCTCAGCTCTCAATAGCTCTATTCTGTCGCAGCAACGAGCGCGGCGGAATTTCGGATGGTCTTAATTCGTTTATTTTGCTCGTATCTCGAAAAATTTTCGTGATACTTAAACCTAAGGTAATTTTTAATTTTCATAAATCCTTTTTGTTCAGGGAATTAAGTTCATTTTATTTTATTTTTATTCCCTTGTATACTCAAATGATGTCATGGGTTCAAATATTGGTACATATCGGAGGTCAAAGTCATTCTGACTAGGAACTCCTCATCCGGAACACATTGCGACCGGACAGTTATGAAATAATTTACTAAATTTTAAGCCGTCATCATTTGAGCATTGAATAATCATAAGCTCTCACAGTCACCATTACAGCTACTACTGTGGCTAAGAAATGAAAGAGTGATGAAATGTATCTTAGATATAAAATATTGGACGAAGAAGCTCGTTAAATTGATTAAAATAGTGGAAAACTTACATACACACACACACACATACACACAGACACACACATACACACACACACGCACACACACACATATATATATATATATATATAAATATAAAAAGTATTTAAATTTGGAAAACAGAAGGAAGGCTTAGCGAGAAGCTTACTTAATGGCGGTAAGGCGTTGTGACCTTACACCCCAGCTGTCAACATGCATGTCATAATTGCTGCGGCATTGCACTCCTGGACGCCAGCCCTGGCTGAAGCCAACCTCCGGAGTGACAATAACTTTCATCACAAGACCGTTGAAAATGAAAAGTCCAATGATAAGATGAATACATTTAAAACATATATACAGGTCATTTATATGTTATAACATATATACAGGTCATTGTAGTCTGAAGGACTAGTTTGCCATCCAGTAATGGACTTCATCTTATCATTGGACTTTTCTTTTTCAACGGTCTTGTGATGATTGTTATTGTCACTCCGGAGGTTGGCTTCAGCCAGGGCTGGCGTCCAGGAGTGCAATGCCGCGGCAATTATGACATGCATGTTGACAACTGGGGTGTAAGGTCACACCCCTTACCGCCATTACGTAAGCTTCTGGCTAAGCCTTCCTTCTATTTTCCGATTTTAAATGCTTTTTATACTTTTTATATTTATATCGTGTATAGTATTTGTAGCTGCTTTGCGCATAAATGCTATAACACTTCAATATCTTTAATAACTTCCAATTTCCCTCTTATATATATATATATATATATATATATATATATATGCTGGCAGGGGAGGGGGGTATGGTCCCTGTGTCAACCCCACTGGGTTCCGGTCTAAATTGGATAACGCTGTTCTGGCCGTCTAACCAGATACCTTATACCTTCTGGTAGGTCAGACGTCGAAAGAAAACAAGAAAGACGAAAGAAGCAGACGAAAGACTGTAGACTCTACAATCTTTCATCTGCTTCTCTGCTGATAATTCTCTACAGTGTAGAGCATTATCTATTAGTAGCAATCGACACTCATGAACGATATACGGATGGTAAGAAACCCCGGTCAAAAAGTTATATCATTATTGGCGAAACATGATAAAATACTTTCTGGAGACATAAAATAGGGAACGAAAATTAGTAACTAAAATGTTTCTACTTTGTTTTCTGTTTTCAGTACATTTAAAAAAATTGTTTGTGGGTATTTTTAAAACGTGTTTCTTGCTTGCTTGAATTTCTTAGAAACATATGCTGTCCTATGGCCAGTCCTGGAATGTCCTGTCCTATGGCTAAATATAGGAAGACCTTTTGAGAATAACATTAAGTCCTTTATCGAAATTTTATTATCTTGAGATTATATCTTGCAAAGAAAGGCAAATCTATTTAGAAAATGGTTTTAGATAATTTTATCTTTTTATTCAATGCTGCTTTTCTAACACTACGTTTTATTTATATTTAACTATAGAGAAGTCTGGTGCAATTCACAATTAAGTACAAGACAGGTTGAACAAACATATAAAGTTCTACGACCTAAAACTTAATCTTTAACTTTCATATTTATGATTCCGTAATTACTCATTGCATGATACGTGTTTGCACTTAGTAATAAAGGAAAACAAAATTAAAGTAGAAACAAAAGTTTTTAAAGATGATGAGATGCAAATGATAAATTTTTGTTCTCATTGAAATTCAGAATCTTTCTGTGTCTGGCGACCTCTGTGAAGTCCGGTTACCATGGCAACAAGCGCTGTTACTAGAACAGACGGAAATATGAGAGATGTCTACGAATTTATAGCAACGATTTCGCCTTTAATTACCAGCTTTTAATTAGATATCATCAGCTATCTCATGCAGTGTTTTATGAAACAATTAAGAAGTTAAGTGGTGTTATACTTCTGGGCGAAATTTAAGTCTGATTATTTTCTCAAAAGACTCAAAAATACACAAAAGTGTAAAAGATGAAATTGTGAATTAGAATTTTGAATTGCATTTATATACTTATCTTTAAATTTAATTTAAATACTTTTAAAATATAAATAATATAGAAAGCATTGACCTTCCTAAAGTTTCCGATTTCGACAGTTTGAAAATACATATATAAGGCTTTTCTGAATGCGCATCGAGCATATTTCAAATAAGGTATTTTAATGCAAGTGCATACATGTGACATCAAGACACGATAATTAAAAGAGTGCACATTCTGAGCACACTTGAATGTTATTTTGTATCCACAAAAAATCATCATTAAAATTAAGTTTTATTATTTTACTTCTGTGAGACCAAATAGGCAATTTTTAATTTAAGCAAATTGTGCAAAGGACTCAGACGAATGGCACCAAGTTTGGCAGTTTTGCCCAGAGAAGTTTACGACCCATATATTCAAAATTTGCGATGACCACATCAGACGGAAAAGTCATGATGGCGACATGGACGTAAACGATTCTTCCGTGCAAGACTCGACCAAAATCCATAGAGAAGGGGGGGAGGAGGGGATCCAACAGGACCGATTCTAAAAGATGATAAAAAGCAAGGTCAATAAAAGTCGGGGAAGGCGTGGTTGTCCGAATCAAGGTAATACTAAATCAAGAGATTAGCAAAGCATTTCAAGAAGAGTTTTCGGACTACAAAGTTGGTAGTAGTTGGAAAAATATTAGGTGTGTAGGCAGTGCTTAAAAAATATTGGTTGCACCAGTTGTAAGACAGACATCGACTCAAGTGAAAAATAGTTCAAGCCAGGCCAAAAAGCATTAATGTAGAGCCATTACATATTACAAGTATGTACCAACGAAATTATATTTGACAAATGGGCGAACGCTGATCCTGTTGATTTCTGTAATAAATTGGTCTCACATCCCCTCATACCTAAGTTATATAAGAAATTGAATTAATGAGAATTGTAAAGTAATTAATCATTAGTGATTGTTTGAAATTAATGGTTATTGTTGAAAATTTAATGTAACAATAGAGTGTTACATAAATTAATATAATTTAAAAAGAATAAACTTGTGATTAGTGACCAATGTGTTATTTTATCAGCAACGGTAAGTAAACTGGTATTTTGAGGTAAATTTGGAGGGTTATTGCGGACACAGGGCATTTACGGAGTTATGCAATACGCACGAATATATCAGCTTTAATCTTTCGAAAATGAATATAATCTTTTTAAAGCTAAATATTTAAATAAATATTATGTGAGCAATACATAAATTTCCTTATATTAAGTTGTCCCTTTCTCTTTTGGCAGAGCCCTTTGGCGAAAGACAGTCCAAATAACTGCCGTTGAAAATATTTGCATATGACCTGTCCGACTGTATATAAATAACATGAAATTTAGCCTTAAAATGGCAGAATCAGTTCCATTTATGAAATTTAAATCGAAAAGTTATTTTAATATTAGTATATTTTTATAATAATTTTAGCATATGCGGAAGTAGTGATTTGGAATCAGACCATCTGATTAAAAATCTCTTCCCCCTTTCATATTTATTGGAAATAAATACTATTTCAATGTTCTAAGAAAACTTCTCATGCTAAAAATAAGAGTGGAGAAATGTGAGCATACACACAATTTATACATGCCCTGGCTATTCAAAATTAAATTGTGTAGATATTTTCTGAATAAAGTTAATTTTCAATAATTGAGCATAATTGTCAGGATGTTCAATTTGTTTAAATTCATATAGAAGGCAGGGCCAACGTAAATCTTGCCTTGGCTCTTATGCAAAAGTAAATCACAAGCTCTCTTTTGTATAATTATTAAAAATGATGTATACATTGCCCTCCAAAAGTTGAGCACGAAACAGTGAATCTAGCATAATTCCCGGGGTTCCAAATTTCACAGGAAAATACTCTGATGAGTTATATAGTCAAACAGACTTTAATAAGACTAAACATGTACCTGTAGATGTTTTATTAATCGCTAAATTTCTGTAACACAGTGATGCGTAGAACATAAACATTCCAAATAACGTATAGAGATAACAAATGGTGTATAATATGGAATATGTTATGGCCCTATGAGTCACGTGATCTCTTCATATGATATGGATGTAATTATTATTTCAAATTTTATTTAAAAAACTACTCAACATATTTTGCTGAATTTTTTTACACATTTTATGTGATAACTTGAATATTTCCTAAAATTTCCTAAGCGATCTGTGAATTTTAACTCGTCAAAAAAAAATGTTTGAAAAATTAAGTCCTATAGGGTTCAATGCATTTCCTTTTTTCAATCCAGGTTCAATCCATAGATAATCGGGTTTATTTCAATTCCCAGACATCCCACAGACTGTCTCAACAATGTACTAAAATTTCATTTGGATAAAGTCATTTATACGGCAGTTATTGTGCGAACGGGCAGACAGACAGACAGAAAGGCCAAAGCCAGAAACATTTTTTTAAACTATTTTGGAAAGTATTAGTAACAAGTCGCACCGTCACATAAAATAGCATGGAATTAAATAATTAACGAGAAAGAAAGATAAATGGTAAAAACTTTGAAAGATAAGGCCAACGAATCAGACGAATAAATATAATTTTAAACTCGCGTTTTGTCCTTCAATGCAATTTGGCTGTTCTTAATGAAAAGGTCATTTAGTGTCGCATCACTTACCAGCGTGCACTTTACTCTATATATCCCATTCATTAGCACACCGCAGACGTGTTTGACGAAATAAATGACGGGTTCATATAGCAGCACGAAATTTTCTTCCTGAGAATGTGTGATGGCTTGGCAGGTTACAATCACCATGGAACCGATGGGGGAACTTCTGTGTGATAATTGAATGATTAACTAGCTGATGGTTGAGTTTCAAATTGAAGTTCATTTCAAACTAATATGTCTGGCCGAACTATCATATTTTTTTGACATTTACAAGGATTATATTTTTGATGTGAAATTGATGTTCGCTCTCATGGCAACTAACAGAGAATCGATATCATACAGCAGAGCGAAACAGACTGACGATGAGATGAACTTAACCCAAGCTACTGAAAGTAGAAACTTGAAACTTTGCCTACGCGTGGGGCTCGACTTATAATGAGAAAAATCTAAAGTATTCAGGGTCCGCCCAAGTCTACCTGGGTTCCAAAAAAGACTTTCCTCCGGGGCCCTCCTCCAGCTTTCGACATATATGAAATGGAAAGAAATATTTTTTACAAAAACATAATTGCATTCTAGGGAAAGTTATAAAAAACGAAGCTCTTAAGATTTTAATGGAATTTAAATTACTGGCAACTTTCCATCATAGCCAAGAAGCCAACATACACTAAATCTTGAATTAGTACGGTCCCCGAAATGAATCATTTTGTTGGGAAAACTTATTTCGCTGGCATAAACGTTTTGCAAGAGAAAAAAAAGTCGTTAATTACATTCCTTATATACGTAGTATAATGTATAAAGAAAGTATTATGACAGAGTTGAAAATTCGAATTCCAGTTTTCGACTGGAGAGCATGTTTTAAGCATCTCTGAACATGAATCAGACGTTTTTGAGGTGGTGTGTGTGTGTGTGTGTGTCCGTGAGTCTGTGGAGACGATATCTCACAAACGAATGGAGAGTTTCGAACGAAATTTGGTACAAAAATTACAATCTGTGAACACAGGAAACCTATTGTTTTTAAACGTAATCGAATGTTCAGAACACCCCCCAAATTTTCAAATGAAATTTTGAAAAATTAAAACCTTCAATAAAGTTATGTAAATAATCATTTTTTATGTAATGTTTCATTTTAAAACGATTGACACAAAAATTAGGATGCCGTTCTTGAGATATTACACATTTTTCAAATAAATTTATCAAAAAATCACATAATATATATATATATATATATATATATATATATATATATATAACCCTACCTGAACCCTACAGGCTCAGCCATTTATGGATTCGCAAGAGGAAGATGAATGTTTTCTGGGAATAACCCGATAACTGGAGGAGCTAGGAAGCTCAAATCTAGTACTCGTTGTCTTACATGGTATATTTTAATTCTTTGGATTTTTAATCTTTTCGGTTTAACCTGTCAACGGCTGGTCCGCCACAGGAAAGCACATGTCTTTTGTTGAAGTTCAAGAGACAAGTTTTACACATAATTTTTTTAAACGTACTAAACAGTAGAAAATAAAGTAGAATTATTTTATTTGCTAATTTTAGCCCTTGATTTTATTCCTCTCTAAATTATTTTATCACGCTTCTCCACTGTTTATGCTATTAAATTATACTTTAAAGGTTGGGTTCTTTTAATATACATAATAAATGGTTATTTTATGTGAAATAACTCTATTCCACACGCTAACGGTAACATATACAAGAATTCAAGGCCAAAAAGACTGAAACCAAAGTAATAATTCTAAACGATAATGTTATGCACTTAAAGTGCTGTTGGAATATCATATACATGTTTCAAATTTTCCAACCTTATCGTCAACTATTTATAAAAGAAATTTACGAAGTAATCACTGAGATGTCTGTTTACCCAACAATACTAAAAGCCCGAAAAGAGGTGGAAAATAATCTCGTAAAAGGAGCAACTAAAGCTGCAAATTCTTTCCAAAAAGTTCCATTTTGCGGAGAAGCTTCTTCGAGGAAAGTTTTATGTAACCATGGCCGTAACTGCGATAAAGCCATTGTTCAGAGCAAACGACTTCTTTCTGCAAGCAGGAAAGCGCCCTCTCGCGGGTGTTTAAGGTAGCACGGAGTCTATTCACTTTTTGAGATCTTTTAAAAATATGCTCTTTGTGAGATTTAAATAAATGCTGGTATGTGTCTGCCGTTTGAAATGGTTGGAGAAAAGCGAGGCTATCTTAAGAAAATAAAGTTTTCTTTATTTATATTTTCCCCATCTGTTAAATGACTCACCAACTGCACAAAGCTTCGTAAACGAAGTGAATGGCTTTGTTAGAAACTGAATTTTTCAAGAAATGTGCTGCGAAATCCGTACCACAAAATAGTAAAATATTTTTTGTAGAAATTAAAGTACTCGGATTATTCGTACTCACAGAACACGCATAACTTTGGATCATACTTTCAAAATGCATGCCCCACTTGCGCATGAAACCATTTATTGGGTCGAAGAATTTCTAGTTGCAAAGTTACGTACTTTTGTGATAAAAATATTTTACAGTCATTCACCGTACTTAGGTACTCCCGACTTACGTGCACATTGTATTGGAATCATTTCCGGAAGTTGTGGATGCTTCCGAGTTACGTACACATTACATATTGTTACGCCATATCCCCTGGAATTGTGGGTGTGCGCTTAGGATAAAAGAATAAACTCAAATTTTTGGATAGCTAACACCTTTATTCACAAGCACAGCGTAAACAGGAACAATATACAGTAAAATAACCCTTTAAGGCTCCGCTAATTTCACAAAATAACCGATTCTATTTTCAAAACATTGACGAAAGTCACAGTTTAATGAACCTTGTACAGTAAACTCAAGATTATCCGCGCGGTCTTCCGCGATTTTTTTTTTTGCAACGATTATTTACAGAATGTAGAGAAATAAACACGCAACACGCCTTTCATGATCGACAAATGCAAAATCTATTTTTAGAGCAACAATCGGATTGTTCCTATTCCTTTCTACCCCTCCCCCCCAAGGTCACCGAAATATGTACAATGGACGAATATGCCGTTTGTCAGGTTTCGGACCAGATTGAAGGTCGTGGCGAATTGGCCGAGGTCATTTTCCGTACCTCCCCATTCCTTTACGCTTGCCATTTCAAGTCAGAATTGACACCACATCACTTTAGTACGTTGCGGTCAATCTGTGTGCACGATCTGCTCGCGTCTGTTTAAACTTGTAATTTTAGCGATGAGCTAAAAGAGAAAAAAAGTTGTCTTATCCATCCAAGATAAGTTAGAGTTGATAAAAAAAAATTGAAAATGGTTCATCGAATAAACAAATGAGTTTGAAGTATGGCATTGGAGAGTCTACAGTTAGAGACATTATGAAGCAAAAAGATAGACTAATGCAATTTGCTTCCGCATCGGACAACTCATCGTCCATGAAGAAAAGGAAAACCATGAAACCAGTACCTATGAAGAATTGGACGCGGCATTATTAAAATGGGTGAGTCAAGTAAGAAGTGAGGATACACCCATTTCAGGACCGATTATTGCTGCAAAAGCTAAGCAATTTTTCGAAAAGCTTAGAATGGAAGGGACTTTTGATGCGTCATCAGGCTGGTTAACTAGATTCAAACAACGCCATGGGATTAGAGAAATCGGACTTCACGGTGACAAATTAAGTTGCGATAATCAGGCAGCAGAGGACTTTAAAATTGATTTTCAGGAATTTTTAAAATCAGAAGAACTTTCGTATGAACAATTATACAACGCTGACGAATCTGGACTGTATTGGAAATGTTTGCCGACGCGAACACTGGCGTTTGAAAGAGAGCGTCAAGCATCACGACATAAAACCAGTAAGGAATGATTGACGATAATGTCTTGTAGCAATGTCACAGGAACACACAAACTAAGACTCGTAGTGATTGGGAAAGTAAAAAAAACCTAGATCCTTTAAAGGTACAAGAGCTGAAAACCTTCCAGTTCATTACTTTAACCAAAAAAAAGCCTGGATGATTCAAGAAATAATTCAGGAATAGTTCGAAAACAAAATTCATTCCCCAAGTGAGAGAGCATCTCAAGTCTAAAAACCTACCCGAAAAAGCCATATTGTTGCTTGACAACGCCTCGGCTCACCCAGGAGAAAGTATTCTGAAATCAGAAAATGGAAATTTTTTCGTCAAGTTTTTGCCACCTAACGTCACGGCACTTAACGTAACTTGCCACCTAACGTAACGTCACGGCACTCACAGCCCATGGACCAGGGAGTTATTGCTTCTATGAAGAAAAGGTATCAAACCAACTTATTGAAAAAACGGATTGAAGAGGGGGGCGATCTCCAGGGCTTCTGGAAGGACCACACGATTCTTGACAGCATCTATGACATCAACACTGCTTGGAATACGGTCAAGATAACGACTTTAGTAAAGTCCTGGAGAAAAATTTTTGCCAAATGCGGAAAAACGGAGTCTCCACAGGAAGAAGACGAGGAAGTTACTGCATCTGATTTGGCAAATTTAGCAAAATCTGTTCCTGGAGGAAGTAACGTGGATGAAGATAACATCGTTGAGTGGATCAATTGTGACGCAAACGATCCAGGCTTCGAACATCTTACCGATGAAGAAATCATAGCCGGAGAAAAAGGTGTGGTTTCGGCTGAGAATGATGAAGAAGATGAGGGAGAAGGGATGCAGAAGAAAATGAGCCATGATGAAGCACTAACTAACATTGATGGAATCATTAAATACATAGAGGAGCAGGACGATTCATCACTTTGCGATAAGATGCTGTTAAATAAACTTCAATCGCAAATAAAGAAGAGGAGCATCGAAACGAAAAAACAAAACAATTAACCGACTTTTTTGTAAAAACTTAAGGATACCGTTTATGAAATCACAACTCTATGTGTGTAAGTATGTGCTACTATATTATGATTCTTAAAAATGGTTTAAATGCATTTGTGTGTGGATTTTTGTCCTTTTCCAGCTATTTTGCGGATTATCCGCGAAATTCGCTTATCCGTGGTTATCGCGCTACCCTATTACGCGCATAATCGGGAGTTTATTGTATCTCGTCAAATGCTCTCCCACTCAGTGATACTCCTTTTTATAGACTCTTCATAGAAATTTCTGGAAATCTCTCATATCACGTAGAATATTGGTCATTTCGAGGCGTTTCTCGAAGTTTCGGAAGTCGCCAAATATCGCCAATTGGCAATAAATAATCAAATATGGAAACACTTCTTCGAACTTCGGCATGTGACAACCCTAGGCTCATGTTATGGGAAAAGATGCCGATACGGGTGTTTTCTGCGTCTGGTCTTTGAAAGAAACGATAGTTGAAAATGAGAGGGGGGGGGGAAGAAGTTCCGAAGCGTTTTACAAGTTTGTAACACTATTCTGCGTACGTTGCTGTTCGAGCAGTGAATTTCTACTACAGTGTACGTTTCATCTGATTACTTTCAAATAAGGTTCTTTTCCCATCTCCTTGTGCTTGCATGATTCTTTTTATAATTAAGTTGGTATTAAAGTATTTCCTACTTTAATTTTAATATTTTCTTGTAACTAAATTAGTAATTAAATTGATAACAGCAAATTGAATTTAACACAAAGTAGAAAGCTGTTATTTACATTGTCATTCCATTCTGTTATTCACAGAGTGGCTAAGACCAAATTTATAATTAAAGTGTGTGTAACTTTTATGTTGGCGTTTTCCTTCAAAATATCTTTCTGCTAAGAATACATAAAATACTTTTGTTGCATATTGCCTATCTCAAAGGAAAATGAACCTTTACAAATAGCCCTTCCTATTACTTTGCAACATTCGTCGAATTATAATATATACTAGATTTTCTAATATATACTAGAACTTTATCGATATATTGAATATTCTTGGAGATACAAGCACGTACAAGACATTTTTATGGAGAGTATATAAGGGAGTCATCACTCAGTGTGATTAACGTGATAAGAGCTGAATTGAATTGTGAGATACGTCAGTGTTTCGATAATAGTGTCGGTTATTTTGCTATTTTGAGAATTAGCTGATCATGTAATTGTTTTTGTATTGCATTTGACAGTTGTTTAGAGATACTGTAAAATAGTTATCGAGATTTGACAGTTGTTTAGTGATACTGTAGAATAGTTATCGAGCTGTTTGCTGTATAAAAGGCACTAGTTTTCCTCATTCTTGTATCCTGACAGTATATTCACAATTCCATAGGATGTGACACAAAATTATTACTCGTATAAATGACAGATAAAGAATAATTTTGTAAACTTACAGCCTTTATTTTACTTCTAAATGCTTTATTCAGTCCTTATTTTACTTCTAAATGGTTTATACAGCATTTTATTTCTGAATGCTTTGTATGGTCTTTATTTTACTTCTAAATGATTTACACGGTCTTTATTTTACTTCTAAATGCTTTATACAGTCTTTATTTTACTTCTGAATGCTTTTTACGATCTTTATTTTACTTCTAAATTCTTCATACGATTTAAATTTTACTTCTAAATTCTTTATATGGTCTTTATGTTACTTGTAAATGCTTTATACAATTTTTACTTCTAAATGCTTTATACGGTCTTTATTTTACTTTTAAATGCTTTATAAGGTCTTTATGTTATTTCTAATGCTTTATACCGTTTTTATTTTATTTCTAAATGCTATATACGGTCTTTATATTATTTCTAAATGCTTTATACAGTCTTTATTTTACTTCTAAATGATTTCTACAGTCTTTATTTTACTTCTAAATGCTTTATATAAATCAGTAATGAATGAATTTATCTCAGTGCTATCATGTATGTATATGGAGATCGCAGTTTATTGCATGCATACGTTGATAGGTAAGAAACACATGATAGGTAAGAAACAGGTGATGAATTTCTCAATATAATGATTTTACGTCTTTCACAGTGGAATAATGACGTACAAATCCACAGAACAATATCTTCAGCATTGAATAAACACTACCTAAATTGAAATTCTGCGCTTTTTTAGACTGACGTGTCCAAACATAATGACTTATTCATACTTACGTGCGAATAAGTCATTACGTGTGAATATTCATACTTAGTGGGATTCATACTTACCCTCATCAAAATCCAATAAAAATTCAATTAATATCCCGTGAAATAAATGACTATTAGCGAGTTCTCTGAGGCCGGAATATAAAACTATTACAAAATGTATTTTCTCTCGTGAATGGATACTATATGGAACAATATCAACTGAAATGATTTTAAAAGATGTGTTGCACAATATTGCATAGGATAGGTGAACATATTATATTGCACTTTGTACTTTTTGAATTTTGTTTAGTAATTGTTTTGATAAATGTATTTGAAAATCGTGCAATATCTCGAGTACGGTTCATTAAGGATTCTAAATTTTGTGTCCTTATTTTTCAAATAAAAAATCTCGACAGAAATGCTTATTTTTGAGAGTATGAATATAATGGCGATTGCATGGAGCACGCAATACTAGATTATGAATATGATTACGATTACATACACACTGCAATTTGATAGTATGAATATGATGATTTGTCAAAATTGATTTTACAGTTACAAAATATTCGAGTTACTAGGAGGCAAACCAAGATATACAGATTGCAAAAATATTCAAAGTACTTGATTACCAATTACATATTTTTTCATTTTTACTAAAATTAAGATTTCAAATTAAGTCACAAAATTTTCTGCTGTTAACAGTGGTTGCAATTTTCTAATTTAGGGAATAAAATTTTCCTACAACACCATAAAAGTGTTTCTACAAGAGTAAAAGCAATAAACGAAAACTTAATAGCCGAATAGTAATTTCAGGATTACGAATACGATTACACAAAGGAATTTTTTTCTGGTTACGATTATTATTATTCTAGGAATTATTACTTGGATTACGATCGAGATTATGTTTACTAACCGAATTATTTTTTTACTATAATTATGATTAATATTACGCAAAGATATTTTTATTACAATTACGATTACGACTTTCATTAGCAAATCTTATACGATTTTGATTATAGTAGGGATTGCTAAAAAATATCGCTTATAATCGATCATAATCGATAACAATTTTACAATTTTCAATTATTCATAGTTTGCATACAAGTGGATCTAAGCATCATGTGTTATGAAAGATACAAGAAAATCAACTGAAGCTACAATCTTCAGATGTTTTGTACTATATTATTCAATGTTTGCTACTTTTTAGCTAGTGGAAAGTGCTAACCATGGAGTTAGATAGAAGGAAAGAAAACTTCTATGGATGAAACGCTTGAAAATGCCGCAATGTTTTGAGAATTATATCTAGGTGTCGCTATTGTTAGAAAAGTAGTCCCTATAGTTGATACAACAGAAAGGCGTACTATTTAGTATATGTATTTTTGATTATTTTAAAATTAAGTTTCCCTAATTTATGAGTATAATTAACCAGTATTTTTTTATAGTTGTAGGATAGAGTACAGAATATTTGGAGATAAAAATAAAATGAAAGGTAAAATCATTTTGAATACGTAGAAATATTCTTTATTGTTTCAATTCTAATTTGCATTGTGCTAATAATTTATTTTTAATTGAGAGTTTAAATTAATATTTTAGGCCTTTCGCCATAGAAGTACATATAATGCAAGACTTACACCAGTGACACCTGAATTATTGTCTCAAACGATTTTGGCGTTTTCTTAATATGAAGTTTTAACTCCTTACTTTTACCTCCATGGTGATAACATTTCTTAAATGGCAACAGTTTATTCGGTGCGAAGAAACAAATGACTTATTTGCTAGAGTTGTAAAAGTTGATAATTATTTTCAAGCCTCGTAAACTGGCCGTTAAAAGGAAAGCGAGTATTGAATTTTCTGGAAGGAAAAGAGAGAATAAAACAACTAAAGACAAATTTATAAACTGTTAGACATGGAACATTTTGGTGTGATTAAGTAGATAAGTAAATGCTAAAATTAATAGGACTTAATTGGTGAAATAATACTAATTAGTGCTGAGAATTGTATAATTAATGATTCGAATAGTATAGGGTTCCTTGGAAAGTCTTTCAATGACTACGAATAGTATAGGGTTCCTTTGAAAGTACTTCAATGACTTTATAAGGAAAGGTCAATGAGTGTACACCTTTGGCCTGTCTATAGTAAAGCGACCATGTCCGGTTTAAAAAAAGTGATTGCAGTGCCAATTGTAGATAATTTAAAAAGCTTATGGAACTAACTCACTCGGCAACATAGCGAGATAGACGTAAAAGTCAAGTTATAGAGCATTGCCTAAATCACGGGTCCCCCAAACTTTTTCAACAGAGGGCACATTAGGATAATGAAAGTGCTAATTGGGTTGGATCAAAGGAGAGACATACACTGTGTGTATATATATATATATATATATATATATATATATATACATGTATATATATATATATATATATATGTATATATGTATATATATATATATATATATATATATATATATATATATATATATCTATATATATATATATATATATGTGTAATAATAATAATAATAGTTTGAAAGTCCAATGAAAGAAAAGCGCGAAGCTGCAACTCGAAAAACCTAACTTTCTAAAGCACCCACAAAATAAAAGCATAAAACAGCAAATCTTCAATCAAATGGGAAAAAAAATACAAATTACGAGTCATCAAGTTCAAGAAAATCAGCAAATTTCAATGCTATGAAAACGATAATAGAAAAACATAAAAAATCAAGCATTATTGTTATACACGTGGATAATGGCTAGGCCTTAGAAAATGGACATGTTCACTTCGCAAAACTCTTCTTCGAGTCCAAGTATTTTGACGAAGCAAACACAAAATATGTAAGTTTCTGAAGAAATAGATAGATTATATCTACTTGGACTATATACACACACACACACACACACACACACACACACACACACATATATATATATATATATATATATATATATATATATATATATATATATATATATATATATATATATTCAATCAGTCAAATAAAAGGATTTAACTTCGGTTAATGTTCTTTTATTAAAATATTTGGTGTGTGGTGTAGCAGTTGAGAGAATCGTGGTGTATGTATTTGTTGTTGAGATTTTTATTATATTTCATGATTGTACGTTATTATTTTTGTTTTGTCGTCCCAAGCCTGGGGGCTTGCCTAATCAGGCAAAATTTTTTTTTTTTTTTTTTATTTCCCCGACTGTAACCTTGTACGTTATTTGGATGTTTCATGCAGGTCTAGTGTCTGAATTTATGACGACATTTCGGGGTCTTTGCCTATTCATATGCTGGCGTCCGAGAGTGCGCCATGGCTTAGTAGCTAGCTGTAATCGGGAATTAGAAGAGTTCCCAGTCGCTCTTCCGCCACTTTGTTTGGCACTATGAAGGCAATATATATATATATATATATATATATATATATATATATATATATATATATATATATATATATATATATATATATATATATATGTATATATAAGAAAATCTCTTCTCTCCGTTTGTGTGTTCCGATGAGATAATTTTTGCGAACTTGGCGATTAATTTAGCTTCGATATACCGTCAAATTGGCGATATATCGCCTCAGAATGACGATAATATAGTTAAAATTACAAAAATGCCGTTAAATTAATGGAATTGATGCCAAATTGATGAATTAATCATTTAAATTAAAATTAATCATTTAAATTGATGAATTAATTATTTTAATATATGGACTATATTGTTATTTGTTGATGCTCTCAATATTGATAATTGTTGTGCTAAATATAGTAAGTTAAATGGATACTTCGAAATATTACATGTTGTTAACCGGAAAAATGCCTAATGTACGATTAGAGGTTCGGTACATTGTTCGGATATTATACAATTTTTATCACTGTGAAAGAAGTAAATTCATTGCATTATATAGGGAAAATCATGAGCTGCTCACATCAGATTTTGTTCCAAGTTATTTTGATTTTATTACTTTAGTAGCAGTTTGGGCTATACGTAAAATGAAAGTTCTGTAGGATCCTGAACGTACCTGTTTCAGCAATTTTGAAACACGCTTTTTTTGTTTCAAGAACATTAAATTTAATAAGTCTAACAAAGTGGGAATTGTTATTAAAAAAATAATTTTAATTTTTTAAACATATCGCCAACTTGGGGGCATTTATAGAAAATCGCCAAGTTGGAAATATTGCGTACTAAATTTGCCATCGAGTTCACCAAATATGTTGGGAAACCTGATAAATTCACAGCTGCGAGATTTCAATGAAATATTTTACAGACATTGAGGATAAGTTCATAGAATAATTCCACATTTTTTATTTCCTTACACCTACCTGTGTTGGCGCTTAATCTATACCTATTCATTCCACGTAATAACGGACTGTATCTGTTGTTATTACGTCATTATGTCTGGTGTCGTCATTACGTCATTATGCCTGGTATCGTTATAAGTTTTGACGTTATAATACAAAATCATTGAATGTCTTAGCTCCCATAGAGGCTTGCAAAATTGTAGAACATACAACAGCACTTAACTTTTCTTGCTACCATTTCAGATATCGGTTATTACATACTGACGTGCGCATAATAAGCTACTATCTGCAATGAGAGAGTAATACAAAATTTGTATACGCCCGAGTCTGTGTTTATACCAATAACATTGTTCCATGGCATGTAAATGAGTATACTTTAAGTTCATTGTTTTACCTTAAAAGAAGTAATTTCATCAATTATGTAAGTAAAGTCATGCAACAGCCCACGTTAATTCTTTTCTCTGCAAAAGCTCATCTGAACGACGATTTAGAGTTGATATTCTTAGTTCTTGGAATAATAATTTATGACAATGACCTTTTCGAAGATGCTTTAGGAGTGTTGCTACGCAACGGAGGACAACACTTCGTTCTTATGCTTCACGGATGAGAGGTTTTCTTAGCATGCTTGTAAAAATCTTGAAGAGGTGATATTTCACTAAACAGGAAATTAGTTATATATATATATATATATATATATACACTCTAAGACAAAAAAAATCGACGCACCCCACAAAATAATCCAATTGTAATGAAACTATAGATGCAAACACCTGTTGACCAAATATGCAAATGATAATAAATTCGCAGTCAATGAATGAATAGTCGGAACTACAGTGCATTGAAACTAGCACCATAGTGGTGTATATAAGGAGCGAACTTCGCTTTCAGGAACAAAACGTGCAGTGGATTTCGATTGCGTTTACGTACCTTGATTGTAACAATGCCTCGCCGGAGAATTCGCGGCCACTACGAGCATATGAAGGAGTTTGAAAGAGGGCGTGCGGTCGGACTGTATGAGGCTGGATGGGTACACCGTTGAATCGCTCGGCTTTGGGGTAGGAGCTATGCAGTAATTAGACAACGTTGGCAGGAATGGGCCCGGATTGGCAGATTTCAGCGACAAGTGGGTAGCGGAAGGCATAGAGCGAGGACAAAACGGGAAGATAGAGCGATTGTCAGAGCAGCTGTGACAGCACGAGATTCGTCGTTATCAACCATCCAACGTGTGACAAACACGGAAGTGACCACCGGGACCATTAATAGACGACTACGGGAGCGGAATCTATACTCGCGGTGTCCATTACGCCGCCTAACACTGACGAGTATGCACCATTAACAGCGATTGCAATGGTGCCGGGTCCGATCAAAGTGGAATTGTTCGGATTGGGAACGAATTGTTTTCAGTGATGAGTCCCGTTTCGAACTGAGTCCCAAAGGCCAGCGCAGACGTGTTTGGAGACAGCCCGGACATCGTCAGGGTCCTTCTTTTGCTGTCACACGCCACACGGACCGACAACAGGGAGTTATAGTCCGGGATACCATTTCGTTTGATAGCCGGACCCCTTTGATAGTCGTCCGGAGCACCATCACAGCACAGCGTTGCCGACATTATACGATCCGTTGTATTGCCATTCCTTTCGCGACACCCGGACTAATTTTTCAGCAAGATAATGTCAGTCCACACACGGCATGCCTCTCTATTGATTGTCTGCGTGCTTACGACACACTTCCTTGGCCAGCCATATCCCCAGATCTCTCGTCTATTGAGCACATTTGAGCTGAGATGGGGCGTCGCCTACGACCCACGAAAATTTAGTATGAATAATGATAATAATAAAATTTAGTTTGAGCAAGTCAATGTCTGCTCAGCGTGTAAGTAAAAATAATTTAGTTTATTAATTAATTTAATTTTCAGGAACACCGATCAGTACAGAAAAATAAAATGGCGGGTTGTTACTTCCGCAATGTACCATTTTAAATTCACGGCCACTCATGAAACTGACCTTATTTCTTTTAAACGCCACAGTTTTATTTCAGTTCTGTGTAAAAGTGGTGTTATTATTGTTGAAGAGAAACAGATTATGGCATAAAGACGTTATGTTGATGGATTTTTAAAGAGTAGAATAATTGAAAAGAAAAACAAAACAGGACAGTCACAGACAAAACATTCGATAGAATTGAATGTGCTACAATGTATCATCTCCAGTCAGTAGAAAAGGTTACAAAATACTGAAAACCGAGAACATCCAATATTAAGTTGTCCAACAGTTTCAACCCTTCAAGTTAAAGCTTCTAAATACACAGGCTGACTTAATCGCCATTTTGATTCCAATCAGTCCAGTCGGTTATCGTCTGGCTGTGCTATTTCAATGGGATGCGTATGTTATGTGGCTGATATTTATGATGGGTGATATTTTATACAAAATTCAGCTGTAAAATAGCTGCTTCGGCTTTCAGAAAATTGTACCAATCACTCAAGAAAATAGTGTGGAATGTTTTGATTTTCTCGAAATATCTAGACAAAGACAAGAAAGTAATCCTCTTTTCGCTATGTACAGCCATCGTTTCAAATGGGGATCAAGATCGACGCTGTTGCGCTAGCCTGTATGTTTAGGAGCCTTACTTATATTTTGGACGGTATATTTAGGAGCCTTACTTATATTTAGGACTGTATATTTAGGAGCCTTACTTATATTTAGGATTGTATATTTAGGAGCCTTTCTTATATTTTGGACTATATATTTAGGAGCCTTATTACTTTCCTTATATACATAATGTATAAGGAAAATATTGTGACGGGGTCGAAAATTCGAATTCGAGTTTTCGACGGGAGAGCACGTTTCAAGCATCCCTGATCACAAATCAAACATTTTTGAAGTGATGTCTGTGTGTGTGTGTGTGTGTGTGTGCGTGTCAGTGGGTCTGTGGAGACGATAACTGACGAACGAATTGACCCATTTGAACCAAATTTGGTACAAAAATCACAATCCGTAAACACTGGAAGCCTATTGTTTTTATACGCAATCGAATGTTCAGAACCCCTCTAAATTTTCGAATGAAATTTTGAAAAAATCGTCAAAAAATCAAAACCACTAATAAAGTTACGCAAATAGACATTGCTTATGTAATTTTTCATTAGAAAACGATTGACATAAATTTTAGAACGTTAACATGAACCGTTCTCGAGATATTGTACATTTTTCAAAAAAAATATCAAAAAGTCATATAAAATAAAAAAAAATATATTTCCTATTGAAAAACATGTCCACTTTTCATATGGAATACCATGCGATAAATTGGGTGACCTCATTCTCGTGGATCTAGCTCGTTCCATTCATGAAAAAAATATACTCTGACTAATAGTTTTGTATTTGAACGCCAATAATCATTTATCTGCTGTAAGAATAACTTATTTCTTAGTGCATAACGTTTGGCGAGATTTTGGCGACGAATTTCGCGGAATGTCGCCAACTTGGCGACTTTTTGAAATGTTGCCAAATTAACGAAAATCTCGCTAAATGGATAAAAATGACGCTAAATCAATGAAAATGACGACTAATTGTCGAAAATTCAATGTCTTGGAAAGAATATTAGCATCTACTATAAGAAAAACCTATTTTTTTACTGTAAAAGTAGTAAATTCATTACATTATATAAGGAAAGTCATGTGTTGCCCACATCAGATTTTTTATATTTAGGACTGTATATTTAGGAGCCCATCGCCAGGATCTGTAGCTGGCACTAACTGTACGACGTCACAAGATGATGCATGGCTACTTTCTGGAGAACTGTAATCGACACAGGAACAACTGTTTCCAGACAAAACATTCACAAGAGGCTCAGGAAAACTGATTAGTGGTTTGTATACCAGACGTCTAACACTTTGCCTCCAGTTCAGCTCTGAATACAGGACTTCTCCGTCATTCAGCTGTATATATTAATTGTTCAGCAGTTTTTGATCTGTATTTCTTTT
Organism: Amaurobius ferox; assembly: GCA_951213105.1. NCBI lineage: Eukaryota > Metazoa > Arthropoda > Arachnida > Araneae > Amaurobiidae > Amaurobius > Amaurobius ferox. The sequence continues at coordinate 72,081,121 of OX578146.1, read as the reverse complement.
AAAATTTCCATATCAACAAAAATTCCAACAATCTGATTAATGTTTTGTGTTTGATATTATATTTTTCTCAGTTATAGCATAACAAGGTTTGATTTTTTTTTCTTCTCTTCATTTCCTGTGGATTTCTTTCTATCTCAATTTTTTCTCTTTTGTTGCACTAAGTAAAGCTATCATTATTGTAGTTTACCATTTGCATTACGTAGTACATAGTTTTCATTTGTTATTAAGCTCTTCGGTTGAAGAATGTCGTAGTTTACAAATCAACAGTCAACAAAAGAATTACAGTCAACAAAATAATGTCGTAGTTTATTTAATCTTTTCCAAAATGAGAGTTTGCTTTCTAACATTCTATTCGTGCAGCAATTTATGCTATGATTTCTTTATTTGTTACTATGCAAAATGCGTTCTGTATTTGTTTTTTGACCATCAATAAATATAATAATAGTTAAAAGCTTAGCTAAAAATCATAATATAATATAGCAATTTATGCTATGATTTCTTTATTTGTTATTATGCAAAATGCGTTCTGTATTTGTTTGCTGACCATCAATAAATATAATAATAGAAAATATCTCAGCTAAAAATCATTTAAGCTTAAAACCACTAACAAGATATCTGTGATTTGGCCTTATTATGAAAGACAAAAAAAGTTTTCAGAATCGCAATGTTCATACAAAAAGTCTTTGTTTACATTTATATTTAACTCTGTTTAAGATATTCCAGCTCCATTTGGCATAGTGCCCGAATTTTGTACTCGTTGGATGTAATAGTTGAAAATGAGTTGGTAAAAATGCAATAAATAATTAAACGCCGAGTTGAATTTACAAGATATAGTTAAGTTGCAGTTAGGCTTTTTATTTAAGAGAAATTGAATTATAAGCGTTTTTAACACTTTCTAACATAGTTGAAAAGTGTTTATGACATTGCTCATTCATTCTATGTATTCTTTGTTCATTCATTCATTCTTCAAATATGGCATCGATTTATTTTTCCAGTGTAAAAATCGGGATTTTTGAAGTTTTTTTAAATTTATATTTATTATTGCATCCGTTCTAAAACCGCTTTACTTTATATGCATCTTACCGCGTACTTTATGTTCATCTATATTCTGTGCTAAACCAATTACAATATTTTTGAGTTTAAATGGTTATCATACTATGATTATTTCTACTACAGAGCCTAATTTTAATGGATTCAGAATGTAAACAAGTGATTGTAAGATGAGTTGTATGAGAATTGCTGATATTTTTTACGCAAAATTATTTAGGTCTGGAGACTGGAATAAAAGTGATATGAATGAAATATTTATTGCTTTTACATAGAGAGTCAGATGATTTATATTTTGATGACATCATTTGAATAACGTTCATTTTTATCGTTTTATCGTAGTTTTAAGTTTTCAAATATAATAAATTATTATAGTACTGTGATAATTTAAAATATATCAGCGCTGAATGTATCGCATTTTAGAGATGTTTAAATAAAATTGCATTGCAGTTGGAAAGTGGTTCATAATCAATGCTTTATGCATGATTGATCTTTATTGTTTAAGAACTAAATTCACTAAGTTTGACAGATCTTTTACTATTAACTAAAATTAATGTGGTGCGAAAAATTATTTTTTTAAATGAATTTAAGAACCTGTGTGTTTATGTTTTTCCAACTCTATATGAGCGTAAAATATTTATGTCTTTATTTAAATATTTTCATAAAATCCTTCTAATTACCAATTTTTCATCCGTGAAATTAAATCTTGTTTAATTAGTGCTGTTTATATAAAGTTTATGTAGGACTAGTACAGCCAAAAGAAATTATTTTTAAAAAGAAAATGAATTGGAAATTATACCAAATATATTGGAAATTATATGTATTGGAAACAAAAACTCGACTCTAATTTCGATTTATTTATACCGTTTAGCATATCTTCGAACAAGAATCAACTACTTTTACTTTCTCTCCTACATACATATTAATGAATTGTAGGAGTGAAAGTATTGAAACTGGGTCGACGATTAAAACTCGCGATTTTGACGGATTTAGACAATTTGGTAAACGAAAAACTAGTAAAACATACTAGTGTTTGGCATTTCGTTTACTAGTTGAAACTGGTAAACAGAAAAACTATTTTTATTGCCAAATTTGTGTGTATGTCTACGTGTCAGTCTGTACGGTGTAGTATGTATCCACACGAACTCCATTATCAGACGATTCATATGATTTGATAGTTAAGTTTAAAACTGCTTTACTCTGGCACTGGTTAGATTTAGGTATGATTTGGATAAATAGAATCGCCTTTTTTGTTTTTCTCTTGAAATGACCCGAAAAAATTGGCAAAATCTATACAATAATTGTGTAACGTGCTTTTGTTTTCCAGACGCTCCAGAATCTAAAATTGCGTTACTCTAACACTAATTCGATTTAGTTATGATTTGGATAAATAGAATCGCCTTTTTGGTTTTCTTTTGAAATGATCCGAAAAGAATGGCAATATCTATACAATAATTGTGTAACGTGCTTCTGTTTTCCAGACGCTCCAGAAGCTCCCAATGGGCCCAAAGGACTGAATATTTGCTCCACTTACAGTAACAACCGTGAGACAAAACCCTATGAAGCCATATTCACGTATTCACCTCCATGGACGAAGAAAATTGAGTTTTTCCGAAAAGTCCTTTCAGAGTCTTCAGAAATCCTCCGGTAAATTAGAAGACCGAATCTATCGATATATATATATATATATACAAGGTAGGATCAAAAAGTTCGGAGACTGTGCTGATATCTCCAACCCTGATTGGAGGAGAAGGGAACTATTTTACCGTGGCGTAGAGGCACATGTGACGCGAGATGTGAAAAGGAAGAAGCAGGTGTTTTTCCAAACAATGCGTGTCAGTTAACTGTAGTCGTACGCGTTCCTCGAAAATGTAAATGATGTTTGAAGAACAACGTGCGAATATCAAATGCTGCCAGCGTTTGAGGAAATCGCCGACAGAAACATTGTACCTGCTTGCAGCAGGTGCAATGGCAGGGCAGGGCAGGGCAGGGCAGGGCAGGGCAGGGCAGGGCAGGGCAGGGCAGGGCAGGGCAGTGGCTCCAGTCCGATGGAGCCGAAAGGGTTTTGCTTGAATGACATCTTTTTGGACGGTATGCTTTCTTTAAATATATTCAAAACAGTTCAAAATATAAAAATATCGAAATTAGAACAATATTTGAAATATAATTCAAAATACTAAAATATCGAAATTATAACCACTATATTTCGAAAACTAAAAACTTGATCCGAAATCTATTTATATATCCTTGTATGACTTAAATCTGGAATTCATTTATACATCGTTGTAGGACTCATAAGAGCTCCGAATTACTTCTTTACTGTTTGTAGCTAGCTCTTTTAGTTTTCGACACATAAGTATTACAAAATTAAAAAATGAAAATTTGCAATCTAATTCAACTATTTGATATCAATAAAAATGAAAATTTGCAATCTAATTCAACTATTTGATATCAACTCACACCATCCTCCAGTATTGCAAGCTGCTCTTATACAGGGATAACAATCATTTTGTGTCTCCCTGGATCATTTGATTGAAAAGATAAATTGTCTGTGCCAAATTTGCGCCAGCATCCGAGAGGATCATATTCTATATTAAACATCACTTGGTCTCTTTATGCATGGGTGTTCATAAGGTAGAGCGTCTAGGAGGGGGGGGGGGGCACTTGCTTCCCCCTGGACTTTCCAGGCCACAAAATCGAGTATTAAGCTACTCGATCTTATACGTCTTATTCTCGAGTTTTCCCATACTTGGAAACAGTTCTATGGGCGCTCATGACTCTATATATCATTCAGAATGTTTATTTCCTCGATGCATTACTCTATTGCAGCAATTCAGGGAAAATAAAAGGATTTATGACCGATTTGCTGTTCTGTATTTAACTTTTGGAGGCAGTAGCCCCTTCAATAACTGTAAAGGCCTCGTGCTTTACTTTTGTATAGAAGCCCAAACAAAGGTTACTGCGATCCTGCCCCCTATAAGAAATTATGCAAATTAATAATCTTGATAATTATGCCCAATTACAAAGATAGATTACAAGGATTACAAAGATAGATTATGCCCAATTACAAAGATATATAAAATGAATTTTGAATGATATTCATAATTTTCTAAATATAGTGGTTATAACTTCGATATTTTATTATCTTGATATATTTAAAAAAGGTGTTTATAATTAAATATTTTGATTTTTTGAACTATTTTGAATATGCAGGACATTATTAGCACAAAAATATTTCGTCACAATTTGAACTGGAGCTACGAATGCTTTTTTTTCAGATTGTTATTTACTCCCTTATACTGTAAAAAATTGTTAGTCGTAACATATTGCAAAAAGTCAAGAATTATACCTTTCGGACATCAAAGCAAAAACATTTTAACCCATCTGTGAAAAAGACGCATAGAATAAAGGCAGCTCCGACTGGTGGAGAAGTTATCGAATTTTAAATGTCACAAATTGACATCACTCATGCTTTATCAGCTCCTTCGATGCCCATAAAATGGCAAAGTTGCGAATGTGATGTCGTTGCCTCGGGATAAAAATGATGTTAGGAATGTTCGGTATCCTGGGTATGTATTTTTCAGCTGCAAACAAAAAATGGCTGCGTTGGCATTTATCTAAATTGAGGAGGATCGATATTTAAATTAAATTTCCAATATAGATCAATATTTAGCTACTCGGATGCATGGTGGAATATTCAGTGCAAACATGTAGTGATTGATTACGTAGACCTGATTGATATTCTAGCATGATAAGTGAAAATCTCTATCATGCCCACTCAAGCAATAGCACTATCAGCACACTCAAGTATCGACTACTGTAATGAACCGAACCGAGCCGGATTTTCAAATAACTCCCTGCCGCTTTGGAGCCGGAGAAAATGGGGTCTCTAAAAGCTTTTTTAGACATCTTAGAAACTCCCTGGTGATGTAGAAAGCTGAATTTCTGCTCATTTATAGTATCAATTATCAGGCAGAACCTGACTTAGGCGGATTTTTATCCCTCCTCACTAAGGTTCCTAAATATACAGGTCAAGGTTGAGAACCATCCTCTGTGGCAACCGAGGGATTTATGCCGACTACTAAGGGAGGAGGCAAGGTGAGATATCCCCAATCCAGCGAGGCCACGGCAATCCTTCACTGGGCAGGGTGAAGTCGTCGAGTCTCCACCGCAGACAGATCTGCACACAACCGCAATTTTGATTTCTAAATATACAGGCTGACGCAACCGCCATTTTAACTCCTAAATATGCAGGTTAACTACCAACCTCCGTCGCGACCTGTTTCGGTTTACGTTACTTTGAGGAGGGCGGCAAGGTGATATGTTCGCCACTCAAGGAAACCACAACCCGGGGATCAGGAGTCGGATCAAGAGATCGGCCATTCACCCGGCAGGGCGAAGGCTTCCCGTCAAGCCAAGACCCCAGTCGCCGACGGGTCTGAAAACAGGTCATAAAGGCCTACTCCTCTCCGCCACTTGGAAGCGTCTGCTTCAAGGACCAATCAACGCTAGCAGCTGGCCTATCCATAGATTTATTCCCCCACAGGAAAGGAGGATCAGGGCTATGAGGAAGCCAAGTTCCATACACCTCCATCTTGGGATGGGCCCCTATGGGGTAAATCTTAAATGTACAGGTTGACTCAACCGCCATTTAGACTTCTAAATATACAAGTTGACGCAACCACCATTTTGACTCCTAAATATATAGACTGACGCAAACGCCATTTTGACTCTACCGGTCCAGTCAAGCTATTGTCTGCCTGTGACATTTCAGATTATTTCATCCGAAGACACTGCATCGTCATTCCCAAAGAAAATGCCCGAAAAGGGAAAAAAATGTTGTGACATAAGTAACTGGCGCAACGCAAAGCCTGATGATACAACTAATTACAACGTAATGATGATTTCGTAGATGATAATGTTTAGCGAAATGAAGCTGTGCGTATAGTTTCAACTCTCTATATGTTCTGGAAAGCGAGACCGACCATACAAAAAATGACGTTCCTGAATGACGTAACGACATAGTGTTATGAAATGGAAATGGAAATTGGATGGATGAAGAAATGTTCGGTGAGATAAAATTGTGTGCCGAGTAATGAAACTTTTTTACGTTCTCTGGGAGCCACGAACAAACCCGTAATAGGTATTGAACGAAAATAAGTTAAATTGCACATTAAAAATTGGCGTTTTTCTTGATGACAACATGTAAAATTTTAATAATAATATTTCTCAATTACTTATATTGAGGCGAAATATGAGTACAGACAACCACAGTACTCCCGTAATGCGGATTTCATATAACGCTGAGCAAAGTTGCGACATAACGCGGTACTCATAAAACGCGGTTTCCATACAACGCGGTTTCTCTATAATACAAGTCAATTAGCTTAAGCAGTCTCCCTAGCATGAATTTTTCTGTTACACTTTAACGTTTGAAATTAATGGGGAATTCCCCTGTTTTTTCATTCACGTACATCACCATTTTCCAATTTCAGTTATCAGGGAAATCCTCTGTAAAAACATTAGTACATTCTCCTCAAATGCATTGATAGACGAAAATATGGGTAAAGAATGGGTTTCAAATTTCAATTTAAATAATATGAAAAGGGGACTAGATTTGGGCAAACAATTAGATAATTACTTTATTGAAAAGATCCTTCAACAGTGTGAAGTGCAAAGTTTAAAAGAGAATTACAAAACATGCTTAGCTCCTTATAGAGAGATTTTGGTAGAGTTACAAAATAAAACTACATTTGAAAACGAAAATGAAGATATGTAAAGTGAAGAGGACATTAAAATAAAAAGAATTAGGCCATTAATATTTAACGGCGATGATGAATATTAATAGGATTTTTCTGGGAAAGAAGTTATTAAGTTTATATTCATATTGTTTTTTTAATTTTCTTCTATTAAGTCTTAATGAAAATAATTCGAAACATGTAAATATATATTTATTGCCTTTTGTATCTATAAACTTATATTTCATAACCGTATTCAACATAACATGGTGCTCTAAAAATGCAGTTTTATATAACGTGGAACGAATCAACCTGATTTATATGTTCTGAGTTTCACTTAATACGGTTTAGATATAATGCGGTACGAATTGTTCTGTTTTGCACTAATTCTGAGTTTCTTATAAAGCAGTTTCCATACAACACTGTATACGGTTTTCATATAACACGGTACAAATGAATCTGATTTGCACTAATCGGAGTTTCCTATAACGCGGTTTCCATATAACGCGGTGCGAATTAATCTCTTTATAGGAGTATTGACTGTATTCAATAAGCTTATATTTCGTCTAAATCTAAATTGGCAGTTAGAAAAATTGCTGGCATCAGCCAAGAAATAGTGTCCATATAATAAGCGATTTTAATATTGACAAACTGATATTTTATATAAAACCGACGGTTTTGGTTCCAATTGAATGTTAAAATGCACTTCCTTTAATTATATTCATCAAGTATTACCTATATACATTTCAGCAGTTATAGATGGAAACCAAGATCTGTACTTGAAATAAAGTGCAATAAGAATTTTATATTATCACCAACTTACTTATATTACCCTATTGCACTCTCACATCTTATTTAAAACCTGTATCGGAATGGACTTTAAAACAAAAATATAACATATAACGCATCTAAAAAAAATCTGATGTGGGAAGCACATGACTTTCCTTATATAATGCAATGAATTTACTACTTTTACAGTAAAACAAATAGATTATTCTTATAGTAGATATTTATATTCATTTCAAGATATTGAATTTTCGTCAATTAGTCGTCATTTTTATTGATTTAGCAATATTTTTATCCATTTGGCGAGATTCTCGTTATTTTGGTAACAGTTAAAAAAGTCGCCAAGTTGGCGACATTCCACCAAATAAGTCGCCAAAATCTCGCCAAGTGTTATGGACGGAGAGATAAATTATTCTTACAGCAGATAAATGACTATTGACGATCAAACACAAAATTATTACTCAAAGTACCTTTTTCCATAAATGGAACGAGCTAGATCCACGAGAATAATGTCACCAAATGTATCGCATGATATGACATATGAAAAGTGCACATGATTCTCAATAGTTAATATTTTTTTTTAATTTATGGAATATTTTGATAAATTTATTTGAAAAATGTGCAGAATCTCGAGAACGGTTCTTGCTAATAGGCTTCCAGTATTCACGGATTGTAAATTTTGTACCAAATTTCGTTCGAATCAGTCCATTCGTTCATCAGTTATCGTCTCCACAGACTTACTGACACACACACACACACACACACACACACACACACACACACACACACAGAGAGAGAGACCCGGCAGTCCAACTGGTTGCTCAATCCTCGGATGAGTCGGACGGTCTGTAATCTTATAAGCATCTGTAATCTTAACAGCATATGTAATCTTGTTTTTTTTTAGATTTTGGAGATTTTGGTGGACCATTTCGTAAAAAGGCAGGTTGTTCTTTTCCGAATCATACCAAAATCGAATCAGCACCAGAGTATCTCACAAGTGATTTATTTACCAAATTTTGTGAAATTTGGTCAATTAGTATTTCAGCTAGAGTGGATACATGAGAGTTTTGCGAGCCATTTCGATAAAAAAGGTTTTTTTTTAATTGTACCAAAAACTAATCAGCACCAGGGTCTTACCTTCCAAATTTTTATGAAATTCGGTCCATTAGTTTTTGAGTTAGAGTGAATACATACATTGCACAGACAGACACACAGACACACAAACAGACACACAGACACAGACACAGGCGTCACGCTAAAAATAGTTTTTTTCGTGTTCTAGAGGTCTTGAAACGTGTAGATCCGTCGAAAACTCGAGTTGCGATTTTCGGCATGATTCCAATACTTTCCCTATAATGGTATAATGGAGTGTGTTATATTCTTTTCCTCATCAAAAATTGCGTATGAAACAAGAATTTAATTGATACATTTCAGCATACGTGGTCTTCGTTTTTTTTAGATTTTTGCGGACCATTTTGTAAAAAAAGGCAGGTTGTTCTTTTTCCGAATCATACCAAAATCTAATCAGCACCAGAGTGTACCACAAGTAACTTATCTATCAAGTTTTGTGAAATTTGATCAATTAGTATTTTAGCTAGTGAGGAAACATGAAATATTTGCAGGCCATTTTCTTAAAAGAGGCAGGTTGTTATTTGCCGAATCGTACCAAAATCGAATCAGCACTAGTGTCGACCGCAAGTGACTTATGTACTAAATTTTATGAAATTTAGTCGATTAGTTGAGTTAGAGTTGAAATATACAATTTTTGCGGGCCATTTCGTAAAAAAATGCAGGTTCTTCTTTTTCGAATAATATCAAAATCTAATCAGCACCAGTGTGACCTATAAGCAACTTATGTACCAAATTTTGTAAAATTCGATCAATTAGTTTTTCCGTTACAGTGGATACAGGCAATTTTTAAGGGCCATCTCGCAAAAAAAGGCGAGTTGGTTTATTCCGAATAGTACCCAAAACTAATCAGCACCAGGGTTACATACAAGTGGCTTACATACCAAATTTTATGAAATTCGGTCCGTTAGTTTTTGAGTTAGAGTGGATACATACATTGCACAGACAGACAGACAGACAGACAGACACACACACACAGACGTCACGTTAAAAATGGTTTTTTCGTATTCTACAGGCCTCGAAACGTGTAGATCCGTCGAAAACTCGAGTTGTGATTTTCGGCATGATTCCAATACTTTCCCTATACATTACAATGTATTGCAGGGAAAGTAAAAATGAATTAAATTTAATTAAAATAAAGAGAACGTGGATATAAGTCTGCAAGGAAAGTCATGTGCTAACCAATCTAGAACTAGACAGAACTATATATATATATATATATATATATATATATATATATACATATATTTACATATATATATATAACTCATGTATTCCTTAATATGGAATGCAGGAGTCTTGGACCTGAAGAAGGCGTCTGTTTTTTGTCTTTTGGTTCTCAGATATTTTACTGTAAACTACATTTTTACGAATTTAATTATGAAGTTTAAAAATTAATTTTTTTACAGCCGTTTTGAGATTTTACTTTCCCTGCAATACATGATAATGTATAGGGAAAGTATTAGAATCATGTGAAAAATCGCAACTAGAATTTTCGACATATCTAGAATGATTTGACACCTCTAAAATACGACAAAATCATTTTTAGCGTGACATCTGTGTGCCCTTCTCTGTAATGTATGTTTCCACTCTAACTAAAAAACTAATTGACCGAATTTCATAAAATTTGGTAGATAAGTCCCTTGTGGGTGGCCCTGGTGCTGATTAGATTGTGTTACAATTCAGAATAAAAAAACCTGCATAGCAAGGGCACGCAAAAATTGCTGTTGAAAAACCTGTAGTTGAAAAACTAATGGATCAAATTTTATAAAATTTGGTAAATAAGTCACCTATGGATTATCCTGGTGCTGATTAGATTTTGGTACGCTTCGGAAAAAATAACCTACCCTTTTTTGCGAAATGGCTCTCAAAAATCGTCAAAATCTAAAATAAAAGACTACGTATGCTCAAATATATCAATTAAATGCTTGTTTTATACGTAATTTTTTACAGTGAGATGAATGAGACCAATCCCATTACACCGTTCTCGAGATATTTTAGTTTTTTCGCATTTTAGCTACGCTAACTTTGAAAATAAGCCCAGTTACCAAATGAGAAGGAAAATTAAATTAAAAGTGCAAATTCGGTGTAATTTAAAGTAATTATGGGTGCTATTTTGTGAAATTAAACCCAATTTAATAAATTATTGAAGAAATAAAGAGAATGCGAATATGAGTCTGCAGGGAAAGTCATGTGCTGCCCACATCCGATGTTTTTTATCATTGAAAACGTTTACCAATATATCACTGAGAAGAACAAAAATGCCTTTTGAAATATCACTTTCTCAAATTGTCAAAAGAGATGTAATATATTGCAAAGTATATATCCAGGCATTCTATTATTGGGACAGTATAAATAGATATCCTCCCTCCCGCTCCCATAAAAGACATCCAACGGAAGACAGTAGGTCCTGCAGGAGAGGTCATTGGTGTCTTGGTGTCACAAATGGCCATAATTCATCGTTCACCAGTTTCTTCGATACCCATAAAACGGTGAAGTTGCGAAGGCAGTATTGTTTGCAGCCACAGGCTAAAAATATTATTACGGATTTTTATGACGCGAGTTGTGAATTTTCAGTTGTAAATGAGAAATGATGTTTGTTGGCAGCATTACAAATTCGGATGATAGATTTTTACTTTCTCGTACTTTGTATAGAAAATGTATTGTTTTCCCGAAAATATTCGAGTTCGAGATTTTGATGGATAAGCACGACGATTTATGGTCTCTTGGACATATTTCGAATATTTTTAGAATGTTTGAACAGATGTTCTTACTAAATCAACAAAACAAATGACACATCTTAAAACAAGATCCAAAGGTCACTTTTATTAAACAATCATCCTGCAGACGTACGTCAAATACAGCCAAAGAGCTTTCGAACATCCTCATGTTCATCTTCAGTGACGATCGCCACTGTTAGTGTACAGTCTTTTTAAAATGTCCTCTGTCAGAGACAATGTATATTTGAATCGCAAAAAGAAGATGACCAAGTATTTTGACAGGTACTATAGGTGTCCCTGTGTTAGAGTCTCTGATGATACAGATTTTTGATAGATATTTATAGGTATTTATTGCCTTCTTCATACGCGTTTCGTTCGTTTTTGGTGTCGTTTCCTATTAATCAGAGAATGGTATACAATTGGTCGGCATATATACGTAAGGTCTGCACTCCGTAACTGAAGAATGAATCTTTGTATCGCTGGGAAATTTTATTTGTTCGCATATTATGTAAAAATCTAGAACTAGACAGTTTAAGCAATTACCATGAATATAATTTAAATTATTCGAATTTTAAAAATTTTCTAGCATTATTTACTTTAAAGAATCGGGCTAATTGCCGAAAATATGGTGATAGTATAGTAAATGTTAGAAAATAGTTTGGATTACTTTATGGCTGTAAAGGGTATAAAACACAGTATATAATAAAACATATCAGCTAAATGATTCCAATTTGCCGCCCTTTTTTTAAAGAATAAAAAAAATAAAAATGAAATTATTAGCTTGAAATGGAAGCAAATAAAATATATTGTGTATTCTGATACTGATTATGAAAGAAGTAGACTTAAATAATATATAACATTAATGTAAGCGGAAATCGAATGGAGATATTTCAAACGTGCTGTAAGATTTCAGGCTTATGTAGGTCTATGCAGGACACTTTAAATAAAGAATTAAATGATTCCAATTAGTTGCCATTTTTTGAAAGAATTAAAGAAATTAAAATGAATAGTTTAAAAGGGAAACAAATAAAATATATTTTATATTCTGATTATGATTATGAAAATCGTAGACTTTATATAATAATAATGTAAGTGGAAATCGAATGGAGATATTTTAAACATGCTGTAATAATTTAGGCTTATGTAATTCTATGCAGGATACTTTAAATAATTAAATGATTCCAAGTAGTTGCCATTTCTTAAAAGAATTAAAAAAAATTAAAATGAATAGTTTAAAAGAGAAACAAATAATATATATTTTATATTCTGATTATGATTATGAAAGTCGTAGAAATTTAACAATATTTAATAACAATGTAAGTGGAAATCGAATGAAGAGATTTTAAACTTGCTGTAGAAATTTAGACTTATGTAGGTCTATGCAGGACACTTTAAATAAAGAATTAAAGGATTCCAATTAGTCACCATTGTTTGAAAGAATTAAGGAAATTAAAATGAATAGGTTAAAAAGGAAACAAATAAAATATATTTTATATTTTGATTATGATTATGGATGTCACAGAGTTTAACAATATATGGTATACATTATACAATATATAATAATGTAAGCGGAAATCGAATGGAGATATTTTTAATATTCTGCAGGAATTTAGGTATATGTAAGTCTATGTAGGAAACTTTAAATAAAGAATTAAAGGATTCCAATTAGTCGCCATTTTTTGAAAGAATTAAAGAAATTAAAATGAAATGATTAAAAGGGAAACAAATAAAATATATTTTATATTTTGATTATGATTATGGATGTCACAGAGTTTAACAATATATGGTATACATTATACAATATATAATAATGTAAGCGGAAATCGAATGGAGATATTTTAAATATGCTGTAGGAATTTAGGCATATGTAAGTCTATGTAGGACACTTTAAATAAAGAATTAAATGAGTCCAATTAGTCGCCATTTTTTGAAATAATTAAAAAATTTAAAATGAATAGTTTAAAAGGGAAACAAAATATATTTTATATTCTGATTCTGATTATAAAAGTCGCTGACTTTAACAATATGTAATAATAATGTAAGCGAAAATTGAATGGAGATATTTTGAACAAGCTGTAGGGATTTAAGCTTATGTAATACTATGCAGGACAATTTAATTGCTGTTTCACAGCAAAATTTCAAATCTTTAAGAAGGAAATTAGATCGATAAAATCATATTGTTTACTTCTCAAACTTACCCCGCGAATTGCTTTTCCACTACTCACGAAGTGTCGCTGTCAAGCAAGGTTCCTTCGCCAAGCACCAACCATGCCTGGGAAAACTTAAAAGGCCAGGGGTGAAAGGATCGATATGAAACAGAGCTGGGCCAAATTAGGTCTGAAATCCGTGAAAACGTCCTCATTTAACGAAATTATGCATGGGAACAGAGTGAATACTTTTTTCTATGCTTGTAACACATTTTAGTTTCTATGCTTGTAACACATTTTAGTTTCTATGCTTGTAACGCATTTTAGTTTCTATGCTTGTAATACATTTTAGTTTCTATGCTTGTAACACATTTTAGTTTCTATGCTTGTAACACATTTTAGATTCCATGCTTATAACACATTTTAGTTTCTATGCTTATAACACATGTATATAAAAATTTTATGTAGGTACTTGAAAGGTTAAGGATTTTGTTTTCTATAAAGCGAATTTTTCTACAGATTCAGTTAAATTTTTCTATTATGAACACTTATTAGTTAGAGTAGTAATCATTTCGCGGCGTGAACTTCCGCAAATTTTAGGGGGGGGGGGGGTCTGACATTTCTGAAATATGAAATATACTCGCGGATTTAAGATATTTTCTTATTATTGTCTAATTTCTATTATATGTATATCTTGAGTTGTGCTGAAAATGTCCGCTATTTTTTCGCTAGTTTTGGAGTTTTGCTCAGAAATATCGTGAATCTATATAAATAAAATTGAAAATCAACCTGTCTGTCTGTCTCATCATCACGGGAGAATTATTGACCCGAATTTAATGAAATTTTGTGGGTAGCCTTAAAGTAGCACCATTTAAAATTTAGTCCATATTTTGAGTTTAAGACCAGGAGTTTTCGAGATATTAATGGAAAACGAAACTTTCTAATAGGAGTTCTACTCTCTAACTCCCTGGTTCCTCTAAATGCAAAAGGTTGGAAATAGCTGGTTTAAAACGTGAAAATGAATTAAAACTCTATCTCTGAGTTTGGTTGGAGTTTATTGCGCTAATGAGTCACTTTTGAAAATCGCAAGTTCGAAACATGAATTTAAATGGAAACTCTATCACCATAGTTTATTTTTCACAGGCTTATTCAACAATGAAAAGTATTAAGAAATCAAAATGGTTATTTAATTATCAGCATTTTATGAGGAAGATTCTAGTGTTGCTCAGCAATTGTTATTATTTTTTCGATTTGAATAATAAATAAATGGATATAAACATATATCTTATAAATGAACGGTTTGATTTTTCTTTTAATTAATTTAATTATAGACTGCGTACATCACTTTCATTTGTTTTGTCAAAGAGTTTTCAAACTTATATATTGTGTTTAGCCAATAAACTCATATATTGTGGATAGCCAATAAACTCATTTAACCTATTGTTGAACAGAATGAGAATAAAACGGGTATATCTTCTAATAAAATTTTAGTATTTTCATTTAGTATATACAAACGGAATCAGGATGTTTTATTCTTTAGATCTGCAAATTTAGATCTACTAATTTGGTGGGATATCGCTAACTTTGCAACCTTTCTTTAACGTTGCCAAATTGACGGAAATGTCTCCAAATTGATAAAAACGATGCTAAATTAATGAAATAAGTTTTGTTCTGTTGGAAGAGAGTACCGAAATGACGTTTCGGTAGTATTTGTTTATCAGTTCAACCGTCCTACTTAGTAACACATTTAGCGAATTTTTAAAATGTCTCCAAATTGATAAAAATGTTTGTAAATCCTTAAAAATATCTTCAAATTGATAATATTGCGTTAAATAAATGAAATTAATTGTGTTTTATTAGGGGATAGTATTGTGATGATGTTTCGTTAATTTGTCGCCAAGTTGGACTGTCAGTTCGACAGTCCCACATGGTGATAAATTTGGTGTTTTTTTTTTAAATTTCGCTAAATTGACGAAAATGGCGCTAAATTGATAAAATGAAGCTAAATTTATCAAAATGACAGTGAATCGATGAAAATTTAATATTTTGCGTAATTAAGCACGATTTTTTAGATAATCTCTGTCGTTTTGTGAGAATTAAAAAAATATTTTCTACTAAATTTGTTTACAAACTGGACCAAAATGCTTTATTCTTCAGATCTGCCTGTGAAGATAATTTTGCATATCGAACCCAGAGATTCTTATATATTTTTTAGAAGATTTAAATGAACTGTTTTATTAGAATATTTTGAATAAGAAAGTCATTTAGAATATTATAGAAATTTACACATATCTGTGAATGTTAAGTTTCTTTATATTATATTTCCGTACGAAGAACGGGAATACTGGTAGTATTAAATATATTAAGTCCTTGGACCTTTTAGACTAAGAATTTTTTGCTTTTTGTTCATATAAAGCGTATGTAAAAAAACTTCGTGTCAGCAGAAGGTTCGATAGATTTTTGGAATACGAAAATAAAATCGCTTCTCTAGCTACATAAAGTTGCCATCCGTTCTCTTTCAGTACCTACAAACAGTTTCAATTCCCAGCGATCCTTTCCTAAATTTAAAAACATGTTACAGTACAACAGACATTAAAGAAGAAAATATGTGTATGTGGAATATAATGTACATTTAATGAAGAAAATCTGTGTATGTGCAATATAATGTACATTTAAAGAAGATAATCTGTGTATGTGCAATGTAATGTACATTTAAAGAAGAAAATCTGTGAATGTGCTATATAATGTGGATTTAAAGAAGAAAATCTATGTATGTGCAATATAATGTACATTTAAAGAAGATAATATGTGTATGTGCAATACAAAGTACATTTAAAGAAGATAATCTGTGTGCAATATAATGTACATTTAAAGAAGAAAATCTGTGTATGTGCAATGTAAAGTACATTTAAAGAAGAAAATCTGTGAATGTGCTATATAATGTGCATTTAAAGAAGATAATCTGTATACGTGCAATATGTGCAATATAATGCACATTTAAAGAAGAAAATCTATGTATGTGCAATATAATGTGCATTTAAAGAAGATAATATGTGTATGTGCAATACAAAGTACATTGAAAGAAAATAATCTGCGTGCAATATAATGTACATTTAAAGAAGATAATATGTGTATGTGCAATACAAAGTACATTTAAAGAAGATAATCTGCGTGCAATATAATGTACATTTAAAGAAGAAAATCTGTGTATGTGCAATGTAAAGTACATTTAAAGAAGAAAATCTGTGAATGTGCTATATAATGTGCATTTAAAGAAGATAATCTGTATACGTGCAATATGTGCAATATAATGCACATTTAAAGAAGAAAATCTATGTATGTGCAATATAATGTGCATTTAAAGAAGATAATATGTGTATGTGCAATACAAAGTACATTGAAAGAAAATAATCTGCGTGCAATATAATGTACATTTAAAGAAGAAAATCTGTGAATGTGCTATATAATGTGGATTTAAAGAAGAAAATCTATGTATGTGCAATATAATGTACATTTAAAGAAGATAATATGTGTATGTGCAATACAAAGTACATTTAAAGAAGATAATCTGTGTGCAATATAATGTACATTTAAAGAAGAAAATCTGTGTATGTGCAATGTAAAGTACATTTAAAGAAGAAAATCTGTGAATGTGCTATATAATGTGCATTTAAAGAAGATAATCTGTATACGTGCAATATGTGCAATATAATGCACATTTAAAGAAGAAAATCTATGTATGTGCAATATAATGTGCATTTAAAGAAGATAATATGTGTATGTGCAATACAAAGTACATTGAAAGAAAATAATCTGCGTGCAATATAATGTACATTTAAAGAAGATAATATGTGTATGTGGAATATAATATACATTTAATGAAGAAAATCTGTGTATGTGCAATATAATGTACATATAAAGAAGATAATCTGTGTATGTGCAATGTAATGTACATTTAAAGAAGAAAATCTGTGAATGTGTTATATAATGTGGATTTAAAGAAGAAAATCTATGTATGTGCAATATAATGTACATTTAAAGAAGATAATATGTGTATGTGCAATACAAAGTACATTTAAAGAAGATAATCTGCGTGCAATATAATGTACATTTAAAGAAGAAAATCTGTGTATGTGCAATGCAAAGTACATTTAAAGAAGAAAATCTGTGAATGTGCTATATAATGTGCATTTAAAGAAGATAATCTGTATATGTGCAATATGTGCAATATAATGCACATTTAAAGAAGAAAATCTGTGAATGTGCTATATAATGTGCATTTAAAGAAGATAATCTGTATATGTGCAATATGTGCAATATAATGCACATTTAAAGAAGAAAATCTATGTATGTGCAATATAATGTGCATTTAAAGAAGATAATATGTGTATGTGCAATACAAAGTACATTGAAAGAAAATAATCTGCGTGCAATATAATGTACATTTAAAGAAGAAAATCTGTTTATGTGTAATATAATGCACATTTAAAGAAGAAAATATGTGTATGTGCAATATAATGTATCGACGTGCTTTCCACTTAAATGAATATTTTGATCTCATGTAACGGTGATGATAACATTGCCAGAATTTCAACTGTTTATAATAAATAGAGGTTCAAATATTTTTGTCTAGATGTACCCTTAATACTCCATGAAATCTCGCGGAATACCTACTTGACTGAAACATATCAGGTTCTGCAAGGGTCGATTACAAAATAGACGTGTAAAACAGTAGAGTTTAAAAATAAGAGGTGAAGAATTTGGAGGCAAAAATTTAACAGTTTTCCTCCGAATTTCCTAAATAATTGGCTGCGATTTCTAATCATGTCTGTGAATCTCTAAAGGACTTGCACATCATGACCTAGGTGACACTTATTACAGCGAGGATAACATTGATAACCTAGTTCTGGAAATTTTCATGTAACCGTGATTAAGAAAAATATCTTCTAACTGATTTGGCATTTTAAACGCTTTCCAACATAGTTGAAAAGTGTTTATGACTTTGCTCATTCTGTTTGTCTGTCCGTTCGCACGATAACTGTCGTGAAAATGACTTTATCAAAATCAAATTTTAGTATGTTGTTAAGACGGTCCTTGGGACACATGGGAATGTAAATGAATAATATCACCCAATTAGTTTTGGATTGAACCCGGGATGAAAAGTGAAATATATTGAAACCTATGGGACCTAATTTTTCAAACATTTTTTAAGCAAAGTTAAAATTCACAAATTGCTCCAAAATTTTTGAAAATATTCAAATGATCCCATAAAATATATGAAAAAAAAAATTCAGCAAATATGTTCGGTAGTTTTTTAAATAAAAATTACAATAATAATTGCATCCATATTATATGAAGAGATCACGTGACCCACTTCAAAATAAAATATGGCATACATATTTTTTCCTATTGTAAAAATTGTGATTTTTAAAGTTATTTTAAAATTCTAATTAGTGTTGCATCCGTCCTAAAACCGTTTAATTTTTGCGTATTTTCTGTGCATCTATATTCTGTGCCAATACAATAACAATATTTTTTAATTTTGATGATCATCAAACTTTGATTATTTCTACAATGAAAGCTATTTTTAATGGATGCAAAATGTAAACAAGTATTGCTGAATTTTTTCACGTAAAATTATTTAGCTCTGGAGTCTGGAATAAAAGTGATATGAATGAAATATTTATTACTTTTGCATAGAGCGCCGGACGATTTATAGTTCGATGAAGTCATTTGAATAAAGTTCATTTTTTCTATGAAGTTTTAAGTTTTCAAATATAATAAATTATTGTAGTACTGTAATAATTTAAAATATATCAGCGCTGAATGTATCACTTTTTAGAGATGTTTAAATAAAATTGCATTTCAGTTGGAAAGTGTTTCATAATCAATCCTTTATCCATGATTGATCGTTTTTGTTCTATTATTTCTTGACTTTTTCAAAATATTTATCTAACAACCTTATGAGTAGTTTTCGGGTGTGCTGGTAATATTCATTATTGCGAACTGAATTCATTGCCGTTACAAAAAAACTCTCCTCATCAACAAAATTTCGCTTTTCAAGTTAAACTTTCCCCGCTTAAATTTTAACTATCATGTGTGTATCTAACAAAGTTAAATTTTTAAAATATCGTACAGTCTTATTAATTGATCACATTAAAACATTAATTATTTAATTTTTTTCTCAATTACAATAAGTGGCAAGTTGTATACTTTTTTCGCCAGATTTTGCGAATTCTCGCCAAGCCATGAGCAGGGGCTCTGAGAATAACTAAAGTAGATACATATATTGCCATAGATAGATAGATATACACACACACAGATCTCACGCTGCAAATAGTGGATTCCTATTCCAGAGTCCTTAAAAAGCGTAGGTCCGTTAAAAATTCCTAATATCTACTCTAATTCAATACTTTCCCTATACACACAGATAAAAAAATGTGATGTAGGCAGCACATAACTTTCGTTATATAATGCAATGAAATTTAATATTTTTACAGTTTAAAAACTGTTGTTCTTATAGTAGATACTTATATTCTTTCTGAGATATTGAATTTTCTTCAACGAGTCGTCATTTTCATTAATGTAGCGTCATTTTTATCCATTTGGCGAGATTTTCGTTAATTTGGCAACATTTTAAAATTCGCCAAGTTGGCGACATTTCCCTAAATTCGTCGTCAAAATCTCGCCAAGCGTTATGGACGGAGAAATAAGTTATTCTTACAGCAGATACATGACTACTAGCGTTCAAATACAAAAGTATAACTCAAAGTATCTTTTCTCGTGAATGGAACGAGTTAGATCCACGAGAATGATATCACCAAATTTATCGCATGATATTACATATGAAAAGTGAACATGTTTCTTAAGAATTAATATTTTTTCATTTTACTTGATTTTTTGATAAATTTATTTGAAAAATGTGCAATATCTCGAGAACGGTTCATGCTAGCGTCCTACAGTTTGTGTCAATCGTTTTCGAAAGAAAAATTACATAAGAAATATCTCTTTGCGTAACTTTATTAAAGACTTTGCTTTTTTTCATGATGAAGGTTTTGATTTTTTTTAAAATTTCACTCGAAAAGTTAGGCGGTTCTGAACATTCGATTGTGTTTAAAAACAATAGGCTTCCAGTATTCACGGATTGTGATTTTTGTACCAAATTTCATTCGAATAGCTCCATTCGTTCGTGAGATATCGTTTCCACAGACTCACTGACACGCACGCACGCACGCACACACATCACCTCAAAAATGTTCGATTCGTGATCAGGGATGCTTGAAACGTGCTCTGCCGTCGAAAACTCGAATTCGAATTTTCAACCCCGTCACAATACTTTCCTTATACATTATGTATATAAGAAAAGTAAAAATGGTTGATTCGTGTTTAGGAATGCTCAAATTGAGCAAATTCCATGGATTTTTCACCCGATCACAACACTATTTCTCTTAATTATTCTATGCATTATAGGGATAGTAAATTTTGAGGGAATAATCAAGTCGAGCAGATCATATGTTCTATTCCGATTTGAAACTTGAATAAGAATTGCAGTGTCCACTTCGACAATAAGAACTCGGAATTTCGTCTCAGTAGCTCAATGGTAGAGCTTCGGCTGGCCAGTACGAAGATCCGTGCTTGTGTATCTAGTTGGGGCAGCAAGGTTCTTTGCGAAATATAGTGTTCCTCCAAATATGGACGAAAATATAATTGTCTAAGTAGTTAAATGGATAAAAATAAAATGCAAATTCAGATTGAAAATGAAGACGATATTTTATAAAATGCACAATTTTGTATAGAGTCATAAAATTTGACTCTGTACAAAGAAATAATCACTTTTATCAACTTCTATATTTTTCTTCAGTTATTTCATTTCATCAAGGATTTCACAAATAATCACTATATATAAATGTTTAACGTGTTTTTGTTTTTCCTGACCCTCTCGCAGTCCCCTGGTGACTCAAAAGGCTGATTATTTGCCCATTTATAGTATCGATTGCGATACAAAATAAAATGAAGTCTAATTTTGGATTTACCCCCTCCCCCCGCATCGGGGAAGAGGCTGAGAAACTGGAGGTTTCGAAAATATTTTCAGACCTTCCAGATACCTCTTGGTGATCAAGAATGCTGAATCTTTGCACATATATGTAGTATTGACCATCGGACAGAACTTAACGTAGCCGGACTTTTGATTTACTCCCCTCCTCCGTTTTAATGTTATTATAACAATATACATATTAAGTTATTTATGGCTCATTAAACCGATTTTAATGATAAATGCGAAAAGAATTTTACTTAAAATACACATCACTTGTCAAATATTAATAAAAATGTCGCAGAATGTTTGCAGGGCTAGAGTCAGGACGAGGCTAAATGCGTGCGTTTAAGGTTTTATTTCGCAACTGTCTTCACTTCACAGCGGGGAATAGAATAGCAAATGGCCTAAGAATTTAATTTTTGTTTTAGATAAGATGAAACACTGAATAACTTCTCAAAATATTTTAAAATATTTGAAGAATTTTTTCATTCAATTACCTATGGCTGACAAAAGCGTAAGTAAAACTAGTAGAGCTTCAAAAAGAAGAGAAATGAATGAAAATATCAAAAACTTAAAATTCTATTACTTATGAAAATAGCCCAGCCCCCCCCCCCAGAGGGTTCAAAACTAACATTTTGTTTTGGCTGCTTAAATTTAAATTTTTAATATTTGAAAGTTAATATTTTAGGGGGGGGGGGGTGCTCTTTTATATATTTTGCTTTAGGGACAAAAATCCCTAGTTACACCTCTGGTATAGATAACCCATTTCTTCTTGTACGAAACATAACAACAGCAGTCTCCTAACTGTAACTGTGGTCTTAATATAGCCATTATTAATACTAAAAGAAAGAAGAGAAAAAAAATGACTGAAAAACGAGTTCTGTTCTATAATTTTCCAATCATCAATACATTATCGGCTAAAAGAAAAATAAGAGTCAGTCGACCAAAAGTGGTGAAAAAGCGTTCCAGATATTATTGGAAACTCAACAGGTATATAACTCTTTGGGCTGTGTGCCAAACTTCCGCAACAATTGAAACTGTCATATGTTACTGAATCATTCATGCTTGAAATTTCCCAGAGTCCTTTTATGTTTAGCATAAATAATTGTGAGAAAAATTTGCCGTACGTTCGGTAATAATTGTAGAAGATATGAGATCAGGTGAAAAAAAAAGATGTGTCGTGATGGACACAGGTCTTTTCTGACAGATTAATAAATGCCGATATTGTTGTAAGACAACATAAACTAAAGCTTTCCCAAATCCAGATCTAGATCAATATTAATAGATTTTTGATGTTACCTATTAAAACAAATATACCAAATGCTATATGATTTTCTTCATTATTTCGAAAAATATCGTGGTTTAATTGAAAAGTAAAATTTGCAATATCTTGAGAACGGATCCTAATAATTACTACATAATGGTGCCCATTTATTTCTATTCGTAAGTACTTACAAAGCATTCATTCTTTTGTAGCCATATTTAAATATAATGAATTAGTATATAACGTTTGTTAAGCAGATGTACGTTTGGGAATCTTTAGATTTCCTTCTTCGGCGCGTATAAGCCTGAACCTGAACGCATAAATGAGAATAAGACTATGTCGGCCAAACATAAAATGGTTAAATGACAGCATCCAATAAGGTAGCGCCACCTAGTGTGCCCAAAGAGAAGTAAAGCGGAAAAAAAGAATAAAATGTAGGGAAAATAAGAAAATTGCTTCTTAACCTTTTGCTGCCCCCTTTGCAGACATTGGCGTCCGGATGCCAATGTCTACAAAAGGGATCGAACTGTTTGGGATAGGGTATGTCAAATATCTGTCTTTTTGAGAGGTTCTTCGTTTGGGATTGGCGGTGTAACATCCGTAAGCAAACGGTTAAGCTTGTTTGCTGAAGAGAAGTAAAAGAAACAAAAAATAAATGAAGGGGGAATGAGCTTAGAAAGCAAACATGTTTGAAACTTATTTGCTTCTCCATATGTTTTGAGGTTTAGACATTTTCAGTTTACCCGGCATAATCTTGCTCTCACTCGGGCGTTCAGGTCTGGGCTCGTTTCCACTGACGAAGGAAATCAAAAGATTTTCATTCGTATTTAGTAAAACTGTCAAAAATTTGTCTGTAATACGATCCAATTTGACATAGTTATCATTTATTAAAATTTTTATTGAGTTATAAGGAATCATCCCAAAAAAATTTTGGTTGCAAATAGTTATTAAAACTTACTTATTACTTATTCATATTTATTTTATGTAAATATTTCAGTAACTCTATTACATCACCATTATGTCAATTCACAATTAGTATTTAAGCATCAAAGTCATAAATCACGTCTCTGTTCAGCAATGACGAACTTTGAGATGGTTATGATTTACGGCGAATATAACCGATCTCTTAGTTTTTAGAATGTAACCGATATTAAAATTAAAGGACACTTATTTTCTCATAGATTTTGTTAGGAAAATAACTGACACATCAAGAAAATCACAATTATCAGTTTTTACAACCTTATTTAAGGGTTAAAACAAAAGCAACTTTTAACCCCAGAATCACGTGACACCCCTAATAGTTACAAAAATAAATTGCTAGAAAAAATTCGTTCAAAACTAAATTATTTTTGCGAATTAATTTACCTTGTGATCGGTTCCTGGATACACAAATTGCGGTAATTACAACCGCATTGAAAAGCAAGCTACGATAACGTGGTGTAAGCCAAGCAGTTTGGAAATTTATTTCGTCTTAATTTTGGCCTCTGAAGATCGAATTTTTTTAGTCTGACTAAATGAAGTATGGGCAACAGTTTTGTAATTAGCTTTTATCGCTAGAGGTGTTGTATAAATTGTTCTTCTAATTTTTTACAAAAATTTCGCACATTATTTAAATTGTTCTTGCATAATTTCTTACCTTAATTAAATCATTTATGCAATCAAAACTATGCGCACACAACCAACGGTTTTAAAACTTCCACTGTTCAGTCTTTTAAAATATCCTGTTTATCCCATACAGCGTCGAGTTTTTGGTTTATTGTATGCACTTTGATTTAATACATCATTTTATACCTGGATCTGAAAAAATGTATAATTATGATGCATACGAAGTCCTAGAATCCATTTATTACTTTCCTTATATACAATAATGTATAAGGAAATGCTGAAATTCGAATTTGAGTTTTCGACGGGAGAGCACGTTTCAAGCATCCCTGAACACGAATCGAAAATTTTTGAAGTGATGGTTGTGTATGTGTGTGTGTGTGTGAAAGTATGTGATGTTTGTGTATGTGTGTGTGTGTGTGAAAGTATGTGTGTGTGTGTGAAAGTATGTGTGTGTGTCAGTGAATCTGTGGAGACGATAACTGACAAACGAATGGAACGATTCGAACGAAATTTGGTACAAAAATTACAATTCGTAAACACTGGAAGCCTATTGTTTTTATACTCAATCGAATGTTCAGAACCTCCTAAATTTTCGAGTGAAATTTTGAAAAAATCGTCAAAAAATCAAAACCTCTAATAAAGTTATGCAAATAGACATTTCTTATGTAATTTTTCATTGGAAAACGATTGACATAAATTTTAGAATGCTAATATGAACCCTTCTCGAGATATTGCACATTTTTCAAAAAAATTATCAAAAAGTCATATAAAATAAAAAAAAAATACTTCCTATTGAGAAACATGTTCACTTTTCATATGTAATACCATGCGATAAATTGGGTGACATCATTCTCGTGGATCTAGCTCGTTCCATTCATGAAAAAAAATACTTTGAGTAATATTTTTTGTATTTGAACGCCAATAGTCATTTATCTGCTGTAAGAATAACTTATTTCTCCGTCCATAACGCTTGGCGAGATTTTGGCGACGGATTGGGTGAAATGCCGGCAACTTGGCGACTTTTTTAAATGCTGCTTGCTAAATTAACAATAAACTCGCCAAATGGATTAAAATGACCAATGAAAATGACCAATGAAAACCAATGGAAAACTAACCTGCTAAACCAATGAAAATGACGACTCATTGACAAAAATTCAATATCTTGGAAATAATACAAATATCTAATAAAAATAATATATTTTTTTTTACTGTAAAAGTAGAAAATGCATTGCATTGTATAAGGAAAGTCATGTGCTGCCCACATCAGATTTTTTTAATCGCTTTTATGGGTTCTTACGTAAATTTTACCCCAATTTAAACATCACATGTCAGAGTAATATTCAAATTTTATTTAGCATATTGATTAAACGCTTGCGGCAAATTAATACCATCAGTTTATAAAGCGACGCAGATATAAAATGCTATCTTCACAAGTAGAAACAATGACTGTTCTTCACGAACACCATCGCATCCCTTATAAAGCTGCATAATCACCTTAATTAGAACGCGATGCATGGTATCTGTGGAACATACCTGCAGAAGTACCCAATTTATTTAGCTGTGCTGTTTAACGCGAGAATGTTGCAAATATTAACTCATAAATATTCAGTTATTCATTATTTTTAGCCTTCACTGACATCGAAAGAGAAAGTGATGAACTTGTAACCAAAGAACTACACTGAGCTTTATTTTATTAAGATATATTAATGGTCGATTTGGATATAATAACTTTCCATTATTAGTTTGAATTCCAATTAAAAAAAATCTGATGTGGGCAACACATGACTTTCTTTACATAATGCAATGAATTTACTACTTTTACAGTTAAAAAAAATGTTATTCTTATAGTAGATATTTATATTCTTTCCAAAATATTGAATTTTCTTCAATTAGTCATCATTTTCATTGATTTAGCGCCATTTTTATCAATTTGGCGAGATTTTGTTAATTTGGCAACAATTAAAAATATCGCTAATTTGGCGACATTCCGCCAAATTCGTCGCCAAAATCTCGCCAAGCGTTATGGACGGAGAAATAAGTTAATCTTACAGCAGATAAATTACTATTGGCGCTCAAGTACAAAAGTATTACTCAAAGTATCTTTTTTTATAAATGGAACGAGCCAGATTCACGAGAATGATGTCACCCAATTTATCGTATGATATTACATATGAAAAGTGAACATGTTTCTCAATAGGAAATATTTTTATATTTATTTTATATAACTTTTTCATAATTTTTTTGAAAAATGTGCAATATCTCGAGAACGGTTCATGTTAGCGTTCTACAATTATATCATGTTAGCGTTCTACAATTATATCAATCGTTTTCTAATTATAAATTACATAAGATATGTCTATTTGCGTAACTTTATTGGCGGTTTTGATTTTTTGACAATTTTTTCAAAATTTCACAGAAAATTTTGTGGGGTTCTGAACATTCGATGGCGTATAAAAACAATAGACTTCCAGTGTTTATGGATTGTGATTTTTGTACCAAATTTCGTTCGAATCGGTCCATTCGTTCGTCAGTTATCGTCTCCACAGACTCACTGACACACACACAGACACACAGACACACACACACACACACACACACACACACAACAACACCCCCCCCACACACAGACATCCCTTCAAAAATGTTTGATTCGTGATCAGGGATGCTTGAAACGTGCTCTCCCGTCGAAAACTCGAATTCGAATTTTCGACCCCGTCACAATACTTTCCTTATACATTATGTATATAAGGAAAGTAATTAAAAAGAAAATTTTGAAAACGGGGTTCAAAGGGGGAAATAATAAATGAAAATCTATCATTTGGAGTGCGAGTTTCCGTTTGAATTTCTCATACATAAATATTTCATAGTGTTTGTTTCTTTTCGTATCACAATTATTATAAGAATGAAAAAAAAATCTTCTAGTAGGATCAAAAAGTTCGGAGACTTTGCTGATATCTCCAACCCTGCTTCTTCCTTTTCACATCTCGCGTCAGATGTGCCTCTACGCCACGGAAAATAGTTTCCCTCTGCTTCATATAGGGTTGGAGATATCAGCATAGTCTCAGAACTTTTTGATCCTACTAGTACACCTATATACTTTTATGTTTTAAATGTTGTTCTTTTAAAATATTTCGTACTAGAAAATTCGTTTCCCTGTATTTAATATGCAAATCTTTGGGATTAAAATCACACCGGAACACACCAAGAATTCCAGAAAAGCAAAGAACGCTTTAACAGTACGCCCGCTTACAGCAACAACAACTAAAAAGAAACCGTTGCGCTGTTGCTGTTAAGTGGGAAACAGCTTCAACACACGAAAAGAATATATATTTTTTAAATTCACGAAAATTCGTCTATTAAACGCATGGATTCCGTTTAAAGTTTGTTTTAAAGAGAGTTTATATTTCCCATGGTATTAATTAAGATGGACACGCGTCAAGAATATTTTCAGTTGCTAAGAAAACGATTTATGAGAAAATAGCTCAAAATCGAGTTAAATCGCGATAGAATATAAAATAATTAAAAATTTAATCGAATTTAAAAAAAATGTTTCCAAGGCATATCGTCTTGGGATGAAGTACTTGTGTACAAAATTTCATAGCTGTACGACGCTTCGAGTTTTCCCTACAGACGACACGAACAGACGAACAGACGTTTCCTTTATTATTATAGATAACTTTATAAAAAAATTTTCGCGGTGGTAACAGCTTACTGACACCAATCGTTTTGCATACGCGACCATGCATTTGTTTTATCTGTGTTAATATAAACTATTTTAATGCCATTAATGTTCAGTAATGAAATTCCAGGGGATCTGTGGAAACAATATTTACTCAAACAAACCGCTACCAAGTAATTTTTTCCCCAATCGTCTCCAATTCTGAATAAGTGCATAAAGTATATCGAATTATATAAAATATATCGAACTAGAATCAAATCACTAGGTATTGCCCAGGTCTTTAATAAATACTGGGTACTTAATAATAGACACAAGTAACAGCATACTCAATTCCCAAATCGCCTGTTTTGAACTAAAATCGTGCTCATGATACAAATAAAATCTCCAAATCACAAAATGAGTACCACAATTACCCATATCTTCCGCCAACACTGTAATTCTTATATTTTCAATACTCCATTTTGATTGTTTATGAAACCGCGAAAGGCAATAATTGGCTTTCACCTACTGGCGGTATATGATCATACATCAGGGCATATTTTAAGTTCTTCCTGAATACCAAGAACCCACCCATTGTGTGCAACCCACCCGCTTACCCTCTTTAAAATGGATCTGATCCAGAGAGGGGGGAACGTGGAATTCCTTTTGAAGTGCAGACGCTTCATTGGGATGACTGAATGTACTCATTTTCAAAAATACAAACATTTATGAAATTGAAAATTTTTTTTATGTTAAAATGCTGAGATATACAGGGTGATTGAAAAAATATGGGTCAAACTTTATGAGGTGGACACCAAATCAACTTACACACCAAATCAAGCATTTTTACTTTCCCTGTAATATATGGTAATGTATAGGGAAAGTATTGAAATCATGTCGAAAATCGCAACTCGAGTTTTCGACGGATCTACACGTTTCAAGGCCTCTAGAATACGAAAAAAACATTTTTAGCGTGACGTCTGTGTGTGTGTCTGTCTGTGCAGATTTTGTATCCACTCTAACTAAAAAACTAATGGACTGAATTTCACAAAATTTGGTAGGTAAGTCACTTGTGAGCGACTCTGGTGCTGATTAGTTTTGGGTACGATTCGGAATAAAAAAACCCGCCTTTTTTTGCGAAATGACCCGCAAAAGCTTGTAGCCACTCTAACTGAAAAACTTCTGGACCGAATTTCACAAAATTCGGTAGTTGAGTCACTTGTGGGTTACCCTGGTGCTGATTAGATTTTGGTACGATTCGGAAAAAATAACCTTCCTTTTTTTGCAAAATGGCCCGCAAAAATCATCAAAATCTAAACTAAAGAACTAGGCATTCTCAAATATATCCATTAAATGCTCGTTTAATACGTAATTTTTAACGACGAAAATAATAAGACCAACCCCGTTACACTAGGACTAGCCGTTCTCGAGAAATTTAATTTTCCGTATTTTCTCTACGCCACCTTTGAACATAAGTCCGGTTACCGAATGAGAACGAAAATTGAATTAAAAGTGAAATAAATTTAATTAAAATAAAGAGAACGTTAATATAAGTCTGCAGGGAAAGTCATGCGCTGCCCACATCAGATTTTTCGTTATAGTTTACTGGGTTTCAAATGAAACGTAAAGACGTTACAGGGCGCTTATTTTTGGGAAGCGGCCGCTCCGCAGATTTAAAAGCGTCATTCTGGTTGTTATATTCTGGTTGAAGAAGAAAACTACGTATGCAAATTTCATTTGGGGAAGAAGAAGAACTCTTATGTAAATTTTCGTAACACCGAATGTATGACCTTATCAGTTTGCAACAGTTATTCGCAGTTCCAGCTTTTGAGAGGCCGATCGCTCGATCTGCCGTGCCTTGACTTATTTTTGTGGGGATATCTCTCTTCTGTGACACTTCTCATGATTCTGAAGAGGAACTCGTCGCCAGAATTTCGGCCGCTGCTACCGAAGTGCGCGACATGTCTGATCTGTTCGAGAGAGGTTGTCAATCACTCCATCGCCGCTGTGAGACGTGCATTCAGGTTGGCGGTCGCTCTATTGAGCCATTACTGTAATTATTATTTATTGAATGTCATTTTATAACTTCTAAGTCATTCTTGTGTCTTCGCCCCACCTCATCGATTTCACCATTAAGCGCTCACTGGCGCCTTTACGTTTCATTTCCGACCTGGTAAACTATAACGAAAAAATCTGATGTAGGCAGCACATGACTTTCCCTGCAGACTCAAATTCATATTTTATTTATTTCTTTAATAATTCATTAGATTGAGTTTAATCGCACCAAATAACACTAAATTTGCTTTTTTAATTCAATTTTTGTTTTTATTTGGTAATTGGACATTTTTCTAAAATTGGCATAACAAAAATACAAGAAATCTCAAATATTTTCAAAACGGTTAGTCCTAAAGCATAATGAAGTATGTTATATTCTTTTCCTCGTCAAAAATTGCGCATGAAACAATAATTTAATTGATACATTTGAGCATACGTAGTCTTTATTTTTTTTTTAGATTTTGGCGATTTTGACTGACTATTTCGTAAAAAAAGACAGGTTGTTCTTTTCCGAATTGTATCAAAATCTAATCAGCAGCAGAGTATCCCACAAGTAACTTATCTACCAAATTTTGTGAAATTTGGTCAATTAGTATTTTAGCTAGGGTGGATATATGAAATTTTTGTGGGCCATTTCGTAAAAAAGACAGGTTCTTCTTTTCCGAATCGTACCAAAATCTAATCAACACTAGAGTATCCGACAATTAACTTATCTACCAAATTTTGTGAAATTTGGTCAATTAGTACTTTAGCTAGGGTGGATACATCAAATTTTTACGGCCCTTTCGCAAAACAGGCGGGTTTTGTTTTTACGAATCCTACCGGAAACAAATTAGCACCGGGGTCTCACCCAAATGACTTACATGCCAAATTTTATGAAATTCGGTCCATTAGTTTTTGAGTTAGTGTGGATACATACATTGCACAGACACACAGACACACACACAGACAGACACAGGTTGTTCTTTTACGAATCATACCAAAATCTAATTAGCACCAGAGTATCCTACAAGTAACTTATCTATCAAATTTTGTAAAATTTGATCAATTGGTATTTAAGTTAGAGTGGATACAAGCAATTTTTGCGGGCTATTTCGCAAAAAAAGGCGCGTTCTTTTATCCCGAATCGTACCAAAAACTAATCAGCATCAAGGTCACACCCAAGTGACTTACCTACCAAATTTTATGAAATTCGGTCCATTAGTTTTTTAGTTAGAGTGGATACATACATTGCACAGACAGGCACACACATACGTCACACTAAAAATAGTTTTTTCTTATTCTAGAGGTCTCGAAACGTGTAGATCCGTCGAAAACTCGAGTTGTGATTTTCGGTATGATTCCAATACTTTCCCTATACATTACCATGTATTGCAGGGAAAGTAAAAAGCTTGATCTGGTGTGCACTACCCCTTCGTAAAGTTTGGCCCATCTTTTTTTAATCACCTTGTATAGGGAAGTTTTAGCCAAATTATAGAATTGTGCTAATTCCAGTTTTTCGGATGCAACGATATATATATATATATCAGATCACGTAAAAAATGCAAATTTCGATGTATTTAAAAAAATATACAGAAATATGAAGGAATTGTTTAACGGATTCGGTTCAAACATTGTTGAAAAGAAGTTCTTTGATCCTTTCGATGGCGTCAAGATGGAAACGTTGTAATAGTACTTTGGCTCGCAAATGAATCGATTTGGGTGAATATCGCCCAAGATCGATGTAAATAGGGCTAAAACATGAAATAACAGAAAACCTAATTCGAAAAAAAAAGAAAGAAGATATAACGCCGAGGTGCACCTATTCGGGTTCTGAAGTACCTGTGTACAAATTTCATGGCCGTATATCTTTTAGATTTCCTTAGCTACAGATTGCACACACATACACACACACACACACACATTTTCCTTCATTATGTAAGATAATGTATAATTAAAGTGGAATTAACTTGGCAGTGCATTGTTTGAGTAGACACCATCTCTCCAAATAGTCTTCACTTTTCGCTACTGCTAACGTACATAGCGTAGTTCAAATTATCAACCTCACCTACATACTGTATATTACTATCACTGAATTACTTTTGATAGGGAATAATGCTATGAAATCTTCGAATTCGAGTTCACTGTGCGATGTAGATTTTACAGGATCTCATAGCAACTACTATTTATCGAAAACTCCAAATCCAATCAAAAATATAATTGCATATCTTTGTATAACTTTCAAAGGATTTTAATTTCTACGTTCGCTGTTTATAGTTATAGTTTTCGAGATACGAATGTTTCACTGTTCTTCAACTTGACAAGAAGACTGTTCGAAGACTATAAATGCTTTGTAAAAACAAACTATTGATCTGAAAATAGTATTTTTTAATGAATATTTTTGCAACTTATCTGTTTATATATATATATATATATATATATATATATATATATATATATATATATATATATCTATTCTTTAATATTTTGAGGGAATGAAAGCGAAATGAAACAAAAAATTGGCCGGATTTCATATTTTTAGATAAAAAATTACTTTGAGATTTATAAATATTAAAATTATGTTTGTATATCTATATATCTATAAATTATAAACTGTTTCTGACAAAGCAAGCATAAATTGTTTACATTTTTGTCTATTAAGTTTGGAGATATAAGCATTCAAAGTTTTTGCATTTTTCGCAAAGTTCCGATTTCAACACGATTCTCCGACCATAAGCGTCAGTGACCTCAAAAGACAACAGATAAGTTAAAATCTATAGTTCATAATCACATCAAATTTAGAGCAATTTTTTATGCTATTGAAATATGCAGCGTGTAAAATTTTAAAGCCTGAAAAATTAGCGAAATTTAAAAGATGATTAAGAAACTCCACTACTTCAAGTAAGATTCCAAAATCGCAGTTCGAAAGCTGTCTCGTCCGAATTGTTAAGCCATCAATCAACGTCCTTGTTCTGCGCTCCATACATAATTGGCGAACTATATATGATATCGCTGAAAAGATCTGGCAATATTCATTCACATCAAAATATTAAGCTTTTAAAAATATTTATGAAAGTTGTAATGCAACTGTTTGTTAATGTAGCACATTAAGAATACTATAAAAGTGCGAGCAATTTTTTTTGCATACAAATAGATTAAAATATATATATAACATTTATATAAATGAATACATACATTGTGAGCCATGCAAATTCTGATATTGCAGCAATAGTAACAACAGCAAAATCACTTACCTAAAAGGAAAATTATAAATATTAAATATTGTACTTTGCATAATTGCATAAATGCATATATAAAAGAGATTTGTGCATTAAGTTATATATATATATATATATATATATTTATATATATATATATAAATTCCCAAATAGGACAAGTAGCAATGTACTCGTAAAATTTCTAGATAAGTGACGGAAGTAACGGCTGGGGGGAGTTGCGACCCCCAACACTCCGGTTAAAGCTTTTTTCCGCCATGGCATACACTCCCGGTAGCCGATACTCCCTACACTATTTTCTTCATGACTCTTATAAAACCGTAAAAATTACATACATACATATACACTTTCAATAACTCGTAAAAATCCAAATGTTTACTATAATACGCTAAAACAAACCAAAAAGGACACACTATAAAAATATAACAATTAATTTAAAATACTAATGTATGAAATGACTTCACACCTGGTTATTTAATATCCCAATATCAATACACTCAAAAAATAATGTTTGAAATCCAAGTCAGAGAGGTTATATTTAAATCCAAGTCAGAGAGGTTTTATAAGAGTCATGGAGAAAATAGTGTAGGGAGTATCGTCTACCGGGAGCGTATGTCATGGTGGAAAAAAGCTTTAACCGGAGTGTTGGGGGTCGCAACTCCCCCCGGCCGTTACTTCCGTCACTTATCTAGAAATTTTACGAGTACATTGCTACTTGTCCTATTTGGGAATTTATATAGGTATACACATGTAAAATTGCAGCATAGCGCTTTACAAGTTGTATTAAAAATTATTTTTTTGCTTTTAGCTTTTTAATCAATTCACTCAAAATTGTAGCATTTTTTCAAGTTTTATATTATATATATATATATATATATATATATGTGTGTGTGTGTGTGTGTGTGTGTGTGTGTGTGTGTGTGAGTACAATGTATATATGTACGGAACAGCACAATAAAAACAATAAAGCAGAATAATATATAAATAATAATAAAACACAATAACAATACCAACAAAGGTAACAAAAAATAAAACATAAAAAATTAAATTGTGCAAATCGTCCTGTCGAATTGGAAAAACATTTCTCGCGAACTATACGTCCAACACTTTTGGGAATATAGTTTATGCAAAGAGCAGAATAAAATTTAAAATAAATAAAATAATTACTGAACAAAGAAATAATTGCCATATTGAAACATAATAAAAAGCAAACAATAAATAAAAACAAAACTCCAACGGATTAAGTAAGAGTCTCAGGTATTCAACCAGCGATAGTTATACAGTCCTTAATTCCAGAATTAGTATTGACATTTTCAATGACTCTAAAAAAGCAAGACGGGTTTAGAATTTTGATTTAGGCCTTACCTAATTTAATACTAATTACTAATATTTTGTATTACCAGTATGGGCAAATACTTTAAATAAAAATTGGTTAAGCCGATTTCCACGCTGTCTGAGATTGATTGCTGAAAGAAAGGTTTCAAAGATAACCGAGAACAATGACATGCCTTAAACATGGCGTTTCGTAACTATTGCTGCCATGAACAATTAAAATTAAAATGTAGTAATTATTGCAATAAAGTAGCAATTACATATCTTACTGCTGATTCATAATTACGATTGTTAGTAACATTCTAATGGTCTATTCAATTGAAATTATTTAATTTCTTTTCATTTTAAATCTCGGGTGTTGTACAATCAGTTAAATCTGGAATTAAATATTCACCTGGATATTAATACAACTTCCTTACACTATTATAAAATTTCATCAAAGAGAAAGCGATTTTATAGTAATTGGAATGAAAATCGAAAACGCTTTAAAGCTATTGGTACACCGTTAGGTTTAGGTTCGAGGAGCAGCCGTGTACTCCAGTGGAGTGGTAATAGGCATCACCTGCGCGCTACGACTTGAAAAAGTTATCGATGCTGCCTTTGGGAGCATCATCAAACAAGAGGTGGAACCCCAACGTGCGTATTACGTATGCGTAGCAAACAGGTGGAAAGGGTCACTTAGCGAGCTCCGAGAATTAGTGACAGATGGGTCACAGGCGTCGGATCTTCCCAAGTATAATAATTCAAAAATTTACCGGAGTGTGACTCCACTCGACTTTCCCATACTAAAATCCATTTTTAAGCAACTCGTGATTTTTTCCCAAGAAAAAAATATTAAAAATCTGTATCGTTGGTGCAAATGATCGCAATTATAACATGTTTCCCTCCATTTTAAAAAGCTTGAAAAAATATTTTGATTGATATCAGGTTTGATAATGCATACTCTCAGAGAGGGAGTAACTTGATCCCTAATGACGTCATGACGCCACGAGTGTAACTTGATCCCTAATGGCGGCATGACGTCACAGTTAATGACGTCACGAGCAAAAAATCATATCAGTAGCTAATTTTCACTACAGTGATTGAAACTGTGAAGTTTTGTTATCATTGAGCATAAGTATGCATCCACATAAGTATGCATAATTATGTCAAATTTTGCCCTATGCTGCCATGTTAAGAAAATATATAGTTTTGAATAAACTTTTTGCTCGAATTTTAAATAATGCAATCTAGTTCTAAAGTTTTCGTTAACAAGACAGAATAAAAAGTTTCATGAAAATCCATTAATATTTGTGGCAGCAATTGTGTACACAAAAATCGACCACAGACAGACGACAGATAGACGGACATTACTCCAAAAATAGTCAAAACATGTTCAGGAAGTCTTTAAACTGATCAAAATCCCAATATCCGAATTTTTTGTAAACAATACTTTCTTTATACTGTATTCTATAGTATGAGAAAGTAAAAATGACATTTGAATTAGAATCCATAAAGCGAGAGTAATTCTAAATGAACTCAAACTTAAGCAGCAAAACATATTTTCAACAATCATTTTGGAAATGCGTATGAAAGTAAATTATTGATTTTTATAATAATAGATCAGATTTCTTTTAAACAACTTTTATCAATAACTGATTCCTTTCACAGTCCGCACTTGGATCGTAGAAAATTAATTGGTTTCGCATGATATATTTTGTTCGAATTTCCCTTGAGACTGCACTCTTGTATCGAGATTCAAAAGAGAATCATCTGAAAAGTATTTTATGTATTTTCTCATACTCATGTGTAGAGAAATAATTGTTTTCCCCAAAATTCTCTAATTCAAGATCCTTGCTGTAGAGCACATTGTAAGATTTCGTGAACACATTTGTAATACTTTCAGAAAGTCTTCGTATGTGTTTACGTCTCGGAGTTGTGGACACAATAATTAAAATTATGGCTCAAATCGACTTTCTTATGCCAGAATCCATTTTTAGTAACTTTTGTTTTCAAATTTTTCAAGAAATGTTTTAAAAATTAGGTTTTGTGGGTCCAAATGATTACAAATATAGTGTGTTACCTTCCACGTTAAAAGGAATGAAAAAATCATCCGATTAATACCATATTTGGTAATGTAAACCCCGGGTAGGGGGTTACTTGTCCATAAGGGTGGGGGGTCTAATGACGTCACGAACAAATAAATATGTATCGTGGCTATTTTTCACAATAATTGATCGAACTCACTATGCCTCCGGATCTTTGAGCCATAAATAAACCGTTTTATGAATGATTATGTCAAATTTTATTGTATGCTGCTATTTTAAAAAATATAAAATTTCGAATAAATTTCGAAGTGTTTGCTCGAATTTGAAAAAAAATTCTATCTAGTTCTAGATTTTTTGATAACAAAACCGGACAAAGTTTCGTGAAAATCCATTAACATTTGTGGCCGCTATGTGTACACGAGAAATCAACCACAGACATACAGACGGACAGACAGACGGACATCACTCCAAAGATAGTTAAAACGTGTTCAGGAGGTCTTAAAACAAACATTGGCATCAAAATATCGAATTAGAAAATTTTCGTGAAAGCAATACTTTCTCTATACTATATTACATAGCATGAGAAAGTAAAACAAGAAAGATCAATCATGCATAAAATATTGATTATGAAACACTTTCCAACTGACATGCAATTTTATTTAAACATCTCTAAAATGCGATACATTCAGCGCTGATATATTTTAAATTATCACAGTACTACAATAATTTATTATATTTGAAAACTTAAAATTTCATCGAAAAAAATGAACTTTATCCAAATGACGTCATCGAAGTATAAATCGTCTATTACATGGTAAATATGCAACATCGTAAGTTTTGGATGGACCACAACCTATAATGATGGTCCCTGTATTACTTTTACAATAAATATATGTTTCCCCAGAAGGACACCTGCAAAGTAAATGAGAACAACGCTTTTTCGTCTTGGTTAACGGAGACGTCTCAATTACAAAAAGACTCGCAATGGGAGGCCTTGGAAAGAAGCGGCCTCTTGACCGCCACTGGTCACACGTGCGCCCGAGGTCGTGAGAACTTTCGACCAGCTGATACATATTAATTCTTGGGTGCTAACCAAACCTCCAAGATGACAGCACCCAATAACAGATATGTAACCCTATGCTATCCAATTGAAATACCAGGGGCTACAGTGTCAGGCCAATTACAACCAGGGGCGTAGTTTTGTAGGAGGCAACAATCTTCAGATGTTCGAGAGAGAGTCAGATTTTGAGAGAAGTGACTTCACTTTTTCTTAATTTCGAGAGAAATGCCTAAACAGCTGTAGAGATGACGGGCACCCGATGACGGGCCACACAACGGAGTCTCGAGGTATGCCATGCATGCATTTTGCATACATTTTGGTAGCTAGATTCTATCTCTCTCTCAACATTTGATTAGCCTTCATATTTGAGATAATTATTCCTTATGTAAATTATTTTAACTCTATTTTTAAGACAGTATATGTTTGGGTACGAATTAATTTTAATCTTACTGAAGTTTAATCGTGATGGAATTTAATTATATGTTATAAATATATGAGATAGGAGAGACGTTCTTGTAGAACGGAACAAATATTATTGCAATGAGATTAGAGGCGAATACCACGAATGTTGTGTTAATTAGAATAACTTTGCAAGGATGATATGGAGAATAATTATGTTTAAGTTAAAATGTTAATTAAATGTGTTCTTATTATTTAAATCATTTGGAATAAAATTTTTTATTGTTTTATATTATATTTGCTGTCTTCATTGTCCACTTATATTTTTGAATTGATTTATATGTGTTTATGTCCGGCACGGCCAATGTCGAAGTTGATTTTAATCAGGAAAATTAATAATACTTGCGTCCTGATCAGACGTGTGGTGAAAACCCATGCATCATCGTCTGGCTCTCTATGTAAAAGCAATAAATATTTCATTAATATTACTTTCATTTCAGATTTCAGACCTAAATAATTTTGCGTGAAAAAAAATTTAGCAATTCTTATACAACTCATCTTACAATCACTTGATTACATTCTGCACCCATTAAAATGAGGCTTCGTTGCAGAAATAATCAAAGTTTGATGATCATTTAAACTAAACAAATATTGTATGTGCGTTGGCACAGAATATAGATGCACAGAAAATACGCAGAAATAAAGCGTGTTTAGGACAGATGCAACACTAAATATAAATTTAAAAGAACTTTAAAAATCATGACTTTTACACTAGAAAAAATAAAAGATGGAAGCCACATTTTATTTTGAAGTGGAGCACGTGATCTCATATAATATGGGCTTAATTATTATTTTAATTTTTATTTAAAAACTACTGAACATATTTTGCTGAAATTTCTTTTTAACACTTTACAACAAAGTTGAAAAGAGTTTATGACTTTGTTCATTATGTCTGTCTGTCTGTCTGTCTGTCCGTTAGTCTGATAACTGCCATAAAAATGACTTTATCAAAATGAAATTTTAGTATGTTGTTCAGACGATCTGTGGGACCCACGGGAATATAAATGAAGAATATCACCCAATTAGTTTTAGATTGAACCCGGGTTGAAAAAATGAAATACATTGAACCCTATGGGACCTAATTTTTCAAACATTTTTTAAGCGGATTTAAAATTCACAAATTGCTTCGAAAGTTTTATGAAATATTCAAATTATCCAATAAAGTATATAAAAAAAATCAGCAAAATATATTCAGTAGTTGTTTAAATAAAAATTAAAATAATAATTACACCCTTTATAGAGATATCACGCGACCGTTATATGAAGAGATCACTTGACCCACTTCAAAATAAAATATGGCATCCATCTTGTGTCAAAATCGTGATTTTTAAAGTTCTATTTAATTCAAATTTAGTGTTGCATCCGACCTAAAACCGCTTTATTTTTGCTTAAATTCTGTGTATCTACATATTGAAACAACGCAATTGCAATAAAGTTGAGTTTAAAATATCATCCAACTTTGATTATTTCTACAACGAAGCCTACTTTTCACTTATGGAAAATGTAAATATCAAAAGATGTAGAATGAGTTGTATCAGAATTGCTTCATTTCTTTAATGCAAAATTATTTAACTCACAGAGTCTGCAATATAGCTGATTTGAATGAAACGTTCATTGAATTTACGCATAGAAGCAAACGATTTTTCAATGAAGTTTTAAGCATAGAGTTAAACTACTTGTACATCCATGGTTTTAAATTTTTTAATAAAATACATTATTAAGGTATTGTGATGAATGAAATGAATGGAAATTTTTTTATGAATGAAATGCTGCTTTTATAGAGTGAGCCAGGCGTGTTATATTTCGATGAAGTCATTTGAATAAATTTCATTTGTTTTCGAAGAAGTTTTCAAATATAATAAATTATTGTAGTATCATGATAATTTTAAAAATATTCCCGAGGAATGGATCGCATTTTAGAGATTTTTAAACCAGGCAATTTATATTTCAATGCCGTCATTTGAATGAAGTTCATTTTTGTCGATGAAGTTTTATGTTTTCAAGTATAATAAATTAATATAGTATTGTGGCAATTTTAAAAATATTACTGAGGAATGTATCGCATTTTAGAGATGTTTAAATAAAATAGCATAATAAAATAGAGACATTCCATTAATGCTGAAGGATTTCGAACACAATGGTCTTACGGAAAAATCCCCAACTTAATAGTTATAGACGTTGTTACATTAAGTGAACAACATTTAATTCCTACAGTGCGGAATGTTACAGCTGTATGTATATCTAAATTCGCTAAATGGTTTGAAAAATGTGACGGGCGTATTTTGTGCAAAACCAAGCAAGTTGTTTCCAAGTCTTTTGTCCCAGCTTTTTAACACTTTACAACATAGTTGAAAAGTGTTTATGACTTTGTTCATTCTGTCTGTCTGTCTGTCTGTCCGTTAGCTCGATAACTGCCGTAAAAATGACTTTATCAAAATGAAATTTCAGTATGTTTTTCAGACGGTCTGTGGGACCTATGGGAATATAAATAAATAATATCACCCAATTAGTTTTTTTTTCAATCCGGATTGAAAAAATGAAATACATTAAACCCTATGGGACCTAATTTTTTAAACATTTTTTAAGCAAATTTAAAATTCACAAATTGCTTCGAAATTTTTAGGAAATATTCACATTATCCCATAAAATACATAAAAAAATTTTCAGTAAAATATGTTAGGTAGTTTTTTAATTAAAAATTATTTAATATAGGGAGAAAAACAAATTCAATTAAATTCTGATTTTGGGATATCCTCCAGAAAGAAAAGAGAGATATATTATAAAATAAATATCTTTCCAAAAGTTTAATTATTTTATATATGAGAGAGGCTTCACATTTTAAAATAAATTTGGTAGATAACAATTTTTCAATTTTTTTTTCATTTTATATAACTCTTCATAATATACTTATTTGATGGCATTTTTAGTGTACTTTCCTACGTCCTAGAGAGTTAAGATTTGGTACACAACTTAAATTTGTTGAACATTTTATTCTACAAAAATTTGGTGGATCTTTAAATATAGATCCTACATTTTTTTTCGAAATGGCCTGCAAATAATTCCCGTTCACTTCTATAAATCATTGTTGTAATATTGTTAAAAATTCTAATGTGGGCAGCACATGTCTTTCCCTGCAGACTCATATTCACGTTATCTTTATTTCTTCAATAACAATTTGAGTTTATCTGCACAAAATAACAGCCATAAGTATTTTAAATGACATTGAATTTGCACGTTAAACTTAAATTTGGTTCTCATTTGATTGCTGAACTTATTGTCAAAGGTGGCGTAGCGAAAACGCGAATAAACTAGAATATCTCAAGAACGGCTAGTCCTAGAGTAATGGGGTTAGTCTTATTCTTTTTGTTGTCAAAAATCACGTATAAAATAGGAATTTAATTGATATAATTGAGCACACGTAGTCTTTTATTCTTATATTTAGCGATTTTTGCGGGCCATTTCGCAAAAATTGCCTGTTCCTTTTTTCCGAATCGTACTAGAATAACCTACAAATGATTTATATGCCAAATTTTATTAAATTTGGTATATAAATCACTTGTAGGTTATTGAAATATTATACACCAAATTTTGTTAAATTTGTTCCATTAGTTTTTAGCTAGAGTTGATAAAGGCAATTTCTGCCGGCCATTTCGAAAAGAAGGCAGATTCTTTTATTACGAATCGTACTATAATCTAATGAACATCAGGGTTTCCTACAAAAAACATACCTACCAAATTTTATGAAATTCGGTCCATTAGTTTTTCAATTGGAGTGGATGTAATATCCTTACAGACACACAGAAACATACACAGATATACCCTTACACACACAGACGTCTTCCTAAAAATAGTTTTTTCGTGTTCTAGAAGTCCCAAAACGTGTAGATCTTTCGAAAATTCGAGTTCCGATCTTCGGCACGATTCCATTACTTTGAATACATACACACATATATATATAATATCTGTGAATCTCAGTTATCTGTGTATCTAAATTCCGTGCCTACGCAATTACAATAGTTGTGATTTTAAATGATCCCTAAACTTTTATTATTTCTTCAACGAAGTCTAATTTTAACTTAAGCAGAATGCAAATATCTCAAGCGATTGTAAGGTGAGTTTCATAAGAATGGCTGAATTTTTTTCACAAAAAATTATTTAGCTCTGGAGTCTGGAATACAAGTTATATGAATGAAATATTCATTGATTTTGCATAGAGAATTAGATGATTTATATTTCGATACAGTTTTAAATATTTAAGTATAATAAATTACTGTAGTACTGTGATAGTGTAAAAGATATCACCACTGAATGTATCACATTTTAGAAATTTTAAAATAAAATTGCATTTCAGTTGGAAAGTGTTTCATAATCAATGCTTATGCATGATTGATCTTTCTTGTTAATAGTTTACAACAAAGTTGATAAGTGTTTATGACTTTGTTCATTCTGTCTGTCTGTCTGCCCATTAGCACAATAACTGCCGCAAAAATGACTTAATCAAAATGAAATTTTAGTATGTTGTTCAGAATATAATGATATGTATGTTGTCATGAATATAAATGAATAATATCACTCAATTAGTTTTGGATTGAACCCGGGTTGAAAAATGAAATACATTGAACCCTATGGGATCTAATTTTTCAAACATTTTTTAAGCGGATTTAAAATTCACAAATTGTTTCGAAAATTTTAGGTAATATTCAAATTGTTCCATAAAATATATAAAAAAAAATTCAGCGAAATATATTCAGTAGTTTTTTAAATAAAAATTAAAATAATAATTACACCTCTTATATGAAGCGATCACGTGACCATAATAAGAAAAAATCACGGCTCCCACTTCAAAATGAAATATGGCATCCATCTTGTCTCAAAATCGTGATTTTTAAAGTTTTTTTTAATTCATATTGGTGTTGTATACGTCCTAAAAGCACTTTATTTTTACTT
Source organism: Amaurobius ferox (assembly GCA_951213105.1). Lineage (NCBI taxonomy): Eukaryota > Metazoa > Arthropoda > Arachnida > Araneae > Amaurobiidae > Amaurobius > Amaurobius ferox. The sequence goes on along the minus strand of OX578146.1, from coordinate 72,037,898 downwards.
AAATTCTGTGCATCTACATACTGAAACAACGCAATTACAATATATTTGAGTTTAAATGATCATCCAAATTTGATTATTTGTACAACGAAGCCTATTTTTCACTTATGTAAAATGTTAACAGCAAAATATGTAGAATGAGTTGTATTAGAATTGCTGTATTTCTTTAACACAAAATTATTTAGCTCATGGTGTCTGCATAGCTGATATGAATGAAATATTCATTGATTTTACAAAGAGAAGGACGATTTTTTTCGATGAAGTTTTAAGCATAGAGTTTAATTACTTGTAGCTCCATGGTCTTAATTTTTAAATAAAATAAATTATTATAGTATTGTGATGAATGAAATAAATGGGAAATTGTTTATGAATGAAATGCTGCTTTTATAGAGAGAGCCAGGCGTGTTATTTTTTCTATGACGTCATTTGAATGAATTTCAGTTGTTTTCGATGAAGTTTTCAAATATAATAAATTATCGTAGTATTATGATAATTCTAAAATTATTTCCGAGGAATGTATTGCATTTTATAGATGTTTAAACCAGGCAATTTATATGTCAATGCCGTCATTTGAATGAAGTTCATTTTTTTCGATGAAGGTTTAAGTTTTCAAATATAATAAATTAATGTAGCATTGTGATAAGTTTTAAAATATTACCGAGGAATGTATTGCATTTTAGAGATGTTTAAATAAAATTGCATTGAAGTTGGAAAGTGTTTCATAATCAATGCTTTAAGCATGATTGAACGTTCTTGTTCATTTCTTCGATGGGAAGATTCAAGCACTTCTTTTCCATCTGGCAGAGACAAAGTTATTTGGGTGTGCTTAAGTTATGAGATTTATTATTTCGAAAAAAGAATAATCCCGAGGTGCATTTATTTGTGTCCGACAGTACCTGTGTACCATATTTCATTGTTGTATGACCTTTAGATTCCCTGCTACGGACTGCACAGACAGACCGATAAGACGGACTTCCAGATATCTTACTTTATTAAGTAAGATTCCGTACGAAGTATGGAAATATTGCTAATTTATAAAATATATTTAACGGTAACTACCAACTACAAAAAACTTGTAAATAGACTAAAAGTTATTGCCTACCACTATCAAAGATTCAACTAGTGGCAAAAACTAGGCGGTTGTCAATTTCTTTCACAAAGTTCAATTGCTTAATTTTGTTGCTTTTAAAAATTGCCAGCCTATTGATTTTTGTTTTAAAATCAGTCAAATTGTTGGTGAAAAGTATTGAAACAAAAGGAACAAAACTTTATATTTCTTCGAGTGAAATACCACGATAACAGTAGATGTCAGATTACCCAAATTAATTTTATCAATTTTGAAAAGCAAAACAACATGTAATGTAACAATTATTATCTACAATTATTATTATTGACTATTATTATTGACATCTACATAATAGTTAAACCTGTATTTCGTTAATTGTTCGATATTGTGTAGTTATTGTTTTCTCAAAATTGTGTAAGTTTTTGAAAATCTCTTTGTATCGTCGCCCCTAATTGGGACTTTCAAAATTTTTGATTTTTTGGTTGATCTGGAAGCTGACTTGACAAAAACCGAGACTCTGGCTCTAGTGGACGTATTCGATCCTTTTGAAAGCAGGTTTTGAATTTTTTAATTATTCTTTTTCTTCGTTATTCCCAATTTGAATTTTCGAAATATTAGTCTGATACAGGTTTTTAAAAGAGGATAGTTTTTGTTAATAAATAACAAGGCGACATAAAGGTGACAAAAAAGGGGAGACAGTGTTCAAACATAACTACCTAAGTCTTCAAGTACGGTACATAAGACCCCAACGCCTAAGGTAACAATGTTTAATATCATTTATGAGGAAAATTAGTTAAAATCTGATTCTAAGTCACTTTAAAATAAACCTGTATCACTCTAAATAACAGCTAATTAAGATAATAATCTGCGATAGGCAAATGTTCAGATTACAAATATTAATGTGAATTTTGATAATAAGAGTATTTGCAATACAAAAAAATCTGATGTGGGCAGCACATGACTTACCTTATATAATGCAATCAATTTACTACTTTTACAGTTAAAAAAATGTTATTGTTACAGTAGATACTTATATTCTTTCCAAGATATTGAATTTTCTTCAATTAGGCGTCATTTTCTTTGATTTAGCGTCATTTTTATCCATTTGGCGAGATTTCCGTTAATTCAGCAACATTTAAAAATGTCGCTAAGTTGGTGACATTCCGCTGAATTTATCGCCAAAAGCTCACCAAGAGTTATGGACGGAGAAATAAGTTATTCTTACAGCAGATAAATGACTATTGGCGTTCAGATACAAAAGTATTACTCCAAGTATCTTTTCTCGTGAATGGAACGAGTTAGATCCAGGAGAATGATGTCATCAAATGTATCGCATGATATTACATATGAAAAGTGAACATGTTTCTCAATAGGGAATATATTTTTTTTATATAACTTTTTGATAATTTTTTTGAAAAATGTGCAATATCTCGAGAACGGTTCATAGCGTTCTAAAGTTTATGTCAATCGTTTTCTAAGGAAAAATTACAGTAGAAATATCTATTTGCGTAACTTTATTAAAGGTTTTGATTTTTTGAAGATTTTTTCAAAATTTCACTCGAAAATTTAGGATGGGGGGTTCTGAACATTCGATTGTGTTTTAAAACGATAGGCTTCCAGTATTCATGGATTGTGATTTTTGTGCCAAATTTCATTGAGATATCGTTTCCACAGATTCACTGACACACACACACACACACACACACACACACACACACACACACACACACACATACACACACGCACACGCACACGCGCACACACACACATACACCCACAGACACCACCTCAAAAATGTTCGATTCGTGATCAGGATTGCTTGAAACGTGCTCTCCCGTCGAAAACTCGAATTCCAATTTTCGACCCCGTCACAATACTTTCCTTATACATTATGTATATAACGAAAGTAATAATAATTATAATAAAAATTAAATTGGAGCAAAAGATTTCTCTTCATTTAGAAAAATTAAATATTTCAATGAATAAATATTTATCAATTTACTGTGAGTTTAACACCGAATGACACAGACTGGTGGGTTAGCTGATCAATGTCCTAGGACGAGTCAGACGGTCTGGGTTTTCGACAGACTGGTGGGTTATTGTGGTTGCAAACAAGGTACATTATGGCTACACGACCACTTAATATAATTAGTTATAATTAGTCATTTACATATTATTTTGGTGTGTGACCACACTAATCTTCAGTAACATATGCGCAATTAGATAGTCTAACTATGGTGGAAGTGCTGAAATAATTAGGCAAAGTGATTTTAATATTTTGATTATTCCTTTGCACCGTCATATCTAACATGAATTTTTAAAATTTTAGATATTTTCCTTTGTTTTGAAGCTGGGACTGATGGAATGAGTGTAAAGCTAAGATTCTAGTTAGAGTGTAAGCGTTCAATAATTAGGCAAAGTGATTTTGAGTTTTTGATGATTCCTTTGCGCCGTCACATCTAATATGAATTTCTAAAATTTTAGATTATTTCTTTTGTTTTGAAGTTGAGACGGAACGAATGACGTGGAAACTAAAAGCTATAGTGGAATTTTAGCTATAGTGGAAGTGCTCAATAATTATTAAGCAAAGTGATTTTGAGTTTTTTTATTATTCTTTTGCACCGTCACATCTAACATGAATTTCTAAAATTTTAGATTTTTAACACTTTACAACAAAGTTGAAAAGTGTTTATGACTTTGTTCATTCTGTCTGTCTGTCTGTCTGTCTGTCCGTTAGCACGATAACTGTCGTAAAAATGACTTAATCAAAATGAAATTTTTGTATGTTGTTCCGACGGTCTGTAGAATATATGGGAATATAAATGAATAATATCACCCAATTAGTTTTGGATTGAACCCGGGTTGAAGAAATTAAATACATTGAGCCCTATGGGACCTAATTTTTCAAACATATTTTAAGCGGATTTAAAATCCACAAATTGCTTCAAAAATTTTAGGTAATATTCAAATTGTTTCAGAAAATATATATAAAAAAATTCAGCGAAATATATTCAGTAGTTTTTTAAATAAAAATTAAAATAATAATATCACCTCTTATATGAAACGATCACGTGACCATGATATGAAAAGATCACGTGACCTACTTCAAAATGATATATGGCAACCATCTTGTCTCAAAATCGTGATTTTTAAAGTTCTTTTTAATTCATATTGAGTGTTGTATCCGTCCTAAAACCATTTTATTTTTGCCTAAATTCTGTGCATCTACATACTGAAACAACGCAATGACAATACATTTGAGTTTAAATGCTCATCCAAATTTGATTATTTCTACAACGAAGCCTGTTTTTCACCTATGTAAAATGTAAACAGCAAAATATGTAGAATGAGTTGTATTAGAATTGGGGTATTTCTTTAACACAAAATGATTTAGTTCATGGACTCTGCATAGCTGATATGAATGAAATATTCATTGATTTTACAAAGAGCAGGACGATTTTTTTCGATGAAGTTTTACGCATAGAGTTTAATTACTTGTAGCTCCATGGTCTTAATTTTTAAATAAAATAAATTATTATAGTATTGTGATGAATGACATGAATGGGAAATTATTTATGAATGAAATGTTGCTTTTATAGAGAGAGCCAGGCGTTTTATTTTTTCTATGACGTCATTTGAATGCATTTCATTTGTTTTCGATGAAATTTTCAAATATAATAAATTATCGTAGTATTATGATAATTCTCAAGTTATTACTGAGGAATGTATCACATTTTAGAGATGTTTAAACCAGGCAATTTATATTTCAATGCCGTCATTTGAATGAAGTTCATTTTTTTCGATGAAGGTTTAAGTTTTCAAATATAATAAATTAATGTAGTATTGTGATAAGTTTTAAAATATTACCGAGGAATGTATTGCATTTTAGAGATGTTTAAATAAAATTGCATTGAAGTTGGAAAGTGTTTCATAATCAATGCTTTAAGCATGATTGATCTCTCTTGTTTCCTTTGTTTTGAAGTTGAGACGGATGGATTGAGACTAACTAAGATTCTAGTTAAAGTGCAAGTGTTCAATACTTAGGCAAAGTGATTTTGAGTTTTTGATTATTCCTTTGCACCGTCATCTCAAATATGAATATCTAAAATTTTAGATATTTTCTTTTGTTTTGAAGTTGAGAAGGATTGAATGAGATTAAAACTAAAATTCTAGCTACAGTGGAAGTTCTCAATAATTGTTAGGCAAAGTGATTTTAAGCTTTTTGATTATTCCTTCGCACCATCACCTACCTCTAATGCGAATTTCTAAAATTTTAGATGTTTTCGTTTGTTTTAAAGTTGAGACGGATCGAATGAGACTATATCTAAGATTCTAATTATAGTGGAAAGGATCGGAAATTTTATACGTTATCCCTTCACTCATATTTGGCGACGTTGTTTACGATAAGTTGATGGTTGCCATAGGTATAGATTCGTTTTTCGATACTAACTTAAGAAATGCAAAATCCTTTTTATTAAAATATGGATGTATAACTAAACTAACTTTTTATTAAAATATGGATGTATTCTAAACTCGCGCTTATGGCGATGTGTGAAATATTCCAAAATAAAACAAATAATTATGAAATAATTACAAATACTGTTTTTTAAACAAATAAATTTTTGTAAATAATTATCAAATTAGGAGTATAAAACAAACATTTCAGTGTTTGAGAATCTTAATACAAAAAAGCATAAAACTTTTCAGAATTAGAATCTTTCAGGTCGAGAGATATAAATCGCACCGAAATGGCGGAATTAAAAAAAATTAAAACAAATTAACATACAGGAAAACAATGGAATCAAAGTAACACATTTTACTTATAAAAGATTGTATTTACATAGGCTTATGTTTTAGTATTGTTTACATCATGGAGGTAAAGGGTAATTATGTAACTCCACGGTCTGTAATTTGGTTTGTTACGTTCTTCTAGCAACAGTGCAAAAACAAAACAAGAAAGATCAATCATGCTTAAAGCATTGATTATGAAACACTTTGCAACTTCAATGCAATTTTATTTAAACATGTCTAAAATGCAATACATTCTTCGGCAATATTTTAAAACTTATCACAATACTACATTAATTTATTATATTTGAAAACTTAAACCTTCATCGAAAAAAATGAACTTCATTCAAATGATGGCATTGACATATAAATTGCCTGGTTTAAACATCTCTAAAATGTGATACATTCCTCGGTAATAATCTTAGAATTATCATAATACTACGATAATTTATTATATTTGAAAACTTCATCGAAAACAACTGAAATTCATTCAAATGACGTCATAGAAAAAATAACATGCCTGGCTCTCTCTATAAAAGCAGCATTTCATTCATAAATAATTTCCCATTCATGTCATTCATCACAATACTATAATAATTTATTTTATTTAAAATTAAGACCATGGAGCTACACGTAATTAAACTCTATGCGTAAAACTTCATCGAAAAAAATCGCCTTTCTGTTTGTAAAATCAATGAATATTTGATTCATATCAGCTATGCAGACTCCATGAACTAAATGATTTTGTGTTAAAGAAATACAGCAATTCAAATACAACTCATTCTACATATTTTGCTGTTTACATTTTACATAGGTGAAAAATAGACTTCGTTGCAGAAATAATCAAATTTGGATGAGTATTTAAACTCAAATATATTGTAATTGCGTTGTTTCAGTATGTAGATGCACAGAATTCATGCAAAAATAAAGTGATTTTAGAACGGATGCAACACTCAATATGAATTAAAAAGAACTTTAAAAATCAGGATTTTGAGACAAGATGGATGCCATATATTATTTTGAAGTGGGTCACGTGATATTTTCATATCATGGTCACGTGATCGCTTCATATAAGAGGTGTTATAATTATTTTAATTTTTATTTAAAAAACTACAGAATATATTTCGCTAATTTTTTTTATATATTTTATGGAACAGTTTGAATATTACCAAAAATTTTTGAAGCAATTTGTGAATTTTAAATCCGCTTAAAAAATGTTTGAAAAATTAGGTCCCATAGGGCTCAATGTATTTCATTTTTTCAACCCGGGTTCAATCCAAAACTAATTGGGTGATATTATTCATTTATATTCCCTTAGGTCCTACAGACCGTCTGAACAACATACTAAAATTTCATTTGAGTCATTTTTACGGCAGTTATTGTGCTAACGGACAGACAGACAGACAGACAGACAGACAGAATGAACAAAGTCATAAACACTTTTCAACTTTGTTGTAAAGTGTTAATAAGAAAGTGACAATTAATATTGGATTATTTTTACTTTCTCTGCAATACATGGTAATGTATAGGGAAAGCATTGGAATCATGCCGAAAATCGGAACACGAGTTTTCGACGGATCTACACGTTTTGAGACCTCTAGAATACGAAAAACTATTTTTAGTGTGACGTCTACTTGTGTGTCTGTCTGTGCAATGTATGTATCCACTGCAACAATAACTAATGGACCAAATTATAAAATTTGGTAGGTATATGTCACTTGTGTGTGATCCTGGTACTGAATAGTTTTTGGTACGATTTGAGATTAAAAAAACTCGCTTGGTTTTGCGAAATGTCCTGCAAAATTCTCTTGACCAAATTTTATGAAATTTGGTAGATAAGGCGCCTGTGGGATATCCTGGTGTTTATTGGATATTGGTACGATTCACTAAAGAAGAACCCGCCTTTTTTACGAAATGGACCGCAAAAATCGCTAAAAGCTGAAATAAAAGACTACATATGCTCAAATATATCAATTAAATGCTTGTTTTATACGTAATTTTAGACGACAAAAGAATAAGATCCCCCCCCCCCGTTACTCAAAAATGAACCATTCTCGACGTATTATTTAAATATTTAATTTTGAGGAAATGAAGATAATTTTCACTGAAAAACTATTTAAAAACTATTTAATAAAATTTCTTAAAACTGTGTAGTTAAGTCCCATGATGGTTATTCTGGTGTTGATTAGATTTTGATATGATTCAGAAATGGATCGCAAAGATAGTGAAAATCTGAAATAAATGACTAAAACGAATATATATGTATAAGATGAAATATAGTGATTAAATACTCTGTAAATTTTGACAACTAAGCGAATAAGACTAACGCTCTGACTGTAGTATGAACCGTGCTCGAGATATTGTTTTTTCTTCATTTTGAGGATATGAAGAATATAAAGTGAATTAAGTTGCCAAATTTAACGAAGATGGCAAACGAAAAGGCAAATTGGATATAATATCAGAAAAGTATCCATGTTATTTTTCAGCAATTAAACTCAATTTAGTGCACAATGAAAAAATGGCAAAATGAATTTGAATCTGCAGTGAAAGTAATGTGCTGCTCACATCAGATTATTTACTTTCCCTGCAATACGTGGTAATGTGTAGGGGAAGTATTGGAATCATGTCGAAAATTGCAACTCGAGTTTTAGACGGATCTACACACTTTGGGACCTCTACAACAGGAAAGTATTATTTTTAGTCTGTCGTCTATGTGCGTGGTATGTGTTTCTGTGTGTGGTATGTGTTTCTGTGTGGTATGTGTGTTTGTGTGTGTGTGTGGTTCTCTGTATCGATTGACTGTAAGTAAAGACGAATAAACCAAATTTTATAAAATTTGGTAGGTAAGTCACCTGTGGGTGACTCTGGTGCCGATTAGATGTTGGTATGATTCGGAATAAAAGAGCCTGTCTTTTTTTGCGAAATAACTCTCCAAAATAGCATGTATCCACTCTAGCTAAAAATATTATTTACGAAATTTCACAAAACTTGGTATGAATCATTTACAGTAGGTTACTTCGGTTCTGATTAGATTTTGGTACGATTCGGGAAAACAGAACCTTTATTTTTTTTGCTAAATGACCTGCAAAACTAAAATAAAATCTAAAATAAAAAAACTACTTAAGCTCAAATGTATCAATTAATTGCTTGTTTTATACGTAATATTAGACGATAAGAAGCATAAGATCAACCCCATAACTCTAGGATTAGCCGTTCTCGAGATATTTTATATTTTGCACATTTTTTCAACCCGCCTTTGAAAATACGTGCAGTTATCGAAGGAAAACGAAAATTGAATTAAAAGTGCAATTTTGTATTATTTCAAATAGGTATGCATGTTGTTATTTTGCGGAATAAAACCCAACTAAATTAATTATTAAAAAATAATGAAAAATCAAATTTGAGTCTGTAGGGAAAGTCATATGCTGCCCCCATCAGAATTTTAACTTTTGTACAATAATGATTATTCATATTTGAAGTATCGCTAGTCTTACATTTCCTTTTTACACGTTATTTGTAACAAGCGTAATGCGCATGCGTAGTTTAAAAATGGGCATTTCGCCCTGTTACAGTTCTAAAATATCTGATGTAGGCAGCACATGACTTGCCCTGCAGACTCATATTCACGTTCTCTTTATTTCTTCAATAATTCATTATATTGAGTTTAATTGCACGAAATAACACCCATAATTATTTTAAATTATACTAAATTTGCACTCTAAATTCAATTTTCGTTCTCATTTCGTAACTGGACTTTTTTTCAAAGGTGGCTTAGCGAAAATGCGAAAAAACTAAAATATCTCGAGAATGGCTAGTCCTAGTGTAATGGGGTTGGTCATTCTTTTCATCGTTAAACAATGCGTATAAAACAATCATTTAATCGATATATTTGAGCATGTTTTTAATTTAGATTTTGACGATTTTTGAGGGCCATTTCGCAAAATAAGGCAGGTTTCTTTTCTCGAATCGTACCTAAAATTTAATCAGCAACAGAGTAAACCACATCAGACTTATTTACCAAATTTTGCAAAATTTGATCTAAAGTTTTTCAGCTAGAGTGGACACAAGAAATTTTTGTGAGCCATTTCGCAAGAAAAAGGCGGGTTCTTTTATCCCGAATCGTACCCAAAACTAATCAGTACCACCAGGACCACATACAAGTGATGTACCTACCAAATTTTATGAAATTCGGTCCATTAGTTTTTGAGTTAGAGTGAATACATGTATTGCACAGACAGACACACAGACAGATAAACAGATAGACGCACAGGCTGACAGACACACAGACAGACAGACACACATACAGACGTCAGGCTGAAAATAGTATTTCGTATTCTAGAGGTCCCAAAACGTGCAGATCCGTCGAAAACTCGAGTCGTGATTTTCGGCTTGATTCCAATACTTTACATTACCATGTATTGCATGGAAAGTAATAATATAATTGAAATTGTGATTCTACAAATCTGCGGGCAATTTCACGTATGCATGCGAAATTTCATCTCCCTACCTATTAGAGGTTTCGAGTAAAAGGGGTAACAAAATTCAGGTAAATGTTGATTTCACTTCATTCGAAATATAGAGTGGATTTCGCGTCGCTCTTCCATGATAAAACGTAAATCAAATTTCAATTTTGCATTTTTACTTTCCTTATGTACATAATGTATAAGGAAAGTATTGTGACGGGGTCGAAAATTCGAATTCAAGTTTTCGACGGCAGAGCACGTTTCAAGCATCCCTGATCATGAATCAAGCATTTTTGAAGTGATGTCTGTGTGTGTGTGTGTGTGTGTGTGTGTGTCAGTGAGTCTGTGGAGACGATAACTCACGAACGAATGGACCGATTCGAACGAAATTTGGTACAAAAATCACAATCCATAAACACTGGAAGCCTATTGTTTTTATACGCAATCGAATGTACAGACCCCCCCCTAAATTTTCGAGTGAAATTTTGAAAAAAATCCCCAAAAAATCAAAACCGCTAATAAAGTTACGCAAATAGACATTTCTTATGTAATTTTTCATTAGAAAACGATTGACATAAATTTTAGAACGCTAACATAAACCGTTCTCGAGATATTGCACATTTTTCAAAAAAATTATCAAAAAGTTATATTAAATAAAAAAAAATATTTCCTATTGAGAAACATGTTCACTTTTCATATGTAATACCATGCGATAAATTTTGTGACATCATTCTCGTGTGTCTAGCTCGTTCTATTCATGGAAAAAGATACTTTGAGTAATACTTTTGTATTTGAACGCCAATAGTCATTTACCTGCTGTAAGAATAACTTATTTCTCCGTCCACAACGCTTGGCAAGAGTTTGGCGACGAATTTGGCGGAATATCGCCGACTTGGCGACACTTTTATTTGTTACCAAATTAACAAAAATCTCGCCAAATTGATAAAAATGACGCTAAATCAATGAAAATGACGCCTAATTGAAGAAAATTCAATATCTTGAAAAGAATATAAGTATCAACTATAAGAAAAAGAATAACATTTTTTTTAACTGTAAAAGTAGTAAATTCATTGCATTATATAAGGAAAGTCATGTGTTGCCCACGTCAGATTTTTAGAATTGATTTAATTATCTCAAATCATCAAACAGCGGTATTATACAGATCAGTTATGCTCTAAAATTTTTAACTTTTAATTATACTGCACTGCCTAGAATAGATTCGCAATTGTTCTATAAAACTTTGGCAAGTTAAATTTGAAATAGTTATAGGTTAATATAAACACTTTAGACTAGCTTTGCATGCTATCATGTAGAAAAGCACAAATTTCAATCTATGACTTAACGTTAAAGTAGATATCGCCGTGTATTTGAGATATGACTCAAACTTTACAATGATATCTCAAACTTTACAATGACAGCTCAAAATTTACAAAGACGTACACAATATATTATCAGGGTGCGGTATCCCCGTGGTTTGCGCGCTAGATTTGCATGCTACCACAAAATGCCGCCGTGTTAATGCGGAGTACGATCACGTTAAACATGTGGGTCCGTAAGTCCTTCCGAGAGGTTGGTGGTACGGGAAGGAGGGTACGGTCCCTGTGGATGCCTCCCCCACTGGGTTCCGGTCTAAATTGGGTGGCACTTCCCGGCCGTCCATACAGTTACCTTACACCTTTCTGGTAGGTCGGACGGTCTGGGTCTCAACAACAACAATATATTATCAGTACAAGATCGTTGTAAATTGAAAATAACTGAAACACAAAGTAAATTTGAGCCTACATAAAATGCACACATAACAGCAAACATTTGCCAAATAGAGATGTGCAACGTTTCAGAAATTAATCAATTTCCTCCCTCAGTACAAAATGTTTAAATCCAAGGGTACTGTTTCAGCTTGATCCTTAAACGTTATACTAGACATTTCTCCACTGGATTCTGTGGTTGAATCATTTCGCTATCAAGGCATGGTTAAGCTCTCTGTTGGCTTTCAATTTTACGCTTGATCGAGCTGAAGAAAGAAATCCAAGCATTCTCGAAATGATCTTTAACTATCTATATTTTATTTACGCAGCATTTTATGCTGTGTTCTAATTATTTACTATTTACGCTTAAACTCATATTCAGTATTAATTATAATTTTGTTTAAGTTTAGGATAATTAAATAAATGTATTACATTATATGGTTATAATTAGAAAAAACGATAACAGAATTAGGGAATGAAATTGAGTCCTAACATTTTATTTATAAATAGAAAGACAGTAATGGAACAAAAATATTCAATAAATTATATATATAATTACTGTCAAGGGTACACCGCAAAAAAAATTTTCGTATTCGACAACAGAATTGGGGCACAAAATTAAGTCTTGATATTTTATTTATAAATAGAAAGGCAGTAATGGAACAAAAATATTCAACAAATTATTTTTAAAATTACAGTCAAGGGTACACCGAAAAACGGTTTCGCGTTCGACAACAGAATTAGGGCACAAAATTAAGTCTTATTATTTTATTTATAAATAAAAAAACAGTAACGGAACAAAAATATTCAACAAATTATATTTATAATTATAGTCAAAGGTACACCGCAAAACGGTTTCTCGCCCAGTATCTAGGTTACGGTTATATCTGCTCGTTGTCTGCTTAGAAGCAAAAAGTAAAAGGTTTTTGCTTCGAGCAATTATCAAGTACATGAAAAGCGAACACGCCCAAAAAGTAAAACACTGTCTGGAAAGGGACATGATAAAGATAAATGCCATAAAGTTTGATGAGTTCGGTAATTGAAAGCAGACAAAGGCAGACATTTAGAGTTCCGATGAAAGTTACGGGAATGATAGATTATACAGCAGTGGGTCACGATATAGAAAAGGATGTAATGGGATGTAGTTAGATAGATTTATATGTAAAATGGTTATATGTGTGCAATTTTTAGATGTATTACACTTTTACGTATTACATTGGACGTGCAATACGTAAAAGTGACAGTTAGTTACGCTGTTGTTGTGAATATGAGTGTTAGTAAATATCTGGCGTGTGAGTTTCCAGTCGACTTTATCATACCTTCATTTTCCAAAGTGTATCAAAATTTAAAAAATTTGTATCAAAATTTAAAAAAAATCTGATGTGGGCAACACATGACTTTTCTTATATAATGCAATGAATTTACTAATTTTACAGTTAAAAAAATATTATTCCTATAGTAGATACTTATATTCTTTCCAAGATATTGAATTTTCTTCAATAGTCGTTATTTTCATTGATTTAGCGTCATTTTTATCAATTTGGCGAGATTTTTGTTAATTTGGCAACAATTAAAAATGTCGCCACGTTGCCGACATTCCGCCAAATTTGTCGCCAAAATCTCGCTTAGCGTTACGGACGGGAAAATAAGTTTTTCTTACTATTGGATAAATGACTATTGGCGTTCAAATACAAAAGTATTACTCAAAGTATCTTTTTTCATGAATGGAACGAGCTAGATCCACGAGAATGATGTCACCCAATTTATCGCATGGTATTACATATGAAAAGTGAACATGTTTCTCAATAGGAAATATTTTTATTTTTTATTTTATATAACTTTTTGATAATTTTTTTGAAAAATGTGCAATATCTCGAGAACGGTTCATGTTAGCGTTCTAAAATTTATGTCAATCGTTTTTTAATGAAAAATTACATGCGAAATGTCTATTTGCGTAACTTTATTAGCGGTTTTGATTTATTGACGACTTTTTCAAAATTTCACTCGAAAATTTAGGGGGCTTCTGGACATTCGATTGCGTATAAAAACAATAGGCTTCCAGTGTTTACGGATTGCGATTTTTGTACCAAATTTCGTTCGAATCGGTCCATTCGTTCGCCAGTTATCGTCTCCACAGGCTCACTGATACACACACACACACATACATACTTTCACACACACACACACACACACAGACATCATTTCAAAAATATTTGATTCGTGATCAGGGATGCTTGAAGCGTGTTCTCCCGTCGAAAACTCGATTTCGAATTTTCGACCGTGTCACAATACTTTCCTTATACATTACGTATATAAGGAAAGTAAAAATATGTATGTGTTTCAGATTTTGAACAAAAGTTATTTTTTAAAATTAAAAAAAGAAATATTCTCTATTAAAAATTCTATAGAATTCCATAAAATAGTTATTCTCAATATGAATAGTTATTTTCTATAATAAAAAATAAAAAAATAGTTGTTCTCCATATTAAGAAAAAAAAAATCCTGCTATTTCTTGTCACTGCATTACGTACAGATGGTGAAAAGTAAAGTTTTGAAAATGTACATCTAGGCTGATATGAACCCATAGATATGCAAGATGGAGGTTAGAGGTTTGATTTAGGCCGTAGTTAATTCAAAAAATTTTTCATTTGCCAGTATAGGCAAATATTGAATGGATAGATCGAATTTCCAATTTCTCTGTGATTGGTTGCTGGCAGAAACTCACAAAGATGACCGAGGAAAATGATATGCCTTAAAGTTGATGTTTATAAATAGAGCAAGCATTTCGCAACTATTATTGTTATGAACAATTAAGATGTAATTATTATTGTAGTTCTTAATTATCTTATTGTTGATTAAACAATTATACAAAAAAATTAGGAAAACTAATGGTTCATTTGTTTACATTTGATTTCAATTTCAAATCGTTTCATTTGTTGCTGATCAGTGTAAATATATGCTATTTTTATACCATTTACATCCATAACATAATTCAATCAATCATTTTCTCGTATTACCTATATTGTCATATTTATTCTGAGAATTTCTGTGTTTCACTATAAAAAATTACATGAAAATCTGTAACTTCGAATAATTTGTGTTTTAATCATACAATTTACAAAAATGATTATTTTTTTTACTTAATAAATGTATTCACAAACTTTCATGGTAGTACCGGCATTCGTTCTTGTGTTATCGTGTGCACATCTCACATACATACATATCGTGTATAGTATACAGAACTCAACACCTGAGCCATTAATAACAAAATAATAATTACTATTAATAACAAAATAGTAATTAATTACAAAATATTATAACAGTTTTCATGATAATCTTGATGTTTTTCAATTACCTGCTATAGTTCTCTTAAAAATATAATCGTAGTTTATAATTTAAAAGTAAATTGTAAATTTTGTAACTTTATTTTATCTTCAATATTTTATCTGTAAATATGACTTTCCTTATATACAATAATGTATAAGGAAAGTATTGTGACGGGGTCGAAAATTCGAATTCGAGTTTTCGACGGGAGAGCACGTTTCAAGCATCCCTGATCAAATATCGAACATTTTTAAAGTGATATCTGTGTGTGTGTGCGTATGAAAGTATGTGTGTGTGTGTCAATGAGTCTGTGGAGACGATAACTGACGAACGAATGAACCGATTTGAACGAAATATGGTACAAAAATTACAATCCGTAAACACTGGAGGCGTATTGTTTTTATAAGCAATCGAATGTTCAGAATCCCCCTAAATTTTAGAGTGAAATTTTGAAAAAATTGTCAAAAAAATCAAAACCTCTAATAAAGTTACGTAAATAGACATTTCTTACGTAAATTTTCATTAGAAAACGATTGACATAAATTTTAGAACGCTAGCATGAACCGTTCTCGAGATATTGCACATTTTAAAAAAAAAATTATCAAAAAATTATTTAAAATAAAAAAAAAATATTTCCTATTGAGAAACATGTTCATTTTTCATATGTAATACCAAGCGATACATTCGGTGACATCATTCTCGTGGATCTAGCTCGTTCCATTCATGAAAAAAGATATTTTGAGTAATACTTTTGTATTTGAACGCCAATAGTAATTTATCTGCTGTAAGAATAACTTATTTTTCCGTCCATTACGCTTGGCGAGATTTTGGCAAAGAATTTGGTGGAATGTTGCCAACTTGGTGACTTTTTTAAATGTTGCTAAATTAACGAGAAACTCGCCAAATGGATAAAAATGACTCTAAATGAATGAAAATGACGACTCATTGACGAAAATTCAATATTTTGGAAAGAATATAAGTATCTACTATAAGAATAAAGTTTTTTTAAATGTAAAAGTAGTAAATTTATTGCATTATATAAGGAAAGTTATGTGCTGCCCACCAAGCTATTACAGGGACTTTATCCTTTAGCTTGCATTCTTTTGAATAAATAAATATACTGTAAAAAAAAGTTATAGAAAAAAATGGGCAACTCAAATATGGCCACAGCTTCTGGCTTGTTGTTTGCCGAGGAAATATTTTTAGAAAAAATTCTGGATTTGTGAAAGACGACATTACACTTCTTATTGTTTTGTAGCATCAGCAAAGGAAATGATTAAATGGCACAAGCGTTTAAAAATGTAAGAAGATTGTTTCGTGCTAAACTATTAAATAATAAATATAGAAATATTAAATAATAAAAATATAAAATATTAAATAATAAATATAAAAATATTAAATAATAAGAAATATAAATATTAAATATAAAAATGCTAAAATATTTTGAGGTGTATAGTTTGTGGAGGACAAGCATGTTACATTGTTCTGAGAAGGTTTAAGGAAGGTTTATTATATGACAATATCAAAAGCCGCTACAGAAGAAACAGATGTGACAATGACAAATCTCATGAGGAGTAAATGTGGAAGTCTGTCTACAGAATTGCTGCTCATGGGATCAAATCGTAAAGTTTGTTTACGATTTGAGTATGTGTTCGGGCATTGGTAGGCACAGGATTTTAGAAATCCACTATAGTAATGCATACTGCAGAGAAAATAGATAATGTGCCAATTGATAGATAATGTTTTGTTCATTCTCTGTTTGGAGTTGAAAATTCATCAGAATAACGGAAGTTTCGATAAAAAATCTGATGTGGGCAGCACATGACTTTCCTTATATAATGCAATAAATTTACTACTTTTACAGTTAAAAAATTTTATTCTTATAGTAGATACTTATATTCTTTCCAAGATATTGAATTTTCTTCAATTAGTCGTCATTTTCACTGATTTAGCGTCATTTTTATCCATTTGGCGAGATTTTCGTTAATTTAGCAACATTTAAAAATGTCGCTAGGTTGGCGATATTCCGCTAAATTCGTCGCGAAAATCTCGCCAAGCGTTATGGACGGAGAAATAAGTTATTATTACAGCGGATAAATGACTATTGGCGTTCAAATATATGAAAGTATTACTCAAAGTATCTTTTCTCGTGAATGGAACGAGTTAGATTCACGCGAATAATGTCAGCAAATTTATCGCATGATATTACATCTGAAAAGTGAACATGTTTCTCAAAAGTTAATATTTTTTTTTAATTTATGGGATTTTTTGATAAATTTATTTGAAAACTGTGCAATATCTCAAGAACGGTTCATGCTAGCGTTCTAAAGTTTATGTCAATCGTTTTCTAAAAGAAAAATTACATAAGAAATGTCTATTTGCGTAACTTTATTAAAGGTTTTGATTTTTTGATGATTTTTTCAAAATTTCACTCGAAAATTTAGGGGGGCTCTGAACATTCGATTATGTTTTAAAACAAAAGTTTTCCAGTATTCGCGGATTGTGATTTTTACACCAAATTTCATTCGAATCGCTCCATTCATTCGTGAGATATCGTCTCCACACACGCACACACACACACACACACACACACACACACACACACACAGAGACATCACTTCAAAAATGTTCGATTCGTGATCAGGCATGCTTGAACGTGCTCTCCCGTCGAAAACTCGAATTCGAATTTACGACCCCGTCACAATACTTTCCTTGAGCCAACGGCCCTACCGTGCTGAAAACACCGGTTCTCGTTAGATCACCGAAGTCATGCAGCATCGGGCGCGGTTAGTACTTGGGTGGGTGACCACCTAGGAATACCGCGTGCTGTTGGCAAATTTCGGACGCGGTTCCCCGGTGGTTTGCGCGCTGGATTTGCACGCTGCCACAACTGCCGCCGTGTTCCTGCGGAGTACGATCACGTTAATAATGTGGGTCTGTAAGTCCTTCCGAGAGGTTGGTGGTAGGCGAAGGAGGGTACGATCCCTGTTGATGCCTCCCCCACGGGGTTCCAATCTAAATTGGGTGACACTTCCTGGCCGTCCAAACGGTCACCTTACACCTTTCTGGTAGGTCGGACTGTCTGGGTCTCAACAACAACAACAACAACGTTAAGTTAGTGATTCCCAACCTTTTCTGTTTGATCGAGTCCTTAAATATTTCGTAAAATCTTGCAAAACCCTTAATGTATTTCTTAAAATCTCTAGGAACCCCTACTTAGCTGACACGAGGTTCGACGGGGTTAAATTGTAAAATAGACGTATAAAGTAGTATAGAGTAAGTAAATAATTATTAATTCATACTTTTGAATAAGGTATTTAAATATTATTTATTGCACATTTATATTTATTAATTACTGTTAATAATATAATTACAAACATTTATCCTTTATTTCTGACTTACTAGTTGATACACACATTTTGTAAGGATTTTGTGTCCATATTATTGTTTTCCATAAAAGTTACGCATTATTACTTTAGTCCAGTCAGTAGATACATTGTACCTTGCAAAAGGTGGAGTAGAAGATTTTTTTTTTTGCATTTGTATATACTGATGCCAACATGAAAAAACCAAGTTATCCAACATGGCCGACCCCGGAAGAACTTTTGGCGACCGAAAAACCACGAAATTTTATGACTTTTTTTGATTTTTTCAGAATATCTCAGAAACAATCGACTTTTGCGATTCTTTCTTAATATAAAATTTAGAGATAATTAAATTTCCTACATTTTTTACTATTACAACTATTTTATAGCACAAATAGTAAGCGCACTACAGCTTCTTAAAATCTGACATTTTTTCTCTACTTAGTAAAAAAACGCATTAACACCCCTTGCCCACCTGACGCCGCAGTCACAATTCTCCCCCTCACATTTCGCAGACGACTCGATCAGATCCCAATAACAGCACATGTTCATATTGTACAACTGCAACATATATTATACTTCACACTACATTTTATTCTGATGTTCTATCTACACAGAAGCGATATTTGAATGTGAATGAATAAATATGGGGGTGATAATAAGCGAAATAATAATAAAGCATTAATAAGCAAAAATTCATGACGTGTGTTGTTGTAATTCAACTAATTTTCTAGGTATAATGCATTAACATAATGAATAATAATACCAATGCACCAAATTAAATTTAAATAATCTCCACAAATGGCCAAACTTGTTTAAAGTACAAAAACAAATAATTATCTTCAAAAACACAAATTGCAGAAATTTAACATTTATATACAAATTACAAGAAGATTCATACAGGTTTGAAACAATTAAAGAAAGGAAATTAA
Source organism: Amaurobius ferox (assembly GCA_951213105.1). Classification (NCBI taxonomy): domain Eukaryota; kingdom Metazoa; phylum Arthropoda; class Arachnida; order Araneae; family Amaurobiidae; genus Amaurobius; species Amaurobius ferox. Next base: position 72,018,218 of record OX578146.1, on the reverse strand, counting down.
TAAGTAAAACTGAAAACATACATATTTATCTTCTTCGAAGACGTTTTGAAGATGTGTGTTCTTCTTCGGGTTCAGCAACCGTCGGAGGTGGAAGGAAGTTGTCATCCTCAAGTTGTTCATCCACGTGTTGCAGTGGTTCCAAGAGCTGGTGGAGTAAGTCATCTTTCTCTTCAGTATCATCCAAAGATGAAATTGGTACGACATTGTCACACCCCATGTCACTCTGGTAGGTCGGACGGTCTGGGTCTCAACAACAACAACACCCCATGTCACTGCAGTGCTTGCACTTGCTGGAGCATTTCAAACCTGCCTTGCGACAAGAGCAGGGTCCACTACACCCTTTCTTGCAAGCGCAAGACACACTCTTCAGAAGATTCTCAGATGCTGAATTTCTTTTTGTGTCAACGGGCAATAGACCTTCTATGCTGCACGCCCAACCCCATTCTTCCGGGTTGGTGCCATTGCCTAACCAGCTTTGAACTTGATAGTAGCACCTGTAGGAATGGTAGCGTGCAGCATCGCACGTAGGTGGTAGTCGTGCGAGATTTACTTTTCTGTTGGAGACTGATTTTGCAAACAGATTAAATCGCGAAGTGTTCAAGGATTGGTCGGAATGGATGTCGCCTGTGTATAATGTTTTCAGAATTTCTTCTCCAACTGCAGCTATGTCATCGTGACTGCTGAGTGGATCCATGAATGTTTTAGTGACTTTCTTCACTTCAGGCGATTTGTTGACAATCTTGCACAATTTAATTTTGCCTTGACTAAAGATGACTGATGTGGAATCACATCCACTAAATGCATGTATGAACAGGATATTGCCTGGGTCGAACTTAAATGATATAGTTGAAAATAACACATTGCCAGCATTCCCTCTCCTAGGCTTAAGAAAGAATAAGTTGCTGAATGACTGGTCTAATTCTGTCATCAGAACTAGCAGATCGATATCCTTCCCAACTATGATCACATTTTCAAGTTCTTTTGCCTTCGAAATGGCAGTGTTGACGATCAGTAAGTCAGCGTCCTCTTGAGCATGCTTGACTTCAATATCACACTCTTCAAAATTGACTTTCAGAAGTTCGATCAGACGACTCTTGTTTTGATTATTTGCCAAAAAATTTTCTTGGGCGACTTGGTTGATCGTATTCACTTCAAAGATTACTTCAGGGGAATGGTGCATCCTCATACGCCGCAATCGCCCAGGTGCCAGTACGTGCAGGATACCCATCGAATACAACCACAACTCACGATCCATAATGTCTCTTAAGAAATGAAGAATAATGTTTAGTTATGGTAGCAAAGGAAGCATTTTGAAGCCAAATAACTTTGTGTAGGAGGAATCCTCCATCTATAACAGCAAACTGTTTCTTCCCTGCAATTTCTTTGCAATCGACTGGGGTGAAAGCCATGTATAATGAAGACATTGTACCTTTCCGTATGCCTTCTTCGGAGAAAAGTGATATCGGGTAGGGTGCAAGTTCATAAGTAAAAAACATTTTTAAGTCTTCATCAGACTGTTTCGAAAGACACAATCTTTGGAAAAGTGTCAACGGATCAATAGCAATTACTTTGAGGGTTCCTGCTTTAATACTACTGACAACCGATGCAAGGGTTACAACCTTGTCTTTCCTCTTGAAGGTCACATTTTTAAAATTTCCCATGAGCGACCATTGTCATAACCCTTTCCATGCCAACCTCTTGAGCCAAATGACAGTTTACATTTGCTCCTCCAACAATACCACTGCTTAATGACATTATGGCATCAATGTCTGAAAAGGGGGGATGTTGAGAAAGCAACTCTCGCAGTCTAATTGAGTCACTTCTGTCTCTGTCGATACGAGAACTTCGCATGTCCACATGCTGCTCTGATGTTTCATAATGTACATCCCAGAATTGTTCAATTTCGTCACAAACATTTTGCATGAATATCATTGCCAAAGTTCATTTTGCCAAAACACCGTCTGAAAATCCTCTCCCACGTGTGACCCCTCCACAGGCTTTCATACTCCTCATAAGTGTCCGTTCAATGGTCTGGTCAGACGAAATTCCACACCAGCACTTATTGGAGCGTCTTATGGTGAACTTCCCTTTAGTGGAGAAGTCGTGAAATTCAGTTGGGTCCATTAATTGTTCTAGTTTCAACATGTCTTGAAGGTAGAGATGCGCACTTTTGGCGTATAAGAAATGGCCAGCTGCATGGAAAAATGGTAGTGCTTTTTGAATGGAGTCAAGATGAAGCTTCCAGTTGCCTGTACGCTCAGCCTCAGTGAACTGTTTGAGGAGTGTTGTTATACGAAAATATTGAACCCATAATTTTGCTGTGGATCCCTTACATTCGAGCACACACAAGGCTTGTCTAAATTTTGCAGCAATACCCATTAGACAGGCATTATTGGTGCAGGTTGTGAGTAATATGGCTTATCTCGCTTTCAGCTGTGAAGCAGCCGCCATTCTTCAAGGCCACCCCCAACTGGCTACGTTTCCCATCTCCCTCCCAATCCTCCGACACCTTTTCATGCATCCAATATTTTACGCATCAACAATATAATCAAAAGAAGTGTTGTGCATTTGGAGGAGAAGTAAATAGAAATTAAGAGTAAAATAAAACCGATTTTTATTTTGAGTTTTATCAAATTGAGAAAAAAATGTTAACTTTCAAAAATCTGTAGCACACTTACTATTCGTGTTATAAAAAAGTTGTAATTGTGAAAATTGTAGGAAATTTAATTATCTTTAAATTTTATATTGAGAAAGAATCGCAAAAGTCAATCGTTTCTGAGATATTTCGAAAAAATAAAAAAAAGTCGTAAAATTTCATAGTTTTTTGACTGCCAAAATTTCTCCCGAGGTCGGCCATGTTGGATAACTTGGTTTTTTCATGTTGGCAGCAATACATACAAATACAAAAAATAAAATCTTCTACTCCACCTTTTGCACGGCAAGCCCCTTTTTCCATACCTATTGACTGTACTACTTTCCTTATATACATAATGTATAAGGAAAGTATTGTGGCGGGGTCGAAAATTCGAATTCGAGTTTTTGACGGGAGAGCACGTTTCAAGCATCCCTGATCACGAATCGAACATTTTTGAGATGATGTCTGTCTGTGTGTGTGTTTGTGTGTGTGTGTGTCAGTGAGTCTGTGGAGACGATAACTGACGAACGAATGGACCGATTCGAACGAAATTTGGTACAAAAATCACAATCCGTAAACACTGGAAGCCTATTGTTTGTATACGCAATCGAATGTTCAGAACCCTCCTAAATTTTCGAGTGAAATTTTGAAAAAATCATCAAAAGCTCAAAACATCTAATAAAGTTACACAATGAGCGTAATTTTATTGCCAAAATTTATTTGAAATAGACATTTCATATGTAATTTTTCATTAGAAAACGATTGACATAAATTTTAGAACGCTAACATGAATCTTTCTCGAGATATTGCACATTTTTCAAAAAAATTATCAAAAAGTCATATACAAAAAATATATTCCCTATTGAGAAACATGTTCACTTTTCATATGTAATACCATGCGATAAATTCGGTGACATCATTCTCGTGGAACCAGCTCGTTCCATTCAAGAAAAAATATACTTTAAGTAATACTTTTGTATTTGAACGCCAATAGTCATTTATCTGCTGTAAGAATAACTTATTTCACCGTCCATAACCTTGGAAAGATTTGGCGACGAATTTGGCGGAATGTCGCCAACTTAGAGACATTTTTAATTGTTGCCAAATTAGCAAAAATCTCGCCAAATGGATAAATATGACGCTAAATCAAAGAAAATGACGACTAATTGAAGAAAATTCAATATCTTGGAAAATATATAAGTATCTACAATAAGAACATTTTTTTTAACAGTAACAGTTGTAAATTCATTGCCTTATATAAGGAAAGTCATGTGTTGCCCACATCAGATTTTTTTATTGTAGATTCCCACTTTTATATCATATAGCTAAGAATAATATATTTGAACTTGTTTGGCATTTTCCTATTAACGTTTATTTTTTCCACAAATTTTTTATCTGGCAAGCCTTTGAGCAGTTGATAGGAGTGTACCCCTATAAACATGTTCCGCTTCAAAAAAATTTATACCCTCAACCCCCAGGTAATTTTTAAATATCACTGGAATGGCTAACCAAATTAAACTTTCAAAATGCTTTATTATTACTTTCCTTATATACATAATGTATAAGGAAAGTATTGTGATGGGGTCGAAAATTCGAATTCGAGTTTTCGACGGGAGAGCAGGTTTCAAGCATCTCTGATCACGAATGAAACATTTTTGAAGTGACGTCTGTGTGTGTGTGTGTGTGTTTGTGTGTGTGAAAGTATGTGTGTGTGTGTGTATGTGAAAGTATATGTGTGTGTCTGTGTGTCAGTGAATCTGTGGAGACGATAACTGACAAACGAATGGACTGATTCGAACAAAATTGGGTACAAAAATCACAATCCGTAAACACTGGAAGCCTATTGTTTTTATACGCAATCGAATGTTCAGAACCCTCCTAAATTTTCGAGTGAAATTTTGAAAAAATCGTCAAAAAATTAAAACCGCTAATAAAGTTACGCAAATAGATATTTCTTATGCAATTTTTCATTAGAAAACGATTGACATAAATTTTAGAACGCTAACATGAACCGTTCTCGAAATATTGAGCATTTAAAAAAATATCAAAAAGTTATATAAAATTAAAAAAATATATTTCCTATTGAGAAACATGTTCACTTTTCATATGTAATACCATGCGATAAATTTGGTGACATTATTCTCGTGGATCTAGCGCATTCCATTAATGAAAAAAGATACTTTGAGTAATACTTTTGAATTTGAACCCCTATAGTCATTTATCTGCTGTAAGAATAACTTATTTCTCCATCCATAACGCTTAGCGAGATTTTGGCGACGAATAAAAAATGACGCTAAATCAATGAAAATGACGACTAATTGAAGAAAATTCAATATCTTGGAAAGAATATATCTTGGAAAGAATGTATCTGCTATAAAAATACCATTTTTACTTTCCTTAAATACATAATGTATAAGGAAAGTATTGTGACGGGATCGAAAATTCGAATTCGAATTTTCGACGGGAGAGCACGTTTCAAGCATCCCTGAGCACGAATCAAACATTTTTGAAGTGATGTATGTGTGTGTGTGTGTGTGTGTGTGTGTCAGTGAGTCTGTGGAGACGATAACTGACGAACGAATGGACCGATGCGAACAAAATTTGGGACAAAAATCACAAGCTGTAAACACTGGATGCCTATTGCTTTTATATGCAATCGAATGTTCCGAACCCCCCTAAATTTTCTAATGAAATTTTGAAAAAATCGTCAAAAAAATTAAAACCGCTAATAAAGTTGCGCAAATAGACATTTCGTATGTAATTTTTCATTGGAAAACGATTGACATAAATTTTAGAACGCTAACATGAACCGTTCTCGAGATATTGTACATTTTTCAAAAAAATTATCAAAAAGTCATATAAAATAAAAAAAAATATTTTCTCTTGAGAAACATGTTCACTTTTCATATGTAATACCATGCGATAGATTGGGTGACATCATTCTCCTGGATCTAGCTCGTTTCATTCATGAAAAAAGATACTTTAAATAATACTTTTGTATTTGAACGCCAATAGTCATTTATCTGCTGTAAGAATAACTTATTTCTTCGTCCATAACTCTTGGCGAGATTTTGGAGACGAATTTGGCGGAATGTCGCCAACTTGGCGACTTTTTGAAATGTTGTCAAATTAACGGAAATCTCGCCAAATGGATAAAAATGACGCTAAATCAATGAAATTGACGACTAATTGTCGAAAATTCAATATCTTGAAAAGACTATTAGTATCTACTATAAGAAAAACCTATTTTTTTAACTGTAAAAGTAGTAAATTCATTGCATTATATAAGGAAAGTCATGTGTTGCCCATATCAGATTCTTTTATTAATAGATCACACTAGAACCTTAATTTAAAATTTTTTACTCAATAACAGAAAAGGTTACAAGTTATATTTACTTTTTAACAGTCTGCTGAAAATTGTGGCGGAATTCCTGGCACGGGCCTGCCAGGGGTCACTGCGTTAATTATATCTTTTGTAAAATGACTATATTCCATCGAATAAAAGTGATTGCATCACCCGCAGCGGAGAATTGAAGACGTTAAGAACAACGCGAGATAGAAGAAAAATATCAATTACAGAGTTGTACAGCATTGTCTAATTAGTAGAAATCGGCATCAGAGATGCCCAAAATGCGTACATGAAAGGACATAAATATCCTTCATACTTCATCGGTTGCTAGATGCTGTGGCCCTTGATAGACCTTTAAATGTACGAGTTCTTTCTCGATTTCAAATGTATTTTGCCGCTGATAGATTTTGAACAGACTCTAAACAAAATTCTTATGCATATAAGGGCTGTTTACTCTATCATTCTTGAAAGATAAAATTAATTATTGTATAATTACTTCATGATACACTAAATCTCTTATAGCCATATTGTGTTAAATAAATGCATCCTGAAATCCAGTTTGTGTCCATTCCTACTTATTAGAAAATTCTTTACCTTGTAATTGACATTTTCCTTCTATCTCCCTCTATGTTTCTTCTATTTCGCTCTATGTCTCTTCTATCTCGTTTTATGTTTTTGACATTTTCCTTCTATCTCTCTCTCTGTTTCTTCTATATCTATATGTTTTTCCTATCTCGCTCAATGTTTCTTCTATCTCGCTCTATGTATCTTCTATATCGCTATATGTTTTTTGACATTTTTTTCCTATCGTACTCTATGTTTCTTCTATCTCGCTCTGTTTCTTCTATCTCGCTCTGTTTCTTCTATCTCTCTCTGTTTCTTGTATCTTGCTCTGTTTCTTCTATCTCGCTCTATGTATCTTCTATTTCGCTATATGTTTTTCGGCATTTTTCTTCAATCGTCTTCTATCTTTCTTCTATCTCGCTCTATGTTTTTTGGCATTTTTTTCTGTTTCCCTCTATGTTTCTTTTATCTCTCTTTATATTTATTCTATCTCGCTCTATGTTTCTTTTATCTCACTCTATCTATCTTCTATATCGCTATGTGCTTCCTGACATTTTTCTTCTATCCCCCTCTATGTTTCTTCTATCTCGGTCTGTTTCTTCTATCTCGGTCTGTTTCTTCCATCTCGGTCTGTTTTTTCTATCTCGCTCTATGTATCTTTTATCTCGCTATATGTTTTTGGGCAATTTTTTCTGTCTCCCTCTGAGTTTCTTCTATCTCGCTCTATGTTTCTTCTATGTAGCTCTATGTTTTTTCTATTTCGTTCTAGTTCCTGATTCTAATTTCTTCAATCTGCGCTAGGGGCACTGCAATCCATTTTATTCGATTGGACAGGGTAACTAGATAAACTTAACGTATACGCTCATGAGCTTGTCCTTACAAAGTTACTGAAGTGGTTAAGGATTTTCTAAAAAACTTTGCATGGTACGTGAGGGAAATTGCAAACTTGAACTACGCTTATGGATGTTGATGGTATAAATGTAGTTTATACTAACACAGATAAGCCAAATGCGTTCTATTAATTGACATTACGAAACTGTTGCCATCATAGAAAAGTAAAATTTTAAGGAATATAAAAAAGTAGCTAGAAATATAAACAAGTAACTGGATATAAAATGTAAAAACTATATTCTTTTTAACTGGAACTAACCATATTAAGTAGAACTAAATATTAAAATCCGAGTGGATATTAGAACTCCAAAAGATATATTATGTATTATTTCCCATTTTAACCTCATTTTCAAACTTTCCTTTAATTTCTAAATTGGAATTAACACGGATAATTTAACGACATTTATCACAACCCATTTCCAAATTCAACAATCAATCGCTGAATAAAATAGGACTCAGTATAGTTCTTTGTTTACAAGTTCGTCGCTTTCCTATTCAGATGTCAGTGGAGGCTCAAAATAATGAGTAACTGAATATTTATGAGATAGTATTTGCAACAGTCTCACATTAAACCTCACAGCTGAGTAAACTGGTTGTTTCTCCAGGTGTACTCCGTAGATACCGCGAATAGCGTTCTAATTAAGGCGATTATGCAGTTTTATGAGGGACGCGTTGGTGTTCATGAAGAACAGTCATTGTTTCTACTTGTGAAGATAGTATTTTATAGCTGCTTCGCTTTATAAACTAATGGGATTTAATTTGTCAGAAGCGTTATATAAGTATTCTAAATATAATGTGAATATTATGTTGACATTAAGTAGTCATTGTTCAATTAAGAAAAAATATAAGAAGTAACACATAAAAGCGATTGAAAAACCTGATGTGGGCAGCATATAACTTTCAATACATAATGCAATGATGGGCAAGATAATGATGGACAAGATCCAATGATAAATAATGATGGATACGATTCAATGATTGAATAATGATGGACACGATCTAATGATAAATAATAATGGACACGATCCAATGATAAATAATGATGGGCAACATCCAATGATAAATAATGATGAACAACATCCAATGATAAATAATGATGGACTCGCTTCAATGATAAATAATGATGGACACGATCCAATGATAAATAATGATGGACACGATCCAATGATAAATATTGATGGGCAACATCCAATGATTAATCATGATGGGCAAGATCCAATGATAAATAATGATGGATAAGATCCAATGATAAATAATGATGGACAAGATCCACGACTATTTTTAAAATTGAAATGTACATTGAAATTTGTCCTTTTACTGGATGAAAACATGTAAAATGATTTTAAAGTAACAAATTAACTTATATTTCGCGCAAATAAACATTGGGAATTGAAAATATTGCTAAAATATGCCACGATATTATTTAAAATATGCTAATTATTAGTTCATCAATTTATGACCATTTTCGTAATTTTAGAGTTATTTTTAACAATTAGGTACCATATTAAAAGTTAATGTCGATATTTCACCAATTTTATTGCTCAGGTCGTCAAATAAATCGCTAAGTGCTAGTTATTTGATGATATTTATTTTTATGTAATTTTTCAGATAAATTTATTTGAAAAACGTACAATATCTCGAGAATATATGTCGAGTATAACTCAAGATAGCGTTCTGAAGTTTGTGTCATTCATTTTAAAACAAAAAAATAATTACGCACAACATGATTATTTATTTAACATTATTGAATGTTCTGTTTTTTTTTTTTTAAGTTTTTTCAAAAACTCATTCACAAGTTAGGGTGTCTTCAAAACGTTCAATCGCGTTTAAAATCAAGATTCCATTATTCACGGATTGTAAAAATCTTATCAAATTGCATTCAAAACGCTTTATTCGCTAGGTAGATATCGCACCCACAAACTCATGGATACAGACACACATATATATCACTTCAACGTTCGAGTTTAAGGGTGCATAAAACGTGCTCTTCCGCCAAAAACTCGAATTCGAATTTTAGACTTCGTTGCAATATTTCCAGATACATGTAGGCATGCATGTATAGGGGATGTTCCTTATGTATGTAAAGAAAGTAATAAGTATAGTTGTGGATTCCATTCGACCTTCATTACAATTACATATTTAACAGGTGCAATAATGTAATAAAGTATGGATAAGAAGCCAAAATGCCCCACAATTTTTGGACATTTCTTTCCTACATTTCTTCAGAACACATAGAGAGCGAGGAGAGGGAGAGAGCGTGATATATATATATATATACATATATACACTCTTTTGCAAAAAAAAAAACAAAAACGAAGCATCCCCTAAAAAAATAATCCGATCATCTCGAAATTTCGCATGCAAATTTCCTTATACCAAGCATGCAAATGATTAAATTTGCAAGATCAATGAGTGTTAACTTCGGTCATAGCGCGCGTTTCTACTGAGCAACTAGCATCCTATAAAACAGGTTAAAAATGTGGACGGTTTAGCTTTGCTCGTTATCGGCATTGCAGTTCCGTGGAGACGCAATCAATAATACCGTTACGATGTTGCTGAAGACCTTATAAGCAATTAGACGAGTTCGAACGTGGTCGCATAGTCTGGATGCGAAGCTGGTTGGTCATACCGAGCAATAGGTCGCCACCTGCACAGAATGGACATTGCTGTGCAAAGGTGCTGGCAGTAATGGTTGCTGCAAGGAACTCATCGCGGAATGAAGGCTATGGAAGGCCAAGGTGCACGGATGAGAGGCAATATCGGATGATTATGCGACAGGCCCGAATTGGCCCAACAGTATCTTTATCCTCCATCCACCGTGCTACAGCCTTTTCCATACCACGCGTGGTACATTCCACCATCTCACGGCGTGTGGCTGAGTTGGGGTTACGCTTACGGTGGCCTTTAAAACGTATGCCCGTAACCCCACAACATTGACAGGGTCGTTTGGAGTGGTGTCATAGCCGAGCATCATGGCTGCCAGCAGACTTGCATGACATAGTGTTCAGCAATGAATCACGCTTCAGTCTTTCAGCAGATGATCATCGGGTACGTGTGTGAAGGCGCAAGGGCCAGCGGTCCCAATCAGCCTCGGTTTTACACAGGCACACAGCCCCGGCCACACAAACAGCTACCATAAGCCTTCGGGTTGGTCGTGTGGTCTGGACTTTCTACAGGCACATAGCCATTACCCTTGATATGATGGTGTGGGGGTTCTATCTCTTATGACAGCAGGTCGCCCCCTAGTCATCCTGCGTACAACTGTAGCAGCTCAACGATATGTTGATAAAGTCCTGCGGCCGTTTGCGTTACCCTTCATGGCACGCCATTCTGGGGCCATTTTCTAACAAGATAATGCCACGCCACATACGGTTCGCATATCTGTGGACAGTCTCCGTGCTGTTGATGCTGTTCCTTGGCCAGTAAGATCACCAGACCAGATTTCACCAATCGAGCATGTATGGGACGTGCTAGGTCGCCAGATCCGGGCACCCCGAAATATAGTAGATCTGGAGCAATAATTGAGGAATACCTGGCAGAATGTATCGCAGGATGACATTAGGAAACTTTTTCACTCCTTACCTAGACGTATACAAGCATGCATTGCCGCCAAGGGGGGTTTCACCAATTACAGATTTGAAAATTCAATGTGCAATTGCTAACCATTGATGGGTCCTGTGGCCTTGATTTTGTAATCATTTCATTACCTGTGTATGAGCTATAAGTATATTTAATTTTAATAAAAACAGTCACATTCTTCATGGTGCTTCGATTTTTTTTGCAAAATAGTGCATATATATAGAGGGAGAGAGAGAGAGAGGGGAGAGGAGAGAGAGAAGAGAGCGGAAGAGAGAGAGAGAGAGAGAGGGGAAATAGAGAAGGGGGATAGAGAGATTCCAATTTTCGATCCTACCCGTTGCATTTTTTTCGTCTTTTGGGATTAGAGTTTGTTAGTCTGTATAGCACAGCAGAAGAGAACCCAATGTATTGAAAATACTGTATGTTAAATATGTGAGACCAGGTAAGTTAAAAATGCCTAAATTGCATTTATGACCTTCTATAATGCTTGACTCGCACATACCTGCTGGTTGTCGTTAGACGTTGACACACCGCCTTTTTTGGTTCTGATGCTCTAACATCAATGTATATCTTCCATATTGGTTAACATTTTTAACCAATCTCGTGGCTTCACTTTGGCCTCCTAGGTTTATGGACTATTTGACCTTTCGGGTCAGGGTGCCATAAAACTGGCGTCCTTAAGTTTGATGCCATTGCCAAACATTACAGCCCTAATAAATATTGAACATAAAACTGTCTCACATATTCCTGGTTTCACAAAATAAGATATCAATTTGTGCGTAGAAATTTTCCATTCTCATAGCTTAGATTAATTTCTCCTATATGCTATACATGGTTCCTAGGAAAATCCTTAACCATTCTAATAACTTTGTTAAGAAAGCTTCATGAGTGTACATATCTAGACCATGCTCAATCGAATAAATGGAATTACAGCAAACCTAACAAAAATTTCAAAATTCAGATTAATGAGATCGGCAATAAAGTGAGACAGGAGAAAGCTAACAGTTAATTGCGAAGTTCTAGAGAATTATCTGATGAGTAGAAATAGACACTGGAAACGCCAGAACGCGTGTGAAAGGCCACAAATATCTGTCAAAATGTAGTATAGTGATTGTAACACTGTCATACCTGTCAAAAATATTAGGGATTTTAACACGGTCATACCTGTCAAAAATTAGTATTATTAGGGATTGTAACACGATGTCACACATGCCAAAATAAGTATTTTTTGGGATTGTAACACAGCCATATCTTCCAAAAATTAGTATTATTAGGGATTGCAATACGGTCATATCTGTCAAAAAAAATTATTATTAGAATGTAACATGGTAAAATCTGCGATGCTTGTTAAAGTAAGTGGTACGTGGTAATATTCTGTCTCAAATTCAAATGAGCATAGTTGCCGGTGGAGGACCTTTTGAAGAGGCTGTACATTAAACTCCTGTGAAGTAAGGGCTGTTTATTTTAGCATTCTTGTATGGCAGCGATTCGCCAGTAATCATATTATATATATCGCCAATAACCATAACCAAATAAATACATATCTTCTGTAACAGTTTTAGTGTCGATTATTATACATTACATATTACTTTATAGCTTTGTAATTGGCGTAAATTGGCCTTTGTAACATTAATATGCTTGCCACACTACGTGGAGATATTCTTTTACAAATTCAAATGGGAACAGCTATCGTTGGAGGGCATTTTGAAGAGTCCATTAGACTCGTGTGGATATAAGTGCTTTTTATTTTAGCATTCATTATTTCAATAATTTATTTAGCAGATGTAGACAGCAATTCGCCAGTAACTATATTATATATATCGCCAATAACCATAATCAAATAAATACATGCCTTCTGTAACAGTTTTATTGTCGATTTCTATACATTACATATTATTTCATAACTTTTTTCAAGAGGGCATTTTCAAGAGTCTGTACATTAGACTCCTGTAGATGTATATGCTGTTTATTTTAGCATTCATGTATAACAGCAATTCGCTAGTAACCATATTATATATATATCGCCAATAACCATAATAACCATATAATTTCTTTTTGTAAGAGTTTTAGTGTCGATTTCTATTTATTAAACGTTGATTTACAACTTTGTAATTGGCGTTTTTGTCTATCTCACTTTGTTGCCGAATTCGTTATCCTATCTTTCTAAATTCTTCGCTAGAGATATTGCAGTCACTTTACTATAGATAAATAGATAAACCTAACGTGTATACTCATGGATTTTTCCTTAGAACGTTATTGGGGTGCTTATGGATTTTCCTAGAACTAAGGACTAAGACTAGAATTAAGGATTTTCCCGTATGAATGTTATATGTATAAGAAATATCACATGGAGATTACCATTTAACAGACATTCCATGCAATAAAACTTTCAAATATAACAAATATGTTTATCAAACTAGTATTATTTGGTTAACTTTGCTAAAGCTCTATAGTTCAAAAGTTCTTGCGAATCAGATTTACTGGATAAACTCACTCGTTTAAACTATAGTATTTGTAAATACATATATTACACTCTAAAACATTTGCAAGCAAGTTACTGAAAGTTTCAAAGGGATCAGCTATCCGTAATGGGGAGTAAGGTTCCTGATAGTTATGATTATATATATATATGTTTATATATATATGTATATATATATATATATATATATATATATATATATATATATATATATATATATATATATATATATATATATATATATATATATATATATATACACAAAAAAAATAACGCAGAATATAATTAGCTGAATATTTCAGAAATGAGGCTGGAATTTTTATGAACACCTGTAATTGTGGCCTTTCTTATCAGTTTGCCGAACTGATAAATAAAGTAGCTGAAGAAGATGAGCAAACATTGCAGAATGTTTTATAGTGTATTGACAATTTTTTCTGAATAATAAATGTTTCTTTATACGAAATAATTGTATACAAATCTTAAATTTTTGTTCTTTTCCTATAATCATATAAATTACACATAAAAAAGATGACATTATTCTAATTTTTTGCACAATGGTTTAATATGAGAAACTCGTGACGATTCGCACCTTTATGAACGAGTTATCATGTTCATACACCTCACATGTTCACTCCACATATGTGAATAACGTTAAAAACTTTCAGGTACACCAAACATATATTTATCCAGATAGGTTAACCTTGTAAAGCTCTATAGTTTAAAAGTTCTTTTGAATCATATTTAATGGATAACGTCACACATGCTTTAACAATAGTTTTTGTAAACACGATTTATTGACAATTTTTTCTAGTCAATAAATTTTCCTTTTAACGAAATAATGCTTTAAAAATCTTAAATTTTGCTCTTCTAATAATCATGTAATTAACGCATAAAAAAGATGGCATTATTCTAATTTTTTGCACAATGGTTTAATATAACACATTCGGGACAATTTCCACCGTAGTTTTCGAGTTATCATGCTCATACCTAAAATGCGCACTCCACATACGTGATTAACGTTTGCTGCAAAGATATAAGAAATAAAAGGATAAGGACAATCCAGGGTAAACAAACAGGTTTTTCGACATCTGATCCAAATTATATACATTTTAATCTACACGATATACACAATATACCACCAACATTTGGTCTAAAATTTTTTCAGCGGTTTCGAGTTGCACGCGGTGATATTAAATTAAGTCACTTTTCTGTACGCACTCTGCCCATCAGTTGTGATTGCAAGTATTTTCGATTATTATTGAGAACATAGTGTTGATTTTAAGTTAAAGCTATTGCAAATTAAATTTTAGTCGGATGTTTGCATTTAAATCTCGCATAGGAATTGTTCGCTTGTTTTGGATAAATGAATCTCTGTTTTAAATAACGGGCAACAACGAGTACATTAGTTCTAGTAGATAATAAGAATGTAAGAACAAAGAACTGTGCATTCTTAATAATATGAAGTCCTCATTAAAATTCGCAATTACTGTAATTAAAACTTCAAGCGCATAGAAGTAACAGCACCACACGGGAAAATTGCAGTTTACGTAGCAGATCTCTGGAAAGTGTGTCGATGTTCTGCCTCATAAATATTCAACTGCACATTATGCAGACCTTCAGAGTCTTTAAGACAGAGCCGGAGTTGTAAACAAAGAATTGCACCATACAAGGTGCAGATTAGTATCCTTTATGACATGGATGGATTGAGTATTTAAATGAATAGATTGACAGCGATGATATCAAATTGAAAGCTAAAAATATGTTACCAAACTGTTATTTCCATTAAAAAGTTTTCCTTGAAGCATATATTTCTCAGGATATAGTATAGACAGAGATTAGATGATGACTACTATAGTATATCTAAGTCTGGTTAACGCAGGAGCATGTGGGACAGTTGCCCTGAACCCCGCGTTAGAGTCTCCCCAAATTGAACAATTGCAACATAAAAAATTAATGACTGCTCCCTGAAAAAATTTAACTAGAGTGTGACCCAATTCAACCTTCTCATACCAAAATTCATAATTTTCAAATTTTAGAAGAACAATCATGTAAATTCAGTATTGTGGGTTCAATTAATTACAACTATAGCGTGTTACTCTTTACTTTAAAGGGCTTGAAAAAATGTTTCGATTGATATCATACTTGCCAGTGTACCTCTGGGGGAGGAATAATTTGCCACCAAGGGGGGCTAATGACGTCACGAACCAAAAACATGTATCGCGGCTATGTTTCAAAACAATAATTGAAACTATTAAGTATCGAGATCATTGAGCTCTAAATAAACCCTTTTATGCATCATTATGTTAAATTTTGTCCTACGCTGTCATGTTACAAAATATACAATTTCGATTAAATTTCAAATGATTCGCTAGACTTAAAAAAAATTCTATCTAGTTCTAGATTTTTCAAAGTCGGATATAGAGTTTTGTCAAAATCCATTAATATTTATGGCTGCTATCGTATACACAAAAAAATCGATCACAGACAGACAGACAGACAAACAAACAACATTCCAAACATAGTCAAAACGTGTTCAGGGGGTCTTAAAGCAATTGGCATCAAAATCATAAAAAAATTTTGTGAAAATAATACCTTATACTACGCACGAGAAAGTAAAAATTGCATTCGGAATATGTTTGCCCTGCGAAAAGATTCATTTTGGAGATCTATAGCATGCTGGCTGCTTGTCTATGATGGGAAAGTTACCAGTAACTTAAATACCGTTTCAATATGCAAGATCGTGTTGTA
The DNA here is from genome assembly GCA_951213105.1 of Amaurobius ferox. Lineage (NCBI taxonomy): Eukaryota > Metazoa > Arthropoda > Arachnida > Araneae > Amaurobiidae > Amaurobius > Amaurobius ferox. The sequence goes on along the minus strand of OX578146.1, from coordinate 72,001,973 downwards.
CACCTTTTACAAGAATACAATTATCTTTTTGAAATTTTTTTTTGTTTATTTCATATATGTAGGAAAGTGCAGGGGACTCCCGGAGGAATGTCTCCCCCCCCCTGGCCCCATTTGAGCTAAATCGGGTCCTGACTGATATATATTCAACATGAAATTCAGAAGGAGGTAGGACGAGTCATCAAGGATTAACATATCCTTTTTTTTTCACTTTCGGTTAAAAAAACTTCCTTGAAACATCTATTTCTCAAGATTGGTGACATACAGAACTTAGATGATGACTGTAAGAACACAACACCAAATTCTTGAAGAGGTAGAGAATTCACCGACGATTTCAACTCCTTCAAAATATTTAATCGAGGCATCTCCTTTTTAGGATTGGCTATTGGTAGACCTTAGATAACTACTGAGATGGATACAGCATCAAATTAAGGAGGTTTAAGGATTTAACAAGGATTTACACTTTCGGTGTTGGAGATGACACTTCCATTTTGTTTTGAACGTTCGCATGACTGTACGAAAAAAATATATGTAGCATAAAAGAAAAATGTTTAGTAGCCAAAACTGAATTGTAACCACCATATACTACCACACGAAGATTCTTTCAAATATTTTTTTTGTTTTAAAAACCATGGAGTAACTGATTTATCACAAAGTAAGAGCATGCATTATATAGTGCACCGAGTTTAAAGACATAGAAGTTAATCAAAATGTCTATCTGTAAGGAAACATTGCTTCATGTATTTTTAAACCGAAATTATAGCATGCACCAAGAATTCCATAAATGCTTAAAATTTTGTTATATAAGTAAGCTAGACTGTATTGGATGTAGCGGAAAGACAACAGAAATATTTTTAGAACAAAATACATTGAAAAGTATTTCCAGAGTCGTGAATCAAACTTAGGTAACTTCATCTGGAGAAATTTTTTTAACTAGATTTTAATTTCATAAAATGACATGGAACATAAAATTATATATAAAATTATTTCTCATCTGTCCTCCAGCCTGCAGTACTTGCGCTTTTAAATTTTATGGATATGTGCGTAAAGTCCCCCTCCTCCCCTAATTAATAGGTTTGATGTGAATAACATCTATGTTTGGGGTATCTCTGGCTGATATCTATTACTCGAGTATTAAACACTTTGGACACTTATATCTTAGAATGTAATAGATAAAAATGTTGATTTATTTTGTCAGATATAGGTCATCTTCATATAAATGTTCAAAATTAATTTCAATATTCTAATATTTCGAACTGTTCTGAACCATTTGCAAATCCTACAAGAATACATAATTTGATTTTGAATCGAGTTCTTATTTTCTGAATTATAGTAGTTATAATTTCAATATTTTGACCTCTGACCTTATAAGGCGACAAGTTTCGCAATGGGAGGGAAAGCTTTGGCATTTGAAATGTCACAAATGTTGTAGCCTAATATGTTTCCTTCTTGGTGAAATATAGGTGAACAAGCGCGATATATTTTGTTCTGCTTTAAAGAAATCAGGAAATGATGTGAACTTTGGGATTCTGAATCTGTTTAATGATTGATAAAGTTTGAGGAAAAGAATTGAGGGCCCAACAGCCTAGTGGTTAAGGCATAAGGATTGCACCTGGAGAAGTTCTATTTCCGGTTCTGCCCAAATTGCCCCCGTGTTCACGTGGAGTATAGGCACGTAAATACATATATGTATGTCTGAAATTTATTTTGAGAGGTTGCTGGTAGGGAAAGGAAGGTATGGTCCCTGTGGGTGTTGCCCCCACTAGATTCCGGCCTGAATTGGGTGACACTATCCAGGCCGTACAAATAGATCTTTAAACCTTCGGGTAGGTTGGACGGTCTGGGTAGAAAGAAGATAGAAATTGGAAGTATGAAATTGTACGTATTTGTGTCGCACCAGACAAGTTTATAGATTCTCTTGAATCTTATATTTCGTCAGAGATATTGTATAAGTGTAGTTTATATGACGGCAAGCAAGTAAAATAATTTGATATTTTGATGTGAAGTCTATAGTTCAAGTATTCTTCTGAAATCGAAGCGAAAACTAAAAGTGTTAGTTACTAATTTGTAGTCCTATGAAAGTCCTACAAGGTTATAGAATTGGAGTTCGGATCAGGTTCTTAGTTTTCGAAATATGGTGGTTGTAATTTCGATATTTTAGTATGTTGAACTATTTTAAAAAGGTGGTTCGAATTTCAATATTTTAATGTCAAAAGAGGACAAACCACTTAAAAAAGAAAAAACTGGATATCAAACCCATGATTCCAGAAGTGCGATTACGTCTAGATTACATTCTTCATTTCATATTTCAGTTTGAAGAGCAACTACTCTTCTGTTTGACCTCCTTGTTTCAATAACTTAAATAAAAAAATACTTAAAAGCTAATTTGCATCATCGCTGACTGAAACCACTATCATGTATAATAGGGTTCCAGGAAAATTCCAATTTCAGTGTTATTAAGACATCAGTCATTCACTGCATGTTAGAACTAAGGTTAAGCGGCGAAGATGCAGTTTTAAAAATCAGTTGTCTTAGCTAGGAATCGAACCATTGGAGGACTCAATTGTTCATAAAAATTGAAAATCTTGTCACCCTGATGCTAATTTGTACGATTGTGAAATATAGAACTGACCCATTTATCAAAATGACCAGCAAAACCCAACAGAAACTGAATTAAAAGAGCAAATGTTCTTTAATGTAGTAATCAAATACTTGTTTAGAAGTAATTTTTCATGATAGTAAAAACAAAACTGTTACCATTACGCTAATTTAAACTACTCTCATTAAACTTCAGCATTGGAAATTTGGCGACTTGACACTATTTTAATGTGCGCCATGTTGCAAAACTGCAAATAAGATGTAATTTCAAATAGTAATTTATTGTGCTATTTTGTTTTACGAAATTTAAATAAACAAAGGTCGGAAAAGAATAAGAAAAAAAAATGTAAGTAGTGTCTGTAAGAAAATTCATGTGTTGTCTACATCGGTGTTTTTAAATCACTGAACAAATCTTGAATATTCAGTAGTTAGTTAGACTCATCTTAAAGAAATCCCCAGACACCTTTTTTTAAATCACCCTCCTTAAACAATCATCTTTAAAACTTGACGATTGTCAGCTATCCCCTATTTAATCCCATTATCCTCTAAAATAGCTCGGTCAGAAATCGTGATCATCCATTGAAAACCATTCCGGTATCCGAAAGTCAAGAAATAAGTCCAACTCCAGTTCCTGGAATTACGTCATTGATCACTATGGCAACGGAAATTCCTGAATGATCGGTAATCACGGATGCATCGTAAAGAAACGGTGGGCGTGGCTTATTGAAATTGTCCCATCCGTGACGTCATCAGTGAACTTTTTGTCTCCTAGGATCGTATCAAGTGAATGAAATAGCTGAGATGTCTGATGAAAGTGAATTAATAGTTAAGATATTGGGTTTGATGAAGTTCTGAACGTTTATTGCCGTGGATGTAAAGTTTAATGTGAAAACGTTTGTTTTTTAAACGTAAATCAGCTACATTCCGATAACAATATTTCTTTTATAGCACGGCAAAAAGGAGGAGAAAAGTGTTTTAAAAATGTTGTCCACCATATTACTTTCCCTAGTAGTTTTATTCCTTAATAGTTTTTATTTCGCAATTTGTATTACGATTTTGCCACTCATACTGGGATGATTTAAGAATGAGCCAAAACATTATGACCAAACATTATATAGTTATGAAAGTAGAAGCAACCAAAGGCGCGTGTCAAGGTTACCAAGCGTTCAAATACAGTGTATATACAAAACTTTTAAATACTGCTGTACTTCTCCAAATTAGAAAGGCAGTGGATATAAGCGGCTTTTACAATTGTCGTGTCAAAAAGATATGGCTAGATGGCTGGGTCAGAGTATTTCTCAAATGTAATGTGCTTATGGTCAGCCATAGTAGGTTCTAGAGAATATCTAGGCAATATTTCATCCACCTAGACTAGGTACTACATGCTGACAGAGGACGGGAAAAACGGGTTTCACCTACAGGTTGGACGGCTCGATTTATCTGTGAGCGAGATAAATTAATGACATTGCTTCTGGTACAAACCAACAGAAGGGAGACTGTGGCACAAATTGATGCACGGTGTATCAAGATGCATTAATCTCGTCATCAGCATTAAGATTATATGTGGATTAAGATTATTCGATTTCTGTCACAGCAGCTCTTTAGTTGATTCAAACCAAAAGGGGTGGTCTTTGTTGGAATTTCGAATCTATGAGCTTAGTTTTCCACCCTGTCGGTGGATTAAGCTCATCGATATAATCACAGGATATATCTCACAGATATGTCCCGATCCCGTGATCCACGGATATGTCCATCGATATCACGGATATAATCACAGGACAAGCCGTTAAAGGCTTTGTTCAAAAGTTTGAAATACCCTACCATTGCAGATAATAGTTTTCACATGGACTGGTTTCTCTGTTATTGTGCGATCGCCAGCATAGAGCCTTTGCTGCCTTGACAAATATGAGGCCATAACTGCAATGGAAGCAAGTATTCTTTGTAGATAATGATTGCAAGGAAGCACATTTTCTTGCTGATATTGAAAATATTAATTATTCCATACTGATTATTTCATAATATAATACATAATTATTTCATATTAAGCGCGAAACGGTCCATATATATTGTAATGCAATAGGGGGTTGAAGACCCAGACCGTCAGACTAATCCTACGGACTCGAGTAACTGCTTGGACGGCCGCTGAAATAGGGGGTGTATTACTATCTCTGTTAGTGGTTTGTTCTTTAACGTTTCGAAACATTGGTGGTAAGACACCCTTTAAACCTAGTCCTTTGGGAAATGCTCTGAGGCAGCGTCTGACTGTAACGATTTGGCCTTTGTAAAAATCTCCTATACTTGCTGTATATTCATATGCCTCTGAATTATTAACTTTGATAGCTTTATGCGAATTTATTGTACACACCATAGACATCACACACACGGACAGCCGTCTTTAACAAAAGTAATTAAAATATGTTCAGGTGTTAAAACGCGTTAAAATTTGGAATTTGTTGGTTAAAATTTGAAAATTTTCGGTAAAACAATACTTTCTCTATAAAGAATAGTAAGAGCAAATTTAAATCTAGAAGGAATGCTCATTTTCTTATACGTTCATATTAATGCTTTGATAGGTACAATTGTATCATAATCAGGATCACAATGGGGAAAATAATCTAAGAAAGTCATAGAAAGTAATAGTAACAGGAGGTTTTTTTTAATCTATTGTACAATTTTTTATCCAAGTATCCATTGTACAAAATTAATCTTATTCATATTTATTCTGTAAAATCGGATTAACGTAGTTTATAGATATTAACTTTTAGATAGTAGAAGTTATGCCTACCTCCGGCCAAAAAGTCCTGAAAGAAACACTGTAAATTGGAACTGTGGAGTTCTAAATCTAATTCTTGGAACATTTGCCTAATTCTTGGACTGATTCTATAGAAACTTAGAAATCAAAGGTGCAAATCAAATATGTTGAAAAGCTGAACCATAACAACTTAAACAGGGAGTGCACAAGAATAGCAAAATAGCGATATTTAATTTCGATAATAATGACACCTGGCCCATCAGTGGTATAAGGAAGAGGGGGAAGAGGGCAGAAAATTAAATTCTATTTGTCTTCTTTGCGGATAGTATGGATTGTGATGTTATTGTATATAATTATTCAATATAGAATGAAAATAATAAAATAACATATTTTAAATTTCAGAATGTTTAATATTTAAAATTTAAAATTTGATATACATTTGAATCTCAAATCTCGATTTTTTTCAATTTTACATCTTCAGTGACATTTTGTCTTCAGGAATGTCAAGAAAAAAAATTATAAAATATTTTATGAATTGTTTTAATGAATCTATTTCAATATGAGTTACTTACAAAACCATAAACAAAAAACTTGCATTTAGAAGAAAAACTCTAAAGACAAGTTAAAGTTAGTATTATATACAAATGATGTTTCAAATATAATTATAAACAAATGATGTTTTAAATATAATTATATACAAATTATGCTTCAAATACTATAGACGCTATATTAGACTTAATTTTTGATTCAAAAGAACAATCCAATGGTCCAATGGACCTGTGGTTCACACACGTTATCTTGATTTGAATACAGACGTACTACTTACTCCAGTATTCCGGCGATGTAGGAAATTGCATGAAATATCTTACAACATATTAAATGTATGTTATTCAAACTTTCTTTTTATGTTATTCAAACTTTACTTCTACGAGATTATATTTTGAAAAGTCTGTATAATTCCCCCAAAATAACCTTCAAACACATTTAAAGACTATGCTTCAATACCCAAGCGTGCATGAAATTCATATAAAATGCTCTACACCATAATTTTCTCCTCATCATAAAACTCTTTCCAAACCTCAACACCCAATTTGCATGATATCATTATCTTCCGAACTAAAAAAAACATTCGATATGTTCCAAAACCTTCATCGCAGAATTATATTTAGAAAAAAATATTCTCTCCTTATTCTCCTTTGGGGTCTTAAACCCCATCTTTCCTGCATGCCTCGGAGCCAGTACACCCTGCGCAGTCCAAGAAAGAGCATCATCTATCGAATCGACTCCGAAGAAAATCGATTTTGCTCAATCGATATCCGAAGCTCTGCCATAGTGCTGTGAATAACGAGGGACGACGAAAGAGATACTTTGTTGTTGGAGAAGCGAATAGATTGTGTGGCTGGTTGATCACAAAGTGTTAACCCATTTATGTCCTAAACTTTATTATCTAGATACTTTAATTAAATTGACATAATTGCAATCATTTGAGTTGCATAAATGGCCAATTTGGGTTTTTCTTTGTCAACTGATTTCAAATCTGTGTGGTTTGGGAATTAATTGAGCCGAGAAATATCCGAAGCATACTTCTGGAAGGACATCATATTCACATTTGTTAGTCCGAAATGGAGCTGAAATGGTTTTGCTTGAATGACATTTTGTAAAATAACATTCAACTTCTGTATTATGGAAAATTAAAAGAACTCGATCCAAAATCCGATTATATACACTCACAGAGCATAAGAGCTACAAAATCTTGCTTATTGTTCATAGTTATCACTTTTAGTTTTTAAGATATAAGCATTGCAAACTGGAAAAACTTCTTCAACTTGGCTTACTCGAAAACTATAAGAGCTTTTTTAAAAATAAATATAGATTTAGAAACTAAATTCTTTCATACATATTTTTGTCGCTTACTATTTATATTTATCTTTTATAGTTCAGAAGATATTTCGAGTGAAATTATAAGAAATGTAGAACAAACTTTGCATGATGCACATAAAAGCATGATCAATTTGTTTTAACAGAGTTTACTAGCATAAACATGGCCTATTACTTGAATATAATTGAAAAAAAAAATATATATTGTTGAGAAAAGAACAAGATATTTGCAGTTAGTAAGCTTTTTAATTTCTTATAATATAGAGAATAGTATAGAAAAAGTGTTGCTTTCACAAAAATTTTCTATGTCGAGGCCAACATACGTTTTTAGACCTTCTGAACACGTTTTTGACTATTTTTAGAGTTGTCCGTCTGTCTGACTGTGGTCGAATTCTTGTATACTATGTCGACTGTGGTCGATTTCTTGTGTGATAGTTTTCACAACTACTAATATACTTTCACAAAACTTTACACCCGGCTTTGGTAACCGGGCGCGGTAGCCCATTGGTTAGCGCGCTGGAGTTGCACTCGGTAGGCCCGGGTTCGATTCCAGCCACTGCCAAAACTGCCGCCGTGTTCACGCGGAGTACGATCACGTTAAACATGTGGGTCCGTAAGTCCTTCCGAGAGGTTGGTGGTAGGGGAAGGAGGGTACGGTCCCTGTGGATATCTCCCCCACTGGGTTCCGGTCTAAATTGGGTGGCACTTCCCGGCCGTCCAAACAGTTACCTTACACCTTTCTGGTAGGTCGGACGGTCTGTGTCTTAACAACAACAACCCGGCAACAACAACAACCGTAATGTAAAATTTGAATGGTATTTTTTGAAATTCGAGCGAAAACTGCGAAATTTATTGGAAATTTTATATTTCCTTAACTTAGCAGCATAGGACAAAATGTGATATAATTATGCATAAAAGGCGTTATTTATGGCTCAACTATCACGAAACTTAGCAGTTTCAATCATTGCAGTAAAAATAGCCGTGACACATTTGTGTTCGTAATGTCATTAGCCCCTCGGAGGGGGGGGGGGGCGGAGAATTACCCCTATCCCATGAGGTACATTGTCAAACTTGGTATCACTCGAACGATTTTTTCAAGACCTTTAAAATAAATTTATTTACTGCTGACGGTACAGATAAATTTAAACTGTTTGGTAGGACTTGCCATCTTCTGTAAGTATGGCGCTATAAAACGATTGTAAAACTAACATTTTCTTCTAATAAAACATCTGAACGTTTACATTCACGATGTAGGGAATAGCAAAGCGTTCACAATAGGAAGTGACGGCTACGAGTGTAGTAAATAAGCTGCGCAGGGGTGCCACGAAACGGATTGCTTTGCGCAAGGCGGACATTTGTCTTGTTTAACTAGTTTCGGCGAGCATTATAGTTGTAGCGCGTTTTTGTCGAAATAGTCAGGCCTTATATTCGATGTACATCTGATTATTTAACAATCTTGAGATAGAATTGGTACACGAAGTATCTCAATATCCGCCATGTTTTCTAGAATTTACAGCTGAATGCGTGGAATTGTGGGTAAATATTCTATCTCTCTCTCTCCCCCTCTCGTTCCTTAAAATAAGAGGGGAACAAAATTTTACCTCTTTTGGACCCTTTTATCCGCCATGTTTTCAAGAATTCGAAGCTGAGTGCGTGGAATTGTGGGTAAATATTATATCTTCCCTCCCCCCGTTCCTTCAAATAGAGGGACCAAAATTTTACCTCCTTTGGACAACCGGTATTTTGCCCGTTTGGACATGTGAACTGTGACACGGGCAAAATGCAGACATAATACCTCCTTGAAAATGCGCATGTGAGCAGTGCTAAGGTGGTACATTGTCAAACTGGTATCAATCGAAATACTTTTTCAAGCTCTTAAAATAGAAGACCAACAATACAGATTTTTCCAATGTTTTTTTTTTAAATTTGAAAAAAAAAATAATAAAAAAAAAAAACTCCATAAGCCATTTAATAAAAATGATTCTGGTATGAAAAAATCGAGTTGAGCCGTTAATTTATATAATGAAAATATCATTGTTGAAAAATATTTGCTATTCAGCAGGAAAAAAAATATCTTACGATAAAAAAATCTCATGAAAATCAATCAGCTGTTAAATTTGTAAAATAATAATGCCACACAGAACTACTAAATTACTTATTTATAGCGAAAATTTTTTTTCTTGGTATTTGTTCTGAGAGATAACACATACATCTGCATACCTTTCTGGTAGGTCGGACGGTCTGGGTCTCAACAACAACAACAACAACAACATACATCTGCATCTTATATGGGAAATTATTTTTTCTTTTAAATAGAGAATTATTCTACCATATATTCACCCACTTTATGACTGGATGTACCAAATCATAATACAAATATATTTTTAGTAATGTTATTTGTGTTTCATACTTGCTAATGATAGTAATGCCTAAAAACTAAAAGAATAACGTGTAGTTTTGAGACAAAATGAAATATGCTTCTATTAGGTCATAATGGAACACTGTAAACTATTTAAATGCTTCAAAATACGCAAAAAATGGGAAATATCCAAAAATATGGGAATATTACAGTTCTTTTACAGATTAATAGCCCGAAAAATCAGTTCTGAATATTTTCTATGTTTTCACATTATTTTTTATTCTGTCATATTTTTATCCTTCAATATTAATTTCTCAGTTTAGATTTTTATTAGATTAAGTACATTTGACGAATTGTTCTATTTGGTCGTGTACTATCCTATTTACCTTAAAAAAATATAAATAAAATAAAAAAAAAAACTCGATATTTTAAAACTGATTTAAACAGGGATCAGAAAGAATAAGCTTTTAATTACACATCATAGATCCACATAGCGCCACTACCTTTGTATTAAATACCATTTTTTGACTTTAGAACAAGAAAGTAATTTAATTTAAAAAATAAATCGCAGAAATTACGAATTTCAAGCTTCACTACATACAGAAATTTAAATATAAGTAATATCAGCTACACTGTGGATGAATTTTTATTTAATTAAAATATTTATTAAAATTTTAAAAATATCATTTATTACATACAATCTCTAAATTAGCAAATTAGAATACCCCATTAAAATTTCCGAAATTGTGTTTTGTTACATTTCTTTTTATATTTGTTTGGAGTATTTCAAAGACGAATAACCAACTACTATGAAAAGTCCAAAAATTGTACCAATATATAGTACATACAGTATATTAGATTAACGGTGAAATATACGTAGCCAAATATGCGATTTCTTGCCAAACGTTTTTTCCTTCTAACTTCCTATGCAGTATAGGTTACCACATCTGCCGTAGTTAGCCACATCACATTTGAGACACTAATGCACCAAAGCAAAGTATTTCTCCATAGCCAACCAAAGCTGTGTACAGAAGCTAGTATTTGTTTTACCTACTTTAATTAGCTGCGACCAAATTTGGCGCAGTTGTTTAGATTATTTCAAAAATCATCAACAAATTATTTATAGTTAGAAGCTTTAAATTTTTTAATAAAATAAACTTTTAAAATATTATCGGTACATATGGACGATGTACAAAAAGTATTTCACTTTTATTTTTCGCAATCTCATTCTCTAGGAGGATATAAAATAATGTTATCCTTTTTGGGATCCAGTTTCCGACAACGACGCTTACGGCATTCTGCGGATCGTGTATCGATATGGTCTTAAGAAATTTGGTCGGTTTGCGATGCAGCTGCACACATATCGTACCGTGTATGAATCCCAGAATCTAAAAAATGCCGTGATTTGTCGCAAAATAAATAATGATTACATACATAGCCATGTTTTCTTTCTTGCACCACCTAGACTTCTATGTAAATATATGCTGCATGGTAATGCTATGCTCTTGTTACTTTATTTCAGAAGTTTGTTTTTTGAAAGTAATAAAGAAAGACAGAAGATTCTGGTTAAAAGTTATTTTAACTCTTAAATAAGGTAAAAAACATATAATTATGATTTTGTTGGTTTGTCAGACGTTTTCCTAACAAATCTTTGGAAAAATAAGTAAGCCCTTTAATTTTGATTACTTTCCCCGCAATGCATCGTAATGTATAGGGAAAGTATTGGAATCATGCCGAAAATCGCAACTCGAGTTTTCGACGGATCTACACGTTTCGAGACCTCTAGAATACGAAAAAACTATTTTTTGCGTGACGTCTGTCTGTGTGTCTGTGCAATGTATGTATCCACTCTAACTCAAAAACTAATGGACCGAATTTCATAAAATTTGGTAGGTAAGTCACTTGGATGTGACCCTGGTGCTGATTAGTTTTCAGTATGATTCGTAAAAACAAAACCCGCCTTTTTTTGCGGAATGGCCCGTAAAAATTTCATTTACCCGCTCTAACGAAAATACTAATTGACCAAATTTCACAAAATTTGGTAGATAAGTTACTTGTTGGATACTATGGTGCTGATTAGAATTTGGTACGATTCGGAAAAAAATAACCTGCCTTTTTTTGCGAAAAGGCCTTCAAAATGGTCAAAATCAAAATAAAAAACTACGTATGCTTAAATATATCCATTAAATGCTTATTGTATACGTAATTTTTAACAAAGAAAAAAATAAGACCAACCCCATTGCACCAGGACTAGCCGTTCTCGAAATAAGTCCAGTTACCAAAAGAGAACGAAAATTGAATTAAAAGTGAATTAAATTTAATTAAAATAAAGAGAACGTGGATAAAAGTCTGCAGGGAAAGTCATGTGCTGCCCACATCAGATTTTTCCCCCTGCAGTACATGACAATGTATTGCAGGGAAAAGTAGGAAAGTGTTGAAATCGTGTCGAAAATCGCAAGTCGAGTTTTCGACGGATCTACACGTTTTGAGACTTCTAGAACACGAAAAAAACTATTTTTAGCGTGACGTCTGTGTCTGTGTGTGTGTGTGTGTGTATACGTGTCATTGTCTGTCTGTGCAATGTATGTATCCACTCTAACTCAAAAACTAATGGACTAAACTTCGTAAAATTTCACGGAGAAGTCATTTGTGGGAGATTCTGGCGTTGATTTGATTTTGGTACGATTCGGGATAAATGAACCTGCTTTTTTTATGCGAAATAGCCAACAAATTTAAAATATCCGATCTAAAATAAAATATTACATATGTTCAAATGTATCAATTAAATTCTTGTTTTATACGTAATTTTTGACGACTAAAGGAATAAGTTCAACCCCATTACTCTTAGATGGACCATTTTGGAGATATTTAAATTTTAATTTTGAGAAACTGAAGGCATTTTCACTGTAGTTAAAAAACTATTCAATGAAATTTCTTAAAACTCAGTAGTTAAGTCCCTTGACAGTTATTTTGATAATGATTACATCTTGATATGATTGGGAAAAGTACAACCGACTCTTTTTTGCGAAATGGCCCTCAAAAATAGCAAAAGTCTGAAATAAATGACTAAAATTATTGAAATATATTAATTAAGTTCTTGTTCTTTGGGTAAATTTTGACAACTAAATGAAAAAGACTGACACCATGTCTGCGGAATGATGTTAGACAGCATGTCTGTAGATATTTTAGTTTTTTGGAATTTTGAAGACCTGAAGAATTTAAAGTGAATTAAGTTGCCAACTCAATCGAAGATGCAATAAAAAGACAAATTTTATATAATACCAGGAAAATTTCCATGTAATTTTCTTCAATTAAACTCAATTTAATGCACAATGAAATAAAAAATGATAAAATGAATTTGAATCTGCAGGGAAAGTCATGTACTGTCCACATCAGAATTTTTAAATTGGTTGGCAATCGATTGCATAGGAGATCGGTTGCATTTGCCGTATATCCTGATCACTTCACAGAGTTTGACATCTACTGAACAACGCCATAATTTAAAATCTATGTTATGTAATAGAATTACTTGGGTACTTAAATACAAGTTATGAATCGACGTAATGGTGCTATAACAGATTTACTGAAATATTTGCATGAAATAAATTTGAATAAGTAGTAAACGGTTTAAACTATTTGCAACCGAAATTGATGTGCAAATGCATCCACCCCCCACCCCTTATTATCTGGAAATTTTAATCCATGATAACTATGTCAAGTTTGATCGCATTCTGCATAGCCAAATTTTTATCAGTTTTATTAGATACGTAATGGGTAACATTTTTGTAATTTTACTTTTTTCGTTAGGAGCAACATAAAAAGTTAATTTGTTTTTATTTTTTATAAAATATTGCACATCATCTAAATTACTATTTCATAACTTCCAACCTTGAAACATTTTTGCGATTGGAGTTATGTGTGTACAACCAAAGGTTCCACAAAAACTTCAGATGTTCACTTCTTTTTAAACACTCTGCATAGTCTAGAAGAAACATGATATTAGCCAAAATTTTTCTGAAATATAAGATTTCCCTGAATTGCGTAGTGATTTTTGGACTGTTTGAGCATTTTGATTGCTCTTTCTTTTCTTACTTTTGATCACATTTGGGCTTTGCCCCATGAGATATTAGTGTAGGCAAAAATTCATTTTAATGTTTGTAATTATAAATTTATCTGTTTTTTTTTCATGCTATGTTATATAGTATAGAAAAAGTATTGTTTTACGAAAATTTTCGAATTCGAAATATTGATGCCAATATATGTTTCACAACCTCCTGAACATGTTTCGACTATTTTTCGAATGATGTCCGTCTATCTGTCTGTCTGGAGTCAATTTCTTGTGTGCGTACGATAGCTACCACAAATATTAATGAATTTTAACAAAACTTTATATCTGGCTATGTTGATAAAAAATCTAGAACTAGATAAAATACTTTTAAATTCGAGTGAAAACTTCGAAATTTTGTATTTTCTTAACAGCATAGTACAAAATTTGACATGGATAAAAAACGTTGATGTAATCACTTATAAGCAAATGCAAATCTTGCAGATACGTAAAATGAAATTAAGCATTTAGATTTAAATTCCTCAGAAAATGGCAGCTTCTCTTTAGAGTATGGCTGCATATGAGCTTTGCCTAATAGCGCCTTTCATGGATCTAAATATGGCTAGTTTCACTGTGGCTAAGATTACAGCTAATTAAAAGCATCAATTGACTGCTTGTGGTCACATGTTCTAAATCTAACTACATTCAAACTCCGAATACCGAGGTCCTAAATGTATCCCAAATGTAAATACAATGAAACCTGTTTATAACGCTATTTTAGGGATTGGAGACACACTGTTATAGACAGTTTATTGTGTTATTACAGGCACGCGTGTGTGTCTGTCTCTGCAATGTATACGGCTATTATAGCTGAAGTACTAATTGACAGAATTTCACATAATTTGATAGATAAGTCACTTGTGGCATACTCTGGTACTGATTAGATATTGATACGATTCGAAAAGGAAAAACCTGCCCATTTTGGCAAAATGACCGTCAAAATTGGACAAAATCTGAAATAAAAAACTACGTATGCTCAAATGTATCAATTAAATACTTGTTTTATACGTAATTATTGACGACGAAAATTATAAGACCCATAACTCAAGGATTAACCGTTCTCCAGATATTTTAGTTATTTGTATCTTTGTCACATCTCCTTTGAAAATACGCCCAGTCCACAAATGAAAACGAAGATTGAAATGAAACAACACATTCAGTGAAATTTGAAATAATTGTCAATTTAATGAATTATAAAAGAACGAAAGAGAAAATGAATTTGATTCTGTAGGGGAAGTCATGTGTTGCTCACATCAGATTTTTATAATTGTAGCTAGTTTGACATTGATGTTGAATACCCACTTGTCTTTTGCATAGATGTCGTCTATGTAGTTCAGAGGTCAAATGCCCAATTGCTACACGTAGAAAATCTTGGGATTGCTCCAATCCTCTAGGTTTCAGTCTTTGTTATTCATGTTCTATTTTCAGTACATGCTTAGTGGCTGCTGTAATTCGATTTTATCTATTGTATCTACCCATCTGTTCTATCTTGCAAATTAATTAACAATTCAGATTCAAAAGTAATTTCTAGTTAATAAAAAATGTTTTGCAAATTTGCAGATCGAAATAATTCGCCTAAAGAAGAAATGCTTATGAAAATCGGCTGATTAGATTCCTAGGGAACAGAAACGTCATAAGAATTTTTAAACATATAAAAGGAATAAAAAATATTTTTTATATAATTGAGCTGTGCATGAATCTCGGGCAACGCCGGCGATTTCTTCAAGTATAGTGATGAAATGGAAAAGTATGCTTACTTTGTAATTTAACCTTAAGAACGCGATATCAATCTCAAAAGACCACAGTCTTAACCGAACGAGGTGGATATTTAAAGAGAGGGTGTGGCGTTACTTTACACAATCCATTAACTTGGCGTCACTTATATCCATTTAAGTTTTAGGTAATCAATACTTTAAACGGTTGAGCCAAAGATCTTTCTTCTTTCCCTATAATGCATTGTAAATCATTTCGTTGAGATTTCTTTATTGAAAAGGAAGAGTGTGGAAATGTCAACTGTTTTGCTTTTGACGCAGAATGAGGTCTTTGTCGGCATATGATACGGGTGTCACGTCGACAAATAGAGTGTGACGAAAATGGTGAGATTTTGAAAGATAGTAGCTCGGCGTATAGTAGCATAGACCTTTGCGCCTGTTCGCCATTAGATCAAAATGCACTGACATGGCACGATTCCTGTTTAGCTAGCTGTTTTTGGCGATAACCCGCTTGCAACTCACTTAAAATTTTTCCTTTACTTTTTAATTTAACTTATGTATTCTTATGCTTTCTTGTCACCTTTCTAAACTTTAAATTTAACTGATGGTATATTCTACCAAGTCTGAGCTTTCCCTTCAATCCGCCCCTTTTACCTCTTCTAGGCAGTCGGCCAATCCCTAAACAAAGTCACCATCCAGCAACATCGAGAGATCCAGAAAAACATCCTACTAAAGACGAATGATTAAAGATCATTATTCACTGAGGAAAATTAGAAAATTGGACAGTTTTCACAAATTCGATGTGGAGTTAAGTGTTGTCGTACTGGGGCCCCGTAAAGTAGCTTCTTGACTTAGCTAGACCTTATATACAAGAGCCGCTATTGGGCGGGGTTTGCTAGTTTACCGTATTGCAAAGTTTATAGATACTACAGGTTGGTCCATCCGCTAGTCTCACGGTATTGGCTGGCAGAAGGATGAAGTCAGGGTTGCCCCAGCCACGCTCTTCGCCATACGAATCAGTGGTAGCGCGTTAGGTAAAGCTCTAAATTTCGAACTTATGCGGAATTATTTCCGAATTGTTCTACTACTGTTACTACTAAGTTTTTTATTCTGAACAATAGAGAATAATAAACACAAATACCATATAACTATAAAATATTGAATTACGCGGAATGCGGTTTGAACGCGGTTTTATGAAAATATCATTTTTATACGTTTTAAACATAAATACAATTAAAGAAAATTTTACAAATATTTTAATAAGTTTATTCAGATATTTAGTTTAATATATATTTATGCAAGTATTTAGTCCAGCTTACATTTATATAAATATTTAGCTCAATTTACATTTTTTTTACAATTATCTGATCACAATTTATATGTACATATATATTGAGCTCAATTTACGCATATACAAATATTTAATTTAATTTATATTTATGCGAATATTTAGCATATTTATATTTAAACAAAATAACATTTTAATATATGTTTCTACAAGTAATTAAGCTAGTTTATTGACTTAAACTTTAGATCAAAATTTAAAAAGAATAATAATTTTTAAAAATAATAATAATTTTTAAATCTATTAAAACATACTACAAAATTCGAAATCCGCTATTTGGAAGCATTTAAAATATGTTTAAGAAAATAATGATTTTTCAATAAAATATTAATTGATTAAAAAATGTTAAATACTCAACACAATTGCATTAATATAAATTTGAAGGTTAAAGTGTTGAGACCCAGACCGTCCGACCTACCAGAAAGGTGTAAGGTAACTGTTTGGATGGCCGGGAAGTGCCACCCAATTTAGACCGGAACCCAGTGGGGGAGGCATCCACAGGGACCGTACCGTCCTTCCTCTACCACCAACCTCTCGGAAGGACTTACGGACCCACATGTTTAACGTGATCGCACTCCGCATGAACACGGCGGCAGTTGTGGCAGCGTGCAAATCCAGTGCGCAAACCACCGAGCTACCGCGCTCGAAATGTGCCAACAGCACGCGGTGTTCTCAGGTGGTCACCCATCCAAGTACTAACCACGTCCGATGCTGCTTAACTTCGGTGATCTAACGAGAACCGGTGTTTTCAGCACGGTACGGCCGTTGGCACGAAGGTTAAAGTGTAGAAAGCCCAGACCACACGACCAACCCGAAGGCTTATGAAGGTTAAAACGTGAATTAGTTATCACGAATTTCAGAATTTGGTTGCCAAATCATTTTAATGTCTTCCCTTTTTTTACATTGCTTCATTTAGATTGGTTTTTCTGTGTGTTTGGGTCAAATCTTGAAATCAATTTTTGATGTACTTCTATCGAGCTGATTGTCTTGAAATTTTCCACATATGCTTACTTGCGATGACAATATAAGATTTTATCATGAAATTATATATATATATATATATATATATATATATATATATATATATATATAATATATATATATATATATATATATATATATATATATATATATAAAGATTTAAAATGAAAAAAGAAAATATATAGGTGGAATGATTGTGTTTACAGGGTTGCAGAAAGGTCAAGGGGGATTGCGACCCCTATTTCCTAGTTAGAAGCTAGCTTTGACTTCATGAAAACGCTCCCAGAGACTCTGCACGCCCGAAACAACAATCGATCATGCCCGTGGGGAAAAAATGGCCGAATCCCAGACAACATAAAAATGATCAAAATAACAAAATTTGGAAATTTTACTAACCAGCAAGACGAGAATCATGGAAGAGTTGCATAAAGCGTATAAACTTCGAATAGGAAAGCATACATAAAAAAGTCGCGTCTAACTTATAGAGCCATCTGGATGTGCATCAATCAGATAATCCCAGGTAAGAGTTGAGATGTATTGTATGATGTCGGATAAATTAACATAATTTTTATCACTATAATTTCTGCAAAAAACATCATAATAGTGCTGTACAAAGCGGAAGGGATATATATATATATATATATATACATACATAGATACATACATACATACATACATACACACACACACACATATATATATATATATATACATTATAAAACTTGAAAAATTTATTTTCAATTTTAGTGAACAGATTAAAAAGCCAAATGCAAAAAATAATTTATAATACAACTTATAAAGCGCTTTGCTGCAATATTTACATGTGTATTCCTATAAAAATTCCCAAAAAGGACAAGTAGCAATGTACTCGTTCAGATTCTAGATGTGTGACAGAAGTACCGGCCGGGGGGAGTTGCGACCCCCAGCACTCCGGTTAAAGCTTTTTCCGCCATGGCAAACGCTCCCGGTAACCGATACTCCCTACATGAAGGAAATCGTGATGGAAGTATCGGTTACCGGTGATTCTCATGAAGGAAATCGTGTAGGGAGTATCGGTTACCGGGAGCGTTTGCCATGGCGGAAAAAGCTTTAACCGGAGTGCTGGGGGTCGCAACTCCCCCCGGCCGGTACTTCTGTCACACATCTAGAATCTGAACGAGTACATTGCTACTTGTCCTTTTTGGGAATTTATATATATATATATATATATATATATATATATATATATATATATATATATCTCCCTATTTATTTTTACCAACAGCATATTTTAACACAGATTCCATTCAAAATCTTTATATTTCTGCCAACTTATAATAACTATGCAATCTTTTCTATTCATTTCAACAACCACACATCGACAACCATCTCCATACAAGATTTAAGATCTATCTGTTCAGCCGTCCTTATGATACTCACAAATGGTTTTGTCCCAGTAATTTGGGTTGAGGTGTCACGCTATTTGGTCATCAGTTTAACTAGCACGAACAGAAATTACGATCTGTAAACAATTGGTCTTGTTCGTATTTTCCCTTCAAATTTACGTAGACTGGCGTTTATTTAAGAATTAAGTGGTAAAATAACGTGGAACTAGTATTTTAAGTATTATGTTTTTCTCGTAATACATAGGTGGTTCAAAAAGTAAGGTAATAAGAGCTCTCACGGGTGCACAAATTCGGCGTGCGAATTAAATTCCATGTCTAGATAAGGTGTTGTGTTGTTGCACGACAACGCCCGACCGCATACGGCCTTGGTTACACGTGATTTGATACAGAGTTTCCGATGGAATGTACTGGAACACCCACTTTACAGTCCGGATCTCGCACCAAGCGATTTTCATCTCTTCGGACCGTTGAAGAAGCAACTGGCAAGTCGCCATTTCACAACCGATGCCGAAGTTCAGGAAGCCGTCGTTGAATGACTCCGCGTCCTGGACCCTGATTTCTTCTATGCCGGTTTCGATAGATTGGTTTACCGATTGAACAAATGCTTCTATAACCATTGTGACTATGCGGAAAAATAATATGTACCAGTGCCTTGCTAACTTTGTGTATCTCTTTGATTTCGTGAATAAACCTTTTCTGTCACAGGACTTGTTACCTTACTTTTTGAACCACCCTCGTATTTTGATGTAAAGGATTTGAAGTAAACCATTTTGAAATTAAACACATAATTGAAGAACATTGCTTTTGTGTTTTTGATGATTACTGGTAGATATGCCTGGCGTTATACAATTCTGGTCTTTTAAGATAGTTTTTGTGTCGGTAGAGAATCAGTGTTTATAAAACAGTTTTAACATACTGATATTTTGCAGGAATGTTCCTCATTCGTGTGCATATTCTAATAAAAACACTGGATGTTGCCAGGAATACATACAGGTATTTATCTAGAAGATATACCAGGTGGTGCCCGAGATATCCACAGTTAATTATCTATCATAAATACCCGTCATTGCATAAATAGCTGTATAGTCACAAATTTGGATTTATTTTCCATTTTAATAGATAGTATATATTCATAAAAGTAACAGTCATAATTCCGAAGTTTGTAAATTTTTACCTACTTAGAACAACTATGGATATCGCTACATCTGTTGAGTCGATATTATAATACTCAGTAATGTTTTTGAAAGTAATTCGTCTTTAAAAGTCATTCCATCTTCTCAGCCAATATGAACACAATCTCGAGGTTTTGAATAAAAAAGTAAATATATGTTCTGCGTTGTTATTACTTTCCTTATAATACATGGTAATGCTTAGGGAATAGTGCCAAAAATTGGAATTCGAATTTTCGACGAATATTTACGTTTTGGTAATGATAGAAGCTAGAATAGGGATCCAGCTCTCTCTCTCTCTCTCTCTCTCTGTGTGTGTGTGTGTGAAATGTCTGTGTTGTTCAGGGCTGATTGGATTTAGGACCATTTAGAACAACATAGTTGAAAAGTGTTTATGACTTGTTCATTTTGTCTGTCTGTCCGTTAGCACAATAACTGTAGTAAAGATGACTTTATCAAAATGAAATTTTAGTATGTTGTTCAGACGGTATGTGGAACCTATGGGAATATAAATTACTAATATCACCCAAATAGTTTTGGATTGAACCCGGGTTGAAAAAATGAAATACATTGCACCCTACGGACCTAATTTTTAAAATATTTTTTAAGCGAATTTAAAATTCATAAATTGTTTCGAAAGTTTTAGGAAATATACAAATTATCTCATAAAAAATATGAAAACAATTTCAGCAATATATATTCGGTAGTTTTTTTAATAAAAATTAAAATACTAATTACACCCATATCACATGAAGAGATCACGTGACCCACTTCAAAATAAAATATGGCATCCATCTTGCGTCGAAATCGTAATTTTTAAAGTTCTTTTTAATTTATATTTAGTGTTGCATCCGTTCAAAAACCGCTTTATTTTATATTTTTTTTCTGTGCATCTATATACTGCGACAACGCAATTACAATATTTGTGAGTTTAAACGATCAGCAAACTTTGTTTATTTCTACAACGAAGCCTAATATGGAGAATGTAAACAACATTAAGATCTAGGATGAGTTGTATAAGACTTGCTAACTTTCTTTAACACAAAATTATTTAGTTCTGGAGTCTGCAATATCGCTGACATGAATGAAACGTTCTTTGATTTTACAGACGCTTTTATAGCATACATTTTCGATGAAGATTTACGCATAGAGTAAAAGTACTTTTACCTCTATGATTTGAAGTTTTTAAGTAAAATAAATTATTGTAGTACTGTGATGAATGAAATAAAAATGTATGAATAAAATATTTACTGCTTTTACATAGAGAGCCAGGCGATTTATACTTCGATGACGTTATTTGAATAAAGTTTATTTTTTCGATGAAATTTTAAGTTTTCAAATATAATAAATTATTGTAGTATTGTGATAAATTTAAAAATATTCCAGCGGAATGTATCGCATTTTAGAGATCTTTAAATTAAATTGCATTGCAGTTAGAAAGTGTCTCATAATCAATGCATTATGTATGATTGATCTTTCTTGTTTTATATATGGGAAATTTTTAAAAAAATCAGTAAAATCTGAAATAAAGACTAAGTATGCGGAAATAAATAAATTAAATGTTTGTTTAACGCAAGTTTTAATGACTAAGTAATTCAGTTACTCCAAGACAAACCGTTTGCAAGATTTTTCAGCTTATTTTTTATTTTTTGTGATTTAAGACCATTTTAAAAAACACTGTCATCAAATACAAAATGATATTATTTCATAACTGCAAATCAGACCGTTTCAAAGAAGTGTTTATTTGATGTATTACTTAAACAAATTACCCAATGTGATCCGGATCTTAAATAAGAGCCCACTCGTACAATACGAATAACAATAAAATTTGGCAATGATTATATAATACGTCTCTGTGCCCATAGATACAGATACGGTCCCAGTTGTGACGTTATGAAGACGGGGGGGGGGGGAATAATGCATGTTCTGTCTTGAGGGATGAAAAAAGTGCCAACGGTTTGATGTCTTTCGTTTCAATGTGACCCAATACAAAATTCAGAATTAAAGTAATAATAATTTTTAACTTTCCCTGAAATACATGGTAATGTATAGGGAAAGCATTGGAATCATGTCGAAAATCGCAACTCGAGTTTTCGACGGATCTACACGTTTCGAGACCTCTAGAATACGAATAAACTATTTTTAGCTTGACGTCTATGTGTGTGTCTGTCTGTGTGTCTGTTTGTGTGTCTGTGTGTCTGTCTGTGTGTCTGTATGTGTGTCTGTGTGTCTGTCTGTGTGTGTGTGTCTGTGTGTCTGTGCAATGTATGTATCCACACTAACTCAAAAACTAATGGACCGAATTTCATAAAATTTGGCATGTAAGTCATTTGGGTGAGACCCCGGTGCTAATTTGTTTCCGGTAGGATTCGTAAAAACAAAACCCGCCTGTTTTGCGAAATGGCCCGTAAAAATTTCATGTATCCACTCTAGCTAAGATACTAATTGACCAAATTTCACAAAATTTGGTAGATAAGTTACTTGTAGTATGCTCTGGTGCTGATTAGATTTTGATACGATTCGGAAGAGAACAACCTGCCTTTTTTTACGAAATGGCCAGCAAAAAAAAAAAAAAAAAAAAGACTACGTATGCTGAAATGCATCAATTAAATTATTGTTTTATACAGAATTTTTGACGAGGAAAAGAATATAACACACTCCATTATACTTTAGCACTAACGGTTCTCAAGATATTTGAGATTTCTTGCATTTTTGTTACGCCGCATTCGGAAAAATGTCCAATTACCAAATAAAAACAAAAATTGAATTAAAAATGCAAATTTAGTGTTGGTTGCTGCAATTAAACTCAATCTAATGAATTATTACAGAAATAAAGTAAATATGAATTTGAGTCTGCAGGAAAAGTCATGTGCTGCCCACATCAGATTTTTTATAATGCAAACATATACATCGTGTGAATCTCCAATTCTTCGATGGGAGAAAGTAAATATTAAATTGCTTAAAATATACATATTTACATACTCCGATATTTTTAGGGGAAACATTGAAATTTAGAGAATTATCTTGGAGAATTCGGTTCAAAAGTCGTTAGAAAGAGTGTTCTTTGATTTTTCCGATGATATCAAGATATGAATTCTGTAATAATATTTTTAATCGCTGAAGACCCAATTTATGAGAAAATAGCGCAAAATGGCAATTTCAACATAAAACAACTAAACAACTATTTTGATTTAAAAAACATATAGCTTCGATGTGTGTTGGGAATTGAGCTCAAACAGCACTATATTGAATTTCTTAACTGTGGCTCGTTTAGATTTTCCTCTATGCAACCATCAGACAAACATTCTTCTTTTATTGTTAGAATTTGAGTTATAACACTTAAATTAATGTATTCCGCAGTATTTGAAGGAAACTGAAGAAGAGTTCGTAGTAAAAATAGTATGCTACATACTACAGATTTTTTTCTCAGTATTCGAGAACTAAATATTGATTTTCAAAATGGATTATAGTTTAAACACAAGAATATCATATTTCATTTGTCTGTTGTCATGCGTTGATAAAAATAGTTTTAGGTACACAATTATTTAACTGAAATACAACAACAAGGAGCTGCATCTATAGTAGCTTTATGAATTGCTCATGTTACTATAATAACCGTTTTTATTGCCCTGAAGAGCTTGGGGCATACGTTATCATACATAATTGTGATTATTATCTCATAAAAATAAATCTTCCTGGTAAAGAAAATCCCCGCTATCTATAAGAAAAACAAACTGTTTTTCTTAAAATAAATCAGAGCTAGGATTCTTTAATATAGTACCCTAGACCTAAAAGTACAGCTTTGGTCTAGACGGGAATTTGCCGCAAACCGTTTTGCGATTTCATAACTCTTGTGAAAAGAAGTTTCTGATCTTGCACTTGGCGGGGAGATTTTTGCAACGAAGTGGTGTTTTTTGTGAGATATCAATGCTTTTTGTAGAAATATTTATCAACATGATTATGTAAGAATTATTTAGCAAGTATTGAAATCGTACTTTACCGCAAAGCACCATTTATTCACCCTTTTCCAATTTCTGAAATTCTAAATTAAATTTATCTACCAGTTTCAAAAGAAAAGTGTAATTATTTAAATGAAAACCTCTGTCGGTACAGCACATAAAATAGAACATCATTGATTGAAATCGGATCAGTTGTTTAGGTTATTGGTCCATTAACATTGAAAAAAATCTGATGTGGTCAACACATGACTTTCCTTATATAATGTAATGAATTTACTACTTTTACAGTAAAAAAAATAGGTTTTTCTTATAGTAGATACTAATATTCCTTCCCAGATATTGAATTTTCGACAATTAGTCGTCATTTTCATTGATTTAGCGTCATTTTTATCCATTTGGCGAGATTTTCGTTAATTTAGCAATATTTCAAAAAGTCGCCAAGTTGGCGACATTCCGCCAAAATATCGCCAAGCGTTATGCACTAAGAAATAAATTATTCTTACAGCAGATAAATGACTATTGGCGTTCAAATACAGAAGTATTACTCAAAGTATCTTTTTTCATGAATGGAACGAGCTAGATCCACGAGAATGATGTTACCCAATTTATCGCATGGTATTACATATGAAAAGTGAACATGTTTCTCAATAGGAAATATATTTTTTTATTTTATATGGCTTTTTGATAATTTTTTTTTACAATATCTCGAGAACGTACAATCTCTTTTTTTGTGCAATATCTCGAGAACGGTTCATGTTAGCGTTCTAAAATTTATGTCAATCGTTTTCTAATGAAAAATTACATAAGAAATGTCTATTTGCATAACTTTATTAGTGGTTTTGATTTTTTGACGATTTTTTCAAAATTTCATTCGAATATTTAGGGGGGTTCTGAACTTTCGATTGCGTATAAAAACAATAGGCTTCCAGTGTTTACGGTTTGTGATTTTTGTACCCAATTTGGTTCGAATCGGTCCATTCGTTCGTCAGTTATCGTCTCCACAGGCTCACTGACACACACACACACACACAGACATCACTTCAAAAATGTTTGATTCGTGATCAGGAATGCTTGAAACGTGCTCTCCCATCGAAAACTCGAATTCGAATTTTCGACCCCGTCATAATACTTTCCTTATACAGTATGTATATAAGGAAAGTAAAAAGGACATAATGACAACTGTAGTAATTTCTTTTCCATTCCTGAAATTTTAAATCAAATATAGCTTCATCTTTTGAAAGAAAAGTAAGCACCTCCCAGCAGAACACACAAGATGCGCTAACATTCATTAAAAACCTTTCAGAAGTCTAGATTGTAGAATACGTTATCGCTGAAAGATAAAAGGCCAGAATGCCAACTGTAAAATGTTTTATTTTCAATTCATTTTTCTCCGTTCCACTGCAGCAATTGTACTCTATTTTGTCTGTTTTTCGCAGAGACAGCTTTATAGAGAAAAAAAGTCAAGTCATAGCTTTTTGGGGGCTGAATCACAAAGAAATATCTGAAAATTGAGGTTTGTCTTGTCAAGTATATAATACACACTTGTCAGCTTCGAAGATTGCGATTTGGCTGGACAGTACGCGGCTGAATTCCTAAAATGATGTCGAGGAGTTAATACAAATGAATTGCATCATCAATAATAACATAGTTTCCCGGAGAAAAACACACTATTCAATATTTATCTCATGTATTATTTTCATATGCACTAAACAAAATTAAATTATTTATAATTCAACATGAAAAGACTAAATTATTTACAATTTAATATTACAAATTCGGATGTGGTTGTTTTATTTTAACTTATAAAACAAAACCACCAAGCTAGCTTTTGTGATATTCAAAGTCCATTTGATTTTGCCTACATCTAGCAATTACGGTTTTCTAAAACGGAGCATAAGATTTGTTGAGTCGTCCTTATAACACTAATAGCTTTGGTAGTAATTTGCGACAAAGAGACACGCCACTGTCTCTTTGACGCAAAGAGACACGCTCTTTTACGTCAAAGAGACACGTCAAAGAGACACGCTCTTTTACGTCAAAGAGACACGCTCATCAACTTAGCCAATACGATCAGAATTTGCTGTTGGTGTAAGATGTTCTTCTGTTTAATTTTTACAACATTTTATTTAACTTAATATGTTGTCCGTTTGTAAGTGAGATTCAAATCATTTAGACTTTAACTAATCAAGTTCCGTTCATCAGAGTAGCCTAACATTTTGCATGTCGTTGTCGTCTGTGGTACATTTCCTTTATTTTGAACCTTATCGTCCTGAGACTACTATAGAAATTTTTTTTTTTTTTGAGAATAACTCAAAACCGGAGTGGCTAAAAAGTCTAAATTTAGTACGTCATTGACGTTTGCGTAAATTTTAATTTTTTGAATTTTGAATCGTATCGGGCCAGTACTTGTTTTTGGAAAACATCTTGAGAACCGAAGCAGCTAGAAAGTTTAGGTTTGGTATAAAATTTGTTGATTAGAAAATTCAGAACTATTCCAACATAAGTTTTATTTTTTCAAAAATCGAATGAGTATTGCTATATTAAAAATTTGGATAATCTGCAATTAACTTGGAGATAACAAACCGTGTTACATATGCATTACAGAATATAAAATATAGTACATATCTAAATTATAGTATAGTACAATTAAAATACAGTTTAAAATATAGTACTAAAATATAGTACTGATTTGACCTTTTACTTTCATGTACAAAAAACAAACAAAAAAAAAACTCATAAAGATATCATTTACAGTTTAAAGTACATTTTACTTTTTTCTACTTTTGACACCCCTTCATTTTTTACTCAGAAATGTAAGATCCGTTGAATCATCCGCTTTAACACCCACTAATGGCCTTGTCCCAGTAATTTTGGTTAAAATGTCACGCCATTCCATCATCAGTCAACTAATATAAACAACAAAATTACGAGTCTGAATTTCGTTTCTTTTCTTTCTTTTTCTTTTTTTCGTTTTTTTTTCGTTTTCGTAAATTGGATGTTATTTTGAAAATATAACGGTTAAAACATTCGAAACCAGCGTTTTAGCTAATTACTGTTATCAAACCAGGTTGATGCATTTCGTACACAATTATTTAACCGAACGCAAAAAAAAAAGAGAACTGCATATTTTGTTGTTTTGATAAATGTTTATGTTTCTGTGATTGCTCTCAACTTTAAGTATACTGGAGACATTATACATCAGTACTTCAAGTTGGGACATATGATGTTCTTAGTAGATATTATATGTCAGTACTTCAAGTAGTGGCATATACTTTCTTCAGCAGATATTATATGTCAAATGAGACCAAATATGATCAATATGATTATAATACAGAGAAGAATAATATAAATAATTGACATCATCAAGAAGTAATGGAATACTCTCCCAAAATGATGAAGGTAATTAATTTGGAACAGAACCCTCTTCCATATTTATCCTATGTACACTGAGTGGCCAAATTCTTATGATTACCAAAAGTTGTTGCTTTGGTAAGTATTTATATTTCTGTAGTAACTCGCAACTCTATTCTATAATAGGCATTTTATCTCAAAAAATATCAAATATGATCAAGATGATTGTAATAAAAGTGAATTATATTAAAGAAGTCATAAAAAATTATGAATTATATTCCCTAAATAATAAAATTCATTAATTTTGGAATAGAACTCTGTTCCCTATTAATCTATTGCACACTGAGTGGCCAAATTATTGTGATCACCAGCTTTTTTTCTCGTTTCAATAAGTGCTTATGATTCTATAGCAGACCGCAACTCTTTTCTTCAATAGACACTTTTTGTCAAAAAATCAAATTCGACCATGCAGAGAGTGTAGTTTAAAATAGGGACATCATCAACAAATAATGGAATATTTTGTAAAAACAATGAAGTTCCTTTATTTGCAACAGAACATCGTTTTACATTTACCTCATCCATACTGTGTTATCAAGTTATTATGACCACCAGCATTTTGTCTTTCTTTGCGTTTCTATAGTAGCTGGCAACTATTTTCTTTAAAAGACATTTTATATCAAAAGAGATCACATACGATCAAGGTGATTACAATACAGAAAATAATTGTATAAATTTATTACATATTGAACAAATAATCGAAAATTCGAATTTGAGTGTTCAACGGATTTACACATTTTGAGCATATCTGATCTCGATCAGAATATTTAGAAGTGAAGTCATGTAGCAATATGTGCACGAAAAGTGATGATAGTGATGATTTTATAATAGTTATGACTTTTCATTAAAAAATGACTAAAATTTTAATTTATTTCACAAGATATTAATTATATGTCAGTGGCGTTTTTATGTAATTTGGACTAAAATTCGTCAAACTATAATTTACTTGATGCCCAATAGCAATAAAATTGTAGTATGATATTTATCTATTTATACACACATTTGGCGAATTTAAGTACGATACCTAAATGGTTGCTTTGGGTACTACTGTTCGCTTTTTCAAACCAATTAACAAAAAGTAAAGTGTATTATTCAAATACAAAAAACATGAGTAGAATTTTATTTATAAATTTAGTAATCTATTGATTGGCCATTGGATTAAAATCATCGGTTTTTTATAGGAAATTTTTAGCTTATAATTATTAAAATAGTGTGGAATATAATACTTAGCGGATACTTGCAATTTTTCTGCTAGCTCGCTAGTATCAATTAAATTTTTGTGAACCATGAGGTAATTTCCTATTTCGAAATAATTTTGTATGACGCTACAGGAGAAAATGCAAATTTTAATTTACAGTTTAAAATTTTATGTCTTGGATTTTATACACGATTATTTTGTTGCAACATTATTCCATTATGTAAGGAAATTCATGTGCTGTCCACATTGGATACTTGTCTGCTTCTAGTAATCATAAAATTACCGCCAAAAACGCAAGACCTGTTGAATCATCGGTTTAACACTCACTAATGGTGTTGCTCCAGTAATTTGGGTTAAAGAGTCACGCTATTTTATCATCAGCTAAACTAGGAGAAACAGAATTAAAGGTTTAAAAATTGTTCTGTTTTGATATTTCTACATTTTGTGAGTAAAATGCTGTGTTTCGAAAAATTGAATGTGAACAGCTCAAGTTAATGCTATCATTAGAGTCATTGTTATCATTTTCTGTTATCATAAGAGGTTGGTTTTGAATGGTTTCAAGTAGACAATTTTAAAACTGGATAAAATCATCTCTGAATGACAATTTTGATTGCTCAAACGTGTTAAGGGTCATACCAGAATCGATTATCCTTCCCTTAATACCGATTTTGTTATTTCAGTTTTATCTTCAAACTTCATTGCTTTCCAATTTTGATTATATTTTCATTTAACTTCGTTTTACTGCTTGTTACTCAGTGTTTGTTATGTTGTCTTATGAAGTAACGTGCATGTATCTTTGCTACTAAATATATTACCAATCATATAATGCTTGTTTTCATGTCTACAAATATGCTACAAAGTGGATCTGCTTTCTCCAAATGATTACTTCCTGGGATTACTTCATGACCGCCAGCATAGGCAAATACCGTATAAGACAATCCTGCTTTGGATCACAGAGATGCATAAAATATAAAATGACCAGTGTTTATCATATGATGGTCATCGTGTTATTAATATTCCTTTCTGCTGAAGTAGATGATAAAATGTTTTTTTTTTCAGAAAATAGTTGAAGTCAAGAGGGATCATAGATGGTGATTACAATGTATGTTTTCGCAGATAATTTGCTACATCACGTTTAATTGTTGCCTATGCTATATTTGGTCTTGACAAGTTCCAGGAAACGCAAAATAGAAGCTACTTGCTGCACTCAGTGTTTCTTTCAGGCATACATCCGGAGGGGCTTTGCCCTTCGAA
The DNA here is from genome assembly GCA_951213105.1 of Amaurobius ferox. NCBI lineage: Eukaryota > Metazoa > Arthropoda > Arachnida > Araneae > Amaurobiidae > Amaurobius > Amaurobius ferox. Next base: position 71,971,873 of record OX578146.1, on the reverse strand, counting down.
GAAAATTATTCGTCTTTCCGTCCGGAGACATTTCAGTTTAACTTTGTTTCTATTTATGTGGCAGCATTTAAATATATTTATATAGGGCACATTGAAAATCCCCCCCCCCTAAAGTTTCATGCCCTTGGTCAAAAAGTCCTAAAACAAGAAAACACTGGCTGCACTAGTAACACGATTCCCAGATTTGGCCTTTATCGACAGATTTTGTAATTAAGTGGTTTAGGTATGGAAGAAACATTTTCCTTCAGTGTAACATGAGACAACCTAAAATATTTTATTGCTTTTCTGCAGAATTACAATTATCTTCTTAAACAGCTTTAAAAGCAAAGTACCTTCAGCAATGTAGACACTATGATGCTTTCCCTACATGATGGAAAGCGTTTGCCGTGTTTTTTCAGTATTGTCATTGAAATGGCATCGTATACAGACTTTGTACTCTCTTCTATCACATACGGCGCTACTGTGACTCTTGGTGGGAATTTCTTGAATTTTAAAAAAACGTAATTTTTAAGGGAATTACTACGTGTTTGAGACTTTATCTCCTGATTTTCGCGAAATTTCGGATCTCTGGCAAACGCTATTAACAGAGATGTTTTAATGATGATTATCATGTACATTTAGTATTTTCGATTTCACTTGAGCTCTCTTGCAAGCAATATAGATCATTATTGCCTCCTATGGGAGACATATGCTTTAATCTTCAGATTGATGCACTATATACTTTTAGGCGTGTACCTCATATAATCGTTAAACATGCAAGTAATTCCAACACGCTTTAGGCGTTCCTGGCAGTACTTGTGATACATTAATCATCCATATTTCCATTCCAAATCTATTATTTAAATAAAATTGAACTGAATATTAGTCAGAGTTTGGTGAGAACACGGATTAGTCTTCATTCATGCGTTAGGTATCAGTATAAATGGTTATATACAGCAATTCGATCGAGAAATACTGTTTAGGAGTTCTGTTTTCTACTTTAGTCTTTGGGGCATAGGAAAAGCGAATTTATTTCCCATGTTATTTTTATGGTCAAGCGAAAACGACTGGTTTCATGTGTCATAAAAAAACTTTAATATTTTTTGTTGCCATAAATGCAATTGTTGACATGTTTTTGAAATAAATAAGATCAGTAATCGTGCATATGAGATATCTGCACTCAACAATATTCATCATATAAACTTCCCACAAACTTAACTTTATATACACTCTAAACGATATTATCTCATATACTTCCGGTAAAGTTAACATTTTATACACTCTAAAATATATTTTTCTCATATACTTCCGGCAATGTTAACATTTTGTACCCTCCAAATGATATTAATCTCCCATATTTCCGACAAATTTAACTTTCTATACACTCAAAATGATATTATCTCATGTGCTACAAGCAAAGCTAAATTTTTATACACTTTAAACGATATTTATCTCATATATTCCTGGTAAAGCTAACTTGTATACACTCCAAAAAATATGTGTTACATATACTTCAAGTAAAGCTAACATTTTGTATACTTCAAATGATATTTATAGCATATCTTTCGACAAACTTAATTTTCTATACACCCCAAAAAGATATTATCTCATATACTTTAGGCAAAGCTGAATTTGTGTACACTCTAAACGATATTTTCCTCATGTACTTCCGGCAAAGCTAACTGTTTATAACTTTAACCGATGTTTATATACTTCTGGCAAAGTTAGAAATTTATACACTCCAAACGATATTTATCTCATATACATTCGGCAACGCTAACTTGATAATATGAATGTACATGAAAACTCTATGCCTTCTCTTAGATATATAAACCATTAAATGAACATTATTAATAATTAATTTTACATAACATAGATGAGTTGAGTTCAACTCAATTAATTTTTTAAATAAATATTTTACTACAGGAAAAATACATTATCAATTCTTTCATATTTTAATAAAAAATATATTTTCAACTGATACCCAAAAGAGCTTCTGTGTCTATGGTAACTATCTTGTCTAGTAAATGTCTTCATACGCCTAAGTACGTATACCGGCCGTATGAAGACAAAACTGAGTAGATAAGCAGTCACAGTACTTTCAAGTAAACTTTGCTTGAAGTCATGCAATAAGTAAAAGAAAATCTAGATAAGTAGAAAAAAATTGGCAGTGGCTCCAGTCCGATGGAGCCGAAATGATTTTGGCGAGTAAAATCTTTCTTTGTGGGTGGTTTGTATTTTTACATACATTTTCAGAATATTAAAATATTGCAATAAAAACAAATTTTTCAAAATAGTTTAAAATACTAACCACTATACTTGAAAGCTAAAAACCTGATCTGAAATCTAACTACACAAGCTCATAGGAATTTCATAGGTCTACAAATTACTGTTTATAGTGTATAAATAACCTTTTAAGTTTTTGAGATAAAAACAATACAAATTTGAAAATTGAACAAGAAAGATCAATCATGCATATAGCATTGACTATGAAACACTTTCCAACTTCAATGCAGCTTTATATAAACATCTCTAAAATTCCTCGGTAATATTTTGAAAATTGTCACAATACTACATTAATTTGCTATATTTGAAAACTTAAAACTTCATCGAAAAAAATGAACTTCATTCAAATGACGTCATTGAAATATAAATTGCCTGGTTTAAATATCTCTAAAATGCGATCCATTCCTCTGTAATATTTTTAAAATTATCATAATATTACAATAATTTATTATATTTGAAAATTTCATCGAAAACAAATGAACTTTATTCAAATGACGTTATCGAAATATAAATCGTCTCTTTATATAAAAGCAGCATCTTATTCATAAACATTTTTCCAATCGTTTCATTTAACATGATAATATAATAATTTATATTTTATTTCTAAATTTGAAGAAATGCTATCTACCATATTTATTTTAAAATGTGAAACCTCTCACATACAGAAAATAATTCAACTCTTGGAAATATATTTATTATATAATATATCTCTTTTCTCTTTCTGGAGGATATAGCAAAAGTCAGAATTTAATTGAATTTGTTTTTATCCCTATATTAAATAATTTTTATTTAAAAAACTACCTAACATATTTTACTGAATTTTTTTTATATATTTTATGGGATAATTTAAATATCTCCTCAAATTTTCGAAGCAATTTGTGAATTTTAAATTCACTTAAAAAATGTTTGAAAAATTAGGTCCCTAGGGTTCAATGTATTTCATTTTTTCGACCCATGATCAATCCAAAACTAATTGGGTGATATTATTCATTTATATTTCCATAGGCCCCACAGACCGTCTGAGAAACATACTAAAATTTCATTTTGATAGAGTCATTTTTACGACAGTTATCGTGCTAACGGACAGACAGACAGACAGACAGACAGACAGACAGGCAGACAGACAGACAGAATGAGCAAAGTCATAAACACTTTCAACTATGTTGTAAAGTTTAGAAAAAACGGAAATTTTTATATTGAACTTGACAGGACGATTCCGCGAAAACTATAATGACTTTGTAAAGACAAAATATTAATCGGAAACGGAATTTTCCACTAAACATTTTTGCTACTGTTTATAGCTGTATTTCATACTTCAGAAAATATTTAATGAAGGCTAGCAACGTGAAGCAGAAACTCGATGTTTTAGTTTTTTTATGTTTTAGTTTTTTCGAAAAGAAAAATAAGTTCAAAATATTAAAATATTGAAATTATTTTTGTGTATTCATAAGTAGTACCGTATTTCTGATAAAACAAGTAACAAGAAAGATCAATCATGCTCAAGGCATTGACTATGAAACACTTTCCAACTTAAATGCAATTTTATTTAAACATGTCTAAAATGCAATACATTCCTCGGTAATATTTAAAACTTATCACAATACTACATTAATTTATTATATTTGAAAACTTAAACCTTCATCGAAAAAAATAAACTTAAATGACGGCATTGAAATATAAATTGCCTGGTTTAAACATCTCTAAAATGCGATACATTCCTCGGTAATAATTTTAGAATTATCATAATACTACGATAATTTATTATACGATAATTTATATATTGTTTGAAAACTGCATCGAAAACAACTGAAATTCATTCATATGACGTCATAGAAAAAATAACACGCATTTCATTCATAACAATTTCCCATTCATTTCATTCATCACAAAACTATAATAATTTATTTTATTTAAAAATTAAGACCATGGAGCTATCAGTAATTAAATTCTATGCTTAAAACTTCATCGAAAAAATCGTCCTTCTCTTTGTAAAGTCAATGAATATTTCATTCATATCAGCTATGCAGACTCCATGAGCTAAATAATTTTGTGTTAAAAAAATACAGCAATTCTAATACAACTCATTCTACATATTTTGCTGTTTACATTTTACATAAATGAAGAATAGGCTTCGTTGTAGAAATAATCAAATTTGACTGAGAATTTAAACTCATATATATTGTAACTGTGTTGTTTCAGTATTTAAGCAGAATTTAAGCAGATGCACAGAATTTAAGAAGAAATAAAGTGGTTTTAGGACGGATACAACACTCAATATGAATTAAAAAGAACTTTAAAAATCACGATTTTGAGACAAGATGGATGCCATATATCATTTTGAAGTGGGTCACCTGATGTTTTCATATCATGGTCACGTGATCGCTTCATATAAGAGGTGTAATTATTGTTTTAATTTTTATTTAAGAAACTACTGAATATATTTAGCTGAAATTTTTTTTATTTATTTTATGGAACAATTTAAATATTACCTAAAATTTTCGAAGCAATTTGTGAATTTTAAATCCGCTCATAAAATGTTTAAAAAATTAGGTCCCATAGGGCTCAATGTATTTCATTTTTTCAATCCGGGTTCAATCCAAAACTAATTGGGTGATATTATTCATTTAAATTCCCATTGGTTCTACAGACCGTCTGAACAACATACTAAAATTTCATTTTGATTAAGTCCTTTTTACGGCAGTTATCGTGTTAACGGACAGACAGACAGACAGACAGAATGAACAAAGTCATAAACACTTTTCAACTTTGTTGTAAAGTGTTAATAAAAAGTGTTTAGATTTTTTATAAGGTTCGGAGATATAAACGTTCAAAATGTTTACAATTTTCGTAACGCTCTGATTTCAGCCACAAAAGATATAGCTTCAAGTTTAATATTCATATTGCTAATGTTTACTAGGAAATTTGATAAAAAATATTTTATTATCTTAACCATTAGCATTGCACTTTAAATTTTATAATTTGGAGAATAAAAAAAATATTTATCTGTACAGATGGCATTATGTTACTTGTTTGTTCACATCACATAATTCTATGTAAATTAATATAACGCTTGATTCCATAATAACCCAAAGGAAAATAGGTATTATAGCTACTTTAATACGTATATATTGATTTATATAGGGTTCCATGGAAAGCTTTGGGAATCCCAATAACTCTGCAAGTAAAGGCACATAAGTGTACATGTTAGGCCTGTCCAGAGTAAAGTGGCCATGCCTGATAAAATAAAAGGATTGCAGCGACCCTAACGGAGAATTTAAATTAATATAACGAATTCGAAAACAGAATGAGGTAGCCGTAAAAAGACAATTACAAAGTTTTACTGCATTATCTAATAAGTGTAAATCAGCAGTAAAACTTACGATACTCTTATTACAACATGGAACAGTTTCGCGTTTATTATGCGCTCATCAATATGAAATAGCCGATATCTGTAATGGCAGCAAGAAACTTGCTATAAGCCACACTTTTAACGCACCTCTCTGGGGACTAACAATTTCAGTGCTTTCCCGTAGCCGGTAACAATTTCTTATACAATTTATTTTATACGAATTAAGTATTTATACTAGGCTATATTAATTAAGAATCTGCAGTCTTGTAATTGTCTTTCGCCGTCTACGCGGCTTTGTTGCATAGTTCGTTATTCTAACTTTTTAAAATCTCCGCTAGGAGGGCTAAAATCACTTTTATTCGACCGGAAATGGTGACTTTACGGTAGCTAGAACTAACCCATACACTCATGAATATCTTATTACAAATTTAATTTAGTGCTTACAGATTTACCTATTTCCCCTATGTATTACCTATTTGTCGATTTCAAAGACCTTACTCGACGAACTTTATCGTTTACATGATGATAACCTAACGGCAAACGTTTCGGCTTAAAATGACGCAGTTTCCATTTACGGCAATGGAGCACTATTACAGATGCCATTATTGATATATTCATTGATTCATGAATCATATCTCCAATATCTTACCGCTTAACGCACGATTTTATCGATTCGTCTACTAGCTTCAATTATATCAATTCACTCAATATCGATTGACTCAACTTAGCTTTTTCATGAAAATGCAGTATACTGCAATAAGTAACATATTTATTCATGCTCCAGGTTGCATTATTAAATACGATGTGTATATTCCATACACTATTCAAAATATCTAGAGACTTTTCAATTTTCACAAAGTTTATGGATATTTACGTTACTGTACAACTTTTTAAAATGAATTAGAAATTTGTAAACATTCTGGTAAAATGTCTATAAACGTGGAAGCATATTATTCTTTAAATATAGCTCGTAGGATAGTGTTTACGCTTTTATGTTCCCTACAACAGACCTGGGTAAGACGTCGATCGCGGGCCATTTGTGGACCGTCTAGAAGTTTTAGTGTGATCACTTTCTTCTTCAACTCAGAGTGTTCAACCTATACCCGAAGGTATAAGGTATCTGTTTTAATGGCCGAGAAATGCCACCCAATTTTGACCGGAACCTAGGGGGGGAGGGATCTACAGGGACCGTATCCTTCTCCCCCTACAACTAATCGCTTGAAAGGACTTAAAGACCCACTATTTAACGTGGTCTTTATCCTCTCAATTAGAAATTGGTGCTCAATCTTCCAGAGTCCACTGAATCCATACTATTCGTATTGGGGTCACTTCCAGACCTTAGTCATCTCATGGCCCCTTTCTTGATTACCTATACTTTTTCAAAATTAAATCCACCTCTAACTGTATTTGCAATAAATTCGGTGACGTTGACCGTTACATTTTCGATTGTCCGTTTTCTAAAAGTTTTCATCTCTGCACCCCCCCCCTTCTAATAAACCAATTTGGCTCTCCAAAGTTCGTTCAAATCCCCCTTCAGTAGATAAAATTAAAAACTGTAAAAATTCTTGTTGCCATGGAAATTTCTAATAAAGTGACCTAATCTTATAAGTAGATTCTGCTCTCAATTAATTTCGATCAATAAATCCCTTTATTTCATTCTTATTAACTTATATGAACTTATTGTGATCCCGCCATATTCTCTCTAAAAAATAGCTATATTAACTGTTCTTATTTTCTCGGTTCCTTCTTTTTCTTTTAATCCTTTTTATTTGTGTATTTTTTCTAATTTTTCTTTTCTAAATTTTATTCTAAATTTCTGTTTTTGTTTTTCATATGCCTAATTTTTTTTCCCTTTTCATATATTTTCTTTTTATATATTTTCTAAATTTTACTTTTAAAATTTTATTATTTTCTTTCATTTTAATCTATTTTTCATTATGTTATTATACCTCACTCTAAATTTTATTTTTCATTGATCTTTTTATCTATATTCGCAATAACTCTTTCCCCATTTTTGTAAAATGGACGTACTTGTCAAGTTCAAATATAATATAAAACTGTCTGTTTAATCACAATATTTTTCATCAATTGTTATGTTTTTGGACCTGAATAAACGTTCGTTTGGCGGGATGGTAGATCTTGGGTGCCTCCTGAGTGCAGGAGGTATCCTTTCCCGGACGTGCAGCTAGCTACTCTAAACCCGCTATGTGAGTCGCACGGTCTGGGGTCTTCAGACCTCAGTTATCTTTGCACTGACCTACAAGGTTGATTTGTTCGGTCCATTGTAAGGAGCCTTGCTGTCCCAATCGGGAATCGAACCCTGGATCTCTGAACAGGCCAGCCGACTCTCAAACGCTGGGCTATTGGGACCAAATTACAATCTCTTATTGTCGAAGTGGACTTTACACAGTATACAGGGAAAATTTTAATCGACGACGTAATGAATTTTCATGATTCCATTTTAAGTTTATATTTGACTAGACATTTCAACAGTGCTTCCCGCGTTCTCAATGGGCAGTGGTCATTAAATGTGGCACCCACACAAATTTTTGGATATAAGGCAGGTTTAAATTTAAGCATAAAAATGGAATGGCGCACATGTGTGAGAGGAAAAGTGGTGTAAGTTTTTTTAAATGCTTCTGTATGGTCATCCCTAAAATTTTTCATTTTTCAGTTGATCTGAAATCTGAAGCGGATCGAATGAAACTGAACCTGGGATTCTGGCCTGAGTTAAAGTAATCGATAATTTTGAAAAGTGGTTTTGAACTTTTTAATTAGTCCTTTGCATGTCGTCACTCCTACTGCGTATTTTCGAAAGATTAAAATTTTGCGTGAATATGGCAACACTTTCAGAAATGATTGTTTATGATCCCATCAACTGTTGCCATTCGCAGACTAAATGCACTAAAATACATATGAATAAAATACGCATGAATGAAATTCCAACAGTAAAACTTATTTAAATGCAGTAAATGTAGAAAATCAGTTTTATTGTTGTAAAATATCAAAATAAAGTATGCTGGCTAGTAATAATATTAAATTGGTAATTCCCACAAATTGGGAAGGGTTATCGAATAACTTAAAACTAAATTTCAGAGATATTAAATTATCGCCAATTTGGTGACATTTTCCAAAGCCCGCCGTTGGTGATATCACGTCGATGAATTAGTTGCCACGATAGACAAATTTTTCTTCAAGCGTGACATCTAGACAAACAGTGATATTAGTATTTCATATAATATTTACATTTTTCGTTTACCTCGAAGTTGTTAGTCTTATTTTAAAACAGAAATTTTATTAATAAGGCTTACTATCACACAAATCTATTAGTATGATAGTATGCTTCTGCTGACGGAGTTCTAACTTCAAAGCACCATTTAAAGTTTAAAATTGAATGTTTTTAAGTTTGTATTCTTAACTTACAATGCCTTCTCCACTCTTAACAACGTATTCCATTCAGCCAGGCTTTGTATTATTGCGTGTTCTGGAAAATTAGGTGAAAGTATCAGGTGAAAGTAAATTCGTTGGAATAAAAAGAGCAGTTCGCATTCTTTTTGTGGGATGTGGCAACAATGTCATATCTGAATCTGTATGTGGTTGGGAAGGATCACGGAATCACGCAAAGATTCAAACGACCAATCAAACGACAAGAAGTTTGCGCTATGAGCACGAAATATAACGTTCGAATTTGTATGTCGTGAATAGTGTGGAAATGATTTGGTTTTTCGTCATAGAATTAGACTAAAAATAGAATACACGGGACTTAAGATACACGATTTCTGATTGAAATTTCACCGGGACTTATAACGAATTTTCGAAAACCAATGAATGCTTTGAAAATACGCCTGTTTGAGACAAAAGAAAATGCATTATGATGTGACGTCCCGACATTGGAGAACGTATTTCCCATTATTCAAGGAACACTTTCAGCCCCCCCTCGTCAACCCCCCCCCCTCGTTACCTTACACCTTTTTGGTAAGTCGGTGGGTCTCAACAACAACAACCCCCCGCCAGGAAGCAGTAACTTGTCCTGTTCGATATCTCTAATAGCGGTTGAATTAGGAAATTCAGAAGAGTAATTAATTATCTTTATTAGAATGAGAAGATATCGCTTCGTATTCATGCCAAAAATTACAGTCGTGTGAATTTTGAATTAGTCGATGCGTAAATCTAAAAATGAAATTGCACAAAATGCTCATAATTTGATGAATTTTCAAAAATGTTTAAATATAAAATAGTTGCTCTACACGGATTTAATTTAAAACTCGTTGAAAAAAATCGTTTTTCGATTTCTTCAATGGTATCAAGGTGGGAACACCGTGATAATATTTTTATCGCCAAGGAACCAATTTGTGGGACAATCGTTCAAAATTGACAACATAAAATAATTAAAAATCTAATTCCAATGAAATAAATTGCCTCGAGGTGTCTTCGGATTTGATCTGAGGTAACATTATATTGAATTTCTTAGCTGTGGGTAGCTTAGATTTTCAGCTACGAGTCTAAAAAGCGAATAGACAAACTGACAATTTTTTATTAATATAAATGAGAAAGCGCAGTGGGGACACATGCTTTAGATAATTCCGTTTGCGTAAGACTGAAAATTCTCAAAAATCTATAAAACTAATATTACGACTAAATTTCTCTAACATTGGAGCATTCACGAATCAATGAAAAGAAGTACTTTATTGGTTTTAATTTATTTCTGCAAGACTTAAGTAATAAGATTCCAGGAACTCAAAATATAACTTGAATAAACGTAAATTTATCGATTATGTAAATTGCCCATGCCGCAAAGCTCCTACTGATGCATTAATAATGTTGCATGCTAATACTATAGAATTTTATTTATCTAAAAGAGTTTTAAAAGCAATTGTTCGACTAAATCATCATTTTCGCTGCTAAATAAAATTCTCTACTGTTTGATATTTATTATTTCAAAAAATTCTATCAGTGTTGTTTTCATAAAACTTATCTTTATATGGCTACCAGCAGTATACCCGTTTTTCATACGGAATATACGAGATAATATAAAGAAACTTAAAATATATAATTATGTGCAAATTCTTATAGTATTCTAAATGACATCGTTACTCAAAATATTTTATTAAGCAAGAACGTTCAATTATGCATAAAGCATTGATTATGAAACACTTTCCAACTTCAATGCAATTTCATTTAAACATCTCTAAAATGCGATAAAATATTTTAAAAATTATCCTCGGAAATATTTTAAAAATTATCACACTACTACATTAATTTATTATATTTGAAAACTAAAAAGTTCATCGAAAAAAATGAACTTCATTCAAATGATGGCATTGAAATATAAATTGCCTGATTTAAACATCTCTAAAATGCGATACATTCCTCGGTAATATTTTAAAAATTATCACACTACTACATTAATTTATTATATTTGAAAACTTAAAAGTTCATCGAAAAAAAAAATGAATTTCATTCAAATGACGGCATTGAAATAAAAATTTCCTGGTTTAAACATCTCTAAAATGCGATACATTCCTCGGTAATATCTTTAAAATTATCATAATACTACAATAATTTATTATATTTGAAAACTTCATCGAAAACAACTGAAATTCATTCAAATGACATTATAGAAAAATAACACGCCTGGCTCTCTCTGTAAAAGCAGCATTTCATTTATACATATTTTCCCTACATTTCATTCATCACAGTACTAAAATAATTTATTTTATTAAAAACTTAAGACCATGGAGCTACAAGTAATTAAACTCTATGCTTAAATCTTCACCAAAAAAATCGTCCTTCTCTCTGTAAAATCAATGAATATTTCATTCATATCAACTATGAAGACTCCATGAGCTAAATGATTTTGCGTTAAAGAAATACAGCAATTCTTATACAACTCATTCTACATATTTTGCTGTTTACATTTTACATAAGTGAAAAATAGGCTTCCTTGTAGAAATAATCAAATTTGGATGATCATTTAAACTCAAATATATTGTAATTGCGTTGTTTCAGTATGTATATGCACAGAATTTAAGCAAAAATAAAGCGGTTTTAAGACGGATACAACACTCAATATGAATTAAAAAGAACTTTAAAAATCACGATTTTGAGACAAGATGGATGCCATATTTAATTTTGAAGTGGGTCACGTGATCTCTTCATAAAATGGTCAGGTGATCGCTTCACATAAGTGGTGTAATGATTATTTCAATTTTTATTTAAAAAACTACTCAATATATTTTGCTGAAATTTTTTTTATATATTTTATGGAATAATTTGAATATTACCTAAAATTTTCGAAGCAATTTGTGAATTTTAAATCCGCTTAAAAATGTTTGAAAAAGTAGATCCCATAGGGTTCAATGTCTTTCATTTTTTCAAACCGGGTTCAATCCAAAACTAATTGTGTGATATTATTCATTTATATTCCCATAGGTCCTACAGACCGTCTGAACAATATACCAAAAAAAATTAAGTCATTTTGATTAAGTCATTTTTACGGCAGTTATCTTGCTAACGGACAGACAAGACATACAGAATGAACACAGTCTTTTCAACTTTTCAACTTTGTTGTAAATTGTTAAAAATTTAATATAATTATTATAGGAAGACGTAGAAGAATCTCTGTTCTCGCTATACAAAATTATCTTCACAGGTAGATAACAATAAAACATTTTGGTCCCGTTTGTAAAGAAATTTAAAATAAATATGAAATTGTATTAATATACAGTGGCTTCCAAAAGTGTTCGAACACTTTAAAAATTTGTAGAAAAAGCTCTGTCGCCTGGAATTGAATTCGAATGTAATGTTATATTTTTTATATCATATCTATGTGATTCTGAATAAAATCAATTTTTTTTAACTATTGATTATTTTTCAAAACTTTACAACATAGTTGAAAAGTATTTATGACTTTGTTCATTCTGTCTGTCTATCTGTCCGTTAGCACGATAACTGCCGTAAAAATGACTTTATCAAATTTAAATTTTAGTATCTTGTTCAGACAGTCTATGGGACCTATGGGAATATAAATGAATAATATGACCCAATTAGTTTTGGATTAAACCCGGGTTGAAACAATGAAATACATTGAACCCTATGGGACCTTATTTTTCCAATATTTTTTAAGCGAATTTGAAATTAGCAAATTGCTTCGAAAGTTTTAGTTAAGGTATATAAAAGAATTTCAGCAAAATATATTCAGTAATTTTTTAAATAAAGATTAAAATAATAATTACACCCTTTATGTGAAGAGATCACGTGACAATTACATGAAGAGATCACGTGACCCACTTCAAAATAAAATATGGCATCCATCTTGTATCAAAATCGCGATTTTTAAAGTTATTTTTAATTCATGTTTAGTGTTGTATACGTCCTATAACCTCTTTTGCTTAAATTCTGTGCATCTACATACTGAAACAATGCAATTACAATATATTTGAGTTTAAATAATCATCCAACTTTGATTATTTCTACAACGGAGCCTAATTTTCACTTATGGGGAATGTAAATATCAAAAGATGCAGAATGAGTTGTATAAGAATTGCTGCATTTCTTTAACGCAAAATTATTTAGCTCATGGAGTCTGCAATATAGCTGATATAAATGAAATAGTCATTGATTTTACACAGAGAAGGACGATTTTTTCGATGAAGTTTTAAGCATAGAGTTTAATTACTTGTACCTCCATAGTCTTAAGTTTTTAAATAAAATAAATTATTATAGTATTGTGCTGAATGAAATGAAGTTTATGATTGAAATTCTGCTTTTATAGAGAGAGCCAGGCGTGTTATATTTCGATGATGTCATTTGAATAAATTTAATTTGTTTTCGATGAAGTTTTCAAATGTAATAAATTATTGTCGTATTATGATAATTTAAAATATATTACTGAGGCATGTATCGCATTTTGTAGATGCTTAAATCAGGCAATTTATATTTCAATGTCGCCATTTGAATGAAGTTCATTTTTTCCGATGAAATTTTAAGTTTTCATATATAATAAATTAATGTAGTATTGTGATAATTTTAAAAATATTACCGAGGAATGTTTCGCATTTTAGAGATGTTTAAATAAAATTGCATTGAAGTTGGAATGTGTTTCATAATCAATGCTTTATGTAAGATTGATCTTTCTTGTTTTATTTTTGCATTGTGGTGACATTTAAAATAACGTTTGTCTTTAATCTTTACTTGCTTACTTCGTAATATTTATAGTATTATTTAATAAGAAAGAGTTGTAAAGTGTTAAAAATGGCTCGTAGTCGTAAGAAAACAATGAACAGCATTCGAAAATTGATTATTTTTCATCATAGTAGTGGTAATCAGTTCGGAATATCGCTAAAGTAGTAAATTTATCCCATTCTACGGTGCAGTATGTGATAAAACGCTTTAAAGAAGAAAATCGGATCGAAAACAAGGTATGGAAAGGTCGCCTGGCAAAATCAACGTGATCAGAGATTTGTAGTTAGAAAATTTGTGAAAACTCCACGTTTGAGTGCTATAAAAATTTCTCCAGAATTTACTGAAAAATTTTCTACTTCAATTTCACTTGGAACTGTTCGACGAGTGCTCAGATCAGCTGGATTACATGGGTGTTCTGGCCGAATTTTTATTTTTTTTTCTGAGTGCGATAAATAGAAAGCTTAGGTTTTCCTTCGCAAAATCAATGATAAATAAGCCCGAAGCGTAATGGAATCATGTCTTATTTGTAGATGAAAGCAAATTTATCATTTTTGGTTACGATAGGCGTATAATTGTAGGGAGAAGGAAAAAATGAGGAACTTAATCCCAAGAACTTGGAACAGTAAAACATGACAGTGGAAGTGTCCTTGTGTGAGGGTGCATGTTAGCATCAGGATTAGGTAATTTGGTATTTATTGATGGCATAATGAATCATGCTCATTATTTAAATATTTTAAAAGACAATTTAAAATTATCAGACCAAAATTTTGGGTATCGGAAACAACTTTGTTTTTTTAACAAGATAACAATCCTAAGCACGCGGTTCTCAATGTTTGCCTCTGGTGTCTCCATAATTGTCCACAAGTTCTGAAAACACCACCTCAGTCGCCGGATTTAAACCCAATAGAACACATTTGGAGAGAATTGGAGGCTACAGTACGAAGACACGGCATTAAATGAAAAGCGAACTAAAAACAGTTATGATCGAAGAATGGAAAAACATTGATGCAGAAATTACAAAAAAACTAGTAAACTCTATTTATTCACAGATGTTTAAAAGCTGTTGTGGATGCTGGAGGATATCCTACTAAGTACTAATTTACCAAAATATTACAATATTAATGTATGTAGAGATTTTTTTTAAATTGTACGAAGACTTCTGTGATGTAATTTTTTGGTAACTTTATGTTTATGAATTTAAAAAAAAAAGTTTTACTATGTTTTTAAAATATTTTATGTAGTTTTGTTAAGAACATGTTATAGATATTATTAAAAATTCCCATTCTGAAATATTAATTTTTATTAATGCATAGAACAGTATTTCATTGAAATTCGTAAGTGTACGAACACTTTTGGAGCCACTGTATGTCAAAACGAAAGAACAATGAAATTGGATCAACATATGTCAAAATAAAAACGCTAAAATATCTTTGGAAGATATACCCTTACCTTCTTTATCCTGGTTTAACAATTGGCTAAACACGATATACGAGTTTGAAATATCTTTGCCAAAATAAAACAGATGAATTAACAAAATTATAAATACCAATAGTACTCGCAACTTTTCAGCCTGAAAGCCGTAATTGATATAATTCAGCAAGAAGTGTAATTCCAATAACATTTGTTTTCATATACCTTTCACATATATTTAAATCGGAAAAGTTTAATAAAAATCGTCTGCTGAATAAATTCATAGGGTTTAATTCTGTTGTTTAGCAATATGATCATGGAGTTAGAATGGGGATAAAACTCTTATGAATGAAACGTTTAAAAACACCATAATGCTTTGGAATTATATCTAGGTGTCGCTAGTGTTAGTAAAGTAGCTGCTATTGTTAGTGGACACAACAGAAAAACGTAATATTTAGTATATGTATTTTTGATTATTTTTAAATAATAGTTCCCTAATAAGTAAATAATAGTTCCCTAAAAATAATAGTTCCCTTTAAATAATAGTTCCCTAATAAGTATAATTAACCAGTATTTTCCATAGTTGTAGGATAGAGTGCAAAATATATAGAGATAAAAATAAATTGAAAGTAAAATAATTTTGAATACATAAAAATATTCTTTATTGTTTCAGTTCTAATTTATATTCCGCTAATAATTTAATTTTGCAAAATTGACAGTTTAAATAAATATTTTAGGCCTTTCGCCATAGAAATACGTACAATGCAGAACTACTTATCTTATCCCAGCGCCACCTGAATTATCTCAAACGATATTGGCGTTTTCTTAATATGAAGTTTTAACTCCTTACTTTTATCTCCATGAACATCACATTATTTTTTTCAAATAAATGTTCGGAAAAAATATCGTCTGCACAATGCAAACCTCCCATCGAACCCCCCCCCCCTCCTCGTCGAACCTCCCATTGAGATAAATGGGAGGTTCGTTTTTCTTTGCTATCTTGATATCCTCTGCTTCTAGAAACTCGAAATATGAATTAACTTTTAAGTAGGGCTATTTCAAGGCTATCCGCCTAATTTCATGAATTTCAAAATTCGATACAGCCGTTTTCCCGTGATGATGAGACAAGCACATACATCCACAGACATATTTACAATTTCATTTATATAGATTATTGCGACCTAATTTCACTAACAGGGAAATATTTCTTTAATGATTGAGAAAATAATCTCTTGGCTTTGATTTATTCCTGCATGAAAGACTTGAGTAATAAGATTCCAGGAACTCAAGATATCACTTGGTTAAACGAAAAGCTATTGCTTATGTAAATTGTCTGTACCGCGAAACACCTACGCAGTGATGCATTAATAATGTTGTATGGGGATGCCATTGAACATAATTTATCTAAAAGGCTTTTAAAAATAATTGCTTAAGCGAATCATCACTTGTGCAACTGAAAAAACCTCTACACGCAATCGAATCAAATTCAGGGTATAGATTGATATTATCATTATCTAACATTGATATTATGAAAAATTGTTGAAAATATTTTATCTGCCTATACTCTCATTTCCGTGCACCGTGATATCAATTTTCGATTATGAGAATGTTCATATACTAGTATTGCTTTGAATTGAATCTGCCTACACCTTCCATTTGGTTCAATTTTTGTGTGTGACTGAAATTTATTTTTAAATTTTCCATGAGCCATTATTGCGCAGCAGAACAAACACGTTGAAAAATCTTGTTCTTTCTCATAATTTATTAAATACTAGCCGCCTTCGGCGACCAGCCTGTTCGCTACCCTTGAAAATTCTGACCGTGGCAAACTCACTGGCGCGACCTACCAGAAAGGTGTAAGGTAACTATTTGGACGGTCAGTAAGTGCCACCCAATTTGGACCGGAACCCAGTGGGGGAGGCATCTACATGGACCATACCCTCCTTCCTCTACCACCAACTTCTCGGAAAGACTTGCGGACCCACATGTTTAAAGTGATCGTACTCCGCGTGAATACGGCGGCAGTTTTGGCAGTGGCGGGAATCGAACCCGGGCCTACCGAGTGCAATTTCCGTGCGCTAACCACTGGGCTACCGCGTCCTCAACCCCGTGGAGTTAACAGAGTTTGGTTTAGTTTAATGATGTTAAAACTAATAATGACATTTTAAGGCACCGCCACAATCTCCATAACTTTCTTTTTATTTATTTTTTTATTTCTTCAGTGTTTAAGTTTTTTCATTGTGGTCCCAACCACCACCCGATGTAAATAATACATCGCCAAAATTCAATCCAGCATAATGAGCCAAAAACCTTATAAAAAGCAAACACTAATTCGGTGTTTAATTGTCCTTAGGTCAAAAACCGTACAAAAGCAAACACTTATTCGGTTTTTAATTGTCCCTAGGGCAAAAACCGTATAAAAAGCAATCACTGATGACATTTGCAAATATAATTTAATACCCATGGGAATATCCTCATCAGGCTAAATATATATATATACCACCATATATATGTATACCACCAAACATATGCTAGGCCAAAAACCGTTTCCAAAGCAACACCGTACGTCTGCGCGCGCATGTGGATGAAAAATCGAACTTCTTGGACCGTTCAGTGCGTCTGCGCGGGTATGTGGGAGAAAAACTCCTTTAGCGGTTTGCCTAGAAATTGAAATTCGGAAATTCTTAAAATCCGGATTCTGCAGCTATTTTTTATTATTTCTTGATCAGATTGGGCTTGTAAGAATACTTGATGTGTGAGCTTTCTAAAAATGTAAATTATTAGCCGAAGTTGTCGGAACTTTTCCCGATGCGAGGATATAAAAACGAAAGTTCGTTTTCTTGAGCCGAAAGTGACTTTTGTTTTAAAATCTTTAAAAAATATTAGAATTTGTCCTTGAGATTTGAAATTGATATAATTTTACTCGCAATTGTCTGCTCTTTCCTGTCGTGGGATTTGTTTTTTTTTTACAACGTCTGGAAGGTGGAGAAAAAAAGGGGAAAAAACGGTCGAAATCTCATAAAACATTAAATAACAACAAAAAAATATAATTCAAAATTTAAAAATCGGTTTTTACGTATTACCTTTCCACCCTCCCGAGCCTCTGATTGCCAAATTTCGTAGCTCTGTAATGCGCGGTCGTATAAGACAGACACACAGACAGACACACATACATTGCCTTTTATTATTTAAGATTTGTTTTACAATTATTTAGTTTCTGCATCAATCAACTGAATAATCTTCATCATTATGTCGTTAAATATATTTAGAAATTGGGTTTTTATTTTTCAGAAATAGATCTCCACATTCCATGATTCAGTTATAAAAATCTAATTAAAATAATCAATTTTCAGACATTTTTAAAATCGCCTCATATTGTTTACCACTAGAACGACGGAAGCGGTCACCGCATAACTACTTTGAGTAAAGATTTTTCCAACACGGCTAATCTCAGCCTATTGGAATTTTATGATATTTCTCGTTTTCTTCAAGTTATTAAAAACACAGAAGAAAATTATTTTAGGTTTTATAATAAGAGAATAAACAAATCAACGATCTTCATAGAACGACAGAAGCTGTCAAAATGGCCGCTAGAAAGATTGCAGAAGATGATGCAATCCGACTGCGGCGTTGCGCTAATGTAAGCCGTAAGAATGATTGCATCAGCTTTTTACATTATTCGACATGTTTTAAGAACGAACAACGACTGTGCCCGTGCTGGATGTAAATTATTGCATAAAATTTTGGCTCGATGTCTCGTGGGAAGCGACTGACTACTGATGAGTGTCTAGCACTTTTGCAGCAACTTAGCGAGCATTCCAGTGATAACAGCGGTGATCGTGATGCAGATTTTGTAGTTTTTGATGAAAATGAAATAGCAGAGCACAGCGTCAGCTCCTCAGAGGAGCAAATAGACTCTGACGGTAACGATACGTCCAATTCAACTCGCCTTCAACGCAATAGCTCTACTTCAGAAATCTTCGTGCCAAAGATGGTACTGATTAGAAAATATTGGATCAAAGCAGCGTTATTTCCGGGAGATTTGATTCTCAAAACGTCGTGAAAAAAGGCCGTCCCAACTCCGTATGCCAAGAACAGTGCATCAAGAACGTTTATTGTAAAAAATGTGTCGAAGAAACATCCTAACTATGATGCTTTGGGTTTGAATTAAAGGCATGTTGTATTTTTTCCATGGCGGTCAAATTGACCGATACCCGTCGTTCTAGTTAGTTCAAAATATTCGTCGTTCTAGTGTTAAAACGTCTCGGAAAAAACATAAAATTTTAACTCTTTCAGACCACTATAAGTTGAATTCAGTTATGGATATGCATATAACTTCACAAGTTTCGCAACACAATGTCACTTGAAATAGAAAATTAAAATCATTCAGACTTCGACTTAATAAACGACGCACAAACTGCCTGATATCCTTCTCTTGGAACGCTTGCAGAAGGTCACTTTATATTCTGGTAAACACACTTTATTTAGGTTAATTTATTTCTGTTTGAGTCTTGACAAATGGATCTATTTCACGTGTTCTAAATATATCCAGAATTGACGTCAAATTAGTTAGTGTACAGTAAAGTCTATATATACTGCAAATCGTCCCACGCAATATTGCGTCAATAACATGGTAAAGCCGTTTAACACACTTTTAGTAGAAGTTTGTTTAATATTCTCGTAAATGACGATTATGATCATGGACATGTTTATAAAAAAATACCAGAAAATATACCCGACGTTGCAAGGGATTTATAAGCGGTCGTTTCGTAGCCGTGGGTGCACTGACACAACAGTTATTTTATTTTCGTTATAAGACAGAGTATTGGGGCACGAGCACGTTAAATATGTGGGTCTGTAAGTCCTTCTGAGTGGTTAGTGGAAGGAGAAAGACGGTATGCTCCCTGTGGGTGCCTCTCCCTTGGATTCCATTCTAAACTGGGTGGCACTTCAAAAACATATATTTTATACCTTTGGGTTGGCACTGCGGTCTGGGTCGAAGAAGAAGCGAGCGTATTGTTAAAACGTTCTTTCGGTTTCGGAGAATTCACTGTGAATTTCTATGTAGATATTTTTTATCAGGGATTTTCATCCCTGGAAATACAAGAACGTTCTAAAAATGTACAATTTAACAAGAAATTTTGGACGTGTGACATGAGTACGAATGCATTTTTTACTGCACACATTCTAAAAATCCTTAATTTTGCAAATTTTTGTTTACTTAACATTCATTCTAACTAAGCACTGAAATTTCCACTGAAACAATACACCTGCTGCAGCAGGTGCAATGTTTCTGTGAGCGATTTCCATGGACGCCAATGCCTGCAAAGGAGGGTGCCAAAATGTTTGGGATAGGGCATGTTATATACCTATCTTTTTGGTAGGTTCTTCGTTTGGGATGGACGCTGTCCCACCCGTAAGCAAAAGATTAAATGCATTTTTCTCGAAATGGAATTTTCAAAGGTTTCACCTTTTTAAAATGCTCCATACGACTTAATTTTTGTTTGAGATGCATGAAATTTGGCAAGAAGACGCCTTTAATATTTTTTAATGAAACTGGGTATGCATTTTATAATTGGACTTTATTAAGGTAATTAAAAGTGAAATCGCACCTAATTAAGTGATGAAAATTAAGTTTTAATGCAGAAAAATATTTAAAAAAAAATTAACTTTCTAAGGGATTTAAAAATGAATACCCAAATGTGTTTATAATGTGTTTTTGAGTGATTATAATGCAAAATGAATTAAAAATGTGAACAAATGACACGCAAGGAGAATTTTCAAATTTTCGTTAAAAGAAATTAAATTAAAAAAAAAAGACAAGATTATAACAAAATTGAAAAAAAAAAATAATGGTATTTTATATAGTAATGTTAAGAGGAATATTTATACAAATTTTCATGTTTCTAAGTCAATAAATAAAAGAAAATTCAACGTCCACCGTCCCCTTAAAGTTTAGTTTTTTTCGCGTGAAAACAACAAAAATTATTGTTGAAACCCTCTAAATTAAACCCACTGTAAATTAGACCATCGTTGTAATAGTTATAGTTTAGTAATCGAGAAGGTAAGAATTTACAATTTTATATTTACCACCGCCTGTGTAAAAATGATATCTTATGTCTTGCTACATCATATGCTAGGCCATTTGAAAATTAAAAAAATTCCAAATACTGCCTGAAACAGAAATCGCTGAAATTATGTACATAAAAATGTCGTTTGATGAAGAAATTCCCAGTTTTGAAAGTTTCGCAACTGCAGTTTGTATAATTTTAGCATTACTACACTTAACCAGCAACAAGTTATACGGAAGTGAAACTCAGCTGTAAAACACGTATTCTGAGCACCACCTCAATTTCATTGCGCACGACATCGTTCAGAACGACGCGCATAACAATAAAGTAAAGGCTGTTCATGAAAAATGCCAAGCAGCTCCCTCAGGTGCACGTGCCCTAAGAGTTTCTATAGTGATGGCAGTGCCCCACCCTTATATGCTGTTCAGCACGCAACCTCTATAGAGGCCTTGCAATTTTGTTTTTACTCTGCATCCTTTACAATAAATATTTTGATTAAACGAGCCACAGAAGAGGCGAGCAGTGTCTGGGACATGATGAATTTAATGTCTTTTGAAAAGTTTAGTTCAGGGTTGTTATTGCTATGTGGTGGTGAATATTTTAGTAAATGCTAAATTTTAGTAAATACAGAACGGTAACCGCCGTTTTGCTATTAGATTTAACAGTTTTATTCCCGTACCATACATATTAATGTTAAGGAAAAGTATCGAGATGGGGTAAAAAATAATATTGTCGGATTTTGATAGAATTACGTGGTTTGAATAACCGCATGATGATTAACTGACGTCTTTTTATCTTTCAAGACCCCCCAAAGCCTTTAGATGACTGAATTTTTTCACTTTTAGCATTGACAACGAGATAGAACCTAACTGAGGCAGAATTTTTGCACACTTTTTGCATTAACAATGAGATAGAAACTAATGGAGACAGAATTTTTTCACATTTTGAGCATTGACAACGAAATAGAAACTAATGGAGACAAAATGTTTGCACACTTTTAGTATTGACAACGAGATAGAAGCTATTGGAGACAGAATTTTTGCACACTTTTTGCATTAACAATGAGATAGAAACTAATGGAGACAGAATTTTTTCACATTTTGAGCATTGACAACGAAATAGAAACTAATGGAGACAAAATGTTTGCACACTTTTAGTATTGACAACGAGATAGAAGCTATTGGAGACAGAATTTTTGCACACTTTTAGCATTGATAACGCGATAAAACCCAATGAAGACAGAATTTTTGCATACTTGTACAATTGATAACGAGATAAACTTAATGGAGACAGAATTTTTGCACACTTTTAACATTGGCAA
The DNA here is from genome assembly GCA_951213105.1 of Amaurobius ferox. Taxonomy (NCBI): domain Eukaryota; kingdom Metazoa; phylum Arthropoda; class Arachnida; order Araneae; family Amaurobiidae; genus Amaurobius; species Amaurobius ferox. The sequence goes on along the minus strand of OX578146.1, from coordinate 71,949,273 downwards.
CAGGACAGAATTTAATGGCGCAGGAGTTTTGGTTTTCCCCTCGGGATTGAAGAAAATAGGAGGTTCGGAAAATCTTTCCAGGCCCTTTAGATGACTTAAAAGGCTGAAGCGTTGCATACTTATAGTATCGACCGTCGGATAGAACCTAACGTAACTGGATTTTCGATTTCTTTGATGGGGAGCGAACGAAATGGAGGGGATTCAAAAAGTCTTCTAAGACATTTAGAACACACTCATGGACCAAGAAATCTTCAATTTTACACAATAGACAATGAGGTAGAGCTTAATGGAGCTAATATTTTTATTAAGACGATTATTTTCAAAGTTAAACAATATACATTGCTAGACAAAATTAAACGTATAAAAATGTGATTTAATTTCTAAGAGTGTTAGTTTATTTTTCTTTGTGAGGCTTTAATACAAGTTCTATGAATATGATTCAAGTATCTTTTCAATAATGTATGTCTGTGAAGCTGTGGAGATGATAACTGTGGGACAAATTAAGACGCTAACTTGTCATTTAGTACGATAATTGCAATCCGTAACCGTATGAGGACTATTGGTTTTCAAAGAGGTTGGACCAAGCAAAGGTCATCGAATTTTCGAACACATCCACACGAATTTTTAATACATGTCATAGTCAATATAGTGTTTAGACACACTTAATCAAAATGAGTATCAGAATGAAAAACAAAACGTATTATATGCATACAGCTGAGTTAGATTGATTGATAAGGGCCATTTACACAGTCCAAACAAACTACTGAAGGTAGAAATTTACAGTCATAACTCGAGAATGGCTAGACACAACAATCTATTTTACAGTCTTGCGTTGAAAACTATATCTTAAATTTTGCTAATTAATTTTATTGGTGTACAATCAACTAATATTAGCATATTTTAATTTTTAGTTACAACAGATAATTTTTTCTTACATTTTGTCAAAGAATTTATTCACAGCTTTTGATTCCATTGCGGTAACTATGGTAACAGAGTTACGCTTCAAATACCTAATCGCTTGCTGGCTATTTTTTAAATCAATAATAGAAAAATAATGCTATAATTGATTAGGCTGAGAAAGTTAAAAAGGATAACATGCAGTTATTGGAAATGAAATATTGTTTGACATGCCGTGATTCCCACGATAACAGAATTATAAAATAGGCCCCATTTTTATGCTTCAATTTGAAACCGTTTATGACATTCAAAACTTTATTAAGTGTGTAGGTGTCACAGTTAGGGACTGCTTGTTATTTTGCGTGGATAGAAATGGCGAGACTCTTCATGTATTCCGTCCACAAGTCATTCTCATTTTAAAAAAAAGTATCTAGAAATACTTCTTGATTTAAAATTGCAATATGTACACCAATCGAACATGGGCGGTTTATAAGCGGAGAAAACAGAGGGGCAGAACGAAGGACAGAGAGGGGACCTTAAGCCTTTCAGGACATATTGAGCAATTTAAGCTTTGTGCAATATACTTAAATATTGGTGAGTATGCGAGTTCCCACTCGATTTTTACATGCATTCGCATTTCATAGTGTTTTGTTCTATCACAATCATTATCAGAATAGAAAAAAAAAACATTTTTTTCAAAGTTAGTACCCAAGTTATTCTTTTAATTTTTTCTTATTTATTTAAAAGTTTATTTTCTCAGGTTGGTCTATCTTTGTCAACAAATTTATTTTGATACCATTAACATTCACAGCGTAGTTCAAATTATCGAACTCTACTATATACCATTATGCTACCAGAATTGTTCCGAGATTTATTCTGTTTCTCCAAATGAAGTAATACTATGTGTGAGATCAGGAGAAACTATATGTAGTTTTTTATGCTTACGATGAAACAAAACGCAGACTTTTAGTCACCGTTTTATTACAATCTTGGTCCGGGAAGTTATCACCCCAATAAATACACGGCACACAAATTGCAAGTGTGGATGGGGCAAAATATCCTTGGGCCACGACTTAAACCAAGCTTCATTGGAACTGAAAGAGCCAATAATGCAAAGATGCGACATCGCACTGAGGATCATCCAATGAGAGCAAGGAGGATGTATCTGAACCCCTGGCCAAATGATGTAGCAGCAAGGAGGAAAGTCAACGAATATAATAAAGTAATTTTTCAAGAGAGTCGTGATTTCAAGCAATGTTAATCAGAGAGAGTCATTATTCATTTGAGTATTGGGAATGTTATAGAAAAAGGCGAAGTCTGACTCCAAATGTCAGAAAAAGAATCGGAAAAGGTGACAGTCATACTGAGCTATAGACCCCGAAATACAGAGGTATGCGCCAGTCTTCATGCATGTGAGGTCAATTTTTGATGTTTGGAATAAGATTCAAAAGACTTGGTCTCACACTGCGCTTTACTCCTCCTTAAGCGTTTGTTAATAAATTCATGTAATTTTAATTATAACAATAATAGAGATGCGAATAAAAGATGATTTATTTTAAAGTGTGGATTTTAATGTGTAATGTTTTGATTTAATGATTATGTTAAGGAACTCATGTAAAGAAGTAATGGTGGGTTTTGCGGCTACGATAGCAATGTACAATTGTTACAAATCACTACCATTTTAATTAAGATTAATAATTTAATCCATAAAATTCAGTGAAAAAGTAAATCCATTTGTGGTTTTTTCACCACACCACACTGAGCATATCTTAAAATTCGGATAATTCGAATTCGAATTGTGATAATTAATAAAACTTCTATCTAGTTCTAATTTTTTCATTTAATGTATCCAAAAATCAAATTTTTTACCGGTAGGCGCATTCAATCTTTAGTTATTGAGTTCACACACACACATGCACACACAAATATGCACACACATACATACATAGGAGGAAAGCTTTACAAAAGTGTTAGAAATGGAATCAGGATATCTTAAAATGTTCTTATCTATTAAAATCTCGAATTCTAAAATTTTTGATAAATAGTACTTTATGTATACAACAGTATTAGAAAGCAAAATTTATATAAACATTAATAATTAAATAAAAAAATAAACTGGACACAGAGATAGAACTAATAATAACAAACAATGCAAAATTCATGCTTATTTCAAAACTGATATAAACAAAAAGTGAAATTTGTGAGTTATCACTATAGTTAAGTTGAGTAAACATCACCTAATCTATCAGCAAATGTGTACGAACTTGTCTTCATAATGGGTTCTTTAGATTGCAGTTGTGCCGATATGAAGATTTCCAGAAAGTGATTAAGTACAGGACGTTTAAAAAAGGACGCAACCCGACATGGAAGACGGTAGAAAGCAAATTATAGCATTACTATACTCAAGGTAAATTAAAAAAAGCAGGTAAAATGACCTTGGCTTGCAGCAGTCTACTTATGCTGTTTTACAAGACTTATCTTCTTTCCAGCCAGGAGTTTTCAAGCGAGACCAATGACACAAGTTTTGTTTTACCTCGTAATGCCATCGGTAGAAAATGCCCGCTCATTTTGTTATTTTTGTTATTGCCTTCCTGAGCCCGCATTTCGTTATTGCCCGCCGAATGTAGTGATGATTTCAAACGTCATAAGAGCAGATTTATTGAATTAATAGACATTGCAAATGAAGATAATCGACAAGTATGCATGCGAAAAAAGAGAGAAAAAGCACGGACATTTTATATTTTTGTAAACATGATTACCGATGTTGCCACTTCGAGATATATAAATATTACAAAAACGCAAACGATATGAAATTGCTGGAACATATATCAGTATTAGTTTCTAACAAATATAACCTAATGACAATTAATCAATCTCAAATATTTTTAATCTTTTTAATTGGGATCTTCTATGCAGTTGTTTAGATCTGTTGATTTGAGGTCATATTTAATTGTATCAATGCAAGTTTGGATAAATTAATGAATATTTCTTCGTTATTAGTTGAAAATAGAAGAATTTGCAAGAATTTGAAGATCATTTAAACACTTATACTTCTAAAATATGGCAGATAAAAATATAATTTTCCTTTTGCAATTTAATCTTTAATCTGAAAGCGTTTTGTAATTTTCAAATATATTTTTCTACCAATGGCATCAAAGCTAAACACTTTTTGATTGGATGCTGGGCTAACGCGCAACCTTGTATTAATAAAGCATTTGAAGATCATTAAAACAATTATACTTCTAAAATATGACAGGTAAAAATATAATTTTCCTTTTGCAATTTAATATTTAATCTGAAAGCGTTTTGTAATTTTCAAATATATTTTTCTACCAATGAGATCAAAGCTAAACACTTTTTGATTGGATGCTGGGCTAACGAGCAACCTTGTATTAATAAAGCATTTGAAGATCATTAAAACAATTATACTTCCAAAATATGACAGGTAAAAATATAATTTTCCTTTTGCAATTTAATCTTTAATATGAAAGCATTTTGTAATTTTCAAATATATTTTTCAACCAATGGCATCAAAACTAAACACTCTTTGATTGGACACTGGGTTAACGCGCAATCTTGTATTAATAACTCTGCTTTCTAGTGCTGAAAAGAGGGGTTCCCCTATAAACAGTTTTCAAGAACCCCCCCTTCTATATTTGATTATTACCCTTTTGTGAAGTTTCTCTGTGTTCTTTAACCTAAAAGAATGCTTTCTTCAGTGGCATCTTTGGACATCCTTCAAGTTGAGTTGTGTCCGTACCCCCAATAGGCGGCCTGGATTGTCCTCATTTGTGTCAATTACTTCAAATGTAAATAAAAGGACATCACATCGTTTTGCGGTCTTTCTGATCCTTAAACAATAAATCGCGTGGGGAACTTTGAAAAGAGTATTGCAGAAGCGCATTGTCAGAACCGCGAAAAGTTAAACAAATAGAACTGTTGTAGTCAAGGGAACTGAAAATTTGACCTTGACTTATCGGAGGACAGACTGCTTGGACAACTTGCAGACAATCTTGGGGGAATTATGATGACGAAAATACCAGTTTAGAAGATTTATCGTTGAGAGTTAATAGAATTTATGGATAGAGTGGGGAGTTATATTCAATCTCTATAATACAGCTCAGTGAGACTGACTGACAGAGTTATAAATTTACAGACGTAACTGTTGTAGGTATAAATTTGAAACTTTGCTTATACGTGGGTATTGACCTTTTTAGTTGAAAAAAATTTAAAATATTAGAAATTTGTTTGAAAAACTTATAAATCTTGGAATTTTTTGTTCCAATGTTCTTTTAGCTCTAGAATGGTACAAATGAAGTTCCATTTTATACCATTATGAGCGAAAACAACCCCGATCTTTATTAATTAATTCGATGTACAACCAATGGTTCAGGACAAATTTTAATTTATAGTTAGTTATACAGAGCAGACGATTTTTGTATTACATTCTTTATTTCTATTTTTACTTTCTCGTACTACGTGAAAGAGTATAGAGAAAGTATTGTTTTTACGAATATTTCCGAATTCGAGATTTCAATGTCAATATATGTTTTAAATCTTCCTGAACACGTTTTGACTATTTTTGGAGTGATGTCCGTCTGTCTATCTGATGTCTGTGGTCGATTTCTTGTGTAGACGATAGCAGCTACACATATTAATGGATTTTCACGAAACGCTATACCCGGCTTTGTTATACAAAAAAATTCGGAACTAGGTAAAAATGTTTAAAATTAGAGTTAAAACTTTCGAAATTTATTCGAAATTTTATATTTTTTAACATAGCAGCATAGGATAAAATTTGACATAATCTCATTGTAGCAAAAATAGCAAAATAACCGCTATCAAAAATAGCCGCATATCAAAAATAGCCGCGATACACATTTTTTTAATTCGTGACGTCATTAGCTCCCTTTTGGGGGGAATTACCCTCAATGGGATACATTGTCAAAGATCAATCGAATCAATCAAATTATTGCATCAATCGAAATATTTTTTCAAACCTTTTAAAGTGAAGGGTATTATGCTATAGTTGTAATCATTTGGATCCACGATGCTGACTTTTCACATTTTTTCTTGTACAATTTCAGATCAGAGATAAAATATTGTTTTGCATACTGTAATTTACATGTTAACAAAACAATAAATTGTGCTCCATTTTTATACTTAAATTTGAAAAGGTTTTTGATATTCAGAACTTTTTTAATGAGACTTGTCACATTTAGTGATCCCTAAATATGAAATGTTTTCAGGCGTTACATTTAGTGACTAGTGATCACTAAATATGAAAAGTTTTCAGGTGTCACATTTAGTGACTAGTGATCACTAAATATGAAAAGTTTTCAGGTGTCACATTTAGTGACTAGTATAACTAAATATGAAAAGTTTTCAGATGTCACATTTAGTGACTAGTGATCACTAAATATGAAATGTTTTCAGGTGTCACATTTAGTGACTAGTGATCACAAAATAAGTGATCCCTAGCCATTTTCTTCACGCGAAGAGGGAGTAATAATACATGAAAATTGGTTTTATGTATTATTTTGAGTACTTGAACTACACATAATACATATAAATTATGCAAGTAAGAAAAATAATTTAAATTTTTAAGGGGGGGGGGGTCATGTGCTGCTCACATTAAATTATTTTATAAAATAGCATATACAAGTATAAGAAACAAATAGAATTGAGTACATAGTCATTTAATTAAACTCTCAAATAGAATATTGTTCATCCACGTTTCGATTATATCTATAAGTATTCAAGTGTATCACTAAGAGGTGTTTTTGGTTAATATTTTTTGTGTCAAAAATAATCTATTCCGAGAATATTTAGTTATTGATATAAAAACATAAATACGAGAGAGTATTATTATCTTACTTACCTAATCCAGGGATTTGTTCTATTTACTAGCCCAATGAATAAAAACGTTTTTCCCTACTATATATTTCCTGTTAAATGAGTATTTCTTCGAATTACATAAGTGGGAGAAATAATGAAAGTATTTGAGTGGGAAGATTCTCCATAATAAAATTCTATTAAAGCTTACTGATGTAAACAAGGTTTTCATTAGTAAGTTTAATGACGTAAAGGCTTACTGGCAAAAGCTTACTGACATAAAAACGTTTTACTGAAGTAAAAAATACAAAGGTTAATACATTGGTATTGTTTTTAGATATTTTATGATTTCTTTTCCCTTCCTATTTATATAGGCAAAGGCTACTTTGTCAATCGCCACAGTCGTATTTGGCGAAATAAAAATTCAATTTGGCGATTGAAAAAAAAAAATAGAAGATTTTGAATTCTGATGATGTCAAAAGCAAAATAGGTGGTATACTAATTGTAATGTATGCTACTGCGTGTCTTTTCTATTTCAATGATCTTTGGAATGTGAGTATTTATAAGTGAAATCAAATTTTTCAAACGGAAAGGCAAAATAAAATTTGCCAAATAAAAACTCCATTTGGAGAAAGACAATTTGATTTGATGAATGGGTTGGTGAAAATAATCAAAAATCCAGAACAGCCCCTGTTCCAAAAGTCTTTAAGCACCCCAATAGCTTTGTTAGGAAAGGCCCATGAATGTACACATTAAGTCTGTATACAGTGACATGACCATACCCGATTAAGTAAACATGATTGTAACGCTCTAGTAGAGAATACAAATTGGTATGTTGTTGTTGAGACCCAGACCGTCCGACCTACCAGAAAGGTGTAAGGTAACTGTATGGACGGCCGGGAAGTGCCACCCAATTTAGACCGGAACCCAGTGGGGGAGGCATCCACAGGGACCGTACCCTCCTTCCCCTACCACCAACCTCTCGGAAGGACTTACGGACCCACATGTTTAACGTGATCGTACTCCGCATGAACACGGCGGCATTTGTGGTAGCCTGCAAATCTAGCGCGCAAACCACGGGGATACCGCACCCGAGATGGCCAACAGCACGCGGTGTTCCGAGGTGGTCACCCACCAAGTACTAACCGCGCCCGATGCTGCTTGACTTCGGTGATCTAACGGGAACCGGTGTTTTCAGCACGGTACGGCCGTTGGCCCACAAATTGGTATGTAAACAAACTCGCCAACTAAGTGAAATAGATGAATGAAGCCAATTACAAAGATGTAAATAGTTGTCTAATTAGTAGGAATCGCCATAAAATTGATAGTAGGAGGCATTTATTTGGCATATTATGATTATATAGGCGAAATGCAGTCATAATCAGGAATGTGAAATAAACAATATTTTCATGAACATAATTCTAGTGTAGAACCTGTCTAAAATACCCTCTGCCAAGATCATGGGCATTTGAATTCCAGAAAGAGTATCACTGTGTACTTTCACACGCACTGAAAGTGTCCCCCTAATAGAGTCCTGGATGTACGTCTGTTTGACAGGAATTTATTGCCACCCGTATATGCGTTTTGTTCGTTTTTGGTATCGATTCCTTACAATTGGACAATATTCTGCAACTTTGTAATTAGCATTTTTGTCTATCTTCTTTTGTTGCTTAGTTTGTTCTCCAAATTTTTTAAATTCTTTGCTAGGGACGCTACAATACTTTTTATTCAATAGCGCATGATTTTAGGTCTTTCTATAGTAAGTTAGGTTTATCTATAATATAGATACACCTAACGTGTACACTCATGGCCTTTTTAGTGCAAAGTTATTTATGTGCTTAAGGGCTAGGAACCCGTTTATGTAGAGCTGAATTTTACTTGTTAAATAGCGAAATATTGGCTTTTGTACTTTAATACTTTGACATATAGATAAGAAAATCGGAGTATTGTGACATTACCAGTTCGTTTGTATTGCTTTATTTGTAACCTATATGGTATAATACATAGGTAAAGTATTTTGACTAAGACTGGATTTTCAATTCCAGTGTTCCACGGATTGATATTTTTGAATGTCCCTGAACTAAAATCTAACGTTTCAGGGTGATGTATTTCTGTATGAGCCAATGGCTGCAAGAGAACCTCTATGGAAGCTGATAAGTTTCATCATACTATGCAGCTGGCATCAAAATTTATGACGGCTACGAAGTAAAACTGAATTTGTTGATCGCCATGAAACTTAGTAAAATTCTGGCACATATCAATTTTTTTGCTGGCACTGCATCAGCCATTCCGTGTTGAATAGAGCCAGAAACCCTGAAATAAATTTACGCATACTCATAGCTGCATTGGGAGCGCGATTCCAGCTTTTAAATCTCCCATTTGTAGGTGAGTTTCGTGAGAAACAACTGCCATAACTTTGATAGCTGCTATGCTTTATTAATTTGCTTTTCTATCTAATTGCTCTTTAAATTGGCTTATTAATTTGCTCTTCTATCTATTTCCTCATATTAATTTGCTCTTTTATCTATCTCCTCTTATTAATTTGTGCTTCTATCAATTAATTGCTCTTCTTCTCAACATTTTACGAATAAAGTAAATTAGAACAAAGTTACGTTTTCCGACTTGTTCCTAAGTTCGAATTATGTTTTTCGAATCAAATGGAAATTAATTGAGTATAGTGTTTTCTTTTCTACTCAGAATAGAAGGTCACGAGTCTGAAATCTGTGGAAATATTATACTATGTAAAGAGGACCTAAAACAATGTAGGAATATCGTATTTATTTCTATCAGCGAAGTATTTTTACAGACACAAAAATTTGAAAGATATAATATATATTCATTTATATTATTTATTGTAACTTGATTACCACTACATACATTTAACGTATGTAGTGGTAATCAACGGAAAGGAACAATGAACTGAAACCTGTTAGCGTTGGCAATAGTGCTTTTGCTACCACAAAAATATTCTTGCAAAAATCAGAAATATATCTCTTCTAATTGTTAGTAATAATTGTCTAACATGTTTATGTCTTTTCAAACCATTCAGAAGACACCCGATGGCATAAAATACTGAGTATTTTCACACTTGCAGCATCGACCACGGCATAAAACCTAACGGAGTCGAATTTCAGACTTTTTCCAAGGATGATGGGGGGACTAGAAAAATGGGTCCTCTAATAGTCTCCCTCTTTTTGGTGACTTAGAAGGCAAAATATTTGCAAACTTATAATATCGTCTATTGAACAGAATCTAACGACGTCGGATGTTTGATTCCTCCCCGGGACGGACAAAATTGCGGAATGAGGGGGGGGGGGGAGGCAAAGTTTCGGAAGCCTCTCGGTGAGCCAGAAGGCTGAAACTTTGTATGCTTATAGCACCGAATTCGTAACAGAACCTAACTATGTCACTTTCTTTTATTACGATGGACGTTTTTGATCCATACATTTTTAAACAAAATTAAACTTGTTAATAAAAGTTGTAACTTATTTCTTTAAGTGTGTTAGTTTCAATGTCTTTGAGAGGCCTTAATGTTAGTCTGATATAAAGACATATACGTTATAGTTTGCAAAAGGAAATATCCATGATGGTATATTTTCATGATGGTATAATTTTCCCCCAAGGTTTCAGACTATCATCTCATGAAGGTCATGAGATGATAGAAACCTTGTCAGCACCAGAAATGATATACAGGGACGAATTAGACAGAATTAATCTGCTAATGCGATTATTTCATTTGCATAATTGAAAGCGTAATTGTCTTGTAGCAAAATCTGAATATCGGACATGACGCCAGGAAACGTTAGTGGCTAATATCTCCGCAAGACAGCTATGCAGTGGAAAACACTACAGAGTTCTCTACTCACAGTGGCGTCATCTATTAATTCTCAAGCAAACGGGGCAGATGTAATTAAATATTTCTATTTTAAAAAAGTAGCTGAAGTCGCTGTTTGACAAATTTCGCTTTCCCCAAGTTTCGGTGTCTCGTACCGAAAAATCTATAGCATACTGTGGCACATATAAAAATAAAGATACTTAAAGTAAAACTTTTTAAATCTTAAATACATTAAGATGACATGGCCGTAAATTCTCATATAGTGTATTTAGTATTTTAACGTATATTGCTAGTTGTGCCGCTATAAACCCTCTAATTATTTTACCTTTCGTGTGAGTCCTGTAGAGAAATAATTATTAATAAAATGCTAAATTGATCACATCATTTAAACTTAAACAATAAAACATTTATTAACAACATAAATCTTAATTAAATTCAATTACACTACTTAATTATATTTTTTCAGTGGAGGGGACATGTGTGTGACCAAAACGGAAAATCCAAATATTGGTTATGACCAGATATCATTTCAATCGGCACATACCTTCAAGTCTGTCTTGGACTTTGTCAGCATCCGCGTTTAATGTCGTTCATTTACAGCATTAACTCTTGGTGTAATGCTCCCACACGTAAATTCGTTGAACATATTGTCTGCTGTAACTCTGCACTCGCACTTATTTCATTCTCTTAGTATATCAATTCATCGCTGTAGTATCTGCACAAGTCATAATGTCGAAGTTATCTGTTCCAAGTCATGTTAGTATCCCTTTCTTCTCCAGTCTGCTCTTAAGTCAAAATTCCATCGTTGTCTGCTGGTATGCTTCTAAGTCAAAATTCAATTATTGTCTGCCGGTATGCTCCTAAGTCAAAATTCAATTAATGTCTTTTCTAGTCTGCTCTTAAGTCAACATTTTGATTATTGTCTGCTTGATTCGCGGGTTACAGGCTGTGGTTCCCTCGGTTGGGGGAGGGGGAGGGTAACTCCTCCTTTTCTTCTATTTGGCGCTTATTGGTTACTCCTTTACCCAATGGCGTCATTCCACATCTCGTAAGGCCCAGCTCAGCCGCTCTGCCATGGCCCCCTAAATTTATGGTCTTCTGACCTTTAGGTTCACGTCGTGATAAAATTCGGTGCCAGCCAGACTACAAGCTTTGTCCGCCGTTTACACCACAATAAATTCATACATAAAAGTGTCTCATCAAATGTGAGATCTATTTCTGGTCTCCACATACAAAAATATAAAATATGATTCATTTAAAGAGAAATATTAGGAGAACACACTGATATAAACCGCTTTTCGATTTAAAATTCAATTTAGGAAATATTTAATGTCAAAGGAAAAGTATCTGAGCTGCGAGTAAGCGTTCCGGACAAATTAGTAATAGCATGATCTCGAATTTTTGGTAGCATGTACCTACATAATTGAATTTTTGCAGTAACTTAAGAAATTCCAAAAATTCGTCAAATCGTCACTTTCAGATACAAATTTCGATATTTTCGAATATTACCAAAAGTTTCCAAGCTTCGATATTTCACCATATTTTGTCGCTAAGCTCATGTGTTTACTTGTTCATGTGTTTACTTGTGCGAACTTGTCTCTAGAATTATTTCACTGAAACAACATTCGGCTAAAAACCTGTCGAAGTTGTTTTTCCTCTCGATAAATCTAAGAGCAAAGAGAAAGAGATAGATACCAGGTAATTGCAACAGCAAATTAAAATGAAGACATTTAATAACCACCCAATTATCTATAACTTCCATTACTTAATTTATAGTTTCTATTTACAAGGCTTGGATGTTAGTTTTCGCCATTTATCAAAGCCCCTATACCTTGCCTTAGAGTAAACAGCGCAGAGGAAAATCATTAATCGCTATACTCTTTCGCTGGCAAACAATAGCTCTCGTAGCAAGACGAAAAATAGCTTGCTTGGGGAAGAAATAATACTATAAAAACATTCTTACAAGGCGATCGCAGTAGTCAAGGCAACCGCCGTGTTTTTCCAAGAGCACCAAAAAGTGAAAAAACACGGAAGATAGCTTGTGAAATAATGAAGTGATTTAAAATGATTTTTGAGGATTAGAAATTTTGTGTTGGTAAGAAAAACTTTTTTACAGTAAAAATTTTAAGAATGTAATCCTTCAATAACACCATGAACTTTTCAGTTTTTTATCTTAGCTTACTCTCTCAACACTATAAACAAGTTTTTATATTTAGTTGAAGTTTGTATTTAATTCCTGTTCAAATTTTAGCTATAATTGTCTTGCCATGCTTGCGTGTATCTATATCATTTAATTATACCCTCAGTGTGTTAATCTTTCTCAACTGCTTTCGTTGACTGTTCATATTATTTAATTGTACTCCTGACTTTCCATATAATTCAATTTTACTCCCTTAACTGTCCACTTACTGTATTGTTTAAGTCGGAGTATTATTTAATTGATTTGTACCCCTGATTTTTATGCAATTCTATTGTAACCCCAGTCATCCCATTTCATTTTGCTGTTGATTCTTACTGTCCATATCGTTTAACCGTGTCCCTCACTATCTATATTGTTCAATTGTACCGCTAATCGGTCCATTTATTTCAACTGTACCCTTTGATTGCCTTTATTATTTAATTGTACCCCTGATTACGCATTTAATTCTATTATACTCCGGTCAATAAGTTTTATTTAACTGTACATTCTGATTATCCATATCATTTAGTTGTACCCACTTACTCTCCATGACGTTTTATTCTATCCTCTCCCAATAAGTTTCAATTAAATAAATATTGCAATTGCGATAAATTATATTTCCTACTTTTAAAATTGGATTTTAAATTACTTTCCATTGTACCCCCCTTCCCAATATGTTTCAATTAAATAAATATTGCAATTTCAATAAATTATATATCCTATTTTGAAAATTGAATTTTAAAGTTTAAAAAATTTCTTATTTTTATCCACTTTAGGAAACAAAACACTTTCAATTAGACATTTACTTTGAAATATTTTGCTGCAGATCAGATGCAGTTACGGAAACAAAATTAAAATATTAATTATCTACGCATAATAATATTGATTGCTAACACAACATGTAATAAAGAGCCACAGAAAAGGATGAAATAGTACTCGGATAGTTTTGAAGAGTAAAATAATCACTCTTTGCGGAGAACGGTAATAATGAAACCGTAATAGGCAAGCTGTTATAGAAAAAGGATAAAATTTTTCCAGAGTTTGCAATTTTTTGTGATGTGTTGGAATTGGAACTGAATATTTTACAAAAGGCCACGCTGCTCTGAAACGATGCTCTGAAAAGTCCAATAGGGAACAGAAAACAGACTGAAATCTGATCTACTACAGCAATCACACATATGTAGAAATTGCAGATATTTGTTTCTAATAAAAGCATGTATAACCACACAAAACAGTACATATACATTCAAGCGAAGATCTGCAAAGCCCAATAATGAACATTGGGAACAGAAAACAGATTAAAAACTGATCTGCTATTGCAATCATACATATTTAGAAATTGCAGATATTTTTTTTTTAAACAAGCATGGATAAGCACACAAAACAATACCTATACATTCAAACGATGCTCTGAAAAGCCTAAACTTGACCTTGGGGAACAGGAAAGAGATCTGCTAATGTAGTCATATATATTAAGAAATTGCAGATATTTGTTTCTAAAAAAATCATTGATAAACACACAGCGCAATGCCAATACATTCAAATGATGTTCTAAACAGTCCAATAATGAACTTTTGGAGCAGAAAGCAGATTAAAAGACTAATATACTGCGACCATCATACATATTTAGAAATTGCAGATATTTGATTCTAAAAGAAGCTTGGATAAACACACAAAGAAATACCAATACAGTCAAACGGTGCTCTGAAAAGCCCAATAATGAACTTTGGGAACGAGAACAGATTAAAAACTCATCTGCTACTGCAATCATACATATTTAGAAATTGCAGATATTTGTTTCTAAAAAAACATGGAAAAAACATACAAAGCAATACCAATACATTCAAACAACGTTCTGAAAAGCCCAATAATGAACTTTGGGAACGGAAAACAGATTAAAAATTGATTTGCTACTGCTATCATACATATTTAGAAATTGCAGATATTTGTGTCTAAAAAAGCATATACAAGCACACAAAACAATACCAATACATTCAAACAATGCTCTAAAAAGTCCAATAATGAACTTTTGGAACAGAAGGCAGATTAAAAGACTGATTTGCTACTGCAATCATACATACAGTAACTGCTGATATTTGTTTATAAAAAAAAGTTGGATAAACACACAAAACAATTCCAATGCATTTCAAACGATGTTCTGAAAAGCCCAATAATTAACTTGTGAACAGAAAACAGATTAAGAGGCTGATATGCTTGTGTATTCATATATATTTAGAAATTGTAAATATTTGTTTCTAAAAAGGCATAAAAGTATGGATAAGCACACAAAACAATACCAATACATTCAAACAATGCTCTGAAAAGATCAATAATAAACTTAGGGAGCAGAAAACAGATTAAAAGATTGATCTGGTACTGCAAACATACATATTTAGAAATTGCAGATATATGTTTCTGAAAATTCTTGCGGATATACACACAAAACTATACCTATACATTCAAACGATTCTCTGAAATGTCCAATACTGAACTTTGGGAACAGAAAACAGATTAAAATAACAGTGTAAATTAATCGAATGGTTTCAGAAGTAATAAGGCAAGCTTTTTTCGCCTGAAATAATAGAAAATGCAAAGATTATCTAAATTGGTTGAGGCAGAGATAAACTCGATTTTCCGTAGGGACAGTCAGTCCTGTTTAATTTGAGTAACATACTGTCTCACTTCCGGAGGAAGGAGGCTCATTTTGTTTTCTTTTTTTCACGAAACCGATCGATACGACAAATTCTTTTCATGTTTAGAAAGCCTACATTTTTGCGTATCTAGATATTCATCCGATATTATTATATCTACCGCCATCAAACCCCACGCAGCCAAATACGGATTAACAATAATCGATTAATCGATAAAGACAAAAGCAAGCGAAATAATAGGAGGATATTAACAAAGATTCTTTAAAATGCTTGCAGCGAATGGAGTGAATTCTGATATTCTCATATAACATATTATAAGCCGAAGCAACTTACATAACAAACTAATCAGATCACTTTATATTGCCTTATTGTCAAAGTTTTCAGACATTATAATCAAGAAATCTATTTGTGAAAAATAGTTTCGATAGTTTGATAAAAAGTATAGCTATCAGAGGATTTCGGTATTAGAAGCATAATTTCGCTACTATGGTTGTAAATGGAATAGAAACTGTATAAAATTTGAATTATGAAATATAATATAAACTCGTCTGCTATAAACGCAGATTAAAAATCTCATGAACGGTTGCTTGCACATCAATAAAGTTAAATAAGAAAATTTAGTATATTTTTTTCTGTGTATGTAATGATATAAAAACGAAATTTGTATGTTTAACCGTGCTCGAGTTATACCTAAGAAGATACTGGAACAAAAAATTCAAGATTTAAACATTTTTCAAATAAAATTTCAAGATTTTGGATATTTTTCACCATTTATAGGTCAAGTCCCAAGTGTATACGATATTTTAAATTTTTACCAGACAGCAATTTCATCACTTGGCCAGTCAGTCTCACTCAGATATCTAATATAATAAAATAAGATTTTTGTGTGTTTGTGTGTGCGCGCGAGCGCGGCGTCTATAACGTGAAATCTAAGCTTCGGACAACAACGACATTTGATAGAGGCCCTTAAGGAACAGAAAAAATACAACTCAGTGAGATTTAAAAAAAAAATCTCGAATTAATTGTTTAAGTTATTTTATGTTTTAGCACAATTTGGAACAATTTTCACCCACATCGGTACTTTAGGGACCGTAAAATATTATTAGAGATATTCTGTCGTGGCACCATCGGAAGGACAGTAGAACATTTTTTCCCAATCGAACATGTAAGACAATTTCTTCATATTTTCTTTTTTTTTAAATACATCGAAATTTGCGTTTTTTTAGATTGATTGCATATATAGCTTCGCATTCTAATAAAATATTTTTTCGTATTACTACATTATTTAATTTTTTATAATTTAAGCACACACATAATAGCATTTGTAAATGGGGAAATGCAAAGTTTTTCCTCCCTGTAGTCTGCGCATGCACTTGCTCACAGTGCGGTGTAAACCACTTATTTCCTCCTCGAAAAAACAACGTTTCTTTCTTTTTCTGCGGAGCGCATGTGTAGTTATTTGGTTTGAAAATAAAAGAAAAAATAGGTTTCTTTTTCTCCTTCTAGCCAGACCGTGCGACCTACCCGAAGATGTAAGGTAACTGTTTGGACGGTCGGAAAGTGCCTCCTAATTTAGACTGTACCACTGTGACGATTCACATGCACTGCTTCAATCCATTTTCTCCAAAACCATTGCTCAGTGGACGTATCAACGTGTGTTTCAGCGGCGATACACCAGTTCGACCACCCAGCCGTACGTAAGTCTAAAATGAATTCCCTCGGACGATTGTCAAAATGCTGAAACGGACTTCGGCGTCGTCGGCCATCTCTTCAACAACACGTATCTTCTGAAAAGAAAACAGCTCGGAAAACGGGTTTCCGTAAGCGACAGACAGTGACAACTGTTGGCTCATCTGCATTTGTATCCCTTTTATTCCGCGCTCTTATCACGTGACCTACTTGCATTTTAGATCATTTACATACATCGGCTAGTTGCGTTTGTCTCGCAATTTGCATAATTATACTGCTACATCTTCACAGTGTTAGTGTTACATTTTCTATGTTAGGGAGTGTATTACATATTTTTCAACCAAATTTATGACATAAAATTAATTAAAATTTACGAAGTAGCAAGTGGTGTCAAATATCGTCACTTTTCATATGTAACATTATGCGGCAATTATATTATACTTAAATTTCGCGGATCTAGTTCGTTCCATTCACAAGAAAAGACGGTGTTTGCAATAGTTTGTATCCGGACGTCAAACTATGGAACTTTCCCTACATAATGCAATGAATTTATTTCTTACACAGCGAATAAATAATGTACAGGAATACATGGCACAATGTATATAAAGTTGAATTATACATTTGACGCTTTTCAGGATGGCAGCATGCCATACTATTTCGTAGTACCCAATTGATGTATATTTTGCGCCAATCTAACTTGGAATTGTGAATATTGATAGCCTCCGCAATAAGCAATATAGTCCATATATTGAAATATTTCGATAAATATTTCAGCAATTTGGCGTCATTTCGTAAACTGAAGGCTATTTTTTCAATTTTGGCGATATTTTTTACAATTTAACACCATTAAAAAAGTCACCAAGTTGGCGATACTACGCCAAATTATTCACCATGTGTCACACATAGACGGAGAAAAGGGATTTTCTAATAAATCAATAAATGCCTTTTGCCGCATATTGTTCAGCTTCAAAATACTAAACTATTATACAAAGAAATAGCAGAATAACATCTTTCGCCAATGGAACGAACTTGATTCATGAGAATGATGTAAACAGATTTGTCGCATACTACTACACTTGAAAAGTGAACACATTTCTCAAGTCCTAATATTTTTTTAATTTTATGTAATTTTATACATTTATTTGAGAAATGAGCAATATCTCTAGAATGGTTCATGCCAGGGCCTATATTATTCCTTTCCTAGCAGAAATTAACTTATGATTGTTTATTTAACATTATTAAATGTTCTGATCTTTAAACAATTTTTATTTCGACAATTTATTTGAAATTGGCGGTCTTCTGAGTATTTAATCATATTTAAAATTAATAGCGTTCCATTATTCACTGATTGTAATAATTGTACGTTTTTATTTTTCGAACCGTTCCATTCATTTATGAGACAATGCTTCCACACACACATACACACATACATAAATGAATCGCGGTTAATACATACATACACACATCCGCACAAGCATCATCTCAAAAACGTTCGATTCGAGTTCAATGTTGCGTGAAACATGTTCGTCTCTCAAAAACATAAATTCAGATTTTTGACCTCGTCACAATACTTTCACTATACATTATACTACGTATGTAAGGAAAGAAAAAGAAAACCTCAAAGAAATATTTACTTTCTCATAGTATTGAGAAAGTATTGTTTACTAAAAAATATTCGATTTCGAGATTTTGATGCCAATAATGTTTCAGGACCTCATGGACATGTTTTGACTTTTCTGGAGTAATACCCGTCCATCTGTCTGTGGTCGATTTTTTGTGTTCATGATAGCAGACACAAAAATTAATGGATTTTCTCGAAACTTTATATTCGCCTCTGTTAAAGAAAATCTAGAACTGGATATAATATTACTTTCTTTATATACATAGTATAATGTATAAGGAAAATATTGTGACGGGTTCGAAAATTCGAATTCGAATTTTTGACGGGAGAGCACGTTTCAAGCATCCCTGAACACGAATCAGGCGTTTTTGAGATGATGTCTGTGTGTGTGTATGGGGGGGGGTGAAAGTATGTGTGGGTGGGTGTGTGTCAGTGTAGTCTGTGGAGAGGATAACTGACGAACGAATGGAGCGATTTGAAAAAAATTTGGTACAAAAATTTCAATCCGTGAATACCGGAAGCCTATTGTTTATCAAACACAATCGAATATTCAGAACCCCCCTAAATTTTCGAGTGAAATTTTGAAAAAAATCACCAAAAAATCAAATCCTTTAATAAAGTTACGAAAATAGATATTTCTTATGTAATTTTTTCTTAGAAAACGCTTGATATAAACTTTAGAACGCTAGCATGAACCGTTCTCGAGATATTGCACATTTTTCAAATAAATTTATCAAAAAATCCCATAAATTGAAAACAAGAAAGATCAATCATGCATAAAGCATAGATTATGAAACACATTCCAACTTCAATGTAATTTTATATAAACATCTCTAAAATGCGATACATTCCTCGGTAATATTTTTAAAATTATAACAATACTACATTAATTTATTATATTTGAAAACTTCATCGAAGAAAATGAACTTCATTCAAATGACGGCATTGAAATATAAATTGTATGGTTTAAACATCTCTAAAATACGATACATTCCTCGGTAATATTTTTAAAATTATCGTAATACTACAATAATTTATTAGATTTGAAAACTTCATCGAAAACAAATGAACTTTATTCAAATGACGTCATCGAAATATAAATTGTCTCTCCATAAAAGCAGCATTTCATTCAACACAATACTATAATAATTTATTTTATTTAAAAATTCGAAAAATTGTTACCATATTTATTTTAAAATGTGAAACCCCTCTTACATATAAATTACTCAACTCTTGGAAAGATATTTATTACATCTCTTTTTTCTTTCTGGAGGCTATAGTAAGAGTCAAAATTTAATTGAATTTGTTTTTCTCCCTATATTAAATAATTTTTATTTAAAAAACTACTTAACATATTTTACTGAAATTTGTTTTATATATTTTATGGGATAATTTGAATATTTCCAAAAATTTTTACGAAGCAATTTGTAAATTTTAAATTTAATAAAAAAAATGTTTGAAAAATTAGGTCCCATAGGGTTCAATGTATTTCATTTTTTCAACCCGGGTTCAATCCAAAACTAATTGGGTGATATTATTAATTTATATTCCCATAGGTCCCACAGACCGTCTGAAAAATATATTAAAATTTCATTTTGATAACGTCATTTTTACGGCAGTTATCGTGCTAACGGACGGACAGACAGACAGACAGACAGAATGAACAAAGTCATAAACACTTTTCAACTATGCTGTAAAGTGTTAATAGAAAATATTAACTTTTAAGAAACATGTTCACTCTGTATATGTAATATCACACGATAAATTTGGTGACATCATTCTCGTGGATCTAGCTCGTTCCATTCATGAGGAAAGATACTTGGAGTAATACATTTGTATTTGAACTCCAATAGTCATTTATCTGCTATAAGAATAACTTATTTCTCCTTCCATAACGTTTGGGGAGCTTTTGGTGACGAATTTGGCGAAATGTTGTCAACTTAGCGATTTTTTTAAATGTTGCTAAATTAACGAAAAACTCGCCAAATGGATAAAAATGACGCTAAATCAGTAACGACTCATTGATTATTATGACATGGAAAATGGCGACTCATTGACGAAAATTCAATATCTTGGAAACAATATACTTCTATAAGAATAACCTATTTTTTTTTACTGCAAAAGTAGTAAATTCATTGCATTATATAAGGAAAATCATGTGCTGCCCACATCAGATTTTTTAACACTTTACAACATAGTTGAAAAGTATTTATGACTTTGTTAACACTTTACAACATAGTTGAAAAGTGTTTATGACTTTGTTCATTCTGTCTGTCTGTCCGTTAGCACGATAACTGCCGTAAAAATGACTTTATCAAAATGACATTTTTTAACACTTTACAACATAGTTGAAAAGTGTTTATGACTTTGTTCATTCTGTCTGTCTGTCTGTCCGTTAGCACGATAACTGCCGTAAAATTGACTTTATCAAAATGAAATTTTAGTATGTTTTTCAGACGGTCTGTGGGACCTATGGGAATATAAATAAATAATATCACCCAATTAGTTTTTTATTGAACCCGGGTTGAAAAAATGAAATGCATTAAACCCTATGGGACCTAATTTTTCAAACATTTTTTAAGCAAATTTAAAATTCACAAATTGCTTCGAAATTTTTAGAAAATATTAATATAGGGAAAAAACAAATTCAATTAAATTCTGACTTTTGGGATATCCTCCAGAAAGAAAAAAAGAGATATATTATATAATAAATATCTTTCCAAGAGCTTAACAATTTTGTATATGAGTGAGGCTTCACATTTAAAAATAAATTTGGTAGATAACAATTTTTCAATTTTTTTTTAAATTTCATATAAGTCTTCGTGATATACTTATTTGATGGCATTTTTAATGCACTTTCCTAAGTCCTAGAGAGTTAAAATTTGGTACACAGCTTAAATTTGTTGAACATTTTATTCCACAAAAATTTGGTGGATCTTTAAATATAGATCATACATTTTTTTCGAAATGGCCTGCAAATAATCCCCGTTCACTTCTATAAATCATTGTTGTAGTATTGTTAAAAATTCTAATGTGGGCAGCACATGTCTTTCCCTGCAGACTCATATTCACGTTCTCTTTATTTATTCAATAATAATTTGAGTTTATCTGCACAAAATAACAGCCATAAGTATTTTTAAGTAACAGTTTATTATAAGTAACAGCCAATTTATATTTCACTGCCGTTATTTGAATGAAGTTCATTTTTTTCGATGAAGGTTTAAGTTTTCAAATATAATAAATTATTATAGTATTGTGATAAGTTTTAAAATATTACCGAGGAATGTATTGCATTTTAGACTTTTTTAAATAAAATTGCATTGAAGTTGGAAAGTGTTTCATAATCAATACTTTAAGCATGATTGATCTTTCTTGTTTTAAATTCTAGCGAAAACTTCAAAATTTTATATTTGTTTACCATGGCAGAATAAGACAAAATTTGACATAATCATGCATAAAAGGCGCTATTTGTGGCTCTCTAACCACGAAACTTAAGAGTTTCAATCATTTTAGTGAAAATCCGCCATACAAGTTCTGTGTTCTTGACGTTTATTAGCTTCCCTCGGGAAGAGGGGAGTAATTTTAGTACCAATCGAAAAAATTTTTCAAATTTAGTATCAATTTTCAAATTTTCTAATTTGATATCAAACTTGGTATCAATCAAAAAATAAATATTCAAATTTGGTATCAATTTTCAAATTTTCGAATTTGATATCAAACTTGGTATTACAAGGATAGTTAAATCGGCAGACAAGGATAAGTAATACAAGTAATACAAGGTAAATATTACAAGGATAGTTAAACTGGCAGAATATTAAGTAAAACCTGAGAAATTGCAAAGCGTTTTTTTTTTTTTTTTTTTTTTTTTTTTTTTTTTTTTTTGTCAACATAATTTAAATGCATGTGGCAAAAAAGCGAAACGAAACAATACAAATATTTGTATTGATATAGTTCAACTTTAGAAAGCTTATGCAGAATAAGGATTTTATATATTCACATAGTACCATATTTTCAGAAAAAATAATAAAATTTCAGTATATCTCTTTGTGCAATATTAAATAAAGAAACCCCAACGTAAATTACTTTGCAAATAAAAGGATGAAAAGAAGACGGCCGTTTCAGCAAAGCTCGGGTTTATTTGTTCAGTGCAAAATCTGAAGAAGGAAGCCTAAGTAGTTTCGAAACAACGTCTACTTTTTACAATTTCACTTTCATGGCAAATTATTATAAATGAAAATATTTATTAGAATGTCCATATGGGGGCGGTTTGCAATTAGAAAATTTTCAAAATCATGAGATTTTGTTGAAAAAATTAACCACGGAAACTTTGAAATTAGTCATCACAGAATAGAGGGCGTTAAAGATAAGAATGCTCTCCAATTGCAGATAACAGCATTCATGAAAGCGTTTTGCGCTGATTATGGGTTTTTCAGCATAGATTAACCATTATCTGCAATGGTAGCAAGAAAATAATTTTATGTGCAACATTGTTATGAAACTTTATAGTGGGGCCTGATAAATTCAGTTCCATGTAGCCGGGTTCAAATTCTTTAAGCGAGGCTAAAATAAACGGGCTTGAGTTTAAGCTTGATTCTAAATGACACACGAGAACGTAACAGCCAAGTTCATACTTACATAACTAGTCTATAGGGGCAAAATTGTGACAAATAGCAAAATATTTTATGCTATTGCAGTTAATGGCTATTCCATGCTAAAAAGTATATGCTAGGAACGAGAATTGTCTATAGTTGCTGTTTTTGCAATAAAGAGCAATTCTAACTTTGAGAGTTCCGTCTATGTGGGTTTTTTGAGTATGAATGGCCGTTGCAGCCTCGCATATCCAAATCTTACTTTTGAAGAAATTTCAAGTCGTCTACTTAGTACGAAGAAATGACAGATGTTCGCAAAATTGCTGAACATAATGAACTTCCTTGCTGCCATTGCAGGTATTAGCTAATCCACGCTGTCGAATGTTTAATAAAAAAGAAACCTATCCATAGATGTTGTTATCTGCAATTGCAGCGCAGCTATACCCACTAAAAGTATGCTAGAATCTTCAAGTACAATTTCCATAATTGAAACGGAAACTAAATATTATGTACGTAACAAAACAATTATTTAAATACAATTTACGAAAAGAACATGATCGTTAATTGTTTTAGGACACAGAAGCCACAATTTCTCTTTCCAAGAATTAGTTATTGATGATTCTATTCTTTAGTTAAAGGCAAACTGTACATAAAAATAATATAAAATGTCAAATGAAACATGAAATACTTCCGTGCCAGTTTCCGAAACGGAACACAGGTAACAGATGTCAAAATTTCCATATTGTGTGAGATTTTATTTTCTTCCTTGTGACACGCTATCGTGTGCTTTAACCCCTTACATGTTCGAATATTATCATTAGCTATTGCTCGTAGCAACCTGAAGATCAGGGAAACGGAATCTGGCACAGGTTCAAAATCGGAAGCACTATTACAAATGCGATGGCAGCAAAAAACAAGTACAATCCTCTAGCAAGGTTTAAGCCAGGGAACGTTGCCAAGTGGTAGTAAAGGAACGTCGACATGAGTTTCCATTCATATTGTTTAGGTTCTAGAAATGGGTAAAATACGTTTTAAGCAACAGGTTAGAAAGCAACTGGTGTAAAATGTGAGGTTTTTATAAAGCATGTCTTTCCGGTAGTAAAAAACACGAGAAAAATTTAATTTAGAGTTTTTATATTTTATATATTTATTTAATGATATATTTGTTATATACTTTTTTGAAGTCCATTATGAAACTTCTTTTCTTTTTTTTTCAAGGAAAAATTAGAAAAATACAGAGGGGGGGGGGGTATTTGAAAAAAAAAACACCAATGGGACTTGAGGGGGTTACTATAGGAATTTTCGAGCTTGATCCCTTACATGGGGAGTACAGCTTAATATTTAAGGAAAGATACTAATTTTCAGGGTTTCATGGTCTTCAAATTTCTTTTTTATTTCAATTTACATTTTAAAATCTATTGAATTAAAAGAACGCTTGCGTTATATTCATAAAGCTGGTAGTGGAATCAACAGTAAATTTAATAGCAGTTTTAAATTAAAAATACACTATAAAACACTAAGTAGAATTGTTAACTAATTCTACTTGGTTTAGTTATACACCAAGTAGACTTATAAGTAAATGCCCAATGTCTCCTTATCGGAAAGTACATCAAGAATTCAGATGTTCATCAATGCTATCGTAGTCGTATCATCATTCCAAGGAACGTCATGGGCCAGGCCGAAAATTTTAAGAAGTATTTGGATTAACATATATATTTTAAGCATGTGTGTATGAAACTTCTATAGCACTACACGATGTGACAATTTTAGCGGGTTGGTCTCTTTTTTACTTTCCTTGCAATGCATGGGTTTACAATTTACTTTCTCTGCAATACTCCGCAATACATGTGTAGGGAAAGTATTGGAATCGTGCGGAAAATCGCATTTCGACGGTTCTTCTCGTTTTGAGACCTCTAGAACACGAAAACGCTATTTTTAGCGTAACGTCTGTGTATGTGTCTGTGTGTTTGTCTATCTTTTGCATCTTTGCATCTAAATACTAATGCTGCAACATTCTACAACTACAATTGACTCTTCTCTCTATCTCGAACAGGGAGTGAGATATCTTCTTGTACACTCCTTAAATTAGGGATCAGGATCCTACAGTTGTCTTATCATGATTGGCCTGGTCCATGACTTTTCTTGACACCTTGTATAATATATAAATGGTGATAGTAATTAAATTATCTCTGAACAGAGTTTTCTGGATCTCTGAACAAAGTCTTCTATATATCAGTCGAAATTCATCCCATACTTAGTAGGAATACTCTTCGAGACACTCTTTATACTTCCAATTCTGTGTGGAGCTTAATTAGTATTTGAATTTATATAACGATAGTTGAAGAGTTTGAATTTTTTGAGCAACTGGACAACGTATAGATTCTGTGGCAAAAGAGAGTACGATAAATAAAACTAATTCTGAAAATAAAGATTTGTAGCATGTATCTTCAATTATTTTGCAATGCAGTCGGATTTTGGTTAAAAAAACCCAACAAAAATATAAAACTTTTCATTAAATAAAATTTAAAATTTGTATAATAAATATTTTGCAGCAATGGGTCCATTCAGCACAGTACCTATTGCTATTGTTGTTGTTGAGACCTAGACCGTCCGACCTACCAGAAAGGTGTAAGCTAACCGTTTGGACGGCCGGGAAGTGCCACCCAATTTAGACCGGAACCCAGTGGGGGGAGGCATCCACAGGGACCGTACGCTCCTTCCCCTATCGCCAACCTCTCGGAAGGACTTACGGACCCACATGTTTAACGTGATCGTACTCCGCATGAACACGACGGCAGTTGTGGCAGCGTGCAAATCCAGCGCGCAAACTACCGGGCTACCGCGCCCGAAATCTGCCAACAGCACGCGGTGTTTGTTCCCAGGTGGTCACCCACCCAAGTATTAACCGCGCTCGATGCTGCTTGACTTCGGTGATCTAACGAGAACCGGTGTTTTCAGCATGGTAGGGCCGTTGGCCACAGTACCTATTGTGTCGAAATTTGAGTGATTACAAAAACAACTACAAGCAAATAGCGATTGCAATTATAAACTAAACCCATTTAGTTTACTTTAAAATATCGAGTTGCAGTGAGGGAATGGTATTGAAAGTAAAAGTATTCAAAGTGAAGTTATAAAAACATTCAAAAATTTATTTTAAAGTTTCTTTAGAACTGACAAAGGCTCAAATAAAGGCTCTTATTTTTGGTACATATTTTTTTCCGCACTTTCGTAGTAAGTATACATTTCAAGTGCAATTAAAAAATATGGCAAAAAAATTATATTAATTATGGTCTTAATGAGAACGTTTTAATTGTGAAACATTCTTTCTAAATACATCGTTAATTTATTTTTAACAATAGATTCTTCATAAAAGAGTAGTTCTCTATCTCAACTTTTTTATTTAAAGAGAGTCATTATTTAATGTGTAATTAGATCATCTTTGAAGAAATGAAATGTAGAAATATTTGATGTGCGTGTTTAGGGTATTATGTTAGACTTAGTTTTGATGTGAATAATGTGTGTGGTTGGGATATCTCTGGCTGACAACGGAGATTTACGAAAAATGCAAACACTTTGGACACTTATATCTCCTACTGTGATATATAAAATGCAAGCAATTTTTACTTGTTTTACGGAAATATGGTACAGTTTATGAATATATAAATATAATTTCAGTATTTTAATATTTGAAACTTAAAAAAATAATATATGCTTTGTTCGATATGTCTTCTAAACTATAAAGGATAGATATAAGCAGTGAGCAATAAAACTGTTTCGTAGGAAGTCCAGTTGGCAGATCAATATTTTTTTTACAAAGCTATTACAGTTATGTCACATATTGTCAAGTTGAAAAAGATTGAAAATTTTCAATTTTTCTAGTTTATAATGAGTATATCTCAAAAACTAAAGATGCTAGTTATGAATATTAAATAGCAATTTGTAGCTCTTTAAAAACTCTTTAATAATATATAATTGGATTTTTCATCGAATTCTTAGTTTTTGAACTATAGTGACTCGATATTCTAATATTTATAATCTCGATATTCTAATATTTTAATCTGTTGAAATTTTTCAATGATAGGGAAAGCTGTGACATTTAACTGCCACTAGTGCTGCGGCTCAATGTGTTTATTCCTTGATAAAATATTGGTGCACAAGCACAAGATATTTTGCTTTGTTTCAAAGAAATTAGGACATGAAGTGAACTTGGAGTTCCTAATGGTGCTTAATCATTAAGATATAATGATAGAAGTATAAAATTCTAGTATGAATTTATGTGCCGCCAAGCAAGTTCATAGAGTCACATGAATCTTAAATCTTGTCAGAGATATTGTATATTTATATGCCACTAAGGTAAAATAGTTTGATATCTTGACTTGAAGTCTGTGGTTAAGATATCAGGCTGAAATCGGAGCAGCGAAAAGCTATGAATAGTTTGTGAGTATTTTTCCCTTTAAAAGCCCTTCAAGGATATATAATTGGATTTCTGATGAGGTTCCTAGATTCCGAATTATAGTGGTTATAATTTCGACATTTTAATACTTTGCATTATTTTGAAAAGATGTTTCGAATTTCGATATTCTATTCTTCTCAACTACTGTTTTGAAAATGTCTGAAGAAGACACCACCCAGACAGAAAGATGTGCAAAACCGTTTCGGCTCGATCGGACAAATATAAAAACGGGTAGTGGTTCAACAACCGTTTTTATATTTGTGAATATATATAAGGATATATTTTCTTTTCTAAAACATTTAACTATATCATACAGCTGAAAGAGACTAACGAAGGGGTAAATTATACAGCCCAAACTGGCAAAAGTAGAAACTTGAAACTATATATATATATATATATATATATATATATATATATATATATATATATATATATATGCTAGTAAGTATTTGTTAAACTGTATACATAGAATTAATAAATCTCTTAAATTTAATAATTCAGGATATTTCATTTTGAACAATAGTTTTGATTTAGTTAATCACCTTAGCAAGCTTCCACATATTGTTGGTTTCCATACCTCTGATTTTAAAGATCTATTTAATAATATTGATATTAAAGATTTATATAAAGTTATTATCTCTCTTTATCATGATTACCTCTCTTCCAATAATGTTCCATTTAATGTCAAAAACTTTCCTATGCTATTGCACTTTGTGTTATACAACAGTTATATTATCCAAGGAAATAACATATATTTACAAACATCTGGTGTACCTCAAGGGGTCTGTAGGAGTAGTATTCTTGCTAACTTATATCTTTATTATTATGAATGTCATTTTTTTAAATTCATATATTATATATCGATATGTTGACGACTTAATTTGTATTATCATTGATGATTTCTATCCAATTAATATTGATTTTTACCCCTCTAACCTAGAATTAATCCCTAATGAGTCTAGTGTTAGTTAATCTGTAAATTATTTAGACCTAAATTTAGATACCCTCCATAATCATGTTGTTTCCAATCTATATGATAAAAAAAAATCTTATAACTTCACTATCATTAAGCTGCTATCATATCGATCTTGTAATTCTATTCAATTGTTCAGAAAAATCATTTTAAACCAGCTATTTCGAATACATCGACTTTCTGGTCCTCAGTTTCACTAGCTTCACATCAATAATATTAAACGCATATGCCAAAATTACCACTATCCGGAAGTATTTGTAAATAATATTATTAGTAATTTCAAATACACCATGTAGTAATTTTACAATTGCATTATTTATCCTTGATTGGATAACTCCTTTCTGTGAGTATCACCCATTCTTATCATTCAGCTTTCTAGAAGGCCTGAGTCTGATACTGTTTATTATTTTTGAAAACCTACTGTCCACTTGTCCTGAGTCCTATACTGATTGCAATTTTTGAAAGTCTTCATTCAAATACATTTTTCGTATACGTTCAATAGTATATTCAATCCAGAGTCCACTCGCTTTAAAGAAGAGATGTAGAGTGTTTTGTCATATGTTCTCCTGCAAATATTTCGACTCACACGTGGTGGCTGTGCCTGTGGGTTTGTATCTCTGTTTTTCGTATTTCTGTTTCTTAATTCATTTGGCATTTATTATTTCTCCTTCCACTAGCCAGTAGGCAGTTCCAATGGTGTCCATAGTCAAATACTATCGCAATTGTCAGAAACTGGCTATTCCATCGGTTTTAATGCGAATTGTATGGCTGTTCGGACGATAATGCAATTTCGAACTAACCGCCATTTTTTATGTAGTTTCAACTGGTTGTTCTCCATGTATTGATCTTTAATCTTGAGTTAATTATTATTGCATTTTCTCATTTTTGCCGTGTTTACTTTTTCATTTGATATATTTATATATTTTTATATATACCTATTTAATTGCGATTTATGTATACTAATAATTCGCTCATCCTCATACCATTATTGTGATAAATTACTTAATATTTTTATCCTTAGTCTTGATCTATAGTTATTTATTTGTAACAGATATGCTAGAGATGGGTTTTTTGTATTTACCGTAGTTTGCATAGTTTTTGGCTAAAAAAATCTAATTTTTATTTATATATATATATATATATATATATATATATATATATATATATATATATATGTATATATGCATATATATTTGTATATATATGTATATATATGTACATATATATATGTATATATATATATATATATATATATATATATATATATATATATATATATATATATATATATATATATATATATATACATATATATACATATATATACATATATAAGAATTTAATTGATACATTTCAGCATACGTAGTTATTTTTTTTTTTCGATTTTGGCGATTTTTGGGAATCATTTCGTAAAAAAAGGCAGGCTGTTCTTTTCCGAATCGTACCAAAATTAAATCAGTATCAGAGTGTCCCACAATCCCACAAGTAGCTTATCTATCAAATATTGTGAAATTTGGTCAATTAGTATTTTAGCTAGGGTGGATACATGACATTCTTGCGGACCATTTCGTAAAAAAGGCGGGTTCTTCTTTTTCGAATCGTACTAAATTCCAATCAGCACCAGAGTATCCAACAAGTAACTTATCTACCAAATTTTGTGAAATTTGGTAAATTAATATTTTAGTTAGAGCGGATAAATGAAATTTTTACGGACTATTTCGCAAAAAAATGCGAGTTCTGTTCTTACGAATCCTACCAAAAACTAATCAGCACCAGGGTCACACCCAAGTGACTTCCCTACTAAATTTTATGAAATTCGGTCCATTAGTTTTTGAGTTAGAGTGGATACATACATTGCACAGGCAAACAGACAGACAGACAAACAGACAGGCAGACAGACACACATACAGACAGACAGGCAGGCAGACACACATACAGACAGACACACAGACAGACACACACACAGACGCCACACTAAAATAGTTTTTTCGTATTCTAGAAGTCTCGAAACGTGTAGATCCGTCAAAAATTCGAGTTGCGATTTTCGACATGATTCCAATACTTTTCCTATACATTACCATGTATTGCAGGGAAAGTAAAAATTAAAAGACTAAGATGGCTCTAGCACATTTAGCGAATGAATCACAACATAACTGTTAAAAAGGTCGGGATATGGTGATTCTATGCAACGTGGACGACCAAAAGGAGAATGATTTATCGATGTTGGGGTGATCTTCCGAAGATGAAAGTTAAGAACTGGAGGAGCGAAGCTCAGAAGAGTGAAGAATGGAGGGCTGGCTGTCCAGAGGTAGGCTCAAGTTCTAAAGGGACTATGATGCCAACGAGTAACTGTAGTATTATTAACTACTAAAGAACAAAAATAATATCCAAACTGCTGTATAAAATATTCTAAAATAAAAGTACTTCATTAGTAACAGCATTATAAGTTGATTAAAAGTATCAACCAAGTTTGGAGATAAAAAACTGTCGATTAGAGTATGGTATAGTATAGTATAGTAAAGTAGAGTATGGTATAGTATAAAAAAATCAAAGAAATAATACTACCATAGTTAAAAAATTACTATGCAGGGTGGTTGCTCTGTTTTTCTATCCTGAAGAATGAGGATATTTTTTACCCTCGAAACCATTTGATATTTTTAACAAATTGCTTATGGTGTTACTCAAGAAACATTCTTATTTCAGGTATAATTATGAATCTTATTACTATTATTTCCTCATCTAAAACAAAATTTGACTAATGATTTAAAAGTAGTTGTATATATATATTAAAAGATAAATTATTTCATACCTGAAATGAAAGAACATTAGATGAGTTTATAATAATTTTAAATATCAATTATCTAGTAAATATATCGAATATTTTTTGTTAAGATTTTGTGCAGGTAAAAGAATTATTTTTTTCAATATTACATTATCAAACCTTGAATATTTTCTTCATAACACATAAATATTTGAAAAACGTTTGAAATGAATAACTACATAAAATGGTTACATTCTAAAGTATAATTTTATTTATACTCAATTATATATTTATATTTATTTGTAAGTAATACAGATCAGAAATGTACTTGATTCAGATGTAAGGGTATGTTTTTAATTATTTTTATCAGTCTTTTATATCTTTTTTTTTATTTTGGAGATATATTCTGGTTAAATATTTGTTAAGCTTTATATGTTAGATTTATATTTAGCAACGTCAAAGACTGTATTAACTAAAAATTCAATTTGAATGTAATATAAGTTTTGTAGTGTTGAGATAAAAATACGCAAAATTCTGCAAGAATTAATGTTATGCAACTTGTCCACCCCCTTCCCATTTTTTTTGTATTTACAACGTGCTTTAAAACAACTTAACAATCGATTTTGAGTTGTTATATGTAACGAAAGTAAATACAAAAATTCAAACATGCTTGCTATCCAGGCCACTAAATAGTTATATTGAATACGTAAACTGTGTTTAGTTAAAAAGAAACACATATTTTTTAGAATGAGAAGTATTTACAATATACAAAATGGCAAAAAAAGCTGCTTTCTACTCATTAAATTAATATAAAACGCAGCTTAAGTTTTACGTAATCCTCATCTAATACTTTTGCTAAGGACTTGATAACTTACGAACTTTGATTGGTAATTTTTTTTATAATATATTAAGAAATATTTTATAAATATTGGTAGTAAAATTAATATCATTAATATAATTGCATTTTTATATTATTTCATGATGTGTGACTTTTATTACGCAAATTTTGCTTTTTGCATTGCTTATTCAGAAAAAATATTAAATCATTAACACATTTTTCTATCCTATATTTGAATTTGTTGTGTTTTTCACATTCTGAAAATAATGATTTTTTTTAAATTATTACTTTACTAATTAATTATAAAATTAACAAATTAACAAAACGTGTCTGATCTCTTTTAAACACGCAATTTTACACATATTACAAGTCTTGTTAATTTCGTAATTAATTAGTAATAAATTAATAATGCATAATAAAGGCTAATGTGAGACAGAAAAAAGTATAAATAATTTAATTTTAGTTCTAAACAAGTAATGCAAACGATAAAATTTGTATAAAATATGTAACATACGTTATATACATGGTCGGGAATTTAAGAACTGAATAAAAAATGGATTAATTTGTGCTATAAATGTTCTAGACTTGGGGGTTAAAATGTTTAGTTTTCTTAAACCATTATTTTCACTGAAGATTAGTTTAAGCATTTCAAATATATATTGTAGGAAATACGGCATTTTAATGTGTTACGTATGAAACTTGTGAACCACGTTAATATTGACCTATAGTAAAGTAGCATTGGATCTATTGTAAAGAAAACCATTTAAAAAAATACAAAATCATTTTTAAAATAGAAGAATAAAGTAGATATTGTTGATACATGGTAAAGTAATTCATATAAAAATAGAAGGGCCGTTAAACAAAAACAAAAATTGTACTTACTTTTTTGTCGTTTAAATTTTATAAAGTATTAAGTTCATATTTTTAGTTTTCTTAAATCACCATTTTTACTGTAGATTACTTTAAGATTTTAATTTAAATTATACCAAAGAGAAGTAAATTTGATCTGCATCATGATATTGAGTCCTGTGAAAAATATTGACCTATGGAAAAATAGGTAAAGATTTGTGGTAAAGAAATGAATCATAAGAAATAGAAGATAATTTCAAAATTAGAATTGTGGAGTAGCTAATGTTGAGCTATGTTAAAGTAATTAATTAAAAAGAGTAAAACTTTCAAACCAATAGTAAAGCATTTTAAAAATAAGAGAGCAGAATATATAATATTGATCTATATAATAATTCTGGCAGAATGTTCCAGAATTTTCTGGAAATGGTAGGACATTTTAAAAATAGAAAAGTAAAATAGACACTGTCGATCTATGGTAAAATAATTCGGTTTTTCAAATTGGAAGAGGCAGTAAGTTAAAAATAAAGTTGTACTTACTTGGATAATTAAATGTATTACTATTTTATCAAAATTATAGTGGTAAATTAGTAAAATATTAAAATAACAATAATATTTTATTTAACATAAACTCTTATTTTATTACTTTTTTTTCTTGATATCACAGTACCTCAGGGTTAAATTTTTGAAGTCAGCATTTGTACTGAAATTCAATCAAAATTATTTTAAATATATTGCAACTAAATAACATTTTACTCTTGATACATGTTAGAGATTGGCGCAAATGTTTAGTCAGAAACAGCAGATTGCTCAATATCAATGTTTACATTAATGTATTTACTTTTCGTTTTGGTATGGTTTAAATTTTGCTTCCCTTGCCACTCCCAGATTCAGACTTTTCTGACCATTCATTTGCTTAAATGTATACTTCGGAATAATTTGTTTCTACCCATTTGATTTTTATTTTAATATGCTAAATGTTTTAATTTGGAGTTGCATGTTTTCCATCAAATTTATTACATAAATTTTTATATTTATAAGGTGCAGATTTTATAATGCCTGAAAGAATTCAGAAATTATAGTAATTCCTATGACATTTACAAAACGAAAATACGTTATATGTTGTTGTAAGGAATATTTAAATTAATTATTTAATTACTACGGGATAAAAAAAATATATCTACTTAAACATATAAAACAATGGTTCTCCTAATTAAAAAGCAAAATAGGAAAAAAAAATTGAAAAATTCTGACATTATTTTACAAAACAACAAATGTATTAGAGGTTATTGTACTGCTGTATGTATGTACTTACCTCTGGTGGCAAGAGTTGTCAAATATTGGTCATCATAAACGTCCACTCATACAAGGTCCTAGATAAACAATGCAACTAGAGTTTATATGTAATATCATCTTTGGAAAAAAATCCACTTCCAATATTTTAAAACAATATCTGAACACCAAGCTAATTTGGATCGGATATAGCAGGCAGGATTCGAAAGATACCAACTGAAAGAAGAACAAAGACAGCAAAACTCTAACACTTATATTTATCCCTACAATTTCTATTATCCTATAACAATTGGGCGGTTAGAGATGGTTTAGCAGGAAAGCAGGTAATAACATCGTTACAGCGTTCAGGGAAATTTAGTATCCGAAATTCACTCAAACAGGCGATTCCAGAATCAGAATCCCAAACTACGATCCGTCAGGCCGCCATCTTGCTTTGGCTGGACCAAAACACATCCCGATTCATCCTTAGTTCTCAACTCTCCGATCTAAATCCTGGTACCTGTATGAGGACCCACATCTTTAAAGGACCACCAAGGACCCGAAGGACCCTCAAGGACCTCGCAGAGAGCCTTCAACCTCGAAGACCTTGTCGAACCTTGGGGCAACAGGAGCGGCTCGAGATGTATGTAGGTCGATCCATGGATTGATCCAAGGTAAGCAACTGTTGGTGGGGGGTGCCTGTGATAACTGGGCAAGTATTTTCTGGATAGTAGTGTTTGACCGTCGGTTTTGTTTGGCCAGGGGCTGTAGTTTCGCGTCAGACTTTTCTTGAATCCTGGCTGCAGATGAGGCAGAGAGCATCAGAGAGGATCGATCGGAGCAGCGTCATCTGAAAATGCGCGGGTTCTCGTGCGCAGATCGTGTGTAGGGATGGAGTCTTTTTCTCCCTGTCGTTCGTTCCTTCCCTCTTTCACGTTGAAACGATTCCTCAGAAGGGATTCTTATTTTAAAAGGACACGATTACTAGGAAAAGGAAACAGGGCTGTTGTGGACTGTAAACACTATAGTGTTATATACATGCACTTGAAATGCAAAATTAGCTTTGGCAAAAAAAGTGGATTAATTTAGAATTTAGAGGCCTCCTTGAGTTCAGTCTCCCGTTCGAATCAACATGTTCATTCTACTTTCTTTGAGAGTTCCCTTCGTATTTTTGTCAGGTTTTATTCCGTATTTTAAAATTTAAACATCTGTAGTTTGTATACATTTCTACATTTAATAGTTTCACACTTAACTGCAAATATTAAATATTTGGAGTGTAATTTTTCACTAGATTTCCTCATACATTCATATTAGCTGTACTTGTATCAGAATCAATACAAATAAAAGTTCAGACAGAATAATAAATAAGTAAAAGCAAAAAACGTACTTTTTTTTTATTTTTTGTATTTTTTGACAGACAATGGCATATCAAATTTATAGTTTCTATCTGCTCAGGTTCTTGAGTTATTCTCATAAAAACCCCGACTACATTCTAATAGTAGAACCAGAACGGTCTCGGCTGGTGAGGTACAAAATATAAAAAAATAAAATTTTCCACGAAAGAGAAAGATATGCCAAATATGAAATATGAACTTTCTAGAGAATGCAAATCTCGAGTTATTCTAGAAAACGAGTACATCTCTCTGGCGGACCTAGAACAGCCTAATCCGATCACAATCTACCGAATTAAAATATACTACAAAAGAAAACGACATATCAAATGTAGACTTTTAGATGCTCTGGTTCTAGAGTTATACCCAAAATACGAGTGCATTCCTATTGCAGGACAAGGACAGACTAGCTGGATAAGGTTCGAAATCCAAAGAATTAAAATACATAACAAAAGAAAACGACATACCGAATTTAGACTTTATAGCTGCTCTGTTTTTCGAGTTATGCCCCAAAAACGATTATATTCCTATAGCGGGCCAAAGATGGGCTAGCCCAATAAGATAAAAAGCCAAAGAACTAAAATGTGCCGTAAAATACAATAATATATAAGATTTTATGACATTATGATTAATGAACCTGATTAATTAGGGCTTTAAAGATGTGAATAACACAAACAAGCACCAGATTAAGTTAAATAACAGGTTGTAAAAAGTATGTTATGTCTTGGAATATAATTTTTCTTTTAAAATATCTCGTAAATAGTTTTTAAAAGTTTTTCAAGTTGGCAACACCTTTGTAACTTCAGTGAATTGGGCTCACT
Source organism: Amaurobius ferox (assembly GCA_951213105.1). Classification (NCBI taxonomy): domain Eukaryota; kingdom Metazoa; phylum Arthropoda; class Arachnida; order Araneae; family Amaurobiidae; genus Amaurobius; species Amaurobius ferox. The sequence continues at coordinate 71,912,622 of OX578146.1, read as the reverse complement.
TGGCTTATTTGTGTTTAACTATTTTCATATCCACACCACCAATAACGTACCCTATCTACCGCTATAAAATTTTGTGTGTAATTACAATATGTAAAAAACTAGAACTAGGTAGAGTTTATAATAATTATCATAACTAAAATTCGCAATATTTGAATTTTTAAAAGTTTATATCATTATATTCTATAGAAAACAATGATAATTCACGGAACAAGGTAATAGTACACTATAGTATAAGCAAGCCATTAATAATTTGAACTTCGTTATGAATTTTAATGGTATTAAAAATAGTTTATATTAATAGAGATAAGTCAATTGCGGGGCGCGACAGCCCAGTGGTTAGTGCGCGAGAATTGCACTCGGTCGGCCCGGGTTCGATTTCCGCTGCTGCCAAAACTGCCGCCGTGCCGCCTTGTGCACGTGGAGTACGATCACGCTAAACATGTGGGTCCGTAAGTCCTTCCGAGAGGTTGGTAGAAGGGGAAGGAGGGTACGGTGCCTGTGGATGCCTTCCCCACTGGGTTCCGGTCTAAATTATGTGGCACTTTCCGGCCGTTCAAACAGATACCGTATACCTTTCTGGTAGGTCGGACGGTCTGGGTCGAAGAAGAAAATAAGTCAATTGCATCCAATTCACCCGTGTCTTTAAGCTGTCACTGAATAGAAAGAACAAAACTTTAAAATATTTTTTACAAAATATTTTAAAAGAATAACGTGTGTACAAGATCGGAAACAGATATAGCATTTTTTTTTTATTCTGGTATAAGTAGAACTAAACACTATAGTGTTAATAGTAATTATGCTATATTGCTAATAGTAATCATTCTATAACGTTAATGGTATAAAATTCTTTAAATTAACACGATAAGACAAATTCATTTTTTGGCATCACTAAGGTGTTGCCAATTTCAGAAAGGGAAACTTTGAAAGACATTTTATAAAATATTAAAAAAAATAATGTGGCTAAGAAATTTGATTAAGCTGTCGATTGTTTTTTTTTATTAATAATGAGTGTGATGCAATTAGAACTTATTATTATTGAAAATGGATTATGATGATCATTACGGTTATTTGAAATTTGATAAGTGTGAAATTTCTGTATTTTGATGTGAATAACATCTATGCTTGCGATTTCCAAGGTAGAAAACGGAGCGTTCCACAAAATGTAAACATTTTGGACACATAACTCTGGACCTAATAGATAAAAGTGTAAATAATTACCTTGTTTACTCGGAAATAGGGACTAGATTATGAATATATAAAAATAATTTCAATATTTTAATATTTTGATACTTTGTTTTAAACTTAAAGAATCTGTCCGAGCGAGTTTTATTTTTTTTTCCATTTGAAATATCTTAGAAACTATAAAGATAAGCAGCAAAAATATGCATTATAAAATTTAGTTTCTAAATATATATTTATTTTTAGAAAAAGATCTTAAGAGTTTTCGAGTAATCATCTTGTCAAGTTGAAGAAGACTGAAAATTTTCCGTTTACTAGTTTATAATGCTTATATCTCAGAAACTAAAAATATTAGCTATGGGCAATAAGAAATAATTTATAGCTCTTATAAATCCCTATAAGTGTATATAATTGGATTTTAGGTCTAGTTATATTCTAATAGATTTTGAAGTATAGTGGTCATATTTCCCATATTTTAATATTTTAACCACTATTTTCCAATGAGTGGGGAAGTTGTAATACTTAAAATGTCACGATTGTAGCCACTTAATCTGCTTACTTACTCTTCGGCGAAATATTGGTGCATGAGGGATATTTAATTTTGTTTAAAAACATTAGGATGTTAAATGATCATAGGGATTATAAAGATGTTTAATGCTTGATGAAGTTTGAACTGAATAGATGGAAATATACGTATTTATGTGCCGCCAGGAAGTTTATAGATTAATTTGAATCTCAAATCCTGTCATATATATTATATAGGTTTAATTTATATACCGCCAAGCAGTTAGTAAATGAATTTGATTTTTTGACATGAAGTCTAAGGTTGTTGTATCCAGCTGAAATTGGGGTGAAAACTAAAAGTGTTCGCTAGCTATAAACAGTTAGCGTGTAACTTATAGCGCTTCGAAAGTCTGTAAACGAAACAAATGGGTCTAAAAAATCGAAAAAACTTCTTGCATTTTAATGGAGTTTTATTTTACAAAATATTATTTCACGCAAAACCATTTCGGCTCCATCGGACTGGAACTACTGTCGTTTTGTTTCTTAACGGTAGTAGTGGAATACTCAACAGGACAAGTATTAAACTCCTAACTTTATCAGTGGGCTTTAGAGTTTGCGCGTTAAAGTGGAAATTTCATAGAAAAATAAAATGTACTATCTTTTGCGCATTGCTGCAAAAAATTGGCTGTCACAAAATTTGTCTCATCAGGCCAACAGAAAATTCAATAATCAGCATTCTACCTCTTTCAGTTGAGGGAATTGATACAGGAAAGGGGTAACTGCCACTAGAGGGGGTAACTACCACTAAAGAGGGGGTATATTTTCTAAATTTTACTTTTAAAATTTTATTATTTTCTTTAATTTTAATCTATTTTTCATTATGTTAATATACCTCACTCTAAATTTTATTTTTCAATGTTCTTTTTATCTATATTCGCAATAACCCTTTTCCCATTTTTGAAAAATGGACGTACTTGTCAAGTTCAAATATAATGTAAAATTGTCTGTTTAATCACAATATTTTTCATCAATTGTTATCTTTTTAGATCTAAATAAATGTTCATTTGGCGGGATGGTAGACCTTCGGTGCCTCCTGAGTGCAGGAGGTATCCTTTCCCGGCCGTGCAACTAGCTACTCTAAACCCACTATGTGAGTCGCACGGTCTGGGGTCTTCAGACCTCCTACGTTTTTGCACTAACCTACAGGGTTGATTTGTTTGCGACCCACTGCAAAGAACTTTGCTGCCCCAACCGGGAATCGAACCTGGATCTCCGAACTGCCCAGCTGACGCCCTACCGTTGAGCTACTGGGAGGAAATTTCAAGCTCTTACCGTTGAAGGGGACTCTGAATTCTCCACCCTCTAATGTCAAATTGGCAGACAACTGACAATCTGACTGACCACCTCCTACTATTTTGACCTCAGGTTAGACTCCACCTCCTACTTTTTTTACCGAGGTTAGCATCCTGAGTGATTGTTATCCTTTCAATTTGAAATCGGCGCTCAATCTTCCAGAATCCACTGAATCCGTACTAGTCGTACTAGGGTCACTTTTAGACCTTCTACATCTTTGCACTAACCTACAGGGTTGATTTGTTTGGGGGCCATTGCAAAGAACCTTGCTGCCTCAACCGGAAATCGAACCTGGATCTCTGAACTGTCCAGCCGACGTTCTACCGTTGAGCTACTGGGAGGAAATTAAATTATAAGCTCTTATAGTCGAAGTCCACTCTGCAATTCACAGGCAGACACACAGACAGACGACACGTAAACTGATGTCACGCAGTGAAATCGTGTTATAAAGTATTCAAAGCGTGTAGATTTATCGAAATCTTGAGTTCCGATTTTCGGCACGATTCCAATCCTTCTTTGATACATTACAATGCATTATATGTAAAGAACGCATATGAAACATTGAATTTTAAACTACTCTGGCAATGAACACTGAAATGAGGAGTGAAACAATATTTTACGTTTCTGTCCCATATTATAAATGGTAGTACAATACCCTGGTCGTGAAAGTTTGCAATTTGTATCCAAAACCTGGCACGCTGCCGGATGCCTTAAAGAAGATATTTCACGTCATGTGTGGCCGTGGCAGTGAATCAATTTTTAACCTGTTAAAACCAATTTTTGACCTACATTCGGACTAAAAGGTTTTGAAGCTGTGTAGATTTAAAAAATGTACTGTTGATCTATCGATGAATAGAAGATGTATTCAGCTGTGTAATACAGAGCTTCTTAATTGGTGTGCTGCACTGTGGGGCGGATCTTTTAAAAGTCAGACTGAATCTTAAATATGCAAAAAATGGTAAGAAAACTAGAGCAATGTAAATAAGCAGAAAGGTCTCCAAAAGGAATGTATTGAAAAAAAGTGAAAATTTTCTTCATATTCTTTTGAGGCTCTTATGTTGTTGTTGTTGAGACCCAGACCGTCCGACCTACCAGAAAGGTGTAAGGTAACTGTATGGACGGCCGGGAAGTGCCACCCAATTTAGACCGGAACCCAGTGGGGGAGGCATCCACAGGGACCGTACCCTCCTTCCCCTACCACCAACCTCTCGGAAGGACTTACGGACCCACATGTTTAACGTGATCGTACTCCGCATGAACACGGCGGCATTTGTGGTAGCGTGCAAATCTAGCGCGCAAACCACGGGGATACAGCACCCGAGATGGCCAACAGCACGCGGTGTTCCGAGGTGGTCACCCACCAAGTACTAACCGCGCCCGATGCTGCTTGACTTCGGTGATCTAACGAGAACCGGTGTTTTCACCACGGTACGGCCGTTGGCCCTGAGGCTCTTATGTGTCGCTTTTTAATCATTTTGGGTCTCATGTATTCGTGTTCAGACTTGATCTGTCTTGTCGAGATTTTTTAGTCGTGTATTGGCACACGCCAATCTTGTCTTGTTATTTCTCGTTTCGGATTGGCTAGACTGTTCTTTATGCTACTTTTTGATTGGCTCTCCAGTAATCCATGTTTTGGGTATATAATTCCCGCCCCAGTCGTTCTTCCTTCCGCACCCATTTCTCTTTTGAACTTCGGGCTTGTTGGTTTTTGCACTGACGAAGGGAATCTATCCTCGAAACAGCTGTATAATGCATTGTTTTGTTATTTGTGCTTATCTATTTTGCTCCAATTTTCCTCATCCTTTGCACAAAGTGTATTTTGCTTATTGATGCTACAATGGCTTTGATTCATTCACAAAATTTTTTGGTTGCACACTTTTTGAAGCAAGAATGTGTTCAACTGATCAGCCATCACCACACGTGGACCATGGTTTCGCAATTTTTTGGGCTCCTCACTGCGACCACATTTTTTGGGACGTTCCTACTAACAACAAATGAAAAATCCACTGAAATCTACTGAATTCGGGATTTAAGTCCACCAAAAATCTATTAACGAAAATGTAGCAAATTGCTTTTAAAATATTCTATTTTGCTTTTTTTAACTTGCAAAAAGCTAGCAATAATGCACCCCCCCCCCCCAATGAAAAAGTGGTGATAAACGCGATTTTATTTCCCAATTTCCCAGTGTAGTTATGTCAAAAAGTGAGATTGGTGAGTCAAAAAGTCACCCAATTGGCTCAAAGATTGCCAGAATACTCCTCATGTTTGCATTTCTGGCGTTCTGCTTGCATTTTTTATATATTTAAAAGTTAAGATAAGCGAATTGTTATCAAACGCAATCAAAGATTCTATTATGTATTACTAATATTTAATATCGAATATGTATTACTAATATTTAATATCGAATATGTATTACTAATATTTAATATCGAATGGAAACTGCCACCGTCCCTTTGTTATGTGGGCATGCATTTAGAAAAATAGAACTGGTTGGATAACGAGCCATTCTTGGTGCTACGAAAAATTGCAACCAGCAGAAGCAAACAAAATATTTCCCGGTGTATGCTATCAGCGACTTATCTGAGGTAGAGACCCACCCTATAGATATTAATTTTATTTATTTCATGTAATATTTATCTATTTAATAAGTGTATCATTTCAAAGGTAAAAATGAAGGAGCAGGTTGATTATTTTATTTATTTGCAAAATGACAAACAAGAAAGATCAATCATGCTTAAAGCATTGATTATGAAACACTTTCCAACTTCAATGCAATTTTATTTAAAAAAGTCGAAAATGCAATACATTCCTCGGTAATATTTTAAAACTTATCACGATACTACATTGATTTATTATATTTGAAAACTTAAACCTTCATTGAAAAAAATGAACTTCATTCAAAAGACGGCATTGAAATATAAATTGCGTGGTTTAAATATCTCTAAAATGCAATACATTCCACGGTAATATTTTTAAATCTATCACAATACTACGATAATTTATTATATTTGAAAACTTCATCGAAAACAACTGAAATTAATTCAAATGACGTCATAGAAAAAATAACACGCCTGGATCTCTCTATAAAAGCAGGATTTCATTCATAACTTTCTCCATTTCATTCATCACAATACTATAATAATTTATTTTATTTAAAAATTAAGACCATGGAGCTACAATTCATAAACTTTATGCTTAAAACTTCATCGAAAAATATCGTCCTTCTGTTTATAAAATCAATTAATATTTCATTCATATCAGCCATGCAGACTCCATGGACTGAATTATTTTGTGTTAAAGAAATACAGAAATTCTAATACAACTCATTCTACATATTTTGCTGTTTACATTTTACATAGGTGAAAAATAGGCTTAATTGCAGAAATAATCAAATTTGAATGAGAATTTAAACTCAAATATATTGTCATTGTGTTGTTTTAGTATGTAGATGCACAGAATTTAAGCAGAAATAAAGTAGTTTTAGTATGGATACAACACTCAATATGAATTAAAAAGAACTTTAAAAAATCACGAATTTGAAACAAGATGGATGCCTTATCTCATTTTGAAGTGGGTCATGTGATCGTTTCATATCTTGGTCACGTGATCGTTTCATATAAGATGTGTAATTATTATTTTAATTTTTATTTAAAAAACTACTGAATATATTTAGCTGAATTTTTTTTTATATATTTTATGGAACAATTTGACTATTACCTAAAATTTTCGAAGCAATTTGTAAATTTTAAATCCGCTTAAAAAATGTTAGAAAAATTAGGTCCCATAGGGCTCAATGTATTTCATTTTTTCAACCCGGGTTCAATCCAAAACTAATTGTGTGATATTATTTATTTATATTCCCATAGGTCCTACAGACCGTCTGAACAACATACTAAAATTTCATTTTGATTAAGTCATTTTTACGGCAGTTATCGTGCTAACGGGCAGACAGACAGACAGACAGACAGAATGAACAAAGTCATAAACACTTTTCAACTTTGTTGTAAAGTGTTAAAAAGTAATCAATATAGTTAGAAAATAGCGAAAACACTACAAAGTGAAACACTACACTTTTGAATAGCCACACTTAACGGAGAACATTAGAAAATTAACATTAACATCGTCTGTTAGGCACGCCCGAGTTTTTGTTTTCCACATTATGATATCCATCCAGTTCTCTCCTAAAGCCTTGAAGCCATCCCAGAATGCTGATTTTTTTTTCATAATAAATATTATTAAATTGTAACATTGGGTTCCTCCTTGTTCTCAATGTTTCCCATTAAGGGGATAGAGGCATTTAAGTGGAGGCAGGCTATAGAAGGGGCCCGGTTCCCCATTTTTTTTTCTGACAGCGGAGAAAACATGAAAAATCCAGTATTGCCCAATTCAAGGAACGGACCGACCGAACAAAAAGACATTCTAAAGAAGGGGAAAAATGGGGATGGGGGAATTCTGTTAATATGATGAAATCCAAGGAATTTAGATTTTTCGAGACCAGTTTGGTAACACAGTTTAAAATCTTCAAAGATGGCCAAAGTCATTAGAGGACACTATCTACTGAATCTACTCTCTACACTGTTTGTCAGTACAATGTAAGTAATAGGATGATCGGTGGTTATTAAATATTTTAATAAAAATATTTTAGAATTTTTCTGGTATAACCATTGTAATTTTGGCTTGGCTTCCATACCGAGTGGGGACGTTTTTAGACCCGCCCATCGTTAATAAAGGAAAGCGCTCAGGAGAAATATTGAAGCTACTTATGCCTTATAACGGGCTATTGTACAAAAGAAGAAAATTGCTCAACTTGTCATCCATCTCCACTTATGAACCATGGTTTCACAATCTTTACTACTCTCCAGCACGGCGCAGGCAATGATATGATCAACGAGCACAAAAGTCATTAAAGCAAGAGAATTTTTCTGCTGGATGTACTGTAACTCTGAACCTATTAAATATCAGGGGTGTTTTTACCCACAGTCCGCCGCTAATAGAAATCTAAGCGCGCGGGAATAAGAAAATGTTGTTACTAAAGCTTAGAATTTCATTAATGACGATATATTATATATGAGGTATAATTTTATTCATAATATGAATTTTCTATGCTACAGCATGATAAAGGAAACGTATTTTTTGTTGTTGGTAATACAATCAACCGTCGTTAAAAGGTTGGATATCTAATATTTCAGTGATTATAAAATTACTATCAGACAACAAGGAACTTATCAAATTGTCGCTATACATACACTACTGTATTTATTAAAATATTCTGTGAAATCAGAATTATTAGTGAAGATTGGATGCTGCGTAGTTTTCCATAGTGTTTAGATCTGTTTGTATCGCAACCATTATCAAATTGGAAAATATGTTTATTTTTCATATTCCGTAAGTGAGCTACTCTTTTAAGATATTTCATAAAATTTCTTTATAAGTTTTCCAAGTTCACAACAATTTAGTAACGCCGATGAATGCATAGAATTAAAGACGGAGATACATTTTTAACACTTTACAACATAGTTGAAAAGTGTTTATGACTTTGTTCATTCTGTCTGTCTGTCTGTCCGTTAGCACGATAACTGAAGCAAAAATGACTTTATCAAAATGAAAATTTAGTATGTTGTTCAGACGGTTAGTGGGACCTATGGGAATATAAATGAATGATATCACCCAATTAGTTTTGGATTGAACCCGGGTTGAAAAAATGAAATACATTGAACTCTATGGGACCTAATTTTTCAAACATTTTTTAAGCGGATTTAAAATTCACAAATTGCTTCGAAAGTTTAAGAAAATATTCAAATTATCCCATATAATATATAAAAAAAATTCAGCAAAATATATTCAGTAGTTCTTTAAACAAAAAATAAAATAATAATTACATCCTTTATATGAAGAAATCACGTGATCATTATATGAAAAGATCACGTGACCCACTTCAAAATAAAATATGGCATCCATCTTGTGTCAAAATCGTGATTTTTAAAGTTCTTTTTAATTCATATTTAGTGTTGTATCCGTCCTAAAACCGCGTTATTTTTGCTTAAATGCTGTGCATCTGCATCCTGAAACAGCGCAATTACAATATAGTTTAGTTTAAATGATCATCCAACTTTAATTATTTCTACAACGAAGCCTACTTTTCACTTATGGAGGATGTAAATACCAAAAGACATAGAATAGTTGTATAAGAATTGTTGCATTTATTTAACGCAAAATTATTTAACCCATAGAGTCTGCAATATATCTGATATGAAGAAAGCAATCATTGATTTTACAGAGAAGCAAACGATTTTTTGATTAAGTTTTGAGCATAGAGTTAAATTATTTGTATCTCCATGATTTTAAGTTTTAAATAAAATTAATTACTATAGTATTGTGATGAATGAAATAAATGAAAAAATGTTTAAGAATGAAATGCTGCTTTTATTTAAAGAGCCAGCCGATTTATATTTTGATAACGTCATTTGAAAAAGTTCATTTGTTTTTCGATGAAGTTTTCAAATATAATAAATTATTGTAGTATTATGATAATTTTAAAAATATTACCGAGGAATGTATCGCATTTTGGAGATGTTTAAACCAGGCAATTTATATTTCAATAGCGTCATTTGAATGAAGTTCATTTTTTGATGAAGTTTTAAGTTTTCAAATATAATTAATTAATGTACTATTGTGATAATTTTAAAAATATTACCGATGAATGTATCGCATTTTAGAGATAATTAAATAAAATTGCATTGAAGTTGGAAAGTGTTTCATAATCAATGCTTTATGCATGATGGATCTTTCTCGTTTACATATCTCCTGATAGAATCTGCGATTGCAAAAATGAAAGTGAAAGATTTTTGCGCATTGTTCATATGTACCAATAATATTTTAGAAGTATATTTTATTGAAATTTTTTTATTAAGCTTTTTTATTATTTGGTTTTTATTTAAATCAGACAGAAAATCTAGAAAGCTGCGCCAAATTAAGCCGCGGTAATTAATTGAGGTAGATAGAACGATGGAATTAGAAACGGTAACATAATGCTAAGAAACGCTGCCATTATATCAGACACATTAATGGAACCAAACGTGGACTCAAGGAGTTAGAAAGAAGGAGATGAAACTCCTATGGTTGATATGCTTGAAAATTCTGTAATATTTTGAGAATTATACGTTTAGGTGCCAGGAGTTAAGTAGAGTAGTTGCTAATGTTATTTAATACAATGGGAAGGTGCAGTATTTAGTATGTGTATTTTTAATTGTTTTAAAATTAAGATTTCCTATTTATGGATATAATTAATTAATATTTTTTCGTAGATGTAGGGCAGAGTAGAGAATATATGGAAATAAAATTTAATTGACAAATAATTTTGGATACGTAGGAGGATTCTTTATTGTTTCCGTTCTATTTTGCATTGTGTTAATAATTTTATTTCTGCAAAATTGACAGTTTAAATAAAGATTTTAGGCCGTTAATAATAAAAACATGTAGAATGCAAGAGCACATATCTTATTCCAGCACTACCTGAACTATTTCCAGAACCGATATTGGCGTTTTTTAATATGAGATTTTAACTCCTTTCTTTAACCTCCATAAATGATATATTTGGTTATATCAGGATAACGTCAACCTCGTTTGAGATAATAATTCAGATGGCGCTGCAGTAAGATAAGTTTCACCGCAATGTATGTATTTCTAAAACGAAAGGCTGGTTTGAATTAAATATTATATATTAAAACTCTGAATTTCGCAGAAATACCTTATCCCTGAAACGTAGACTATAGTTCAAACAATAAAGAACACTCCTATGTACTCAAATTAATTTTTCCTACCAATTTATTCTTATCTCCATATATTCTGTAGCTCATTTTACAGACCGGAACTAAACTAATCTATTTCTACTTATAATTTGGTAATTTCTATAATCATAATTCACATACTAAACACTTTCCTGTTATATCAAATAAGAATAGATGAGAAGTTACTAATACTACTATAAAAACAAGGTTACAAAACACATACTACTACTACTTATAATTTGGAAATTTTAATAATCAACATTCATATACTTTTCTGTTATATCAAATAAAAATAGATTACTAACACTAGCGAGCTCTAGATATAATTCTGAAAGAATTATGGTATTTTCAAGCTTTATATCTATAGGAGTTTTAACTTTTTCTTTCTATCTTCTTGGACTAATATAAAACATCCGATACAATAAATATCCATAGTATGGATTAATTTGTCCATTTTATGCATGCTTAGTTCTCTTGTTTATACAATTAGTACCTATAGCGTGGATTAAATTGTCATTTTTTATGTATTGTTACAAATGCCTTAAGTGTATTTGACTGCGATAAGTGTATCACCGTTGTAAAAACAGTTTTACAGGCAACCATTAACCGTTATAAATTGAAATTCCGATTCGCTTGATTTTTGAGACGACCTTGGTGACAAATTCAATGAAATATCACCTTACTTGGCGACTTTTGTCGAGATTGGGAAACTTACCGAATTTAGCAGTTTGGCTAAGGCTGCTTAGAATTACGTAGATATTGAGATATTTCACAGATGGAATATAAGTGGTTATCATTCAGTGAATGGCTGTTGTGGAACGAACAAAGGTGACTTGCAAATATGTCAGTGTTTTGAAAATGTAATCGTCCTTTTGTGAATTAGTTGAGCATTTAAATGCTGTTTAATTTTAACCTACGGTTGTTTTGTTTTATACTATAAATCTATAGAATTATTCGTTGTTTCTAGTTCCAGTTTATGTTTAATGCAAATTTAAATAAAAAGTTTCTTATCCCAAAATTCGGACTGATATCCTGAGAATCTCCGTCCGATTCCAAAGTATATTTCGTAACAATATACTACATAAGGAAAACTTGCACAAATAATATAATAATGCAGTATGCAGCTGTATACGCTGGATCTCTTTTATCAGTAAAAGAAGAACCAACTTCTTCCAAAGAGAATTTTTTCCAAAAGTCAGTCAGTAGATTGATAAATTCCTTAAAAAATTCATTTTTATAATTGTGTTTTTACACCTTCTAATAAACACAGATTTTCCTAATCTTAAAGATCCTATAGAAATTTTTGATAGTTGGGGGTATTTACAGTATTTCTTTCCAGTGTGGTCTTAGATTGGTCAAACTAAACGTGTTTTACAATTTCGTATTAAGACAAACGAAAGCTATGTCAAAAATACAAGAATTTACTACATCTTCAATTGCTCAACATTTCTATAATTCTGATCACTTTTCGTGTTTTCTTCAGCAAAGATCATACTGAAATGCACGCCAATATATGATCTTGATACTTTTTGAAGCCTTCCAAATGTAGAAAAATTGTAGTAATTCAGTTAATAACTTGTCCAGCATTGTATTTTTATCATTGTATTTTCATTTGTTGTATTATCATTGTATTTTCATTTGTTCTGACAGAGTACCCTGGAATTTGTTCCATTTTTCTTATTTATTCCATTTCTTCTTTTGAAGTTCTTATGTGTCGTTTTGACTTTTTTTTCGTTCTATTGAGCCTCGTTTATTTATGTTCGGACTTGAATTGTCTTGTTGTTATAATTCTGTTGTGTTTTGACGTAAACCAATCTTGTGTGTTACTTTTTGTGATTGGCTGGACTGTTTTTTTATTCTGCTTTCTGATTGGCTCTTTTAGGAGGATTCTTGATTATGAAATTAATATAAACCCTGCTGTTTGTATTCAATTCGTGTTTTTTACTGCGGGTTTCTTGGTTCTCGTGCATTGATGAAGGGGATCCAGTGTATCTTCTAAAAATAATTATGCTGCATTATTATTTTATTTGTGTCTGAATGCGTTGCTCAAGTTCTCGTTACATTTTGTACAATCGTATTTTTGCTTAATGAGTCTTAAAATGTGCTCATTTATATTTATCATCACAAATTTTATTAATTCTATGAACTTGGTTTGATATGATATATCTAAACGCTGATATATGCAAACAAGAGTCAAAGTGTTGATGGATATTAGAAGTATTGATGTTAAAATCTAGTCTTTTATCATATAAGTTTATAGCCAGATATTACAATTTTGTAAATTTAAATTTAAATCTAAAACGTTTGCAACAATAGAGTCATTATTACGGGCATTTAAATAATTAATTAGGATAAAAGTATATATATATATATATGTGTGTGTGTGTGTGTGTGTTACATATATTGTATACACGTATAAGCACATACACAGACATGCACAGATATACACGCATCTATGTCTAGGGACATGGACTTCTTAATGGGTGGGGGGAGGAGTTGTAACGTACTTTAAATCAGACATTAATAAAGTGTTTTAGAAAAATCGGGAACAAATATAGTAGTAAATTGAGCCTGATCTGACAGATTGTTTTTTGGTTTCTTGAAACTATCAGTTTGACTAGATTTTTGTTAAACTGAGGGGTTATTTTCATCATATTTAGGATTAAAAACTTGAATTTTGATAATTCCGAAAAACATGAAACTATTTCCAGGGTTTTTCTCTATGCAACTTATTCATTGGTGTAAAAGAACTTCTGTGTCTATTACGAGTTTGTTATATTCTTTGTTATGGGAGAGAGTATCAGAACAAGTGTACTACAACCAGCTAAGTAGCTCCTTTTGCGGTAAAACTAAGCAAGTTAAATGGTGTCGATCGGATAATTAGAACAAGTGATATTCAAGTGTTCAGCCCTCTCACGGATGACAGTACATCCTTGTTGTGGAAATACGAGCCGGAACAGTTTCAGGTTTTTCAAGCACCATATGCACGGACTGTCACGCAATCTTAGCATAAATTTTGGATATGAATAATGAATTTTTTCCGGAATGAATATTTGATTCTGCTGGTCAAAAATCTATTTAAATCTCGATCTAAGTTTCAAATATATATACTTTCAGGGCTTTTAAAGGCTACAAATTACTAGTTATCAATGGGAATATTTCAATCTTATATATATACATATACTATGGGGCTCTGCCCCCCCCTGCTAGCTACGCTTCGCCAAACCCCTTCGGGAGGCTTCGCCTCCTATTCGCTGCGCTCCCTTCATATCTATCTCTCCTAAAAATTCTACTTTTAAAAATCTCTTTTTCTATCCCTTCTTATTTTCCGCAGGAGGTATTTTTCTTAGCCTAGGAAATCCAAAACTGAATTTCTTGATCCCGAGCTCTTTTCGCGATCTATTTCATGCCATACTAAAGTTTAAATCGATAAACAGTTTATTTCATCGTGTTACCCTATCATTTCTATATAAATGTACCAAATTTCATATTTTTGTATGCTATAATTTTTGCGGAACGAAACAGAGAAATCGCCGGACTTGCCGATACGAAAAAAAAATTCACTTCAGAAGTGCATAAAATGTAAAATATCTCAAAAACTGCATCCAAATTAAAAAAAAGGCTCTGTCCTGAAAAAAATTCATTCATCTGGGTACCTGTCTGCAAAAATTCGTGGTCTTGCTATTGTTAGTCTATCCAGAACGCGAACTTGCAGCTCAAATATTTTGTCTTTGATTTTGATATTAAATATTTCTTAAACTAAAATATATATCAGAAAAAGGTTTATTTCAACATATTTCCCAAATATTTCTCTACAAGTGTACCGAATTTCAGATTTTTATATGCAATAGTTTTTGCGGTATGAAGCAAAGGATCTCGAGAAATGAGAATATATATATATATATATATATATATATATATTAGAAATATGTAATAATAAAAATAATCAATCCAACTAATCGTGAAATATTAACATCACCATATATATATATATATATATATATATATATATATATACATATATACATATATACACTCTACATAATTATTTATCAATTTTTTTAACTAAACGTCCACAAAAATGTTAACACAATTATCGGACTGGAAATATATATATTGGTGCTATGTAAAACTTAACGTTGTTTATACTCTCTTTAAATGAACAGTCTACGAATTTCATCGCCACATTTCCCCCTTCGAAATCTTTTGGTCTTCTCAAGCGAATCCTTAGCCATCAACATGAGTCGTTCTCTTCCGGAAGCTTTTATTTTCGACAACTGCTGTCATTTTCAGGCGGCTGTTTATTCCTCCATTGCATGTCGATCGGTATTTTCCCTCGCCTTTTAATCACTGATCAAATACGAGATCCGTGGTGTCATACACAGGATTTCCAGGACAGCCCTATAGCACTGCAATAAACTTGCAAGGAAATGTTCCTAGTGTATACGTTAGGCCTATTTATAGTAAAAAAACCATGTCTTAGTTGATAATTTAAAAGTCAGGGTAAAAAAACTCGATGACAAAGCAAGATGGGCGATAAAAGTGAATTACAAAGTTATAGAACACTATCCAGTTGGTAGGAATTGCAAAAATCTACTAGGCAAAATCGCGTATACGAAGGGCAATAAGTTACGCCACCAAAGCCTCTAACATGTTGATACCTGCAGATATTGTCAAAGCACGCGGTAATATTCTTTCTAAAATTCAAATGTGCTTTTCCTCTGACAGAGGGCATTTTAAACAGGCTATGTACTTTATTCGAGTATTCGCTGATAGTATTTGCCCACCTCTAAACAAAATACCTATTGATTTTTAGCGTATTTGAGCTATTATGGATTTTGCGTTATTGTATAAATTAGAATATTGAAATTTGGGAATTCAAGGCAAGTTATGATTTGTACGCATTAGAGATTTTGCATTAGATAACTCCTCCGGTTTCATTTACTAGAAAGGTGCCTATTCCAATGACTTTAGACATCAATATGTTTAATATAACTATGATACTAGTTGTGTGTCATTAGTTGAGTGATCCATTGAAAGGTTGAAAAATAAATGAGAAGCATAAAGTACTTTTAAATGAGAATAAATGAGAGTTATGACATCAGAAAAGCAGATTACAGGAAATAATTGTAAACTTAGATTAACAATTTAAAGTAAAAAATTCAAAATAGACGAGTTAAGTAATATTAAGTGGTAGTATACGCGATTTTGCCTAGTTGATTTTTGCGATTCCTACCAAATAGACAATGCTCTATAACTTTGTAATTCACTTTATCGTCCATCGTGCTTTGTCGTCGAGTTTTTTTATCCTGACTTTTAAATTATAAACTAGGGGATTTTCGGTTACTTTTATTCGGCCGAATACGGCGTCTTTACTATAAATAGGCCTAACGTGTACACTATGAACCTTTACTTACAAGTTTATTGCGGTGCTATAGGACTCTCCTGGAAATCCTGTATATGCCACTACGGATCTCGTATTTGATCAGTGATTAAAAGGCGGCGGAAAATACCGATCGGCATGAAATGGAGGAATAAACAGCCGCCTGAAAATGACAACAGTTGCCGAAAATAAAAGCTTCCGGAAGAGAACGACTGATATTGATGGCTAAGGATTCACTTGAGAGCACCAAAAGATTTCAAAGGGGGAAATGTGGAGATGAAATTCGTAGACTGTGCATTTAAAGAGAGTATAAACTATGTTGAGTTTTACAAAGCAGCAATATATATATTTAAATCCCGATAATTGTACTAACATTTTTATGGACGTTTAGTTAATATATATATATATATATATATATAAATGGTGATGTTAATATTTCACGATTACTTGAATTAAAGTTAATTGCATTAGGCAAAACGAGGATAATTTTTTAAAATATGAAAAATTATTTAAAAAAAGTGAAAGATTAATTTCAAATGATAATAAAAGGAAATTGGTCAGTAAAATAATATATTATTTCTATATGAGGATCATATTTCTATTACGAACATTGAATTGCTGTCACTGATATTTGGTTTCGCTAATACGGTTAGAAATGCATGTTAAAATAACGAAATGAATGAAATAAACACATTGAATTTGGTACATTCTAAAAATTTATGTTGTTTTCCCTCATATTCCGATAATGTTTAGTAAATTTTATCGGAAAACTAACAGTTTATTAAGGATATTTACAAAATGTCTCACCATATTGCAATAAAATGGGGATAGGTATACAATTTTATGATGCAGCAACTTTGCCGCAGAGAAACCGGAATGTGTTCCTGAAACGAGAATTAAAATGATAATGGATATACAATTAGTAAAATTGAAATTGCAATATCAAGTAGGGGAATCGCTATTCGACTGAAACTTATGAACTAGCCTGGTTAGGCAATTAATAAGACATGATAAAATTTCCAGAGAAAACAAATGGTTTACACAGTTTGTAAAGAGCCTTGCTGCCACAACCGGGAATCGAATACTAGATCGCAGAACTGGCCAGCCGAATCTCTACCGTTAAGCTACTGGGAAGAAAATTGCAAGCTTGTATCGTCGACGTGGACTCTGCATTCTACACCCTCTATTGTCAGATTGGTGGGCAACCGGCAATCTGACTGTCCACCTCTTGTTATTTTTACCTCAGGTTAGTTTCCTGTGTGGTCAATATCCTCTCATTTTGAAATCGGAGCTCAATCTTCAACCATTACTATTACGTGAAAGGCAACCATTGCTATTACTGGCAACCATTGCTATTACGTGAAAGTAGGGTTGCCGTACTTTAACAACTTGGAAAGATTTCTTCAACCTGGCGACTTTTGGCGAGTGTTTGAATCCACTGGAGCTTTCTAGAAATTTCGATTAGCTTCAATTATATAGCCATTGAATCCGTATTAGTCGTACTAGGGACATTGAACGCACTAGAGTCGTACTAGGGTCTATTGAATCCGCATTAGTCGTACTAGGGTCACTTTCAGATCTTCGACAGATTTGCACTAACCTACAGGGTTTATTTGTTTGGGCGATATTGTAAAGAGCTTTGCTGCCTCAACTGGGAATCGAACCCTAGATCTCCGAACTGGCTGGCAAACGCTCTACCGTTGAGCTACTGTGACGAAAATTGCAAGCTCTTATCGTCGAAGTAGACTCTGCAAATTATACTAAAATGGAAATGTTTATTCTTTTGTCGGTGATTCATTTCGCTACTCGTCCCGGAAGGGCATGACGTCGTACGTACGTCGTATAGAATCTAAGGGACGCACACCATGCTTGTTCAATCTGTTGAAGAAGATGTTTTGCTATCTGCGGTGATTTTACCAAAGCCTCTAGACGGTGTCCCACATTATATTGAACCTTTCATGTTGAGGATAACTCTGAGAACTAATGGGCCATGGTAGCATGTTCATAATTATAGACAATTTCGTGATATGCTTGTCGTATGTGGTCATAAAAAGGGGCGTACCATTCCATATGTATCGCAATTTCAATTTAACTCACTGTGAGCACTATTAAAATGCGTCCGAAAATGTAAGTACGTAAGCATATATTGTTACAAATATCTAAACAGCATAACTGTGCTTTGCTTTCCAGAAAGGAGAAAACACTCTTACTGGCAACCATTGCTATTGAGTGAAAGTAGGGTTGCCGTACCTTAACAACTTTTTAATTGCATGAGTGACAAACTTGGCATGATATCTCCAACCTGGCGATTTTTAGCGAGTGTTTGAATCCACTGGAGCTTTCTAGAAATGTCGATTAGTTTCGATTATATAGCTCACTTTTATAAAAATTTCTATGGATACTGTATAAGAAAGTAGTCGTTCAATTGGAGGCGTTTGATGTAATACAAGTCAAATTGAATTGTGAGATACGACAGTGCTCTGGGAACAGATACAGCTATTTTGTGAATTAGTTGAGCATTTAATTGATGTTTCATTGTGCCTAACAGTTCCTTAGAGATCTTGTGAGATAGTTATTGAGCTATTCGCTGTATATTTTTCCTGTTTATGCTTATTAGCAATTTTAAGTAGAAGCGATATTTAAACAGAAATGTTGACTCATTTTCGTTTCTTGGGGGTACACCCATGATACAAGAGGATACAAAAATAGATGTTTGTTCTGATAATTCTCGGAGTAGAAAGTAATGGTCTGTGTTAAATCGAAGGTACAAATCCGTAAATGACTGCATAACATTCTAAAATAAAAAAAAATGGTATTTTAAGTAATTTCAAAATACAGCCCAAAAACAAAAAGAAAATCGAAAATATCAAACTGTTTGTAAATACATATTTCAGACTGTTTGTGAAATGTAGCAATTTTTTTTTAGAAATTCCCCATCTGCTTTTATTGGGAACAAAAGATATGAGATTAAGAAGAATTTCATAGATGCATTTATAATGTGAATAGTTTTAGTATTTTGCAATTAACTGGCAAGAATTTTTGACTTATATTATTTTCGCTTCAAGTAATTTTCCAAATGGGACACGCAGAACAAAGAGAATTGATTTTCGGCTACTGCTCATATCTCTTAGAGCTCGGCGAAAGAACAGCTATTGCGGATTGCTGTTTCTTCCGGGTTGGACTGGCATAATAAATGCAAAATTTCTCATGGTCTTATATGTGCCCGAAATTGGGCATATAATCATGGCTGCCCTGAAAGCGTTCTTGTTACTTGTACATCTTGTTAACTAGAACAAGAAAGTTTGCAGATCTCTGATCTTTGATTTATTCATTTGCTCTTTTATTTAGGCATTCATGGTGGAATTACGTTTATTGGAAGCTATATAATTTCACTAAGAGCTAAAGTTATAGTTCATAATTTTATAAACCTGTAACTATAAATATAATACATAGTTTTATAGACTGGGAGCTATAGTTAAAGTCTATAGTTTTATAAACTGGTAGCTATAGTTATAATCTATAGTTTTATAGATTGATAGCTATAGCTACAGTGTATAGTTTTATAAATCGGGAGCTATACTTGTAGGCTAAAATTTCACAGACTGAGAGCTATATTAAAGCTAGATTTTGAATGACTGTGAGATGCATATTTGGGGTTCCTCATCTGTACCTGGGATTTAAATACTGCTCCTAAAGCTCAGAGTTTAAACCATTTAACTACATGTGGCTATTGAAGTTCGTGGAAAGATTTTTATGGGTAGAATGTCTGTGATTAAAACTTTGGGACATACCTTACCAGATTTCTTACATGGAGGTAAAAGTAAGGTATTAGTATTTCATATTAAGAAAACGCCAATATCGTTTGAGACAATAATTCAGGCGGCGCAGGGGTAAGATAAGTAGTTCTGTATTGCATGTATTTTTACGATGAAAGGCTTAAAATATTTCTTTAAACTATGAATTTTGTAAGAAGAAATTATTAGCGCAATGCAAATTAGAACTGAAACAATAAAGAATATTCCTACGTATTCAAAATTATTTTACCTTTCAGTTTGCTTTTATCTCCATATATTCTGCACTTTATACTACAACTATGAAAAAGGACTGGTTAATTATATTTATAATTAGGACCCTTAAGGTAAAAGTAATCAGAAATGCATATACTACATACTACGGCTTTCTGTTATGTCGACTAACAATAGCAGCTACATTACTAACACTAGCCACACCTAGATATAATTCCCAAAGCATTAAGGCATTAAGTTTTTCATCCATCGAAGTTTTATCTCTTCCTTTCTAACTCCATGGTTTCTAAGTTCTAAACGTTTTGTCTCCTAACTTGAAATAAATAAATCTTCCTTTATAAAGAAATCTCAAAATAAAATTTTATGTTGCATGGTATGTATTCACGAATAAAAATCTAATTAAAATAATTTCATAAGAACTTAACAAAATTAAACAATCCATAACAAACTCAACTATATCTCTGGTTAAATAGACACCGAAGAAATAACCACATTGAATTATTAACGCAGAAAAACATTATAAAACAGAAAGCAGCATAAGAAAAGCTATTTACGCGCATTATGGCATGCCCGACTCTTTTAAATAGGACGCTCATTAAAATACCTCATTAATGTAGTTAACAAATTCGGTATCATTAAAAGGATTTCGAGAATCGATATGCATATGTTTGCATTTTTACTTTCCCTGCAAAACATGATAGTGTATAAGGAAAATATTGGAATCCTGTTAAAAATCGCAACTCGAGTTTTCGAAGGATCTACATGTTTTGACACCTCTAGAATATGAAGTAAACATTTTTAGCGTAACGATTGTGTGTGTATGTCTTTTTCTGCATTGTATGTATCCACTCTATCTCAAAAACTAATGGACCGAGTCCATAAAATTTGATAGATAAGTCACTTGTGGGTGACCCTGGTGCTGATGAGATTTTGGTACGATTCGGGATAAAATAACCTGCCTTTTGCTTGCAAAATGGCCCACAAAATTTGCCTGTAATCACTCTAGCTGAAGAACTAATAGACCAAATTTTACAAAATTTGGTAAATACGTCACTTGTGGGTGATTAGATTTTGGTGTGATTCAGAAAAAAATAACCTTTTTTTTGTTTGCGAAATGGCCCACAAAAATCGTCAAAATGTAAACTAAAAAACTACATATGCTGAAATATATCCATTAAATGCTTGTTTTATACGTAATTTTTAACGAAGAAAAAAATAAGATCAACCCCATTACACTAGGACTAGCCGTTCTCGAGATATTTTCGTTCTTACGTTTTTTAGCTACGCCACCTTTGAAAATGAGTCCAGTTACCAAATGAGAACAAAAATTGAATTTATAGTGAATTAAATTTAATTAAAATAAAGAGAATGTGTATATAAGTCTGCAGGGAAAGTCATGTGCTGCCCACATCGGATTTTTACTTTCCCTGCAGTACATGGTAAAGTATAGGGAAAGTATTGGAATCATGCCGAAAATCGCAACTCGAGTTTTCGACGGATCTACACGTTTCGAGACCTCTAGAATACGAAAAAATTATTTTTAGCGTGACATCTGTATGTGTGTCTGTGTGTCTGTCTGTGCAGATTTTGTATCCACTCTAACTAAAAAAGTAATTGACCGAATTTCATAAAACTTGGTAGGTAAGGTTAATTAAGTGCTTGTTTTATACGCAATTTTTGAAGTGGAAAGGAATAAAATCAACCCCATTACACTAGGACTGGCCGTTCTCGAGATATTTTAATTTATTCGCATTTTCGTTGCGGCACCTTTGAAAATAAGTCCAGTTACCAAATTAGAACGAAAATTGAATTAAAAGTGCAAATTCAGTGTAATTTAAAATAATTATTGGTGTTATATTGTGGCATTAAACTTAATTTAATGAATTATTCAAGAAATAAAGACAATATGAATATGAGTCTGCAGGGAATATCATGTGCTGCCCACATCAGATTTTTACTTTCCCTGCAAAATATGATAATGTATAGGGGAAGTATTGGAATCATACCAAAAATTGCAACTGGAGTTTTTGACGGATCTGTTTTGGGACCTCTAGAACACGAAACAACTATATTCAGAGTGACGTTTGTGTGTGTGTCTGTACGTCGGTGTGTCTGTCTGTGCAATGTACGTATCCACTCTAACTCAAAAACTAATGGACCAAATTTCATAAAATTATATGTCAATTGTGTGTGACTCTGGTGCTGAGTATATTTTGGAACAATTCGGGATAAAAGAACCCACCTTTTTTGCGCAATGGCCCGCAAAATTCTCTTATCCACTCTAGCTAAACAACTTATTGACCAAATTTCATAAATTCCGGCAAATAAGTCACATATGGGTTACCCTGGTGCTGTTTAGATTTTGCACTATTCGCTAATAAAGAACCTGTATTTGTTTGCAAAATGGCACGGAAAGCTAAAATATCCGGCCCAAAATAAAATACTATATGTGCTTAAATGTATCAATTAAATGCTTTTTTTTTACGTAATTTTTGGAGATAAGAGGAATAAGAGGAGGAGGAGGAGGATAGGGATAAGATCAAAGGAAAAGGATAATAAAAGAATAAGACCAGCCCCATTATTCTAAGATTAAGCATTTTCGAGATATTTAAATTTTTAATTTTAAGGAAATGAAGACGTTTTTCACTGTAGTTAAAAAACTATTTAATGAAATTTCTTAAATCTTGAGTTCCTCGATGATTATCCTGATGCCGATTAGATTTTGGTATAATTCAGAAAAATATAACCGACCTTTTTTTTTTTTTTTTTTTTTCGAAGTGGCCCCCTAAAAATAGTGAGAATCTGAAATAAATAATTAAAATTGTTGAAATATATTAATAAGTACTTGTGTTTCCGGTAAATTTTGATGACAACTAAGCGAATGAGACGGACTCCATGACTGTAGGATGAAGCGTTCATGAGATATTTTTGTTTTTCAGGAATTTTGAGGACTTGAAGCATTTAAATTGAATTAAGTTGCCAAATGAAACGTAAATATAATAACATGGGAAATTGGATATAATATCAGAAAAATATTCATGTTATCTTCCGCAATTGAACCAATTTAATGCATAATGAAATAAAAAGCAACAAAATAAATTTAAATCTGCAGGGAAAGTCATGTGCTGTCCACATCAGATTTTAAAAATTTATTTTTCAATTGTAAAATATATAATAATTGGTGTTTCGGAGCTGTTTCTTGCTCAAAGGGTGATTTGAAACCCCTTTGTGAAAACTTTAATGGGAGATTGGGATTGTTGAAACAAACATTTTTCTTTTATGAATGTATGTATGCAGGTGTCATACTTTGCTGCTAGATGGCGCTGGTAGCGAGGCGGAAATTGGCTTTTTTCCCTGTCGTCAATCATAGAGCGAAATTTGAACTTGAATAATGAAGCATTTCAAGAAAGTTGAGATGGCTAAGATGCATCTGGCTCGGACGTGGAAGTTCCTTTTACAATCCTCGACGCCACCTAAAACTATTCTCGAGTCTATTACGGACACTATAAATCTATAGGTTTGAAAATCCATCCGAGATGTGATGGGTTAGGGGAAGAACAGCACGGTTCTTGTGGTTGGCATCCCTTATTGGATTTTGGTCTAAATTAGGGTTATCTCCAGGCTATTTAAACATATACCTTATGGCAGGTCGGACGGTCTGGGTAGTACAGCTGAGATTCATCTAGTGTATGGGGATCCCAATATAAATGGAAGATCTGCTGTAAGATTGTATTATAATCTTATATCAGCACTTCCGCCCCCATTAACAGTGCCATATTCTTCGGCAGTCCAGACCCGAGGGCTCGCCTAGGCTGAGCATCCAAATCTCGGGCCTGGAGCGCCATACTCTAGATGCATGGTGACCATCTTAGCATTTGCGAAAGGATATATGTTGCACGATGCCAGCATTACGAGTGGTGATGACGAAAAATAGCCACCTTTTATATAGAGAAAATATCGCTTTTGTCAGACAATTTCATGGTCGAGATATTGACGAATAAGGCTGTTACCGCCTTAAAACCGCCTAAACACATATCGAAACTAGTCCGTCTTTTTGTCTGTTTGCATGTATGTGTGTTTATTTGTACGTGTATGCATGTTTTTCGTGTTATGTCTGTGAAGTATGGACACAATAAAAACAAATACTTTTATTAATCTAAGGTAAGAACAGCACTTTTATTAATCTAAGTAGAAAACAAGAACTTTTTTTATTTGCCTAGGCCGTCCAGCTCACCCAAAGTGTGTTGTTGTTGTTGAGACCCAGATCGACTGACCTACCAGAAAGGTATAAGGTAACTGTTTGGACGGCAGGGAAGAGCCACCCATTTCAGACTGGAACCCAGGGGCGGAGGCATCCACAGGGACCGTACCCTCCTTCCTTAACACCAACCGCTCGGAAGGACTTACGGATCCACATGTTTAACGTGATCGCGTGAACACGGTGGTAGTTTTGACAGCATAGGGAATGCAACCCGGGCCTACCGAGTGCAATTCCCGCGAGCTAACCACTAGGCTACGGCTCCTTATCCAAAGGGTGTGGAGCAGTTACATCAGACGGCCGGGAAAATCATTGAAATAACAGTGAAACAGAACAATGCAGAAAAATATAATAAAACAATATAACACAGAAATATAAATAAAACATAATAACAATAACAACAAAGATAACAAGTAAAACGGAAAACAAGATCTAGACAAACTTTTGTAAATTTTATGGTTAGAATTTCACAGAAACACGATCTCACAAAAACATCACTGCATCGTAAACAACTCACCACCAGATGTAAACAACAAACATTGTCCTTCCAAAAATGTTGTGAAATCGCAAAAGAAATTGCGTCAAATTCCCGTAGAACCGGAGCTGTATTTTAAGCTCTAGTGTACAACGTTGAAGAAAAACTCAGGTTCTTGTGCAATAATAAAATTGTGAAATGTCATTCCTTTATTTTCAGTGTAATTCAGTTACTATATTATACAGTTATTATCCGAATAATTTACAATCAAGTAGTTTTAGTTTAATTATGTATTATCTAAAATAAATGTATAAGTTCATTTTTTTGTAAACAAACAAAGGGATATTGTTGTATAACGAACATAAGGTGGCATACGTTTTCTGTAAAAGGAGACAGAATTTTGCTCCTACGGCTGCCTGACCCTCGTTCACGCAGGCGTATTGCTTAGGAGAGACATATCTTGAAATGTCTACCATGTCGGGAGATATTAGATCGATAATGGAACCAAACGAGAATTCGCGGGCCCATTTAACAGCCGTTGTCCAGGTAGACGTGTCTAAGCTGTGGATTTTCTTAGGTTAGTGAAGATTACCTTTCTCCCACTACGGCTGGATTTTCTTTTCTTTTTTTTTATCAGAATATTTTCTTCTCCGCAAGTACAGTGTTTATTTTCTAAGGACTCTGGAGAGGTATTTTGAAAGTTAATAGAAATTTGATTTCGAGAATCAATAAATTATAGGGGTTTTAGCATGTTTGATACGTTCAGAGTTTGTCTATGTGAGTTTGAATTTACACTTTTAAAGTTTCTTGAGTTGTATATTTATTTTTGCTTTCTGATTTGTTAAATCCTGGTAAAAATTGTGTTTCCCGTGTATTGTGTTTTCCCCCATATAACGTCTTTGAGTCGGTTCCACAGAGAAATGCAAAACTCGGGTTCTAGTGAAATGACAACATTGCGAAATCGCATTGCTCTATTTTTAATATAATTTAGTTATATTCTTTTATTCGTAATCTTGTTAAAATATACAGCATGGTGCGTTTTATTTGCTAATTTTATGTCTTCCCAATTTATTTTATCGCACTTCGATGCTGCATATATTATTTCTTTTAATACTGCGCTGTGAAATTTATTATGTCTGCCATCTTAGTAGACTCATGTATCACTTTGAAATAAATTTCTGTCCATAATAGATTCTTATAGTAATTGCTGTAAAACTCTCTACCACTATCGTGCAAAAGTGCAAACCAGATCGACGTACCTTTGAAAATACCATCTCATGGTAATTTCTGAGAAACTCTATAACTCCATCATATAAAAGTCCAAACCAGATCGACGTACCTTTGAAAGTGCCCTTTTATGGTTTAGCTTCTTAACCCCCCCCCCCCCCCCCCCCGTCGTGTTAAAGTCCAAACCAGATCGACGTACTTTTCAAAGTACCATAATTGTGTAGCTTGACGGAGTTTTAGAATAATTTTCATTATTTACTATTTTAAACTAAAAAATTTTCTATTTATATTTAGTACGATATATAGGTGGATCAGGAAGATCAAAATTTCGCCCCACTCATCAAGAGTTAGCATTAACAAAACACTTTTACGCATAAATTCTATTTATGAATTGATATTAACTTGCCTTTGAAGATGTTATGATTGGTTGTAAAAGATTTAATGTGACGTCATCCATGTGTTGTGTGTTTACCGGTAACCATGGCAGCGCAAAGCCGATTGATCTTATTAAAGGTATAGATTTTCCGCTTCTTGCGGCCAGTAAGAAAGAACACCCATAAAAAATAATTCTCTCCATTTGGGTAAATAGGCTATCGACCGTTAATAATGAATGTATCGGGAAAAATAGGCGGCGAATTAAAAATGCAGTAATGGAATTGCAAAAGTAGATTAATTTACGATCCGTCGGTTTTCTTTGTTGAATGTTGCAGCCTGTTGCATGACGTCAGTTTTAATAAAAAAGTATTCAATTATTCAATTATTCATATTAGTTTGCAGATGTCTATTTAATTCAAATAAAACAATATCGGCAGCGGTTGAGGTCTGATGGAGCCGAAATACTTTTACAAGAATAACATTTTGTAAAATAAGTTTGGGTTTCAAAGTGCTACAAATTCTCGCTTATTGTTTATAGCTATCGCTTTGAGTTTTCAAGGTATAAGCATTACAATCTTAGAAAACGTAAAGTTTTCATACCTCTTGAAATTGACAAGACCATTACTCAAAAACTATAAGAGTTTTTATTAATAGAAATAAATATAGATTTAGGAACTAAATTTCCACATACATATTTTTGTCGCTTACTATCTATATCTATCGTATATATTTTCGAAGATATTTTGAGTGGAATTATGAAAAAAGGAAAACAAAACTCGTTGGACAAATACAATTTTAAGGTTTTATTTTAAACAGAGCTTGATCCGAAATCCATTTATACACACATGCAGAGTTTTAAAACGCTACAAATTCTTACCTATTGTTCAAAGCTAGCTCTTGCAGTTTTTTAGATACAAGCATTACAATCTTGAAAATGGAAAATTTTCAATCTTCTTCAATGTGACAAGACTATTATTCAAAAATTATAAGAACTATTTTTTAATCAGACTTTTGGAAAAAATCATAAATCAAGGCATTCAAGAGTGGTTAGTAAATAATAATTACCAACTTAAATTTTCATTAGAAAACGAGCGATTCAAAGTTTAAAGCGCTAGCATTAACCGTTCTTGGAACATTGTAAGTTTATTAAACAGATTTACTAACAAAATTAAGTAAAGTTAAAAATGTAGTAAGTATTGTTGTATGTGTTGTTCACTTTCCAAATTAATACGAATTTAACGAAATATCGGCAACTTGACAATTATTTAAAATACCGCCAAATTAAACAAAAGTATCACTAAATTAATAAAAATGATACCAAATTCGTGAAAATTCTGCTTAAAAAATTATGTTCAATTTATTCTTGTAATTCCTGTCTATTCTTAATTTGAAGTCTAGGGTTGTCTTGGAA
This sequence comes from Amaurobius ferox, assembly GCA_951213105.1. Lineage (NCBI taxonomy): Eukaryota > Metazoa > Arthropoda > Arachnida > Araneae > Amaurobiidae > Amaurobius > Amaurobius ferox. Next base: position 71,884,645 of record OX578146.1, on the reverse strand, counting down.
GTCTAGGAAAATTAAGGTTGTCTAAGAAGTCTAGGAAATATAGAGAATCATATTTTTATATATGAATTCCTAAACTGATTTTTCGGGATGATGTTTCTTATTAAGTAAATTCCGTTTCCTTTAGCTTTCTCTGCAGGCACATACACGCAAACATACAAGCACACATATATCAGTTAATTTAAAAATTAAGTACATTTTAATTATAGAATTTGAAAAGATTCTATTTATAAATTTGTGTTACTCAAAATTACTTTCAAAATCATAAAAATATCTCAATATCTCAATATTACGAAAACATTTCTTGGGGCAAGGAATTATGACTTGAAGATCATTTGGAGCCGGTGATAAAAAAGAGAATAAACTTTTTTAAAGGAGAAATATTTCGAAATAAAACGAAATAAAAAAAATAACTCAATTCGAAGGATGAAAAAGAGGCAATACAAGGTTAGCTCATTTTATAAAGGAATTTAGAAAGATTTCAGCTTTATTTGGAAAAGTAGTCCACTTTTCGTATTTAATGCATTTTAGTTTTAAACATCATTTATTAAAATTTCAACTCTGAGTTATAAATAGATAGAAAGTCCTAAAACGTTCTATTTTGAAATCTAGAAGTTTTCTTAAACACGATACATTTTTACATTTTGTACGATTTGTAGTATTCATAAATGGAAGATATTGTAATATTTTGTTCCATATTTTTTCATAAAATTCAACGTGTAAATGAAATGTGAATAAAATCCAGTAAAATAAATAATCATTGGCGAATTTTTTGCTTCAAGATACTACGCTATTACAAAATTTATCTACTATCATGAATTAAAAGAACTAAATCCACCAAATTAATAGATTTAATAGATAGTAATTATAGTTAATAGATTTGATGTATAATTATGATATGGAAAGTGAACTTATTTGACAATACTTATTTTTTTTCACTGAATATAGGTTGTTAAACCAGTGTTCACGTTACAGAACGAGAAATGCTATAAAATGCACGTTACGGAACGATAACTGCTATAAAATTCACGTTACAGAACGATAAATGCTAAAAAATTATTTTTAGCGTCGTTTTGAATTTAATAAAGTAGTAACAAAACGTGGTTTTAAGTCGAAGAGATTTTCGAGCTAAAATTTATTATCACTCTTGACAAGGGTTGACATAACAGCAGTGTGCATATCAAATGCATTTGACTTCTGGTGATGAAGCACCATCAAAACAACAATTTATAATTGGTTTAAAAAAATTCCATCTTGACCGTAAAAGTCTCAGTGATGAATTTCATAAAGGTTGACCAAGTACTACTGTGACGCCTGAAAACGTTCATGCTGTGCAACACATGATCACTTTAGATCGACGTGTCACATATAATGAAACTAAGGCATATTTGAACATTTCAAGGACCCTAGTGCATTCAATTTTACATGATCATTTAAAATTCGAAAAGGTATGTGAGCGTTGGATTTCACACAATTTAACTGAAGTGAAAAAGTATGCTCGTGTTAAATGGTGTAGGGAAAATCTCAAAGGATTCAACTCTGGTACCTCATAACATGTCTTTGACATTGTAACAGGTGACGAAACGTGGATTTATTCTCGAAACAACCGCCAATCTACTGTTTAGGTATTTCAAAATGAACCAAATCCTACAACAGTCATTCGTGCACGAAGTGTTTAAAAAAATGATTGCTTCGTTATTGTCGTCATGTTGTAATCATTGCTTTGGATCATAGTATAACATTGGATCATAGTATCAACAGTAAATGCTGGTTGGCATGCGACAAGTTGTTTGCCCTATATATTTGCTCAAATCAGGAAAAATAATGCGAAACGTCGCATCATTCTTCATCATGACAACACAAGCTCACACACTGCATTTCAAACTCTCAATTATTTGAAGCCTGAAAAAATTGATCTTATGAGTCATTGTCCTAATTCGCCTGATTTAGCACCCACTGAATTTTTCTTGTTTTTAACAATCAAAAATAAAATGTGTGGCCAACTATTGTACAGCCCAGAAGAAACAGTTAAAGTTCATAAATCACATATTTCTGCTATACCATCTTCTGAATGACGTAACTGTTTTGAAAATTAGTTTACCCGAATGAAAACATGCATTGAAGCTAAAAAGCAATAAAACGATTTATTTCTATACAAAAATATTTTATTTCTATACAAAAATATTATATTATAATTTTTCTAAAAACTTAAATACTAGCCTACGAAGCAACTAGTTTTTGTAGCAATAATTTTTCAGCACGTTTTGCGATCGCTATTTGAGCGCAAAAGTCGTAAAGCAACAAAAGTGGCTCAAATTTTAGCGTGAGAATGTGAAGTGGGTCCTTTGAAGCGTAGAAATCTAGATATTTTCGTTGCCCGCAGCTAGTGTTCACTTAATTTCTCAATGGCATTTTAAACAATCTCATTTTTAGCAATCACTTCTTTTAGCAATTACTTTTTAAGCAAATTGAGCAAAAACATAACGCTAACGCAAGATCGCTAAGCGATTACTCCTCCCTAAATAAGAATGTAAATTGTATGCAATCTGACACGGCCCAGCTCCCCCCCCCCCCCCCCCACAAAAAAAAATCCCTTTTCCTGACTGACATAATTTAAATTCAAACCTGTCAATTTAATCAGACTTCGTGCGTAACACATTGTAACGTTTAAGTTCTAACATTGAGCGGCGGTTTAAATCCGCTCAGCGGGCGTGATACTCCCTAAAGTAGAGTTAAATTGTCGTGCAATTTGTGTCCACTCGCGTTTCGTGCAGTGAAAATTCCATGTTAATGGAAGCTATAGGGACTAAGCTAGATCAAAATTAAGGTGGGAGTTACAATCGGAATTATGTTCCTACTATGAGTACAGATTAAATCATCGGACTCGCGTGTGTTTTGTAATTTAAGAATGGGCTCGCGCTGTGGGCAACAAAGCCTTTCGAAAACAATAATGAATGAATACAACTAATCTCTACTTCCAATTCCGGCCAACGCTGTGTACAGTTTCTAGTATGAAATAACAAGGTTAATACATACGAAAGATGACACCAAACGTTAGTTTTAATGTAGTGTAAAGAATTCTAATCGTCTTATTTTCTCTGCCATCTAGCGATTGATTTCGAAGTCAGGTGTTACCAGTTTGTATACGGGTGTTTAATAAAATATAAGGCTCAGACCCAGAATTTTTATTTAAATTTGTAAAACGTTATAGTTACCTACCATAAATTATATTTTAGAATTATTTACAAAATAAAAATGTTGTTCAATCATAGCTGTAATATTCATGGTACTATCTATTTCAAGTTAGTAAGCTGCTCTAATAACGGCGGCTTATCAGAAATTAAAATGATTTCTTTGGTTATTTTTAAGAGTGCGGACAGAGAGACGAAAATCTCTATTCTTTAATAAATCATACCTGTGGAAAAGTAAGGATTTGGTGGGGGTAGGGGGCATTCATACTAACGGAGGTCTCCATATTCATAAAATCATTATTTATGAAACGCATTTAAATATAACTTTTCGAAAATACAAACTTTATCGCGGAAATTCACATTTAATGAAATCTTGTTTCCACTTTCAAAAGAGGAAACATTTTTCATTCTTTCATAAAGGAAAAAATTTATACTTTTAATATCTTTTTCTGGTGGTGCAAATCTAAATCACACCTACTTTTCATGTTTTTGACAAATTATTAAAAATTAAATATATTTCTTTTTAGATCATTTTTTTCATGTGTAAATTTTGCAGATATGTATGGGGGTGGTTAATATCTTGAAATCACATCTGTGTCTTTTAAAATACTAAAAATCTCACATCTCATCGAAGAATATCATTTTTCCATTTTTAAGATTAAAAGGAAAAAAATCTGATATAACCAGCACATGACTTTCCCTGCAAACTCAAATTCATTTTCTCTTTGTTTAATTATTAATTCATTAAATCGAGTTAAATTGCATTAAATAACAAGCATAATTAATTGAAATTGCACTGAATTTACACTTGTAATTCAGCTTTCGGTTTCATTTATTAACTGGACTTATTCTCAAAACCGGTGTAGCAAAAATAAAAAATCAAATTAAAATTTCTCTAGAACGCTTAGTCCTAGAGTAATGGGGTTGGTCTTATTCATTTAATGGTCAATAGTTACATATAAAAAAATCTGATGTGGGCAACACATGACTTTCCTTATATAATGTAATGAATTTACTACTTTTACAGTAAAAAAAAAATGTTTTTTCTTATAGTAGATATTAATATTCTTTCCAAGATATTGAATTTTCGACAATTAGTCGTTATTTTCATTGATTTAGAGTCATTCTTATCCATTTGGCGAGATTTTCGCTAATTTGGCAACATTTCAAAAAAGTCGCCAAGTTGACGACATTCCGCAAATTCGTCGTCAAAATCTCGCTAAGCGTTATGTACTAAGAAATACGTTATTCTTACAACAGATAAAGTTCAAATACAAAAGTATTATTCAAAGTATCTTTTTCTATGAATGGAACGAGTTAGATCCACTAGAATGATGCACTCAATTTATCGCTTGGTATTACATATGAAAAGTAAACATGTTGCTCAATAGGAAATATTTTTTTTTATTTTATATGACTTTTTGATATTTTTTTGAAAAATGTGCATTATCTCGAGAACGGTTCATGTTAGCGTTCTAAAATTTATGTCAGTTGTTTTCTAATGGAAAATTACATAAGAAATGTCTATTTGCGTAACTTTATTATTGGTTTTGATTTTTTGACGATTTTTTCAAAATTTCATTCAAAAATTTAGGGGGGTTCTGAACATTCGATTGCGTATAAAAACAATAGGCTTCCAGTGTTTACGGATTGTGATTTTTGTCCCAAATTTGGTTCGAATCGGTCCATTCTTTCGTCAGTTATCGTCTCCACAGACTCACTGACACACACACACACACACACACACACACACACACACACACACACACACACACACACACACACACACACACACACACACACACACACACACAGACATCACTTCAAAAATGTTTGATTCGTGATCAGGGATGCTTGAAACGTGCTCTCCCGTCGAAAACTCGAATTCGAATTTTCGACCCCGTCACAATACTTTCCTTATACATTATGTATATAAGGAAAGTAACAAGCTTTTAATTGATGCATTTTAGCATACGTAGTTTTTATTTTCGATTTTGATGATTTTTGAGGGCCTTTTCGCAAAAAGGCAGGTTTTTATTTTCTGAACTAGCAGCATACCCGTTCTTCGTACGGAATATATAATATAAAGAAACTTATAATTCGCAATCATGTGCAAATTCCGTTAAAATATTAAATTTTTTGCTCCTAAAGAGAAGTTTAAGAATATCTGTTCCCACTATGCAAAATTATATTCACGGGCAGATCTGAAGAATAAAACATCCTGGCCCCTTTTGTAAGCAAATTTACAAAAAACAGGAATTGAATCAATATATGTAACCTCGTACTACTTATATTGTCGCAGATTAGAAAATATGCCAGTGTGTTGGTAGAAGATTACCCGTATTACAATATGAGTCTCAAAAATATTTGCCAAAATAAAAGAGATGACGTAATAAATTGAAAATATCACTAATCCCCGTAATCTTTATAACAGAAGGCCGTAATTGATTCCAATATATGCCAATATATATCAAAATATATGCCAATATACCTGTACTACTTATATTTTCGTAGATTAGAAGATATATCCGTGCATTTGTAGATTACTCGTACAACGTACTATATATGAGTTTCATCAATTTTCGTCATAAATAAACAATGGCATAATAACTTGACAATATCAATAATCCCTGAATCAACAGTCCCTGAAAATATCAATGATAATAATGTTTAAACCTGAATACCGTAATTGATATTATCCAGTCAAAAATGCAATGTCAATGAAATTTATCTTATATACATATCTTTATTATTCAAATCGGTAAAGATTTAATAAAAATCGTATAGCACATAACGCATTGGATCCGTTGCTAAGCGACCTGATATCAGTTCCTTAAAATAAATTGATGAAAATCATATCGTCTGAATAATGCTATCTCCATGGAAGGTTTGGCGACATTTTTGTCAATTTAGCGATAACTTAAAAAATCGCCAAATTTATCGCCAAGTGGGACTGTGGAACTGATAATCCCATTTTGCGACAAATTGACCGAACATCATCACAATGCTATCCCCTAACAAAACATAATTAATTTAATTTATTAAGCGCAATTTTATCAATTCCATGATATTTTTATGGATTTACAAATATTTTTATCAATTTGGTGATATTAAAAAAATTCGTTAAATGTGTTACTAAGTAGGATGGATGAACTGACCGACAAATGCTACCGAAACACCATTTCAATACTCTATTCTAAAAAAACAAATCATTGATTTGCGTCATTTTTATAAATTTGGAAACATTTCCGCTAATTTGGTAAAGTTTAAGAAAAGTTACCAAGTTATTTAGAGATATTCCGCTAAACTCGAAGCACTAAATTTGCAGATCTGAAGAATAAAATATCCTAATCCCGTTTGTATATACTAAATGAAAACACTAAAATTGTATTATAAGATACAGCCGTCCTACTCTTTTTCTGCTTCAACAATCGGCTAAATGAATTTATTGGGTAAACACAATATATGAGTTTATTAGCTAAACACAATATATAAGTTTATTAGCTAAACACAATATATGAGCTGGAAACCTCTTTGCTAAAATAAATGAAAGTGATGTACGCAGTCCGCAATTTATATAATTAAAAGAACAACCAAACCTTTCATTTAAAAAATATATTTTTTCATCCATTTATTTATTATTCAAATAGAAAAAATAATAATAAATATTAACAACACATTTAATTTCATTCCGTTGCCGAGCAACATGATATAAGAAAGAATCTTCCTCATAAAATGCGAAATTAAATAGCCATTTTGATTTCTTTATACTTTTCATCGTTGAGTAATAGCTTGTGAAAGATAACCATGGAGGTAGATTTTTCCATTTAAATTCATGTTTCAAACAATTCGTGTTTTCCGATAGTGACTATTTAATGCAAAAATCTTGCACCAAACTTGGAAATAAAGTTTTATTTCCTTTCGACGTTTTAAACAAACGATTTTGATCCTTTCCGTTTGAATAAACCACGGAGTTGGAGAGTATAACTCATAGGAAAAAGTTCCGTTTTTCATTAATATCTCGACAACCCCTGGTCTTAGAAACTCGAAACTTGGACAAAATTTATGGGGGGCTATTTCAAGGCTATCCACAAAATTTCATTAAATTCGGTTCAGCCGTTTTTCTGTGATGATGAGACAAACGAAAATTTCGTTTTTTACTAATATCTCGAGAACCACTGGTTGTAGAAACTTCAAACATGGACTTAATTTTAAGTGGGGCTATTTCTAGGCTACCCACCAAATTTCATCAAATTCGGTTCAGCCGTTCTCCCGTGATGATGGGACAAACAGACAGACAGACAGACAGATTTTCAATTTTATTTATATAGATAATACCGAAATCTAATCAGTACCATGATTACCCATGAGTGACTACTAAATTTTGAGAACTTTGGTCAATTAGTTTTTCAGTTAGAATGGATACAGAAAATATTTGCGGGCCATTTCGCATAAAAATGCAGGTTCTTTTATCCTGAATTGTACCAAAATCTAATCAGTACTAGAGTCATCTACAAGTGAATTATCTGTAACATTTTATGAAATTTGCTCAATTAGTTTTTGAGTTTGAATGGATACATACATTGCACAGATAGACACACACACAGACGTCATGCTGAAATAGCATTTTCTTGCTCTAGAGGTCCCGAAGTGTGTAGATCCGTCGAAAACTCGAGTTGCGATTTTCGACACGATTCCAATACTTTCCCTATACATTACCATGTATAGCAGGGAAAGTAAAAATCCGATGTGAGCAGTACATGCCTTTCCCTGCAGAAATAATATGTATAATTTTCTGATATAATATCTAATTCGTTTTTGTATTGCATCTTCGTTTCGTTTCCAACTTAATTCACTTTAAATTCTTCAGGACTTTAAAATTACAAAAACTACAATATCTCGCGAACGGTTTATCCTATAGTTATGGGATCAGATTTATACCCTTAGTTGTGAAATTTTACATATAAAACAAGTACTTATTTAATATATTTCATCAATTTTAGTCAATTATTTCAGAGTTTCACTATCTTGTTCTTTTATTTTAGATCGAATATAATAGCTTTGCGGGCTATTTCGCAAAAAAGGCAGATTCCTTTTTCCAAATCGTATCAAAATCTAACCAGCATCACAGTATTCTACGAGCGACTTATTTACCAAATTTTGTATAATTTGATCAATTAGTTTCTCAGCTAGAGTGGATATACACAATTTTTTTAGGCCATTTCGCAAAAAAGCAGGTTATTCTCTTTCGAATCTTATCAAAATCTAATCATCACCAGGGTGACCGACAAGTAACTTATCTACCAAATTTTGTAAAATTTAATCAATTAATTTTTCTGTTTCTCAATTTTTGCGGGCCATTTTGCAAAAAAAAAGGCGGATTCTTTTATCAGGAATCGTACCAAAAACGAATCAGCACCAAGGTCACACACAAGTGACTTACCAAATTTTATGAAATTCGGTTCATTAGTTTTTGAGTTAGAGCGGATACATACATTGCACAGACAGACAGACAGATACACAGACGTCACGTTAAAAATAGTATTTTCGTATTCTTGAGGCCTCGAAACGTGTAGATTCGACGAAAACTTGAGTTGCGCTTTTCGACACGATTCCAATACTTTCTCTATACATTACCATGTATTACAGGGAAAGTAAAAATCTGATGTGGGCAGCACATGACTTTCCCTGCAGACTTAAATTCATATTTACTTTATTTCTTTAATAATTCATTAGATTGCGTTTAATTGCACCAAATAGCACTAAATTTGCATTTTTAATTAAATTTTTGGTTTTATTTGGTAATTGAACATTTTTTCGATAACGGCGTAACAAAAATGCAAGAAATCTCAAATATCTTGAGAACGGTTAGTCCTAAAATATAATGGAGTGTGTTATATTCTTTTCCTTGTCAAATATTGCGTATAAAACAAGAATTTAATTGATACATTTTAGCATACGTAGTCTTTTTTTTTTAGATTTTGGCGATATTTGCGGGCCATTTCGGCAGGTTGTTATTTTTCGAATCGTACCAAAATCTAATCAACATTAGAGTGTCTCACACGTGACTTATCTACCAAATATTGTGAAATTTGACCAGTTAGTATTTTAGTTAGAGCGGAAAAATGAAATTCTTACAGGCCATTTCGCAACAAAAAGCGGGTTCTGTTTTCACGAATCGTACCAAAAACTAATCAGCACCAGGGTCATATTCAAGTGACTTACCTACTAAATTTTATGAAATTCGGTCCATTAGGTTTTGAGTTAGAGTGGATACATACATTGCACAGACACACAGACAGACAGACAGACAGACACACACAGAGACGTTACGTTGAAAATGGTTTTTTCGTATTCTAGAGGTCTCGAAACGTGTAGATCCGTCGAAAACTCGAGTTGTGATTTTCGGCATGATTACAATACTTTCCCTATACATTACCATGTATTACAGGGAAAGTAAAAATCAATAAATAGTCTTTTTTCCTGAAAATGCAAATCTTATACAATTTAGTGGGCGTGTTTAATATTCTAAAACCACACTTTGCATATTTTAGAAGAATAGACAACGAACTTCATTCTTGCTTGTGTTCGCTTTTTATGTGTTTGGCAAATTTCTACAATATCAATAGCTTTATTCTTCTTCAATGCAAATCGCAATGTAATTTCGTGGGCGAAGTTAATATTTTCAAGCCACACATTATTTATTTTGAAAGAATAGACAGCGAACTCCTACTGTATTTCGCTTTTCATTTCCCTGACAAAAGTTTCGAAAATCAATATTTTTATATTATTTTCTTTTTTGAAAATATAAACCAAACTGAAATTTGGTAGACGTGGATAATATACAGAAACGATACTTTATTCGTTTTAAAAGAATCTTTCTAATTTAGAACATTTTAACATTATGAAATTATTAGCAAGAGCTTGAAGAGACTCGATAGTTCTCATTATTCCTGTTTCAAACGTTGTATTGACATCTCGATATTTTGATCCCAATATACGTTTTAAGATCTCCTGAACATGTTTTGACTATTTTTGAAGAGATCTCCCTCTGTCTGTCTGATGCCTGTGGTCCATTTTTTGTGTGCATGATAGCAACTACAAATATTGATGGATTTTCTCGAATCTTTATATCCGGCTTTGTTATTAAAAAATCTGATGTGGGCATCACACGACTTTTCGTATGTAATACAATGAATTTACTACTTTTAAAGTAAAAATGAATAGATTATTTTTAAAGCAGATATTTATATTCCTTCCAAGATATTGAATTTTCGTCAATGAGTCGTAATTTTCATTAATGTAGAGTCATTTTCATCCATTTGGCGAGTTTTTCGATAATTTGGCACCATTTTAAAAAGTCGCCAGTTGGCGACATTCCACCAAATTCGTAGCCAAAATCTCGCTAAGCGTTATGGACGGAGAAATAAGTTATTCTTACAGCAGATAAATAACTATTGGCGTTCAAATATAAAAGAATTACTCAAAGTATCATTTTTCATGAATGGAACGAGCTAGATCCACGAGAATGATGTCACCCAATTTATCGCATGGTATTTCATATGAAAAGTGAGCATGTTTCTCAATAGCACATAATTTTTTTTTATTTAATATGACTTTTTGATAATTTTTTTGAAAAATGTGCAATATATCGAGAACGGTTCATGTTACCGTTCTAAAATTTTTGTCAATCGTTTTCTAATGAAAAATTACTATAAAGAAATGTCTATTTGCGTTTTGCGTAACTTTATTAGAAGTTTTGATTTTTTGACGATTTTTTCAAAATTTCACTCAAAAATTTAGGGGGGTTCTGAACATTCGATTGCGTATAAAACAATAGGCTTCCAGTGTTTACGGATTGAAGACCCTGACCACACGACCAACCCGAAAGTTTATGGTAGCTTAATGTGTGGCCGGAGTGTTTACGGATTGTAAGTTTTGTACCAAATTTCGTTCGAATCGGTCCATTCGTTCGTCAGTTATCGTCTCCACAGACTCACTGACGCACACACATATACACATACTTTCACACACACACACACACACAGACATGACCTCAAAAATGTTCGATTTGTCATCAGAGATGCTTGAAACATTCTCTCCCGTCGGAAACTCGAATTCGAATTTTCAACTCCTTCATAATACTTTCCTTATCGAAAATTCGAATTCGAGTTTTCGACGGGAGAGCACGTTTCAAGCACCCCTGATCACGAATCGAACATTTTTGAGGTGATGTCTGTGTGTGTGTGTGAAAGTATGCGTGTGTGTGTGTGTGTGTGTGTGTGTGTGTGTGTGTGTGTGTGTGCGTGTGTGTGTGTGTGTGTGTGTGTGCGTGTGTGTGTGTGTGTCTGTCAGTGAGTCTGTGGAGACGATATCTCACGAATGAATGGAGCGATTTGAATGAAATTTTGTACAAAAATCACAATCCGTGAATACTGGAAGCCTATTGTTTTTAAACGCAATCGAATGTTCAGAACGCCCCTAAATCTTCGAGTGAAATTTCGATAAAATCATCAAAAATCAAAACCTTTAACAAAGTTACGCAAATAGACATTTCTTATGTCATTTTTCCTTAGGAACGATTGACATAAGTTTTAGAACGCTAGCATGAACCGTTCTCGAGATATTGAACATTTTTCAAATAAATTTATCAAAATTTCCCATAAATAGAAAAAAATATATCAATTGTTGAGAAACATGTTCACTTTTCATATGTAATATCATGCGATAAATTTGATGACGTCATTCTTGTGGATCTAGCTCGTTCCATTCATGAGACAAAATACTTTGAGTAATGCTTTTGTATTTGAACGCCAATAGTCATTTATCTGTTATAAGAATAACTTATTACTCCGTCCATAACTCTTGGCGAGATTTTGGCGACGAATTTGGCGGAATGTTGCCAATTTGGCGACTTTTTGAAATGTCACCAAATTGACGGAAATCGCGCCAAATGGATAAAAATGCCGCTAAATCAAAGAAAATGACTACTCATTGACGAAAATTCTGTATCTTGGAAAGAATATAAGTATCTGCTATAATAACCTATTTTTTTATTCTAAAAGTAGTAAATTTGTTGCATTATATATGGAAAGTCATGTGCTGCCCACATCAGATTTTAGTATAGAAGGAAAGTAATAATTAGATTGGGAATACTAGCATATTAAAAAGTCAGCATTTTAATTGCGAGGTGAAACATAATCTTACATCTGAAATACTGAATGAGATTCTAAAACCGTCACATACATTCATTTTGGATTTGTATTAAGAATATATTTAGATGAAACATATAAAATGTCACAATTTCGCATAGCCTGAAATTTTGGGGATTTTCGGTATGGCAACTTCGGAGTGATACGTATTTGATTATGCCATTCCCAAAATTTCAAAATGCAAAATTTCAAATGATAAAGAGGGAAAAAGGAGCAATTTTTGCTCTAGAAAACATTACAAGATTACGAGTATTTCAACAATTATAATATTTATCTTATTAAATTTTAAATTATTAACTAATAAACTTATTAAATTTAACTTATCTTATTTAACTTTTTAGAACATTGCATCTCCCTATCTCAATTATTACTCATCGTGAAAAGGCAGTAATTAGGGCGATTGAGGCTTTATTCTCAACTCAATATAGTTCGGAATTCTAGATCTTTATACATTCAACATTATTTAATACACATTCTTTGGTCCTACCTAGAAAAATTACGTATTTCAAAACGGAGAATTTTTTTTAGAAGTAAAAAATAATGATAGAACCTAAAAGGGACGTTTGCTTATGTAATGAACTGGAACCACAGCCCTTATATTACTAGACTTCAAAAGACTCTGTCTGTATTGCTTTACTGCAATATTTTAGTGCATACTGCTGTGTGATGAGTAGTGTCTATACGCACGTATGAACGCACATATTCTTTTTACACTAAAAAACATGATTTTATAGTTTTTTTTATCTTTTTTTATGAAAAAAAAAGGTCTTGATTCATTTTAATATTAAAAACATGATTTTTATAGCTAAAATGGTGTATATATACCTTTTTTACTTTAAGACCAAATTTTAACAATGAATTACTGAACTTTTTTAGTTAAAAAGCTAGACATATAAAATAAATGCGTGAAAAAAGAGGACCTGAATGGAAGTCTTCTAATATATGTACCTTTAAACAGTGAACTTCTTTAGTTAAAAAGCTAGATTTATTAAAATATGCAGTGAATTATTTAAAATAAATGCGTGAAAAAAGAGGACCTTAATGGAAGCCCCCTGCTTTTAAAGGGTGGGGTTGAGACCCCCCCCCCTATATATTTAATAGAAAAACTCAAAATGTTTAACTAAATCTAAACTTTTTTTATAAAATTAAAAAGAATTATGAAAATATGAAATCATTATGAATATACAAAACATATGATAATTATAGTGGGGGGTGACGCCCCCCCACTGAAAAATGATTAAGCTTTCTCCAATTCATATTCGTATTTATCATCAATCATACCCGAATACTTAAATATATATCTACCTTTATTGATTTTATTTATTGATACATCAGAAAGTTTTCCATGTTTATTCGCAAGGTAATACTCTTTTTCTTCACCTGCCACATTTAACTTTACGATTACTGAATCTTTATATTTAGTATTAATTTTTCTCAATGATATCAGATCATATTCCCCAGGATTTAAATCATTTAATTTAAACGTTTTAGGATAACCTCTCAGTCTATTGAACTCTTCCATTTATTAGTAAACATTTTTATAAATATAAATTCACCCTGCTAATCGTAATAGAATAAGCTCTTTGAAATAACATATAAAACTCCTAATCCTTTGAAAACTTTCTGATAATAGTTTATAGTATGATCATACAATTCTTTACAAAGATAAGTCAAATAGTCTTCAGAATTCGTAAAATTTAAAGCTCCACCTAAACACTCATCCATTTATATAGAATTAACATTTTTATAATGTACTAAAGCTCTAGTATTCATACCATCTTCTAATATAAATCTTTTATCATCTTTTGCTGATAAAGCTATCTTGTTCACTTGAATTGAATACAATTCATGTTTCTTACTTCTAATTAAATTCTGTGTTCTATATTGATCTTTTTTATTCAATAAACAGTCTTTATAATCTTCAAATGATATTCTGTTTTTAACGGTACTTGTCTCAGTTCCTTTAGACTTCTTAGTTTCAAATTTTTTATGGTTATCTTTATCTTCTTAATTATTATTGTATTCTTCAACACTCTGTTTTTCTAATCTTATTGAATACATTTTACTTCTTAAACCTACAAATTCTTCCATAATCACACCGTTATTTTCATCTTTCATTTTACCTAATACTTTTTTATTACATCTAGGCATATTATACAGATTATTTACTTGATAATCAGATGTATCGAAATAATCAATCATAGACTTCATATCTTCATAAAAGTCATCTGTTTTAATATCATATATAAAACTATCTGTATCCATATATAATAACTTAATATTATCCTTATATCTCGGTTTCATGACATTATAATGAAAATCATACATTAAATGTTTAGATAAATCTAATATACTCATTCCAACATAAATCGGTTTATTAAAATATAGTTTTGTTTTTTTCATGTGAACAGCTACCAAATTTTCATCAAAAATAGTTCTACATTTGAAATTATGTTTAGCAAATAATTTTTTAACTTGATCATAATTACAACATAATCTTACATCGATTCGTTTTCTTATATTTACCATAGTTTTCCCAAATACTGAATTATTCATCAATTTATAAAAATCTTTCTCAAAATCATTAGCAGCTTTCTTTCTCATTTCAGTGTTTAAATCTATATATTTTTTCAACCAATTCGATTGTTTAAATTGTAATACTCTATGTACTCTTACAGCCTTTAAACCCATTTTCAAATATTGTTTTAAACTTCTATAATGAACTACATATTTCTCTTTATCGTATAAAGTTGTTAATAACTTCGAATTTTCGGGAATTCTATTTTCAGGACATAATGGTAAATCTGAATGATAATCATGTAACTCTTTTGGATATCTTAAACTAATTTCAAATATATATCCATTCTCTGAATCATCTTTTATTTTATGGACTTCGCGTTTAACATAATTTATTTCATCACGATTACACCATTTAAATTCTCCATATGGTAAATATTGACTCATAGCCCATCCATATAAATTATTAGCATCTAAATACATTAAGTAATTGGATTCTTTACTATTATCATAATTTTTCATATATTTATTATTTGCTTTTCCATATCTATTACAAAATTGTGAAACACCTCCTCTTAAACCTTTTTCTATCATGAGAATCATATCATAATTATTTAATAAATCTAATTTAACATTTGTTATTTTTAACATTGCATCCCAAGATAAACCAGGAGCAGTAAAATACCAATCTGGATCTAATTTATAAGTTTTTAAACAAACATCTCTAAAATTTTCAAATACATCTGTTAAAATTAGTACATCTGTTTTGACATATAAATCTGTATATTCACCTAAATTTTTTATATTAAATTCTTTCCAAACACGTTGAGCATGTTTATATTCTTCATCAGTTATATTACATTCATTCAATTTATTATAAAATTTATCTTTTGAAGGTAATTCTCTTTCTTTGTATTTATCTCTAGAATCCATATAATCATAGGGATATACACCTTTTCTTGTAATGAGATCTAATTTATCATCAGGAAAATGTAATGATGTCTCTCTAAATTTTGATTTTAAGTATTTAATATATTTCATTTTTCGTATTTTTGGAGGATATCTATTTATTTCATTCTCTGGTCTCAAGTTTTTTGATAAATTATCTAAACTGCAAGACATAAATTTAAATGTATGATTTTTTTCATCTTTCATATAAAACAAGTTTACATGTTTTTCTAATTTATTGTTAGTTATTCTAAGTGGATAAATTGAACCATCATAACTATAAACATTTACAGATATATTATTTAGTTTATCAAATTTCTTAATATTGTCTAATGAAACAGGAAAATCAATTCCTTTAAAATTTAATTCATCTTTATATTTTTCATATTTTGACACTCTTTGAGGATCTTTTTTTACAGGATGAATTGCTGATAATATAGACCACATAAAACATTTATTATCTTTATTTTTGACATTTATTATAGCTTGTTTAGATTTAATGTTTTCAGGTAAATCAATATAACTTATCCTCTCAAGGGTTGATATTTATTTATTCTCAATTCCAAAAACTTAATTTCTTCAAGACTCCAAACAGATCCTTTTGATATAAAATCATCAGATTCATTTATTAAGTTGTCAATAACATAATCATAAAAAGTATGTAAATCATTAGATTTTAATATAATTTGATTCTCAGTTTTGAATGTAAATTCTTGAATTTCTTCATTCAATTTATACAAACAAAACAATTTAAAATTTTCCTTTATACCATTAAATTCTTCCAAAATTTGCTTTATTTTTTTTATTACAACCTTTCTTTTCTCTTCTGAAAATTCTAGAGGGATTTTAATATTATTACAATTATTAATTCTATATGATCTTAATCTAGATATATAAGCAGTTTCATATTCCTTAATTTCTACATTACCTTCATCATTTAATAATGTTTTTTTATGTTTTCGACTTGATATGTGATTTTCTAAATGTTTATAATATATACCGCAAATAATACATTTTCTCTTTTGTTTTGATCTTTTAATCATTAAGTCTTTCTTTATATGCTTTTCTTTATCTTCAGTTTCGTAATATTTACGACATTTTCTATCTTCTGTAAATAACTTTTCAAGATTTTCTTCTAGTGTCTTTTCTTCAGGAAAGAAAATTACAGATTTAAAATCATTACTATTTTTATCAAATCTTAAACTAAAAGAATCAAAAATCTTTTTAACTTTTTTGCGTTTTTCAGGTTTATCAATAAATATTTTTTTCTTTTTTTCTAAGTATTTTGATATATCTAAATTTAATAATTCTACTAAAACAGGTTAATATTCACCTGTTTTTCTGATATATTTAATTAATAATCTAATTAAATTATCCTTCTTACAACCTTTAGATTGTTTAATATTCAATAGTTTTACTAAATTTCTAAATTTATTAATAGTCTTTGCTCTCAGTAACATGTCCATTTATTAGGAAACATTTTTTTAAATACTTTTCACAATTCGCTTGATATGATAATTACTTCTCAAATGTCTTTGTTTATGAAGATATGTATACTGTTTTCCACACTCACAATTATATTTCGTATAACTAATCATAGATTTACAAATTTTACAAACACTGTCACGATTAAATTTACCATAATTACGATGTTTATAGAAATAATCTATTGGTTTTATAATCTTACAGTGTGTGCATATTCTTGTCACATCCATTTATTAGGAAACATTTTTTTAAAGGCATTCCATATTTTTTCATATTTCTTTTTGACTTTATAACAAAGTCTTTGGACCTTTATATTATTTTCAATATTAAAAACATCACGAATCTTTTTCATAAAATAATAATAATTAACTGATTTCTCTTAATACATAAAATCTAAAAATTTTAAAAACATATCCTCAACTTCTTGACTAATATTATACTCCTTTTTCATTCGATTAAAATAACTAATTCTACTTTTACATCTTTGTTTTAAACTCTCATAGTCTATAACATAAAAATATTCTTCTTCTGAAGAAGAATCATAGATTAATTTCATCTTTAAATTATGCGCTACTTTATTATCTGAAACTTCATTATCTGAAAATCAATCGATTCAACCATTTCAACACCGTCAAAAAAGTTAACATTCATTTATTTACTACGTATTAATAACAGTTTTATTCATATTTATCGGGGGGTGATAGATCCCACCCCGTTAAATCATCATATTAATGATTCCCAAGGATCGCCTTTATTATTCCATCTATCTTTAAACATTGTATAAATCAGATGTCCAACTATTAAATTCATCTGGATATCCTAACCATTTTACAAAATATTTATTACCTCTCTTTTTTATGATTTTTTCAATTTTATACACATCATCTTTTTTATTATATTTTACTATTTCATTTTCATAAAAAGTTCCTTCAATTTCTTTACTGTTTAAATCTTTTAATAGATAAGTAATTGGATATGTTTTTAATACTTCTGATACTATAAAAATCTCTTCAGTAAATGTAGAATCATCTAATTTCCTGAATGTTTTTTTAATTGTTGATATTCTAACTCTATCCCCTATTTTAAATTTAGGTTTTTCATGATCTTTTTAGTATATAAATTTTTATAAACTGGAGATTCATTATCGTCTCGACTAGCCTCATCAGGTGTCATTTTTATAGATCTATGATATGAATTGTTATAATTTTTAAGTAATTTGGGTAATACATCAATATATCTTTTAGTATTGTTAGCGTGCATATATTTTATAATTTTTTCTCTTATACTTCTATTAAATCTCTCAGCTATTGCAGATTTTATTTCTTTATTATAAGTCGTAAACCAATGTATATTATTATCTTTGAATAATTTTTGTGTAACTTTTCCTGTAAATTCAGTACCTTCATCTGTCAAAATGAATTTTGGCTTTCTTTCTTTAAAAACTTATTTGAAACCTTGTACGACTTCTTGAGATGTTTTTCTTTTAATAGGGAAAGCCCAAGCATATTTATAAAAAGCATCTATAACTGTTAACAAATAATTAGTTCCATCGTTATATTTGCTATAATTTTTTATAAATAACAAATCAGCGTCAAATTGATTATTACTGTTTGGAACATATACTCTCCTTCTTTTAAATTTACGAATGACAGGTTTATATCTAGTATATACATCTTGTTCATGTAAAAATTCTTCAACATTAGGTAATCCTGTTTTTCTTTTCAAATCTTGAATGCCACAATAACCTGTTTCTGGATTATAATATGTCTCTTTTAAATTCCTAAAAAAGTATTCTTTTTACTTCCACAAATTGTACAAATAGCTTTACCAACGGGTTTATTATTTTTAGTTTCATGATAATTTTTAGTTTCAGTTTTCTTTTTACACTCGACACAATATATAGAAGGAGAAATTCCTAACCCAAACGTTTTTTTAGCTTTAATAATAGGTTTAATAATTCCTCTATCTAATCTTTCTCGAAATGTTGGATCTTGTATTGCATTTAAATCATCTATTAATTCTTGATCAGCAACATGTCTCTTTTTTGTATCTTTTGTTTTACTATAAGAAATATCATGTTTTTACATGCTTTATCAACTTTATTTATTCCAGGATCACCTCTTTTTAATCATTTTTCTAATTTTGTAAATGGACCACAATATTGATATCCGGGTAAATGCATTTCTGGAGGATTTATTTTATCTTGCAACCATCCAACAATATCACCACCTTTCATTTATTTAGGATGAATAAATTTATATCCATTCAATTGCATTTGTTTTACATATTTTTCAACTAGATTAAATTTTAAACTTTTTATGAAATCCTTTTCTCGCATATAAATTGCTTCTTCTGTCATATCCTTAGCTTTAAACGAATTAATGAGTTCTTTATAAAAATTATAACAATGTCTATATTCTTCTTTCCTTTCTGCTATTTTTAATGCTAGATCAATAGCTTCTACTATTCCAGCCGATAAACTTAAAAAAGCAAGCGGTAGAAAGGCTATAGCTGATAAACCCGTTCCACTTAGAAAGAATGACTTTACTTACTGATAATGAAATACTTTTCTTTTGATATAAATTTCTACTCTTTCTGTAAACATACAATCTTTTTTCTAAATATTCTTCCATTTCATTTATATAGGATCAAATTTTCTTCTGTATCTCATTTTTGGATTCACTAAACCTAGCATTAAAAAATCGTATTGTTTTTGAACACTTTTATTATATATTTGTTTGAATTCTTCAGTACTTAATTTACCATCTATCTCTCTTATAATCTGTTGCATTTCTTTTGGTTGTAGATTGAAAAATATAAAGTAATTACAGTTCTTTCTTATATTGATAGGTGTTGTATAATATGACTGTGATAAATAAATAATAGATGCGTTTTTCTTTCTACCTCTGATAAATAATTCTTGAATGGTTTTTTGATCTTTCTCAGTCACACAATCATCGAAAATAACTAAATTCTTTAATGTAGGATTTAAATCATCTACTGTAATAAAATCATCTGAAGAAAAGAATACTTCTTTTTTGTATTTATCATATAATTCTAATAATGTTTTCTTATTCTTTTTACATTTCAAAATATCTTCTCTTTCTATATATTCAAACAATGTATATATTTCTTGTAATTTAGAATATTTAGGTTCGTATAAATCTTTTGCACATATATATAGTGCATCAAAATTTAAAAAATCATAAATCATATTTAACAGTAAATTTGTTTTACCTGAACCTGAAGGTCCTGTTATAATCTAAATGGATGTTTAGGTAACAAAGGATGTTGATTAGGATCAGGTAACTCATCTGGTTCCGTGTAATCTTTAATTTTTATCATTTATATAACAGTAAAATTTACGGTAGTAAAAAATAAAATTAGCTGCAGTAAAAAATTAATATTATATAAATGAACAAATTAGAAAAAGAACGAAAACAAAAGCTTATAAAGCAAAATAAAAGATTCAATTAAATTAGTAAAATTAGAAAAAGAAATAAGAAAGAATAGTGAAGATCAACTAAAAGAAAAATTAGGTATTTAAAAAACCTTAGAGGAATTTCATAAACCAGTCACTCAAAAAATTGAAAAATATGAAAAATCAAATAAAGAGGTTGTAAAAAGTATTCAAAATTTTGTTGAAAATATTTCATTTCCATCTATAGAAGAGCCTATTGAAGCTGTGAAAGAATTAGTATCTATTATTTATGATATCGATCAAAATTTAAATTTAAAATATTTAAAAGAGGAAAAATTATACAGACCTTCAGTATTTTTAAACGATCAAGAATTATTAGAGTAGATGTATGCAAAAGCTAAACATCTAAAAGAAGGATTATCAAAGAAAAGAGGCAACTTAAAAAGTACAATTTTTAGGGCTAAAAATTTTTCAAAGGAGGAATTAAATCAGAAAATGAACGAAATAGAAGAAATTAAAAATAAAGAAAATATGTTGCAAAATTATATGAATAGATTAAATCTGATTCGAAGTAGTAAAGATATAAAGTTTGGTAAAGGATTGGATGTATTATTAAATTTAACAGAAAAAATATGTGATGGTAGTAAATCAAAGAAATTGTATAATCAAGTAGTTTTATTGTTAGATATGCTAGTAAAAAATGGAGAAATGACTTATAATGATGTACAACGATATCATAAACAATTTCTCTGTTAATAAATGATAAAAAATAAAGTTTATTTGAGTGAAGGTCAGAAAAATTAACTTAAATCAGCTTTTAGAAATAAAGAAGAACTAACATTACAAATAGATAAATCTAAAACTCCTAATCATGAGATGTATTTAACTAAAACACAAATTAATCATATTAATGATGGAAAAAGAATTACTATCAGTAAAACGCAATAAGATAAAAATGGAGGATTTTTACCATTTCTAGCAGCACTTATACCCTCTTTAATAACCGCTGCTAAATTTGCAGTTCCAGCATTAGCAACAGGTGCTTTATCAGGATTAGCTGGTTCAGCTGTACAAAAAAAAGGACCTGGGAAATAAAAAACGCGGAAAGGGGATATATCAACCATGGGAATTAGTAACAAAATGATTGAAGAAAATATGAAAAATGAAAAAGGATTTAGAGGTGTATTTACCTCTGATTTATTACCTAAAACAATAGGAAAATTTGAAAATGGAATCATTAATTTAGATGTATCAACAGGTCCTGGAACTCATTGGGTTTGTTATTATAATGATCCTAAATATAAATATGTGGAATATTTTGATCCGTTTGGTGAATATAACGATATACCTAAAAATATTAAATTATTTCTTGTTACATCTAATAAAAAACCAAAAATAGGTCATAATGATAGTTTTTTATAGAAACCTACATCTGTGAAATGTGGTTTATTTTGTATGAAATATATAAGAGAAAGGAATAAAGGTAAATCACCTAAAAATGTTCTCAAATCATTTCCTACACAAAAACCTAGTGACTATAATGAAAATGTTGTTCTGTATAAATGATAATATTAAAATCTGAAGGTCATGAGAAATCAGAGGAATTTACTGTAAATTTTATTACACCCCTTAAATTAAAAAAATTAGCTTTACAGTCATTTTCCATGGAAGTTTCATGGTTTAATATAAGCGAGAATTATGGAAATAACATATTTAGAATATATAAATTAGGCACAGATATAACAATTGTTATCTCAAATGGTAATTAAACTATAAGAGATTTAAATGAGTATATGATAAAAATATTTGGTGAGGATCCACCTGTGAAATTTGGTATTATTGAAGCAAGACAAAGAATATCTATTAAACTGAAAAAAGATTGGGTAATTGATTTCACAAAAAGTAACTTTCATAAAATTTTAGGCTTTTTAAAACCGACATATGGAAGTTATGATGAAGAAACAGAGGTAGAAGGTGAACATATAGCTAATACTGTATATCCAATGGAAATGATAATATATATATTCTCTGTGATGTTGTAAAGGGGTCTTTAATAAATCAATATAATTCAGAAGTCATTTATTCTTTCACTAATAAAAATCCTCCAGGTAGTATAATTTCAAAAGAATTTAATAATTCGATATATTTTCCTGTTAAAACGGATCCTGTTGAAAGAATAAAAATGAGGATTACTAATCAAAAAGGTGAATTAATTGATTTAAATAAAGGAGCTGTAGAATTTAATTTTATACCTATTTTTTCTTCTTAAATAAATGAATAAACATAGATTATATAGAAAAAGTAAAAAAATACAGGGATTTTTAAAGGATTTGTTGAAAACTGAACCTATTATTGAAGACCAAACATTTGTATGGAATAAATTAAATGAAATATTTTCTATGAAAAAGAAAGGAGGTGGTTTAAAAATTATTCCTAAATAAATGCAAAAGATTTATGATTTGAGTGATACTCATTATTATTATAATGATCAAATTAAAAGTTATGAATTAAGAGAAATTCATCCAAAAGAACATAGTTCAGATGAGAATGCCACCTATGTTTTTCATATTAATGATACTAAAGCAAAAATTTTATATTCTAGAGGATATCTTGAACAAAAATTAAAAATTACAAAACATGATAAAACATCCATAGCAAGTGAAAATGTTTGTCAGGTAAATGGTGGTGGTTTTATCAAAACTTTAAAAGTACATATAGGAGATACCGAATCTGAATCAAATACACAGTCAAATTTTTCAATCATGAATCATGCTTTAAGATTAACTCATTATACTCCTGATTATGTAATATCTCAAGATGAATTTTTTTATCTAGATACAGCTGATTCAGCTGACCGAAAATAGTTAAAATATGAGGGTACTTTACAAGATACTACTAAAATAACTGATTTTTTTAATAATTTGAAAATGAATAAAGATTATAACGAAGAATTCGCAAAGAGATGGGAACTAACGAAAGATAGCAATGTCATTAAAATATGGACACCTTTAAAAGATATAATCGATTTCTTTGGAGAATATGAAAAGGTAATTTCTAGTTTTGAAGTGAAAATAGAAATTCAAAGAAATGAAAATAAGAATATGATATATACTGATGTCGAAAATGTTAATTATAAGGTAGTAGTTGAAGGTTTAACCTTGCATTTACCTTATATAGAATTTAAAAATTCTGCAGAAATGATGGTGATTTATGGAATCATTTTTATCTGATAAAGATATAGAGGTAAATTGGGATCGATATAGATTTAAGATGGTTTCCCTATAAAAGTGATAGTGGATCTGTCACAGCAACTACAGCCTCCGATGAAGTTTTAGGTGTCTATGTTATACCTCAGTATGTTGAAAGAGATGGTAATTATGAAAAAAATAATATGATATTTGATAATATAGACTGAATGCTGGTTATGACTGAATGCTGGTTAATGATTAATAATAAACAAATTCCTCTTATGCGTTACAAAACGAATTTTACCAATAAAGATTATAATAGAGTATATGAAGCTTTTTTACATGCAGGATTAAATGATATTAATACAGAACAGGATGTTTGATAAATAAGAAGAATTTTGGAGATATGTATACGATTTTTTATTTTGACTTATCAAATCATGAAAACTATACCGATTTAAATAATTTAGATATTGAATTTAATTGGGAGAGATTGGTGAATACTCAAAAGGAATATAAGTTTTATTTTATTTTTAAACAAAGAAAGAGATGTTTTATAAATTTGAAAAATAAAACTATAACAATGGTTAAGAGTTTAAAATCATAAAATTAATGCTATAATAAATGAGTGCTTATTATCCACCTTATGATGATCAAATGAAAGAAGGACCTATTGGACCTCCTGGTATAGGTTTTAAATTAATGGCTGATGGAAATTATGATATGGAAAATAGAATTTTAAAAAATTGTGAAAATCCTATAGGTGATTTAGATTTAACCACTAAAAGTTTCGTTTTGAATAAAATAGAGAATACTCATTTTGAATTGAGAGATCTTGTAGAAACTAAATATGATAAGGATTTTTTATCCTTTACTGAAGAAACAGATAAGAGAATAAAAGAATTAGATGAAACAACTTTACATTCTTCAGAAGGAAAAGCTTTTGATGCAAAAGCAAAAAGAATAGGAAATGTTGCAGATCCTATAGAACCTAAAAATGCTGTGAATAAAAGATATTTAGAAAAAAATTCATTAATATTAAAGAATGATAAATTTGATGCAAAAAATAAAATAATTACGAATGTTTCAGAACCTGAAAATGATAAAGATGCCGTCAATAAAATATATTTAGACAATAGAGATATCTGGATTACCGTAGAAGATGATTTTCTTATTTTTACAGATGGAAAATTTACAAAAGTAAATTTCAATATGATGAGTTCTAAATTACTGGATCAAGAGATGCGATTAACTACAGATATGTATATGAATAGTTCCATATATTTAGTTATATATGTAGAAAGTAAATACATATATGATAAAAGTCAAGATCTACATATATCACTAGAAATCAATGGTAAGGAAATTTTAGAAGCTCATACAGATACAGTAACCTGTTTTGCTTATGGAAAACGTGATGATATCATCACATTATGGATAAAAACTCATGGTAAACCTAGCACTTTAAAACCTTATATGTATATTGAAAAAATCCCTTTCTAAAATACGTTCACCAATAAATGGATATCGATTGGAATGCATTTTCCAGAAATAATTTATCTGAAGATGTAATTAGAAATCTTAAAGATCATGTAAATTGGGATTTAATTTTTCAATATTCATCACTGTCTGATTCTTTTATTGAAGAATTTGCTCAACCTGATGATTGGCCTAAAATTTCTAGATATCAAAAATTATCAGAAGATTTTATAGAAAAATGTAAAGATAAAGTAGATTGGGAAAAGATTTCTCATTATCAAACTTTAAGCAACGAATTTATCATAAACTTTTCTGATCATTTAGATTTATATAAAATATCAATGTTTCAAAATCTTTCAGAAGATACCATGAGAGTATTAAAAGATGATATAAATTGGTTGTATATAACTAGATATCAAACATTTAGTGAAAATTTTATAGAAGAATTTATGCATAAATTAGATTTTTGTTATTTGATTAAATACAAATTTGATCTATTACCTGATCACTTTTTTAATGTTTATTGGAAAAAAATACAAGCTATACAGATGAGTGAATTAAATAAAAAGTTTGATCATCATGAAATAGAACCTTACAGAGAAAAAATTATTGAAGAGATTTGTGAAGTTAAAAAAGACTTGAGAGAATGTGTTTATCTTTTGAGACAATTAACTAACAAAGATGAAAAAATAAATATTTTATAATAATGTTTCTAAATAAATGAATGTTATATATAATAATGGTATAAAAAAAACATTTATATCTTTCTTATATATAGAGAATCCTGCTGAAGTGAAATCTATTTCTTTATTATATTATGGAATAGAAAAATTAACGTCATGAATAGAAAATTTAACTAATTTAAAAGAATTATATTGTGAGGGATAAAAATTAATGTCACTTGAAGGTATAAAAAATTTAATAAATTTAGAAAAATTATATTGTGGAGACAATAAATTAACTTCACTTGAAGGAATAGAAAATTTAATAAATTTAGAAGAATTATATTGTGAAGGAAATAAAATAACTTCACTTGAAAGAATAAAAAATTTAATAAATTTAAAAAAACTATATTCTGGAGACAATAAATTAACTTCACTTGAAGGAATAGAAAATTTAACAAATTTAAGAGAATTATATTGTGGAGAAAATAAATTAACTTCACTTGAAGGAATAGAAAATTTAATAAATATAAAGAATTAGATTGTAGAAAAAATAAATTAACTTCACTTGAAGGAATAGAAAATTTAATAAATATAGTATTATTAGATTGTAGAGAAAATGATATTACATCTCTAAATGAATTAATATTTTTGCCTAGAATATATAAAGTATGGTATGATGGAGATAAAATAAATTTACCCCCGATTTTAAGAAGACGATTATTACATAATAATGTACATAATGACTCTCAAAATGTACATAATACATATATTTAAAAATCTTTGAGAGAGACTATCATAAAATTATTAAATACAGATATTAAATATGATTTAGACGAATGCATTAAAGAATTAGATATAAAAATTAAAAGACACTTACTGGAGGAAGAATTCCATAATATTAAATTTAGAGAGATATTAGTTGTTGTGTTTAATAGAATTTTAAAAAATGAGAATAAAAATGAAATAATAAAGGTGTTAAAATATGAACTAAAAGAGGGTGATGATAAATGTTTTGAAGGGAAAGTAACTAGAATAATTAATGTACCAAATGGATTTGATTCTGATGTTTCTATTACAATTTCTGATAATGAACAAAAAAATATCATAGCTGAAAAAATATTTAGAGAGTCAAAGTCTGATGAAGAATACAGAGAAAAACTTATAAAAGAGATGGAAGAAAGAGGTTTTACAGATTATGAAGAATGGATGAATTTATATTTATAAAAATGTTTACTAATAAATGGAAGAGTTCAATAGACTGAGAGGTTATCCTAAAGCGTTTAAATTAAATGATTTAAATCCTGGGGAATATGATCTGATATCATTGAGAAAAATTAATACTAAATATGGAGATTCAGTAATCGTAAAGTTAGATGTGGAAGTTGAAGAAAAAGAGTATTACCTTGCGAATAAACATTGAAAACTTTCTGATGTATCAATAAATAAAATCAATAAAGGTGGATATATATTTAAGTATTCGGGTATGATTGATGATAAATACGAATATGAATTAGAGAAAGCTTAATCATTTTTCAGTGGGGGGGGGCGTCACCCCCACTATAATTATCATATGTTTTGTATATTCATAATGATTTCATATTTTCATAATTCTTTTTAATTTTATAAAAAATGTTTAGATTTAGTTAAACATTTTGAGTTTTTCTATTAAATATATGGGGGGTTCTCAACCCCACCCTTTAAAAACAGGGGGCATCCATTCAGGTCCTCTTTTTTCACGCATTTATTTTAAATAATTCACTGCATACTAAATAAATCTAGCTTTTTAACTAAAAAAGTTCACTGTTAAAAGGTACACATTTTGAATATATTAGAGGACTTCCATTCATTTGGAGGTCCTCTTTTTTCACGCATTTATTTTAAATAATTCACTGCATACTTTTAATATGTCTAGCTTTTTAACTAAAAAAGTTCAGTGTTTAAAGGTACATATATTAGAAGACTTCCATTCAGGTCCTCTATTTTCACGCATTTATTTTATATGTCTAGCTTTTTAACTAAAAAAGTTCAGTAATTCATTGTTAAAATTTGGTCTTAATGTAAAAAAGGTATATATACACCTTTTTAGCTATAAAAATCATGTTTTTAATATTAAAATGGATCAAGACCTTTTTTTCATAAAAAAAGATAAAAAAAGGTATAAAATCATGTTTTTTAATGTAAAAAGAATATGTGAGCTCAGACGTGCGTATAGACAATACTGTGATGTTGGAGAAAGATGGGCTTTTAGGAAATTTCAATTATTCATCTACCAATATCTCTATACTAAATAGAAGTAGCTTTCGTCGTCACCACCGCTGTTTGACAAGTTTTGCGTTCCTCTAATTTCTCATCACGTACCACAAAAACTATAGCATACAAAAACATGAAATTCAGTACATTTGTAGAGAAATATTAGGGGAACACACTGATAAACCGTTTGTTGATTTATAATTTAGTTTAGGAAATATTTAATGTCAAAGTAAGCGAGTTAAGGGAGTTGGTGAGCTTCAGATAATGAGGGGGAAAAGCACCGAAGGGTGATTAACGCCTGCGGCGAGCTGATATTAATCAACAGTAGCGAATTGTGGACGGAGCCTCTGGGTTTTGGGACATTAGCGAGCATAGGGCGTTGTTGTTGAGATCCAGACCGTCCGACCTACCAGAAAGGTGTGGAAACCCCAGGCCGTCCGACTCATCCAGAGGACTTGAGTAACTATTTGGACGACCGGGACTACCAGAAAGGTGTAAGGTAACTGTTTGGACGGCCGGGAAGTGCCACCCAATTTAGACTGGAACCCAGTGGGGGAGGCATCCACTGGGACCGTACGCTCCTTCCCCTACTACCAACCTCTCGGAAGGACTTACGGACCCACATGTTTAACGTGATCGTACTCCGCGTGAACACGGCGGCAGTTTTGGCAGCGGCTGGAATCGAACCCGGCCCTACCGAGTGCAACTCCAGCGCGCTAACCAATGGGCCACCGCCCCCCCCCCGAGCATAGGGCGTGTAGGCGGTCATATTTACTGGACGGATTGTAAGATATCACGAAGCAAGCTCCAGGCCTGGTGAGTGTTAGTTAATAAGGGAAGTCCTTAATGGAAGCATTACACCTGCGCAACAGGCGGCACGAAAGTCCTCGCGAAAGGGTTGATGAGCGTAATGAGAGAGGGTGGAGTCCCCTACTAAAAGGAAATTGTCGTTGAATTTAAGTTCATTTACGGGCCACACAAGCAGACACTGGACTGCATACGTCCCACAGGTTGAAAACCATTGATTTAGGAAAGCGGACACATTTTATTATACCTTATACTTAGTATTTACTTCCCTGGGAATTATTTTTGTTCCTTCGCTTAACATATTATTTGACTGATCGTTTTTGTGTTCCAGAGCATACAGGAAGCTGAATCTCGGCATATACTGTCCTCTTGCGGAACATTTTGATCTATTAAGGTGTATATCATTACGTTACGTCTTTAGGTCATTTTATGTATGTCATAAATATGTTTTTGCTTTTTTAATGACCTTTTGCGAATGGGCTCCTTGTTCTAACACGTCTATCCATGTATAATTCTACGTAGGTTTGAACGTAAATTAGTTTCAAAAAATGAAAACTAAAAAGTAAAAAATAAATTATACTAAAAACAAAGTTTTTCGATGTCCCTTCCTACACATTAATAGTCGCACGGCAAAGTAGAAAATACATTTTAATTACATACGAAATTGAAACAAATTGACCGGAAATTGAAGATTTAATTTAAAACAATATTATATGAATTTCATTACTATATAAATCTCTAAGGGACATATTTGTGTCTAAACATATTTCTGATTTTGTACAGCTTTAATACACTCAGTGATATTGAAATTGCAACATTAGGAAAAGGTGCGATTCATCTGAAACAAATAGTCAACACTTATTTGATAGTAAATTCGACATGATAAAATTTTCAGAGCAAAAGAAATTATTGTGTAAAAATTAGCTTATGAATTCATTACATTGTGGGCTAGTTTCTCCTTCATTAGCAATGAGTTTCGCTATCAATCGCGACATTGAATCATATAGATGCCGCATTTAATTTGCGATATTGATCGTCACGCTTACTTAATCTCTTTAAGATTTTATGTTGTCTACAGAGGTTTTGTGTCATTGCTCGTAGAAGGCGTCCCATGCTGTCCAAGCGAGTTCCTATTTCGGAATAAATCTGAGGATCTGTCAGTATGTTGACACCTCGTAGGCATTCCCGTAAGATGTTTCCTGGATGTGGGCGTGTGTTATCGTGCTGAAATAAGGCGTTATCTACCCCAGATAGGAAAAAGGATTACTACAAGTTCTAAAATTTTATCAACACAATTCTAAATTGCTTCCAACACATATGACGCTGCTATCATAGCTGTGATCAGTCCGCAGACCATAACGCTCTGTGTTCGGGTTATATGCCGTCCGACACAGTTAACTGGATTGTTTGGTTTGCAGTGTCACCTTCATATAAATTCCCAATATGAGAGTTAAATCCACGCCCTATGTTGACTATTAATATAGTAGTGGTGAGCGCTGTAACCGGTGTTTATGTGTTGCACTCTCTAAAGAGAAATTTCCCAAGTGCCCATGGCAGTAGGTTACACATGACGGTTCAATTTAAGAAACCACTGCACGTTTTTCATTAGATAATTATCTGAATGCACTTGGTATCTACGTTGGGAGTGTAAAAAAGTATCGTTCTTTGGGCTTTTACAACGAGTGCAACAGTTTTAAGCTTAGTTCTAAACGTAATTCGATGGTTTTGAATTTCAAGGCACGTAGAATATGTGTTTGGAATTCCCATAAAATTACGTACTGAACCCCATCGAATTCTTGCAAAAGGGAACCGGAGTATTTTGTTTATGTTTAAGATATGTTTTTAATTTTGAAAATACAAATATGCTTGGAAATATTACAATGAATTTGAATAAGAAGTTGCAAATATATATTATAGATTCTGTTTGTTCAGACAGCGATATATATATATATATATATATATATATATATATTACTCTTAAAATGAGAGACTTCAGTGGTTGTACAAATTTTGCCATACTATAGCTTTTGATAAATGTTTTTAATTGAAACATCTACTTTTTAGGATTTACTGTAGATGTACCTAAGAGGATCGCTGATTTGGATTCAGCAGAAAATTCCGGAGGCGAATGGAGAAGAGGAAGAGGTTCACTAAGGATTCCCATTTCCAGTTTCTTATTCCATGTTCAGTTCAAAAATTTTCATTTTAGTTGGAACATCTATTTCTCAAGATCGGCTATGTAGATACAGCTTTGATGATTAATATGCACTCGGCATGAAATTCTAGATGAGGTTGTGTGATTCACTTAGAATTTCCGATTTCTCTTCCGATTAAAAAAATTCCTTAAGACATCTATTTTTTTGGATTGGTTACAGATAGAGCTTAGACAATGACTGGTGTGGAATCAGCATCAATTTCTGGAAGGAATAAAGGGACATACTAAAGATTTCCACGTCCGGTTCTGGGGATGTCATTTCCGATTAAAAAAATTTATATTTTTCTTAAAACATCTATTTCTCAGGATCTGTTATAGATATAGCTTAGTTGATGACTGAGAAGGATTACGCATTAAATTCCAGAGAATAGGGAATTCATTAAAGATTTCCATTTTTAGTTAAAAAAACAATTTCTTGAAATATCTATTTCTCACGATTGACTATACAATAGAACTTAGATGATGACTGATATGAATTCAGCATTAAATTACGAAGGATATAAGAAATTTGCTATCTAAAAATTTTCACTTCCGTGTTTCTTTTCACTTCTGGTCCAAAAAATTTCCTTGAAAAATCTATTTACCAGGATTGGCTATAAATAGAGCTTAAATGATGATTGATATGGATTAAGTATTGAATTCCGTAGGAGGTAAGGGTATAAATATGTCCAATTTCGGTTTTGTAGAATTCAATTCCGGTTTTACCGAAAATTGTACGATTGTACGAAAACAGAAAGCAAAAAGATAATAAAAATACTTTATAATTCCTTCAAAAATAAAATGCACTTACTATTACAGTTAGAAGAGCTAATTTTCAAGTATATTCGATGTTATGCACAGTCGTGGAAATCGGGGTAGCTTGAATTATGTACTAGACAACAAATGCTGATAATAAATTTTGCGTGTTCCAAGCATTTAACAAATCCCCTTTATGGTTTTTTATATGCAGAATATGAAAATAGCAGTTGAAACAGTAGATTAGTGCTAGTTTTTTTAAATATTTATAAAACAAGTTTTATATTTTTGCATATACATACCCTATTATAATCTTCATACAGGACACCTTGTTATGGATTTCAGACGCAATTCTTACAAGGGTCCAACAATAGTCTTCAAGCATTGCTGCATTCCATTTCTCATGCTACCATTTTCGGGGTAACAATATCCTGATAAAACCGTTCCTTGTATTCGTTAGTGTTAACCGGGCTGAAATCCAGATGAGAGTGTAAAGAGCGTGTTTTCAATGGTATGTTGCATACACCCTAGTTTCTCGTAGCGTCTCTTGTAGCGTTGTAAAAGGCTTTCTACAAGCAGTTTAGACCAACCATTTCCACTGACCTAGTTTCTCGTAGCGTCTCTTATAGCGCTGCAAAAGGATTTCTACAAGCAGTTCAGACCAACTATTTCCACTGACCTAGTTTCTTGTAGTGTCTCTTGTAGCGCTGCAAAAGACTTTCTACAAGCAGTTCAGACCAACCATTTCCACTGACCTAGTTTCTCGTAGCGTCTCTTATAGCGCTGCAATAGGATTTCTACAAGCAGTTCAGACCAACTATTTCCACTGACCCAGTTAGTTTCTTGTAGTGTCTCTTGTAGCGCTGCAAAAGTCTTTCTACAAGCAGTTCAGACCAAGCATTTCCACTGACCTAGTTTCTCGTAAAGTCTCTTATAGCGCTGCAATAGGATTTATACAAGCAGTTCAGACCAACTATTTCCACTGACCTAGTTTCTTGTAGTGTTTTTTGCCTTGTTTTTCTTGTAGTGTTGTAGTTATTTTTGCGTTAATGTTGTCAAACATTGGTGCCGTGAATTTTGATTGGTAAGAGCGTTTTGATTTGTCTCCTTTTTTCTGGATTTTATTAATTTCAGCTGAATTTTAATTGACGGTTAGTTTATATAGTCTCCAAGATCAGTTGGTTTCCGCATATTTGTTTTTATTTATTAATTCTGTTTATTTTTTTTTCATGTTGTTTTACAGCTTCTTTTAATTGTTTTTCACTTAATTTTTCTTACTTTTTTTTACAGACGGTTTAAGCATCTCATGTTTTTCCGTTATTATTTTAGTAGGTTTACTCACAATTTTAGTTACTATTTTATTCGCTCTGCTATTCTTTCTCTTGTCGCTTTGATTTTTTTCATTTATTATTTGTTTTATGCTATTATTTTTGTCTTACGTGGTTTCTATCGTTCATTTTTAATATATTATTTCTCATTTTCCTATTTCTCTGACTCTATCTCTTCCATTTCATTTATCCCCGAGGCGATGACACCATTTCTTCTACTTGCAGTCACATATGCTGTTCTATCGCTGATGCAGAACTTGCTTGAATGAGTAAGCTGTCGATTTTTACTCATCTTGAAGAAGTTTATTTATTGCCTTTGAAACTGTTTAACTCCTAAAATGTTCATTATATGCTGCATTATCTAATTTAGTTTTTAAATTTGGTTGGAAAGTTATTGCGCTAGAGTGTATATATACATGGCAATGACAGGTACACAGAAAGAAACACACATATACGATATAGCGACAAAAATTGTCAATTCGTGTTCTAGAATACTCGAAGCATGTACATCCATTCAAAACTCTTTCAATTTACAAACATTCGACTTGGCCCAATCCTTTCTCCATACATTACTATATTTGACTGTGCGTACAGACAGCAAAGGTAAAAAAACTCTGATGTTGACAGCCTATGACTTTTACTACATGATGCAATAATTTTCACAGAAAACTATTGGTGTACAAGATTCATGGCACAATGTTTTCACGTTCAAGTATTGCTTGTAATGCTTTCACGTTCAATTGGAGCTTTTCTAGATGACAACATAAATATTTTGAAGTACCCAATTATGTTTAGAGCAAATCTAACTTGAAAACTAACATCCACTAATTGTTCATATATTAACGATATTAATCATATCTTTTCTGGCTATTAATCATGTCCCAGACTGTGTGGCGTGCCAACTAGACACAATACATCTTTATGCGCAGCCGAGAAAAGTCGATCTGAAATTTAAGTCATTTGAAAATATTGAATTATCATCAAGTTTGGCGTCATTTTTGTCAATTTGTCATAATTTAAAAAAAAATTCGCTAATGTGGCGTAAGATAATTTATCGCCAATACCATTCTATTTAATGATGCAACTTATTGTAACTTTATGTAACTTTTTCATAAATTTATTCGAAAACGTACAATATTCCTTCAAAAGTTAGTGCCATTCATTTTCTAACGAAAAATTACATTAGAAAGGATTATTTATTTAACATTATTAAAGTCTCTGCATTATACTTTTAATGATGTTTTCAAAAAATACATTTGAGAATTGGGTGATTTCTAAACACGCCATTTCGTTTAAAACCAACAGAGTTCCATTATTTACTGACTGTAATAACCATAATTATTTTTTCGAATAGCTCTATTTGTTCGTGAGATATCGCTTGCATAAACTGTAGGACACATACAACAACATGCACATTAATATACATTCACACACATACACATTAACATACATACACATACCCACACGCACAAGAACATCACTTCGAAAATGTTCGATTCGAGTTCAAATATGCTTGAAAGTGCCTTTTTGTCGAAAACACAAATTCGAATTTTTGACCTCGTCACAACACTTTCCCTACGCATTATGCTGTCTATGTATGCGGGGAAAGTAAAAAGTCCATTTTCCCTCCTTTGAAAACCAATGACTGCTTTTCTGTTTGAAGAGCCCAATACTCGTGACGTCATTGCCGATTTCTTGCTTGATCGATATCCAAAGAGCTGATGTAAGACAAACTCATAAAGAAAGAAATCAAAAGGACTCTGGGAGAAAGTGAATCATCGAAATAGCAGAAATAGGATTTATCAGCAGATAGAGTGCTGTCAATGTTTGTATCCGAGAATTTTGGTTGAATTCAAACTTTTGATATGTTATTACTTTCTCTATTGTAATGAAAAGCGCAATACAAGGTGATTTGAAACTTTATGCACAGACTTTAATGGGAGATAGAGAACACTCAAACACACATTTTTTCCCCAATGAATGTATGTCTGCCGACCGCAGCATTTGGTGCCAGAGGGTATTGTTGGTCGGAGCGGAAATTGGCTATTTTTTCGCCGTCCGCATTCGTAATGCTAATTTCGTAGGTGTAGGATGATGCATTTCGCTTGTGCAGAGATGGATGTGCCGGGATAGCGCGTTGGCTAAGGCCAGAGGATCGCACGCGTTAGTTTTGTGTTCGACGCATTTTGTCTTTCTCCATTCAACAGAGCGGTTATCCTCTTGGAATCTAGTTCAACTCTCCAGGCACTTTCCAGAAACAAAAAAAAATCTGATGTGGGCAACACATGACTTTCCTTATATAATGCAATGATTTTACTACTTTTACAGCTAAAAACTGTGTAACTTTATTAGCGGTTTTGATTTTTTGACGATCTTTTCAAAATTTCATTCGAAAATTTAGTGGGGTTCCGAACATTCGATTGCGTATAAAAACAATAGACTTCCAGTGTTTACGGATTCTGATTTTTGCACCAAATTTCGTTCGAATCGGTCCATTCGCTCGTCAGTTATCGTCTCCACAGTCTCACTGACACACACACACACACACACACACACATACTTTCACACACACGCAGACATCACTCCAAAAATGTTTGATTCGTGATCAGGGATGCTTGAAACGTGCTCTCCCGTCGAAAACTCGAATTCGAATTTTCGACCCCGTCACAATACTTTCCTTATACATTATGTATATAAGGAAAGTAAAAAGAAAAAATGGTACCCGGATTTAAGAGATCATGGCCATTTTAAAAAACCTAACGCAAAGAATCACTTTACAGAGGGTGCCTGCTCATTGCTGAGTACCAGGAATAGAAAAAGCGGTCTTTTTGACCGAAAAGAGTGTTATGGTGGAGCAGAGATTCTCAAAGCCTGTGCTTTTTTATTATGCACAACTGTACATTAAAATGCTATGCAAAATAAAATTGAGGCAGAATTTCTGGAGGCACCTAAGGGAAAGTCATGGAGCGTCCTTAGCAAGAACATTCAAATCTTTCTAGAGATCCTCGACGAGAAGCATTTGCCATGTTCAGCCTTCTGACTGGTTATGATTGTCTCAGGGCTCATCTCCATTGAATTCGACTTGCTTGCTTCCCCGGATTATATTCTTTTATGGGACCTAGGACAGCCTATGTCAAGAAAACATTTGGACGAGTGCCCTGCACTAGTGACTTTTAATCCAATCATTAAAATATACTGGAGAGCTCGTTGTCTAATGGCCTCAAACGATCGGCATTTGTAAACAACAGTTCTGTGTTAGATCCTCGACTCCAATCACAAATATTCCCGTGTCTACGTGGATTAAGAGTACGATAAATTTGCAGGTCTCAAACTTCCTCCGAGAGATAATAGGTTAGGGAAGCTATAGTACGGTCACTGTGATTGTCATACCCGTTAGATTCTGGTCTAAATTGAGTGGCACCCGTCCAAACGGATACTCGACACCTTCCGGTATGTAGGATGATCTAGGTAGAATGGACGAAAAATGCTCAGATGGCCTAACATATGGGGCTGCCACTGGAAACGAAAGAGCTGATGTAAGTGCTCGTTAAATGTCCGTTTAATGAAAATGTACTGCACTAAATGCGTTGAGAATTTCATACATATATTGGCAGTAGCTCCAGTTAACAACTAAGTAAAAATGTTGGTCACACTCTTTGACTCATTCATATATCAATAGAGCCCTCTAGCACCAAAGTGCGATGTCTGCGGACATACATTAATATACATTAATATTTTAGTTTAGTGTTCCCTACTTCCCATTAAAATGTACATAGCGTGTTTAAATCACCCTGAACCGAAAGTATTGGAATCGAATCAAAAATTCGCAGTTTAGCTTCCGATATATTTATGCATTTTGAGAACGTTAGACTGCAAATCAAGCATGACTAGATTTTCACTGACTAGTTTTTCTGTGTGCATGCGTTCACGGATGTCATGAGGCATGACATTGTATTACATATTTTGGTACTTAATGTAGGGATCTTTCATGCCCCGGATTTGCGCAGGAATGAAGGGGGGGGGGCAGAAGTAGCAATTACTCAAAATGTATAGATTGCGTATGTGTTATGTAGCGATGCCTCTTCACAGACGAGATGGGACTTTGTAGCGCCTTGGCTTGAGTGCACATTTGACATGGGTTGTAAATGTTCATGAAAGAGTTTGTAACAAAATGTCAAAGTTCAAGCTACAAATCTCTAGAAATTTATAGCCCCTGTCAGGTGTGGCTCTCACTTTGTGGTCCGACCTGGGACCACCCGGTCTGTAGGAACCCTCCGGTCCTAGAATTTTAGTGGAGTACATAGAAAATGAGCGTCACTCCAGTAGTATGAGTCGAAATTGTACCTCCCTTTTTATTGCACTTCGAAAACATCGTATGGGAAGACAGGGGACTTCCGCCCTATAGTTTGTTCCCCTCGTTTCAAACATTCTGAAGGGACTTTGAAAAAATGTGAAATTCAGACGCAATCCTGTTTTCATGGAGAAGGGTCTCCTGGTGTGGTTCTGCACTTGTTTTGAGCCAATGCATCAGTGAAACGCATTTTAGGCGTTATTGGTCGACACTTGTCGAACGGCAGCACATGCCAGTTTTCACGGAACCGGCGTCTTATACCTGACAAGGAGTACTATATTCTAGGGTAGCGCATAACCTCCATAAGCAACCATCCATCTATTTGGAGTCTATGGCCGTTCGTAGCAAATCAACTAGGACGGGCTGTTTGTGAGGCAACGAGAAAGTCGCCACTTTTGTTTCGCAGTGCCATACAGCTCTGACTCCAGACGGCGTAGTGTGGAAACCTTTTGAACCCTTAACTACATCCAAGCCGTAGCAACTGTGTGTGCTGCAAGAACGGTATCGACAGCTCAGAGTACATCTCCTTCACAACGAGTGTATGCGGACGGAGTGTTTGCGGGGCGTCAATCCTGGGCCCCTATGCAGTGTAGACACGCGACTAAGGGCATCGTCAACTGTCATCAGTGCGGTCCGTGTGAGACCACATTTTGTTAGGCGGGAAACGACCTACCGGCAGCGGCCTGCACGCAAGTTCCGACATAAAGGAATCGCTGGGCCAAATCCGACATTAGGAGTAGGAGAATCCAGCGGACGGTGTTCCCATCTCCGTGATAACCCTGGTGAAATAACGGTCCCTGTCTTCGCCTAAACCTGTGTGATTCTACTAGCGGTGATCGCGTTCATGGAAGTTTTATTTATATGAACTGGAATCTGGTGAAAAAAATTGCCACCCCATTCATATTTGTGGAGGCATTGTGACAATCATCTGTGTGGAGGTATTGTTTCTTGAATTTTTTTAAATTTATATACGATGTATATTTGTTTTCCTGTGTAAATCAATGTTAGTGCTAGTTTAAGTTTTTAGGAGATTTTCCCACCGAAGAACTTAAATTTTAAATTAATGAAAAGGTGGGAGTTCGAAAGTATATTAATTAACCCGTACACCCCGAGATCAAACTGGGTAGAATTGAATTGATTGTAATTTTGTATTTTATTATTATTGTCAGACTGAGCATTTCATGTTTTTTTGAGCATTTCATGTTTTTTTGTGTTAGTGGCCACAAAATTGACTCGTTAATTAGTCTAAGCAATGTACTTTGATCCGTTCGGATCCCACTATAGATACATCGGCTGAGCTGGACTAATGGTAAGTAGAGTAGGTACTAGTGGTAAGTAGAGTAGTGTATATTAATTCTGTATTTATGTGTAAAATTAACCTCACCACAACGGATACTTTTTTTATTGATATATGTCTATACACTTTAGTATCGTATTTGTCGTATTTATTATCGTATTTGTTATTCTTACACCGAAGAAGAAGATCCAACGTATACTTAAAACAGCTATATAATGCATAGTTCCCCTTTTTTGTGCATCCCCGGGACTAGAAATCAAAAATATGGCTGCGTTAGGTTCTATTCCGTGATCGATACACTTCTAAGTCACCGGAAGCTAGGTTCCTAGGTTTTTCCCTTTTACAGAAAACCCTCAGCTTCTGTAAGATCTGGAAAGAGGTTATGAAAAAATAATTTCCTCCCCCCCCCCCTCTTTTCACGGTAGAGAATAAATACTCTGGCTTCATTATAGGTGCTGCCCGAGTTCGATACTATAAGTACGCAAAAATTGTACGTCACCGGAGAGCTACCGGATGGTCTGCAAAAAGACACAAATGCATCAAACTATTATAGATCGTAATAGGGTAATCTTATTAAAATAAAATGAACCGACGTTACATTCAAACTTTTAATTGATTGCACTATACTCTTCCGTATAACGCATTAACAGCTGTATAAAATATTATAACCAGTTAATAGCTTTTAAAGATGCTAAACAAATTTCCTCAGCATAAGTTGCCTTTCATTATCTCCTCGTGATATGACGCTTTGAATTCTAATGATTTATAAATATCCACACTTCGCTGAGCTGAATCAAAAATGAGCAATTACACAACAAACGCATCAAAACAACAGAAGACACGACTATGCTCCAATAAGATTTATGAATACGCCCACATAGGAGGACAAGAGTCTGCAATTCTTCCTTTTTTAACTCAAACAAGGAACGATAGCTCCCATGTTTGATTATAAATCTTCTTAATGAGTGGGATGGCTTGAAAATACAGTTACCCCAAATTTAATTAACCATAGCGTTTTAATAGAAATTGTTAATTCAATTAATAATCATATTTCTAAATCGTTAATTGTTTCAAACTATTAAAAGAGGCAGTTGCAAAAACCTAATTGACAATGACAATTGCGTAATCTATATAATAATTGTCTAACTTGTTTGTGTCTTTACAGGCATTCCAGAAACACTGAAGATAATCTGGAAGACTGAATTATTGCGAATCTATAGTATCAGCCACGGGATAGAAACTAACGGAGCCGTATTTTTAATTCTTCCCGAGAGCGGAGAATATATTTTCTTTTTTTAAATATTTGAATTTATTTTATGAAAAATTATATATTGGGTTCTGTATTGAAATCGGCAGATACGTTTACTCATATCGCGTCAAAAATCCAACTGGACGATGACAACCTTATTATACTTTCCGTTAAAAGCACATAGTGAAGTTCTTATCCAATCTGCAAAATTCGAGAAGTTTCCAAAAATAGCCAATTTGACTATATTTTGCAAAATTTGTCGTCAAGGCCAGATAATCCAGACCTTCAAATTATAAGAATGGTTTTCTGTTAGGTATTTGTAACAATATGATGTCACTTCCATTACATACTTCCGTTTTACTTCTGATACATTCCTTTCATAATGTACTTCGTACCCCGCGCCCTTATATGTTTCACATCCAGAATCATTCAAAATGTTTCAATATGTTTCACATCCAGAATTATTCAAAAGGTTTCAATATGTTTCACATCCAAAATCGTTCAATATTGTACGTATTTAAAAAAATGGGATGCGCCGTTTCAATACTTTGACCCCATTTTAATACTTTCCTTATACATTGCATTCCATGGTAATTAAAATAAAACGCACAGGCACAAAAAATATATTTTTTTCTCCCTTTGAAAACCAATGACTGCTCTTCTGTTTGATGTGCTTAATGGTCAAGACGTCACTGCTGATTTACTGCTTGATCGATTTCCAAAGAGATTTAATACGAACTAGTACCAAAGACAGACATCAAAAGAACTCTAGAAGTAAATACTAGAAAGTTGAACAGAAATAGAATTCATATCAGCCGTTAGAATGCATCTGTGAATTTTGTGAGAATTCAAACTAAATTATAAAAATTACTTTCTGTAGCATAGATATTAACGATTAAGTATCGGAGTCGAATATTAGAAAGAGTTTTTCTTAACTAACAAAAATCTAAAAAAAAATAAATATGCTTAAATGCATTAATTAAATTAATTACTTCTTTTAACGTAATTGTTCAGGACAAAACGAATAAAACTAACCCCATTATTCTGGGATTTAACCTTGAAAAGGAAGAAAAAGTTTCCATTATATGACGCTATATTACATGTCTGAAAGGATTATACTATATCTCTAAACAAACAATATTGTTAAAATAATTTTTCCAATTAATGGGAAATTCGGTAAAAGGTCAGGCAAAAAGGAAACAAAAATCTGAAATTTCTATTTTGCACCAAGCACGATTTCATGCAGGTGGGCACATACCATCAACGCTTCCCATATTTAACAAAATAAGGAAAATGCAGGAAGAGCACGAGGCTATAGCTTGGCTGTAATTAACGGTTTGTAGTTTGGTGCCCTGATTTTTTCATGAACAAAGTGTCCATAAAGTTATATTACAGTGCAGCGCGGCTACACTTTAGTATTTCCCTTACAGTGAAAACTAGACTCTTAGCAGGGAACTACGGTAAAGGCCTTTTTTTCGGCATTTTGCTTATTCTAGCTATAAATGGAAAGCGTTGATGATATGTTCCATCTAGAAGTATTTGGCGCCAAAATACTGATTTTAGTTCTTTTTTAATTTTGAGAGGAGGGAGGGGAGGGGGCTAATTTTTTTACAGAATTTCGTATTGGTGGAACCGTTTTATAATGCAGTTTGTAATACAGTTTTATAATACAATTTGTTTTTTATAATACAGTTTTGTTTGGGGATATGACATATTTAGTGGTGAATTATTTTTTGTTAAAACATTTGTATTAGTACTTGTATCTAGTCGTGTTGGTATTCTTTGTATTTAACTGTGATTTACGCTTAGCTTAAATTTCTGGAAATGTAACATTTTCATCAGAGTGTGCTTCACATGTATTGTAAATGCTGCGATTTTCAAGGAGAAATTCGATAGGGAAGTACTCAAGCCTCTAATTAGGCAATATTTTATAGAACCTACCGCAGGCAAGATTGAAAATTTTATGGATTTAACATCTCTGTGCTCCTTCACTTCACTTGTTACAAGTTTCGACCAATTTTCGTAGCTGAAATTAAATGGGAAGCACCTTAAATTGCAGATAATCGCAAAATCGTAATGTCCTAACTCAGAAAATAGCCAAAATTCAGATTTTGTTAAAGACATAAAATAAGAAAAAAAATAAAAATAATAACATCAAAATCGTTTAACTTGTTTGACCTGTAGGACTGCCAACAGACGACAACAAGAACAAGCAGAAAGAGAAATGTTTAAAAATGCAGGTTTCAGCAGTTTTTCTATATTTCTATTCTACTGATTTGACTTTTTTTTGTCTTTATGCATACCCTATGACAGCTACGAAAAAGCTTATTCATCTAGCTTTAATTGAGATATAAGGAGCTGAAAACCATAAAATGGCGTGAAATAAATATACACTTGACACCACTCACACATTACTATTATAAAAGTGCAATTAAACGTAATTGAATGTTTGGAAAATCACTAATTTTCGAATGCATCTTTAAAAAAGAATCATTAAAAAATCAAGAACTGTAATAATGTTAAATAAATAATTATTTCTATCATAAATTCGTTAGAAAACGGATGGCACTGACTTTGGAACGCTAGCATGACAAGTTCTTGAAATATAGCACGTTTTCGGATGCATTTATCAAAAAACTACATAAATTAAAATAAGTAATATCGTTGAATAGATTGATTTCGGCGATAAATTTAGCGAAATATTGCCAACTTGGCGACTTTTTGAAAATGTTGCCAAATTGGCTGAAACGGCTCCAACGTTAAAGAAAATTCAATGTTTTAAATGATTAAAATCGTCTAATATACGTACAGTATCGATTAACGGATGCTGTCAAGATTTTTAGTTATCAAATTAGATTTGCGCTAAGTATAATTTAATTGGGTACTTCAAAATCTTTTCATTTTCATTACTTAATGCTGAGCGTTGCCACTTTCTTAACAATGCTACACATAACATACAAGGTAGGATCAAAGAGTTCGGAGACTGTGCTGATATCTCCAACCCTGATTGGAGGAGAGGGGAACTATTTTACCGAGGCGTAGAGTCACATGTGATGCGAGATGTGAAAAGGAAGAAGCAGGTCCGCAGTGCAGGGGTTTTCCAGACAATGCGTGTCAATGAACAGTAGTTGTTCGCGGTCGTCGAAAATGGAAATGGCATTTGAAGAACAGCGTACGAATATCAAATTCTGCCAGCGTTTGGGGAGATCGCCGACAGAAATATTGCACCTGCTGTAGCAGGAACGACTGCAGTTCTATGACACGCATTGTCTGGAAACACGCCTGCTTCTTCCTTTTCACATCTCGCGTCACATGTGCCTCTACGCCAAGGTAAAATAGCTATCCTCTCCTCCAATCAGGGTTGGAGATATTAGCACAGTCTCCGAACTTTTTGATCCTACCTTGTATTAAGAGATGCAAAAACGATTACTACCCATTATTATGCTAAATAAATGACTCTCCATGATCTGCCTACCATAACGCTTTGTTTTCCCACAAATTTATATAGATCTTCTTTCCGTAAACGTCTGGAGAAATACTCAATTACACAACAAATACATTAAAAGTAAATGCGTGGGAAGAGT
Source organism: Amaurobius ferox (assembly GCA_951213105.1). Taxonomy (NCBI): domain Eukaryota; kingdom Metazoa; phylum Arthropoda; class Arachnida; order Araneae; family Amaurobiidae; genus Amaurobius; species Amaurobius ferox. The sequence goes on along the minus strand of OX578146.1, from coordinate 71,840,726 downwards.
AGAAGAAATCCGACTATTCCAAGATGTATGAATAGCAAACCCACGTACGAGGAATAAATATCTGCAGTTCTTACTTTTTAGGTCAAATAAGAAACGGTAGCTGGCATGTTTGTTTATAAACCCTTTTATACGTCTGATGGCTTAGGAACACAAGCCAAATATAATCTAATTGATAATTAACTTAAGCGATTAAAATAAAATTGGAAATGCAATTAACAATTTTATTCCTTAATCGTTAATTAATGCAGACGATTAACAGCGGTGGTTACAAAAAGTTATCGACAACAAGAAAATTATGAAGCTTCTTAATATGGTGAAAATGTGTACACTTTATCTTCGAAAAGAACGCTATATATGAACGCTATATATATATATATATATATATATATATATATATATATATATATATATATATATATATATATATATATATATATATATATATATATATATATATATATATGTATATATATATATATATATATATATATATATATGAGGATATAAACAAGACGAAAAAATAAGCGAGAACAGGAGTGACCATATGATTTGCATAGAATCGCTGGGGTGGATTGCGACACCCCTTTCCCGCTTAAAGCAGCTTTTACGACCCGGGCAACGCTCACGGCACCAATGTAACTCAATGGTCAATCTCCCACATGTGCAAAGACAGAAGCACCCGAACGGACAAAAGAGCAAAGATGGAACCAAGCATGGAAGAGATACACCTTACTATCCAGCATGAAAACACAACATTTTATAAGGGAAAGTCGCACATGCGCGAAAAGACTTCATGATGATAGGATCGCAGATATGAAAATATATATGATTAAGAATTCTCATTTAGAATCAAACAATGTACAATTTCTTTCTTTGAAAAGGAATAGTAATAATGTTGTAAAAAATATCTAGGGTAATTTCTTTTTAATGCATCATTTATTATTTTATTACATTCATGAATGCAGTCTTTTTTAAAAGTACTGTAGTTTCTGTTTCTTCTGAAGTACCCGATAATAATATTTCTGAATATATTTTTAGTGAGGTTTGAATTCCAATCAATAATATTATTAATTTTGATATTGTATGAATTTCATTTGTCGTGTATGGTTGTATAAATTCCATAATGTTGGTGCCTTCTTATTGACAAATCCAGGAAGTCTGTCGATCCATCCTCATTGATCGGGTTTTCAATTAAGTCCAATTCCCTTGGGTAGAATGCAAAATCTATGTCAGGGGTGTTTGCATAACCCCCTAATATCACGTCGTCAACATATCGGAAATAAGGTATTTCCGATAATAGATGGGTTCCTCTTTCATATTTGGATAGATAAATATCCGCCAATATTGATGAGCATGCACCACCCATGGGTATGCCTTTGACCTGTTTGTAGAAATGCGTACCGTCATATAGTATGTTTTCATTTAAAACCAACTCAATCAAATCCAAATATCTTCTGAGAGTTATATATGGTTTTAAATTATACTCTTCATGTAATTCTTTCAAGATCATTTGTAGGTTTGTTAAATCGATGTTATTAAACAGATCCCTGAAATCGTAGCTTTTGAAGTTCAAATCTTTATGGCAAAATTTCAGTCGGTCTATCAATTCTTGTCCGTTTTTTAACATTATGGAGTTTTGCTTCTTAATATCAGTCATAACATATTGGAGTAATTTCAGAAGTTTTTTATTTGCATGTTCCAGGTACGATCCGCATCCCACTGTTACAGTTCGGAACTTGACTGGTTTTTTGTGTAACTTGGGAATAAGGATCAAGTATGGAAATTTTACTGATTTAATATCCATACCAATTCTTTTATACAGTGCTTTTATTCTATTAGTGATGATTGATTCGTTGCTAGGAATTAATGTATACATGGCACAATCCTTATAGCATTGTGTTAAAGTATCGACATAGAATTTTTTACACGTGAATGCAAAATTCGATACGATTTTGTCGGTGTATGTCAATACGAATTCTTCATTAAAATGTTTGATTGAAAACGGAAATTGAGAACTCCCAGAATCCTTGTTTCTTCTCGGGTAGAATTGGCAAAAAGCACTGTAAAAGACATATTTCCATGCGTTAAAAGTTTGTACAGGTATACTGTGTTTGACAGCCATCTTGTATATGAAGGTTTCCAGATCGTAATTAAATTCATTATAAATATCATTATATTCTTGTATTCGGTACTTAGTACCAAGTTGTAATAAGTTTTTGAGTTTATTATCTTTTATAAAATCTAAGTTTCCAGTAATTATATGCTTGTGGTAGGGATCACAATGTATATTTTTATGACATTGACAGGATTCAATATTAAATGTAGACACGGTTTTACATAATTTATTGTAGTTGAATAATCTTCTTCCGTTGGTTCTTACAAAGCGATAGGATATCTTAATATTTAGATTAGGCAAAGGAAGACGTTCTTCTATATTATGTAATATTTGGTTGAATGGAATATTTTCGAACATTTTATTCTTAAATGTTGTGATAAAAAATTCTTTTGATTCGGTAAAAGGTCAGGCAAAAAGGAAACAAAAATCTGAAATTTCTATTTTGCACCAAGCACGATTTCATGCAGGTGGGCACATACCATCAACGCTTCCCATATTTAACAAAATAAGGAAAATGCAGGAAGAGCACGAGGCTATAGCTTGGCTGTAATTAACGGTTTGTAGTTTGGTGCCCTGATTTTTTCATGAACAAAGTGTCCATAAAGTTATATTACAGTGCAGCGCGGCTACACTTTAGTATTTCCCTTACAGTGAAAACTAGACTCTTAGCAGGGAACTACGGTAAAGGCCTTTTTTTCGGCATTTTGCTTATTCTAGCTATAAATGGAAAGCGTTGATGATATGTTCCATCTAGAAGTATTTGGCGCCAAAATACTGATTTTAGTTCTTTTTTAATTTTGAGAGGAGGGAGGGGAGGGGGCTAATTTTTTTACAGAATTTCGTATTGGTGGAACCGTTTTATAATGCAGTTTGTAATACAGTTTTATAATACAATTTGTTTTTTATAATACAGTTTTGTTTGGGGATATGACATATTTAGTGGTGAATTATTTTTTGTTAAAACATTTGTATTAGTACTTGTATCTAGTCGTGTTGGTATTCTTTGTATTTAACTGTGATTTACGCTTAGCTTAAATTTCTGGAAATGTAACATTTTCATCAGAGTGTGCTTCACATGTATTGTAAATGCTGCGATTTTCAAGGAGAAATTCGATAGGGAAGTACTCAAGCCTCTAATTAGGCAATATTTTATAGAACCTACCGCAGGCAAGATTGAAAATTTTATGGATTTAACATCTCTGTGCTCCTTCACTTCACTTGTTACAAGTTTCGACCAATTTTCGTAGCTGAAATTAAATGGGAAGCACCTTAAATTGCAGATAATCGCAAAATCGTAATGTCCTAACTCAGAAAATAGCCAAAATTCAGATTTTGTTAAAGACATAAAATAAGAAAAAAAATAAAAATAATAACATCAAAATCGTTTAACTTGTTTGACCTGTAGGACTGCCAACAGACGACAACAAGAACAAGCAGAAAGAGAAATGTTTAAAAATGCAGGTTTCAGCAGTTTTTCTATATTTCTATTCTACTGATTTGACTTTTTTTTGTCTTTATGCATACCCTATGACAGCTACGAAAAAGCTTATTCATCTAGCTTTAATTGAGATATAAGGAGCTGAAAACCATAAAATGGCGTGAAATAAATATACACTTGACACCACTCACACATTACTATTATAAAAGTGCAATTAAACGTAATTGAATGTTTGGAAAATCACTAATTTTCGAATGCATCTTTAAAAAAGAATCATTAAAAAATCAAGAACTGTAATAATGTTAAATAAATAATTATTTCTATCATAAATTCGTTAGAAAACGGATGGCACTGACTTTGGAACGCTAGCATGACAAGTTCTTGAAATATAGCACGTTTTCGGATGCATTTATCAAAAAACTACATAAATTAAAATAAGTAATATCGTTGAATAGATTGATTTCGGCGATAAATTTAGCGAAATATTGCCAACTTGGCGACTTTTTGAAAATGTTGCCAAATTGGCTGAAACGGCTCCAACGTTAAAGAAAATTCAATGTTTTAAATGATTAAAATCGTCTAATATACGTACAGTATCGATTAACGGATGCTGTCAAGATTTTTAGTTATCAAATTAGATTTGCGCTAAGTATAATTTAATTGGGTACTTCAAAATCTTTTCATTTTCATTACTTAATGCTGAGCGTTGCCACTTTCTTAACAATGCTACACATAACATACAAGGTAGGATCAAAGAGTTCGGAGACTGTGCTGATATCTCCAACCCTGATTGGAGGAGAGGGGAACTATTTTACCGAGGCGTAGAGTCACATGTGATGCGAGATGTGAAAAGGAAGAAGCAGGTCCGCAGTGCAGGGGTTTTCCAGACAATGCGTGTCAATGAACAGTAGTTGTTCGCGGTCGTCGAAAATGGAAATGGCATTTGAAGAACAGCGTACGAATATCAAATTCTGCCAGCGTTTGGGGAGATCGCCGACAGAAATATTGCACCTGCTGTAGCAGGAACGACTGCAGTTCTATGACACGCATTGTCTGGAAACACGCCTGCTTCTTCCTTTTCACATCTCGCGTCACATGTGCCTCTACGCCAAGGTAAAATAGCTATCCTCTCCTCCAATCAGGGTTGGAGATATTAGCACAGTCTCCGAACTTTTTGATCCTACCTTGTATTAAGAGATGCAAAAACGATTACTACCCATTATTATGCTAAATAAATGACTCTCCATGATCTGCCTACCATAACGCTTTGTTTTCCCACAAATTTATATAGATCTTCTTTCCGTAAACGTCTGGAGAAATACTCAATTACACAACAAATACATTAAAAGTAAATGCGTGGGAAGAGTAGAAGAAATCCGACTATTCCAAGATGTATGAATAGCAAACCCACGTACGAGGAATAAATATCTGCAGTTCTTACTTTTTAGGTCAAATAAGAAACGGTAGCTGGCATGTTTGTTTATAAACCCTTTTATACGTCTGATGGCTTAGGAACACAAGCCAAATATAATCTAATTGATAATTAACTTAAGCGATTAAAATAAAATTGGAAATGCAATTAACAATTTTATTCCTTAATCGTTAATTAATGCAGACGATTAACAGCGGTGGTTACAAAAAGTTATCGACAACAAGAAAATTATGAAGCTTCTTAATATGGTGAAAATGTGTACACTTTATCTTCGAAAAGAACGCTATATATGAACGCTATATATATATATATATATATATATATATATATATATATATATATATATATATATATATATATATATATATATATATATATATATGTATATATATATATATATATATATATATATATATGAGGATATAAACAAGACGAAAAAATAAGCGAGAACAGGAGTGACCATATGATTTGCATAGAATCGCTGGGGTGGATTGCGACACCCCTTTCCCGCTTAAAGCAGCTTTTACGACCCGGGCAACGCTCACGGCACCAATGTAACTCAATGGTCAATCTCCCACATGTGCAAAGACAGAAGCACCCGAACGGACAAAAGAGCAAAGATGGAACCAAGCATGGAAGAGATACACCTTACTATCCAGCATGAAAACACAACATTTTATAAGGGAAAGTCGCACATGCGCGAAAAGACTTCATGATGATAGGATCGCAGATATGAAAATATATATGATTAAGAATTCTCATTTAGAATCAAACAATGTACAATTTCTTTCTTTGAAAAAGGAATAGTAATAATGTTGTAAAAAATATCTAGGGTAATTTCTTTTTAATGCATCATTTATTATTTTATTACATTCATGAATGCAGTCTTTTTTAAAAGTACTGTAGTTTCTGTTTCTTCTGAAGTACCCGATAATAATATTTCTGAATATATTTTTAGTGAGGTTTGAATTCCAATCAATAATATTATTAATTTTGATATTGTATGAATTTCATTTGTCGTGTATGGTTGTATAAATTCCATAATGTTGGTGCCTTCTTATTGACAAATCCAGGAAGTCTGTCGATCCATCCTCATTGATCGGGTTTTCAATTAAGTCCAATTCCCTTGGGTAGAATGCAAAATCTATGTCAGGGGTGTTTGCATAACCCCCTAATATCACGTCGTCAACATATCGGAAATAAGGTATTTCCGATAATAGATGGGTTCCTCTTTCATATTTGGATAGATAAATATCCGCCAATATTGATGAGCATGCACCACCCATGGGTATGCCTTTGACCTGTTTGTAGAAATGCGTACCGTCATATAGTATGTTTTCATTTAAAACCAACTCAATCAAATCCAAATATCTTCTGAGAGTTATATATGGTTTTAAATTATACTCTTCATGTAATTCTTTCAAGATCATTTGTAGGTTTGTTAAATCGATGTTATTAAACAGATCCCTGAAATCGTAGCTTTTGAAGTTCAAATCTTTATGGCAAAATTTCAGTCGGTCTATCAATTCTTGTCCGTTTTTTAACATTATGGAGTTTTGCTTCTTAATATCAGTCATAACATATTGGAGTAATTTCAGAAGTTTTTTATTTGCATGTTCCAGGTACGATCCGCATCCCACTGTTACAGTTCGGAACTTGACTGGTTTTTTGTGTAACTTGGGAATAAGGATCAAGTATGGAAATTTTACTGATTTAATATCCATACCAATTCTTTTATACAGTGCTTTTATTCTATTAGTGATGATTGATTCGTTGCTAGGAATTAATGTATACATGGCACAATCCTTATAGCATTGTGTTAAAGTATCGACATAGAATTTTTTACACGTGAATGCAAAATTCGATACGATTTTGTCGGTGTATGTCAATACGAATTCTTCATTAAAATGTTTGATTGAAAACGGAAATTGAGAACTCCCAGAATCCTTGTTTCTTCTCGGGTAGAATTGGCAAAAAGCACTGTAAAAGACATATTTCCATGCGTTAAAAGTTTGTACAGGTATACTGTGTTTGACAGCCATCTTGTATATGAAGGTTTCCAGATCGTAATTAAATTCATTATAAATATCATTATATTCTTGTATTCGGTACTTAGTACCAAGTTGTAATAAGTTTTTGAGTTTATTATCTTTTATAAAATCTAAGTTTCCAGTAATTATATGCTTGTGGTAGGGATCACAATGTATATTTTTATGACATTGACAGGATTCAATATTAAATGTAGACACGGTTTTACATAATTTATTGTAGTTGAATAATCTTCTTCCGTTGGTTCTTACAAAGCGATAGGATATCTTAATATTTAGATTAGGCAAAGGAAGACGTTCTTCTATATTATGTAATATTTGGTTGAATGGAATATTTTCGAACATTTTATTCTTAAATGTTGTGATAAAAAATTCTTTTGATTCGGTAAAAGGTCAGGCAAAAAGGAAACAAAAATCTGAAATTTCTATTTTGCACCAAGCACGATTTCATGCAGGTGGGCACATACCATCAACGCTTCCCATATTTAACAAAATAAGGAAAATGCAGGAAGAGCACGAGGCTATAGCTTGGCTGTAATTAACGGTTTGTAGTTTGGTGCCCTGATTTTTTCATGAACAAAGTGTCCATAAAGTTATATTACAGTGCAGCGCGGCTACACTTTAGTATTTCCCTTACAGTGAAAACTAGACTCTTAGCAGGGAACTACGGTAAAGGCCTTTTTTTCGGCATTTTGCTTATTCTAGCTATAAATGGAAAGCGTTGATGATATGTTCCATCTAGAAGTATTTGGCGCCAAAATACTGATTTTAGTTCTTTTTTAATTTTGAGAGGAGGGAGGGGAGGGGGCTAATTTTTTTACAGAATTTCGTATTGGTGGAACCGTTTTATAATGCAGTTTGTAATACAGTTTTATAATACAATTTGTTTTTTATAATACAGTTTTGTTTGGGGATATGACATATTTAGTGGTGAATTATTTTTTGTTAAAACATTTGTATTAGTACTTGTATCTAGTCGTGTTGGTATTCTTTGTATTTAACTGTGATTTACGCTTAGCTTAAATTTCTGGAAATGTAACATTTTCATCAGAGTGTGCTTCACATGTATTGTAAATGCTGCGATTTTCAAGGAGAAATTCGATAGGGAAGTACTCAAGCCTCTAATTAGGCAATATTTTATAGAACCTACCGCAGGCAAGATTGAAAATTTTATGGATTTAACATCTCTGTGCTCCTTCACTTCACTTGTTACAAGTTTCGACCAATTTTCGTAGCTGAAATTAAATGGGAAGCACCTTAAATTGCAGATAATCGCAAAATCGTAATGTCCTAACTCAGAAAATAGCCAAAATTCAGATTTTGTTAAAGACATAAAATAAGAAAAAAAATAAAAATAATAACATCAAAATCGTTTAACTTGTTTGACCTGTAGGACTGCCAACAGACGACAACAAGAACAAGCAGAAAGAGAAATGTTTAAAAATGCAGGTTTCAGCAGTTTTTCTATATTTCTATTCTACTGATTTGACTTTTTTTTGTCTTTATGCATACCCTATGACAGCTACGAAAAAGCTTATTCATCTAGCTTTAATTGAGATATAAGGAGCTGAAAACCATAAAATGGCGTGAAATAAATATACACTTGACACCACTCACACATTACTATTATAAAAGTGCAATTAAACGTAATTGAATGTTTGGAAAATCACTAATTTTCGAATGCATCTTTAAAAAAGAATCATTAAAAAATCAAGAACTGTAATAATGTTAAATAAATAATTATTTCTATCATAAATTCGTTAGAAAACGGATGGCACTGACTTTGGAACGCTAGCATGACAAGTTCTTGAAATATAGCACGTTTTCGGATGCATTTATCAAAAAACTACATAAATTAAAATAAGTAATATCGTTGAATAGATTGATTTCGGCGATAAATTTAGCGAAATATTGCCAACTTGGCGACTTTTTGAAAATGTTGCCAAATTGGCTGAAACGGCTCCAACGTTAAAGAAAATTCAATGTTTTAAATGATTAAAATCGTCTAATATACGTACAGTATCGATTAACGGATGCTGTCAAGATTTTTAGTTATCAAATTAGATTTGCGCTAAGTATAATTTAATTGGGTACTTCAAAATCTTTTCATTTTCATTACTTAATGCTGAGCGTTGCCACTTTCTTAACAATGCTACACATAACATACAAGGTAGGATCAAAGAGTTCGGAGACTGTGCTGATATCTCCAACCCTGATTGGAGGAGAGGGGAACTATTTTACCGAGGCGTAGAGTCACATGTGATGCGAGATGTGAAAAGGAAGAAGCAGGTCCGCAGTGCAGGGGTTTTCCAGACAATGCGTGTCAATGAACAGTAGTTGTTCGCGGTCGTCGAAAATGGAAATGGCATTTGAAGAACAGCGTACGAATATCAAATTCTGCCAGCGTTTGGGGAGATCGCCGACAGAAATATTGCACCTGCTGTAGCAGGAACGACTGCAGTTCTATGACACGCATTGTCTGGAAACACGCCTGCTTCTTCCTTTTCACATCTCGCGTCACATGTGCCTCTACGCCAAGGTAAAATAGCTATCCTCTCCTCCAATCAGGGTTGGAGATATTAGCACAGTCTCCGAACTTTTTGATCCTACCTTGTATTAAGAGATGCAAAAACGATTACTACCCATTATTATGCTAAATAAATGACTCTCCATGATCTGCCTACCATAACGCTTTGTTTTCCCACAAATTTATATAGATCTTCTTTCCGTAAACGTCTGGAGAAATACTCAATTACACAACAAATACATTAAAAGTAAATGCGTGGGAAGAGTAGAAGAAATCCGACTATTCCAAGATGTATGAATAGCAAACCCACGTACGAGGAATAAATATCTGCAGTTCTTACTTTTTAGGTCAAATAAGAAACGGTAGCTGGCATGTTTGTTTATAAACCCTTTTATACGTCTGATGGCTTAGGAACACAAGCCAAATATAATCTAATTGATAATTAACTTAAGCGATTAAAATAAAATTGGAAATGCAATTAACAATTTTATTCCTTAATCGTTAATTAATGCAGACGATTAACAGCGGTGGTTACAAAAAGTTATCGACAACAAGAAAATTATGAAGCTTCTTAATATGGTGAAAATGTGTACACTTTATCTTCGAAAAGAACGCTATATATGAACGCTATATATATATATATATATATATATATATATATATATATATATATATATATATATATATATATATATATATATATATATATATATATATATATGTATATATATATATATATATATATATATATATGAGGATATAAACAAGACGAAAAAATAAGCGAGAACAGGAGTGACCATATGATTTGCATAGAATCGCTGGGGTGGATTGCGACACCCCTTTCCCGCTTAAAGCAGCTTTTACGACCCGGGCAACGCTCACGGCACCAATGTAACTCAATGGTCAATCTCCCACATGTGCAAAGACAGAAGCACCCGAACGGACAAAAGAGCAAAGATGGAACCAAGCATGGAAGAGATACACCTTACTATCCAGCATGAAAACACAACATTTTATAAGGGAAAGTCGCACATGCGCGAAAAGACTTCATGATGATAGGATCGCAGATATGAAAATATATATGATTAAGAATTCTCATTTAGAATCAAACAATGTACAATTTCTTTCTTTGAAAAAGGAATAGTAATAATGTTGTAAAAAATATCTAGGGTAATTTCTTTTTAATGCATCATTTATTATTTTATTACATTCATGAATGCAGTCTTTTTTAAAAGTACTGTAGTTTCTGTTTCTTCTGAAGTACCCGATAATAATATTTCTGAATATATTTTTAGTGAGGTTTGAATTCCAATCAATAATATTATTAATTTTGATATTGTATGAATTTCATTTGTCGTGTATGGTTGTATAAATTCCATAATGTTGGTGCCTTCTTATTGACAAATCCAGGAAGTCTGTCGATCCATCCTCATTGATCGGGTTTTCAATTAAGTCCAATTCCCTTGGGTAGAATGCAAAATCTATGTCAGGGGTGTTTGCATAACCCCCTAATATCACGTCGTCAACATATCGGAAATAAGGTATTTCCGATAATAGATGGGTTCCTCTTTCATATTTGGATAGATAAATATCCGCCAATATTGATGAGCATGCACCACCCATGGGTATGCCTTTGACCTGTTTGTAGAAATGCGTACCGTCATATAGTATGTTTTCATTTAAAACCAACTCAATCAAATCCAAATATCTTCTGAGAGTTATATATGGTTTTAAATTATACTCTTCATGTAATTCTTTCAAGATCATTTGTAGGTTTGTTAAATCGATGTTATTAAACAGATCCCTGAAATCGTAGCTTTTGAAGTTCAAATCTTTATGGCAAAATTTCAGTCGGTCTATCAATTCTTGTCCGTTTTTTAACATTATGGAGTTTTGCTTCTTAATATCAGTCATAACATATTGGAGTAATTTCAGAAGTTTTTTATTTGCATGTTCCAGGTACGATCCGCATCCCACTGTTACAGTTCGGAACTTGACTGGTTTTTTGTGTAACTTGGGAATAAGGATCAAGTATGGAAATTTTACTGATTTAATATCCATACCAATTCTTTTATACAGTGCTTTTATTCTATTAGTGATGATTGATTCGTTGCTAGGAATTAATGTATACATGGCACAATCCTTATAGCATTGTGTTAAAGTATCGACATAGAATTTTTTACACGTGAATGCAAAATTCGATACGATTTTGTCGGTGTATGTCAATACGAATTCTTCATTAAAATGTTTGATTGAAAACGGAAATTGAGAACTCCCAGAATCCTTGTTTCTTCTCGGGTAGAATTGGCAAAAAGCACTGTAAAAGACATATTTCCATGCGTTAAAAGTTTGTACAGGTATACTGTGTTTGACAGCCATCTTGTATATGAAGGTTTCCAGATCGTAATTAAATTCATTATAAATATCATTATATTCTTGTATTCGGTACTTAGTACCAAGTTGTAATAAGTTTTTGAGTTTATTATCTTTTATAAAATCTAAGTTTCCAGTAATTATATGCTTGTGGTAGGGATCACAATGTATATTTTTATGACATTGACAGGATTCAATATTAAATGTAGACACGGTTTTACATAATTTATTGTAGTTGAATAATCTTCTTCCGTTGGTTCTTACAAAGCGATAGGATATCTTAATATTTAGATTAGGCAAAGGAAGACGTTCTTCTATATTATGTAATATTTGGTTGAATGGAATATTTTCGAACATTTTATTCTTAAATGTTGTGATAAAAAATTCTTTTGATTCGGTAAAAGGTCAGGCAAAAAGGAAACAAAAATCTGAAATTTCTATTTTGCACCAAGCACGATTTCATGCAGGTGGGCACATACCATCAACGCTTCCCATATTTAACAAAATAAGGAAAATGCAGGAAGAGCACGAGGCTATAGCTTGGCTGTAATTAACGGTTTGTAGTTTGGTGCCCTGATTTTTTCATGAACAAAGTGTCCATAAAGTTATATTACAGTGCAGCGCGGCTACACTTTAGTATTTCCCTTACAGTGAAAACTAGACTCTTAGCAGGGAACTACGGTAAAGGCCTTTTTTTCGGCATTTTGCTTATTCTAGCTATAAATGGAAAGCGTTGATGATATGTTCCATCTAGAAGTATTTGGCGCCAAAATACTGATTTTAGTTCTTTTTTAATTTTGAGAGGAGGGAGGGGAGGGGGCTAATTTTTTTACAGAATTTCGTATTGGTGGAACCGTTTTATAATGCAGTTTGTAATACAGTTTTATAATACAATTTGTTTTTTATAATACAGTTTTGTTTGGGGATATGACATATTTAGTGGTGAATTATTTTTTGTTAAAACATTTGTATTAGTACTTGTATCTAGTCGTGTTGGTATTCTTTGTATTTAACTGTGATTTACGCTTAGCTTAAATTTCTGGAAATGTAACATTTTCATCAGAGTGTGCTTCACATGTATTGTAAATGCTGCGATTTTCAAGGAGAAATTCGATAGGGAAGTACTCAAGCCTCTAATTAGGCAATATTTTATAGAACCTACCGCAGGCAAGATTGAAAATTTTATGGATTTAACATCTCTGTGCTCCTTCACTTCACTTGTTACAAGTTTCGACCAATTTTCGTAGCTGAAATTAAATGGGAAGCACCTTAAATTGCAGATAATCGCAAAATCGTAATGTCCTAACTCAGAAAATAGCCAAAATTCAGATTTTGTTAAAGACATAAAATAAGAAAAAAAATAAAAATAATAACATCAAAATCGTTTAACTTGTTTGACCTGTAGGACTGCCAACAGACGACAACAAGAACAAGCAGAAAGAGAAATGTTTAAAAATGCAGGTTTCAGCAGTTTTTCTATATTTCTATTCTACTGATTTGACTTTTTTTTGTCTTTATGCATACCCTATGACAGCTACGAAAAAGCTTATTCATCTAGCTTTAATTGAGATATAAGGAGCTGAAAACCATAAAATGGCGTGAAATAAATATACACTTGACACCACTCACACATTACTATTATAAAAGTGCAATTAAACGTAATTGAATGTTTGGAAAATCACTAATTTTCGAATGCATCTTTAAAAAAGAATCATTAAAAAATCAAGAACTGTAATAATGTTAAATAAATAATTATTTCTATCATAAATTCGTTAGAAAACGGATGGCACTGACTTTGGAACGCTAGCATGACAAGTTCTTGAAATATAGCACGTTTTCGGATGCATTTATCAAAAAACTACATAAATTAAAATAAGTAATATCGTTGAATAGATTGATTTCGGCGATAAATTTAGCGAAATATTGCCAACTTGGCGACTTTTTGAAAATGTTGCCAAATTGGCTGAAACGGCTCCAACGTTAAAGAAAATTCAATGTTTTAAATGATTAAAATCGTCTAATATACGTACAGTATCGATTAACGGATGCTGTCAAGATTTTTAGTTATCAAATTAGATTTGCGCTAAGTATAATTTAATTGGGTACTTCAAAATCTTTTCATTTTCATTACTTAATGCTGAGCGTTGCCACTTTCTTAACAATGCTACACATAACATACAAGGTAGGATCAAAGAGTTCGGAGACTGTGCTGATATCTCCAACCCTGATTGGAGGAGAGGGGAACTATTTTACCGAGGCGTAGAGTCACATGTGATGCGAGATGTGAAAAGGAAGAAGCAGGTCCGCAGTGCAGGGGTTTTCCAGACAATGCGTGTCAATGAACAGTAGTTGTTCGCGGTCGTCGAAAATGGAAATGGCATTTGAAGAACAGCGTACGAATATCAAATTCTGCCAGCGTTTGGGGAGATCGCCGACAGAAATATTGCACCTGCTGTAGCAGGAACGACTGCAGTTCTATGACACGCATTGTCTGGAAACACGCCTGCTTCTTCCTTTTCACATCTCGCGTCACATGTGCCTCTACGCCAAGGTAAAATAGCTATCCTCTCCTCCAATCAGGGTTGGAGATATTAGCACAGTCTCCGAACTTTTTGATCCTACCTTGTATTAAGAGATGCAAAAACGATTACTACCCATTATTATGCTAAATAAATGACTCTCCATGATCTGCCTACCATAACGCTTTGTTTTCCCACAAATTTATATAGATCTTCTTTCCGTAAACGTCTGGAGAAATACTCAATTACACAACAAATACATTAAAAGTAAATGCGTGGGAAGAGTAGAAGAAATCCGACTATTCCAAGATGTATGAATAGCAAACCCACGTACGAGGAATAAATATCTGCAGTTCTTACTTTTTAGGTCAAATAAGAAACGGTAGCTGGCATGTTTGTTTATAAACCCTTTTATACGTCTGATGGCTTAGGAACACAAGCCAAATATAATCTAATTGATAATTAACTTAAGCGATTAAAATAAAATTGGAAATGCAATTAACAATTTTATTCCTTAATCGTTAATTAATGCAGACGATTAACAGCGGTGGTTACAAAAAGTTATCGACAACAAGAAAATTATGAAGCTTCTTAATATGGTGAAAATGTGTACACTTTATCTTCGAAAAGAACGCTATATATGAACGCTATATATATATATATATATATATATATATATATATATATATATATATATATATATATATATATATATATATATATATATATATATATATATATATATATATATATATATATATATATATATATATATATATATATATATATATATATATATATGAGGATATAAACAAGACGAAAAAATAAGCGAGAACAGGAGTGACCATATGATTTGCATAGAATGGCTGGGGTGGATTGCGACACCCCTTTCCCGCTTAAAGCAGCTTTTACGACCCGGGCAACGCTCACGGCACCAATGTAACTCAATGGTCAATCTCCCACATGTGCAAAGACAGAAGCACCCGAACGGACAAAAGAGCAAAGATGGAACCAAGCATGGAAGAGATACACCTTACTATCCAGCATGAAAACACAACATTTTATAAGGGAAAGTCGCACATGCGCGAAAAGACTTCATGATGATAGGATCGCAGATATGAAAATATATATGATTAAGAATTCTCATTTAGAATCAAACAATGTACAATTTCTTTCTTTGAAAAAGGAATAGTAATAATGTTGTAAAAAATATCTAGGGTAATTTCTTTTTAATGCATCATTTATTATTTTATTACATTCATGAATGCAGTCTTTTTTAAAAGTACTGTAGTTTCTGTTTCTTCTGAAGTACCCGATAATAATATTTCTGAATATACTTTTAGTGAGGTTTGAATTCCAATCAATAATATTATTAATTTTGATATTGTATGAATTTCATTTGTCGTGTATGGTTGTATAAATTCCATAATGTTGGTGCCTTCTTATTGACAAATCCAGGAAGTCTGTCGATCCATCCTCATTGATCGGGTTTTCAATTAAGTCCAATTCCCTTGGGTAGAATGCAAAATCTATGTCAGGGGTGTTTGCATAACCCCCTAATATCACGTCGTCAACATATCGGAAATAAGGTATTTCCGATAATAGATGGGTTCCTCTTTCATATTTGGATAGATAAATATCCGCCAATATTGATGAGCATGCACCACCCATGGGTATGCCTTTGACCTGTTTGTAGAAATGCGTACCGTCATATAGTATGTTTTCATTTAAAACCAACTCAATCAAATCCAAATATCTTCTGAGAGTTATATATGGTTTTAAATTATACTCTTCATGTAATTCTTTCAAGATCATTTGTAGGTTTGTTAAATCGATGTTATTAAACAGATCCCTGAAATCGTAGCTTTTGAAGTTTAAATCTTTATGGCAAAATTTCAGTCGGTCTATCAATTCTTGTCCGTTTTTTAACATTATGGAGTTTTGCTTCTTAATATCAGTCATAACATATTGGAGTAATTTCAGAAGTTTTTTATTTGCATGTTCCAGGTACGATCCGCATCCCACTGTTACAGTTCGGAACTTGACTGGTTTTTTGTGTAACTTGGGAATAAGGATCAAGTATGGAAATTTTACTGATTTAATATCCATACCAATTCTTTTATACAGTGCTTTTATTCTATTAGTGATGATTGATTCGTTGCTAGGAATTAATGTATACATGGCACAATCCTTATAGCATTGTGTTAAAGTATCGACATAGAATTTTTTACACGTGAATGCAAAATTCGATACGATTTTGTCGGTGTATGTCAATACGAATTCTTCATTAAAATGTTTGATTGAAAACGGAAATTGAGAACTCCCAGAATCCTTGTTTCTTCTCGGGTAGAATTGGCAAAAAGCACTGTAAAAGACATATTTCCATGCGTTAAAAGTTTGTACAGGTATACTGTGTTTGACAGCCATCTTGTATATGAAGGTTTCCAGATCGTAATTAAATTCATTATAAATATCATTATATTCTTGTATTCGGTACTTAGTACCAAGTTGTAATAAGTTTTTGAGTTTATTATCTTTTATAAAATCTAAGTTTCCAGTAATTATATGCTTGTGGTAGGGATCACAATGTATATTTTTATGACATTGACAGGATTCAATATTAAATGTAGACACGGTTTTACATAATTTATTGTAGTTGAATAATCTTCTTCCGTTGGTTCTTACAAAGCGATAGGATATCTTAATATTTAGATTAGGCAAAGGAAGACGTTCTTCTATATTATGTAATATTTGGTTGAATGGAATATTTTCGAACATTTTATTCTTAAATGTTGTGATAAAAAATTCTTTTGATTCGGTAAAAGGTCAGGCAAAAAGGAAACAAAAATCTGAAATTTCTATTTTGCACCAAGCACGATTTCATGCAGGTGGGCACATACCATCAACGCTTCCCATATTTAACAAAATAAGGAAAATGCAGGAAGAGCACGAGGCTATAGCTTGGCTGTAATTAACGGTTTGTAGTTTGGTGCCCTGATTTTTTCATGAACAAAGTGTCCATAAAGTTATATTACAGTGCAGCGCGGCTACACTTTAGTATTTCCCTTACAGTGAAAACTAGACTCTTAGCAGGGAACTACGGTAAAGGCCTTTTTTTCGGCATTTTGCTTATTCTAGCTATAAATGGAAAGCGTTGATGATATGTTCCATCTAGAAGTATTTGGCGCCAAAATACTGATTTTAGTTCTTTTTTAATTTTGAGAGGAGGGAGGGGAGGGGGCTAATTTTTTTACAGAATTTCGTATTGGTGGAACCGTTTTATAATGCAGTTTGTAATACAGTTTTATAATACAATTTGTTTTTTATAATACAGTTTTGTTTGGGGATATGACATATTTAGTGGTGAATTATTTTTTGTTAAAACATTTGTATTAGTACTTGTATCTAGTCGTGTTGGTATTCTTTGTATTTAACTGTGATTTACGCTTAGCTTAAATTTCTGGAAATGTAACATTTTCATCAGAGTGTGCTTCACATGTATTGTAAATGCTGCGATTTTCAAGGAGAAATTCGATAGGGAAGTACTCAAGCCTCTAATTAGGCAATATTTTATAGAACCTACCGCAGGCAAGATTGAAAATTTTATGGATTTAACATCTCTGTGCTCCTTCACTTCACTTGTTACAAGTTTCGACCAATTTTCGTAGCTGAAATTAAATGGGAAGCACCTTAAATTGCAGATAATCGCAAAATCGTAATGTCCTAACTCAGAAAATAGCCAAAATTCAGATTTTGTTAAAGACATAAAATAAGAAAAAAAATAAAAATAATAACATCAAAATCGTTTAACTTGTTTGACCTGTAGGACTGCCAACAGACGACAACAAGAACAAGCAGAAAGAGAAATGTTTAAAAATGCAGGTTTCAGCAGTTTTTCTATATTTCTATTCTACTGATTTGACTTTTTTTTGTCTTTATGCATACCCTATGACAGCTACGAAAAAGCTTATTCATCTAGCTTTAATTGAGATATAAGGAGCTGAAAACCATAAAATGGCGTGAAATAAATATACACTTGACACCACTCACACATTACTATTATAAAAGTGCAATTAAACGTAATTGAATGTTTGGAAAATCACTAATTTTCGAATGCATCTTTAAAAAAGAATCATTAAAAAATCAAGAACTGTAATAATGTTAAATAAATAATTATTTCTATCATAAATTCGTTAGAAAACGGATGGCACTGACTTTGGAACGCTAGCATGACAAGTTCTTGAAATATAGCACGTTTTCGGATGCATTTATCAAAAAACTACATAAATTAAAATAAGTAATATCGTTGAATAGATTGATTTCGGCGATAAATTTAGCGAAATATTGCCAACTTGGCGACTTTTTGAAAATGTTGCCAAATTGGCTGAAACGGCTCCAACGTTAAAGAAAATTCAATGTTTTAAATGATTAAAATCGTCTAATATACGTACAGTATCGATTAACGGATGCTGTCAAGATTTTTAGTTATCAAATTAGATTTGCGCTAAGTATAATTTAATTGGGTACTTCAAAATCTTTTCATTTTCATTACTTAATGCTGAGCGTTGCCACTTTCTTAACAATGCTACACATAACATACAAGGTAGGATCAAAGAGTTCGGAGACTGTGCTGATATCTCCAACCCTGATTGGAGGAGAGGGGAACTATTTTACCGAGGCGTAGAGTCACATGTGATGCGAGATGTGAAAAGGAAGAAGCAGGTCCGCAGTGCAGGGGTTTTCCAGACAATGCGTGTCAATGAACAGTAGTTGTTCGCGGTCGTCGAAAATGGAAATGGCATTTGAAGAACAGCGTACGAATATCAAATTCTGCCAGCGTTTGGGGAGATCGCCGACAGAAATATTGCACCTGCTGTAGCAGGAACGACTGCAGTTCTATGACACGCATTGTCTGGAAACACGCCTGCTTCTTCCTTTTCACATCTCGCGTCACATGTGCCTCTACGCCAAGGTAAAATAGCTATCCTCTCCTCCAATCAGGGTTGGAGATATTAGCACAGTCTCCGAACTTTTTGATCCTACCTTGTATTAAGAGATGCAAAAACGATTACTACCCATTATTATGCTAAATAAATGACTCTCCATGATCTGCCTACCATAACGCTTTGTTTTCCCACAAATTTATATAGATCTTCTTTCCGTAAACGTCTGGAGAAATACTCAATTACACAACAAATACATTAAAAGTAAATGCGTGGGAAGAGTAGAAGAAATCCGACTATTCCAAGATGTATGAATAGCAAACCCACGTACGAGGAATAAATATCTGCAGTTCTTACTTTTTAGGTCAAATAAGAAACGGTAGCTGGCATGTTTGTTTATAAACCCTTTTATACGTCTGATGGCTTAGGAACACAAGCCAAATATAATCTAATTGATAATTAACTTAAGCGATTAAAATAAAATTGGAAATGCAATTAACAATTTTATTCCTTAATCGTTAATTAATGCAGACGATTAACAGCGGTGGTTACAAAAAGTTATCGACAACAAGAAAATTATGAAGCTTCTTAATATGGTGAAAATGTGTACACTTTATCTTCGAAAAGAACGCTATATATGAACGCTATATATATATATATATATATATATATATATATATATATATATATATATATATATATATATATATATATATATATATATATATATATATATATGTATATATATATATATATATATATATATATATATGAGGATATAAACAAGACGAAAAAATAAGCGAGAACAGGAGTGACCATATGATTTGCATAGAATCGCTGGGGTGGATTGCGACACCCCTTTCCCGCTTAAAGCAGCTTTTACGACCCGGGCAACGCTCACGGCACCAATGTAACTCAATGGTCAATCTCCCACATGTGCAAAGACAGAAGCACCCGAACGGACAAAAGAGCAAAGATGGAACCAAGCATGGAAGAGATACACCTTACTATCCAGCATGAAAACACAACATTTTATAAGGGAAAGTCGCACATGCGCGAAAAGACTTCATGATGATAGGATCGCAGATATGAAAATATATATGATTAAGAATTCTCATTTAGAATCAAACAATGTACAATTTCTTTCTTTGAAAAAGGAATAGTAATAATGTTGTAAAAAATATCTAGGGTAATTTCTTTTTAATGCATCATTTATTATTTTATTACATTCATGAATGCAGTCTTTTTTAAAAGTACTGTAGTTTCTGTTTCTTCTGAAGTACCCGATAATAATATTTCTGAATATATTTTTAGTGAGGTTTGAATTCCAATCAATAATATTATTAATTTTGATATTGTATGAATTTCATTTGTCGTGTATGGTTGTATAAATTCCATAATGTTGGTGCCTTCTTATTGACAAATCCAGGAAGTCTGTCGATCCATCCTCATTGATCGGGTTTTCAATTAAGTCCAATTCCCTTGGGTAGAATGCAAAATCTATGTCAGGGGTGTTTGCATAACCCCCTAATATCACGTCGTCAACATATCGGAAATAAGGTATTTCCGATAATAGATGGGTTCCTCTTTCATATTTGGATAGATAAATATCCGCCAATATTGATGAGCATGCACCACCCATGGGTATGCCTTTGACCTGTTTGTAGAAATGCGTACCGTCATATAGTATGTTTTCATTTAAAACCAACTCAATCAAATCCAAATATCTTCTGAGAGTTATATATGGTTTTAAATTATA
Organism: Amaurobius ferox; assembly: GCA_951213105.1. NCBI lineage: Eukaryota > Metazoa > Arthropoda > Arachnida > Araneae > Amaurobiidae > Amaurobius > Amaurobius ferox. The sequence goes on along the minus strand of OX578146.1, from coordinate 71,819,571 downwards.
CTCTTCATGTAATTCTTTCAAGATCATTTGTAGGTTTGTTAAATCGATGTTATTAAACAGATCCCTGAAATCGTAGCTTTTGAAGTTCAAATCTTTATGGCAAAATTTCAGTCGGTCTATCAATTCTTGTCCGTTTTTTAACATTATGGAGTTTTGCTTCTTAATATCAGTCATAACATATTGGAGTAATTTCAGAAGTTTTTTATTTGCATGTTCCAGGTACGATCCGCATCCCACTGTTACAGTTCGGAACTTGACTGGTTTTTTGTGTAACTTGGGAATAAGGATCAAGTATGGAAATTTTACTGATTTAATATCCATACCAATTCTTTTATACAGTGCTTTTATTCTATTAGTGATGATTGATTCGTTGCTAGGAATTAATGTATACATGGCACAATCCTTATAGCATTGTGTTAAAGTATCGACATAGAATTTTTTACACGTGAATGCAAAATTCGATACGATTTTGTCGGTGTATGTCAATACGAATTCTTCATTAAAATGTTTGATTGAAAACGGAAATTGAGAACTCCCAGAATCCTTGTTTCTTCTCGGGTAGAATTGGCAAAAAGCACTGTAAAAGACATATTTCCATGCGTTAAAAGTTTGTACAGGTATACTGTGTTTGACAGCCATCTTGTATATGAAGGTTTCCAGATCGTAATTAAATTCATTATAAATATCATTATATTCTTGTATTCGGTACTTAGTACCAAGTTGTAATAAGTTTTTGAGTTTATTATCTTTTATAAAATCTAAGTTTCCAGTAATTATATGCTTGTGGTAGGGATCACAATGTATATTTTTATGACATTGACAGGATTCAATATTAAATGTAGACACGGTTTTACATAATTTATTGTAGTTGAATAATCTTCTTCCGTTGGTTCTTACAAAGCGATAGGATATCTTAATATTTAGATTAGGCAAAGGAAGACGTTCTTCTATATTATGTAATATTTGGTTGAATGGAATATTTTCGAACATTTTATTCTTAAATGTTGTGATAAAAAATTCTTTTGATTCGGTAAAAGGTCAGGCAAAAAGGAAACAAAAATCTGAAATTTCTATTTTGCACCAAGCACGATTTCATGCAGGTGGGCACATACCATCAACGCTTCCCATATTTAACAAAATAAGGAAAATGCAGGAAGAGCACGAGGCTATAGCTTGGCTGTAATTAACGGTTTGTAGTTTGGTGCCCTGATTTTTTCATGAACAAAGTGTCCATAAAGTTATATTACAGTGCAGCGCGGCTACACTTTAGTATTTCCCTTACAGTGAAAACTAGACTCTTAGCAGGGAACTACGGTAAAGGCCTTTTTTTCGGCATTTTGCTTATTCTAGCTATAAATGGAAAGCGTTGATGATATGTTCCATCTAGAAGTATTTGGCGCCAAAATACTGATTTTAGTTCTTTTTTAATTTTGAGAGGAGGGAGGGGAGGGGGCTAATTTTTTTACAGAATTTCGTATTGGTGGAACCGTTTTATAATGCAGTTTGTAATACAGTTTTATAATACAATTTGTTTTTTATAATACAGTTTTGTTTGGGGATATGACATATTTAGTGGTGAATTATTTTTTGTTAAAACATTTGTATTAGTACTTGTATCTAGTCGTGTTGGTATTCTTTGTATTTAACTGTGATTTACGCTTAGCTTAAATTTCTGGAAATGTAACATTTTCATCAGAGTGTGCTTCACATGTATTGTAAATGCTGCGATTTTCAAGGAGAAATTCGATAGGGAAGTACTCAAGCCTCTAATTAGGCAATATTTTATAGAACCTACCGCAGGCAAGATTGAAAATTTTATGGATTTAACATCTCTGTGCTCCTTCACTTCACTTGTTACAAGTTTCGACCAATTTTCGTAGCTGAAATTAAATGGGAAGCACCTTAAATTGCAGATAATCGCAAAATCGTAATGTCCTAACTCAGAAAATAGCCAAAATTCAGATTTTGTTAAAGACATAAAATAAGAAAAAAAATAAAAATAATAACATCAAAATCGTTTAACTTGTTTGACCTGTAGGACTGCCAACAGACGACAACAAGAACAAGCAGAAAGAGAAATGTTTAAAAATGCAGGTTTCAGCAGTTTTTCTATATTTCTATTCTACTGATTTGACTTTTTTTTGTCTTTATGCATACCCTATGACAGCTACGAAAAAGCTTATTCATCTAGCTTTAATTGAGATATAAGGAGCTGAAAACCATAAAATGGCGTGAAATAAATATACACTTGACACCACTCACACATTACTATTATAAAAGTGCAATTAAACGTAATTGAATGTTTGGAAAATCACTAATTTTCGAATGCATCTTTAAAAAAGAATCATTAAAAAATCAAGAACTGTAATAATGTTAAATAAATAATTATTTCTATCATAAATTCGTTAGAAAACGGATGGCACTGACTTTGGAACGCTAGCATGACAAGTTCTTGAAATATAGCACGTTTTCGGATGCATTTATCAAAAAACTACATAAATTAAAATAAGTAATATCGTTGAATAGATTGATTTCGGCGATAAATTTAGCGAAATATTGCCAACTTGGCGACTTTTTGAAAATGTTGCCAAATTGGCTGAAACGGCTCCAACGTTAAAGAAAATTCAATGTTTTAAATGATTAAAATCGTCTAATATACGTACAGTATCGATTAACGGATGCTGTCAAGATTTTTAGTTATCAAATTAGATTTGCGCTAAGTATAATTTAATTGGGTACTTCAAAATCTTTTCATTTTCATTACTTAATGCTGAGCGTTGCCACTTTCTTAACAATGCTACACATAACATACAAGGTAGGATCAAAGAGTTCGGAGACTGTGCTGATATCTCCAACCCTGATTGGAGGAGAGGGGAACTATTTTACCGAGGCGTAGAGTCACATGTGATGCGAGATGTGAAAAGGAAGAAGCAGGTCCGCAGTGCAGGGGTTTTCCAGACAATGCGTGTCAATGAACAGTAGTTGTTCGCGGTCGTCGAAAATGGAAATGGCATTTGAAGAACAGCGTACGAATATCAAATTCTGCCAGCGTTTGGGGAGATCGCCGACAGAAATATTGCACCTGCTGTAGCAGGAACGACTGCAGTTCTATGACACGCATTGTCTGGAAACACGCCTGCTTCTTCCTTTTCACATCTCGCGTCACATGTGCCTCTACGCCAAGGTAAAATAGCTATCCTCTCCTCCAATCAGGGTTGGAGATATTAGCACAGTCTCCGAACTTTTTGATCCTACCTTGTATTAAGAGATGCAAAAACGATTACTACCCATTATTATGCTAAATAAATGACTCTCCATGATCTGCCTACCATAACGCTTTGTTTTCCCACAAATTTATATAGATCTTCTTTCCGTAAACGTCTGGAGAAATACTCAATTACACAACAAATACATTAAAAGTAAATGCGTGGGAAGAGTAGAAGAAATCCGACTATTCCAAGATGTATGAATAGCAAACCCACGTACGAGGAATAAATATCTGCAGTTCTTACTTTTTAGGTCAAATAAGAAACGGTAGCTGGCATGTTTGTTTATAAACCCTTTTATACGTCTGATGGCTTAGGAACACAAGCCAAATATAATCTAATTGATAATTAACTTAAGCGATTAAAATAAAATTGGAAATGCAATTAACAATTTTATTCCTTAATCGTTAATTAATGCAGACGATTAACAGCGGTGGTTACAAAAAGTTATCGACAACAAGAAAATTATGAAGCTTCTTAATATGGTGAAAATGTGTACACTTTATCTTCGAAAAGAACGCTATATATGAACGCTATATATATATATATATATATATATATATATATATATATATATATATATATATATATATATATATATATATATATATATATATATATATATATATATATATATATATATATATATATATATATATATATATATGAGGATATAAACAAGACGAAAAAATAAGCGAGAACAGGAGTGACCATATGATTTGCATAGAATGGCTGGGGTGGATTGCGACACCCCTTTCCCGCTTAAAGCAGCTTTTACGACCCGGGCAACGCTCACGGCACCAATGTAACTCAATGGTCAATCTCCCACATGTGCAAAGACAGAAGCACCCGAACGGACAAAAGAGCAAAGATGGAACCAAGCATGGAAGAGATACACCTTACTATCCAGCATGAAAACACAACATTTTATAAGGGAAAGTCGCACATGCGCGAAAAGACTTCATGATGATAGGATCGCAGATATGAAAATATATATGATTAAGAATTCTCATTTAGAATCAAACAATGTACAATTTCTTTCTTTGAAAAAGGAATAGTAATAATGTTGTAAAAAATATCTAGGGTAATTTCTTTTTAATGCATCATTTATTATTTTATTACATTCATGAATGCAGTCTTTTTTAAAAGTACTGTAGTTTCTGTTTCTTCTGAAGTACCCGATAATAATATTTCTGAATATATTTTTAGTGAGGTTTGAATTCCAATCAATAATATTATTAATTTTGATATTGTATGAATTTCATTTGTCGTGTATGGTTGTATAAATTCCATAATGTTGGTGCCTTCTTATTGACAAATCCAGGAAGTCTGTCGATCCATCCTCATTGATCGGGTTTTCAATTAAGTCCAATTCCCTTGGGTAGAATGCAAAATCTATGTCAGGGGTGTTTGCATAACCCCCTAATATCACGTCGTCAACATATCGGAAATAAGGTATTTCCGATAATAGATGGGTTCCTCTTTCATATTTGGATAGATAAATATCCGCCAATATTGATGAGCATGCACCACCCATGGGTATGCCTTTGACCTGTTTGTAGAAATGCGTACCGTCATATAGTATGTTTTCATTTAAAACCAACTCAATCAAATCCAAATATCTTCTGAGAGTTATATATGGTTTTAAATTATACTCTTCATGTAATTCTTTCAAGATCATTTGTAGGTTTGTTAAATCGATGTTATTAAACAGATCCCTGAAATCGTAGCTTTTGAAGTTCAAATCTTTATGGCAAAATTTCAGTCGGTCTATCAATTCTTGTCCGTTTTTTAACATTATGGAGTTTTGCTTCTTAATATCAGTCATAACATATTGGAGTAATTTCAGAAGTTTTTTATTTGCATGTTCCAGGTACGATCCGCATCCCACTGTTACAGTTCGGAACTTGACTGGTTTTTTGTGTAACTTGGGAATAAGGATCAAGTATGGAAATTTTACTGATTTAATATCCATACCAATTCTTTTATACAGTGCTTTTATTCTATTAGTGATGATTGATTCGTTGCTAGGAATTAATGTATACATGGCACAATCCTTATAGCATTGTGTTAAAGTATCGACATAGAATTTTTTACACGTGAATGCAAAATTCGATACGATTTTGTCGGTGTATGTCAATACGAATTCTTCATTAAAATGTTTGATTGAAAACGGAAATTGAGAACTCCCAGAATCCTTGTTTCTTCTCGGGTAGAATTGGCAAAAAGCACTGTAAAAGACATATTTCCATGCGTTAAAAGTTTGTACAGGTATACTGTGTTTGACAGCCATCTTGTATATGAAGGTTTCCAGATCGTAATTAAATTCATTATAAATATCATTATATTCTTGTATTCGGTACTTAGTACCAAGTTGTAATAAGTTTTTGAGTTTATTATCTTTTATAAAATCTAAGTTTCCAGTAATTATATGCTTGTGGTAGGGATCACAATGTATATTTTTATGACATTGACAGGATTCAATATTAAATGTAGACACGGTTTTACATAATTTATTGTAGTTGAATAATCTTCTTCCGTTGGTTCTTACAAAGCGATAGGATATCTTAATATTTAGATTAGGCAAAGGAAGACGTTCTTCTATATTATGTAATATTTGGTTGAATGGAATATTTTCGAACATTTTATTCTTAAATGTTGTGATAAAAAATTCTTTTGATTCGGTAAAAGGTCAGGCAAAAAGGAAACAAAAATCTGAAATTTCTATTTTGCACCAAGCACGATTTCATGCAGGTGGGCACATACCATCAACGCTTCCCATATTTAACAAAATAAGGAAAATGCAGGAAGAGCACGAGGCTATAGCTTGGCTGTAATTAACGGTTTGTAGTTTGGTGCCCTGATTTTTTCATGAACAAAGTGTCCATAAAGTTATATTACAGTGCAGCGCGGCTACACTTTAGTATTTCCCTTACAGTGAAAACTAGACTCTTAGCAGGGAACTACGGTAAAGGCCTTTTTTTCGGCATTTTGCTTATTCTAGCTATAAATGGAAAGCGTTGATGATATGTTCCATCTAGAAGTATTTGGCGCCAAAATACTGATTTTAGTTCTTTTTTAATTTTGAGAGGAGGGAGGGGAGGGGGCTAATTTTTTTACAGAATTTCGTATTGGTGGAACCGTTTTATAATGCAGTTTGTAATACAGTTTTATAATACAATTTGTTTTTTATAATACAGTTTTGTTTGGGGATATGACATATTTAGTGGTGAATTATTTTTTGTTAAAACATTTGTATTAGTACTTGTATCTAGTCGTGTTGGTATTCTTTGTATTTAACTGTGATTTACGCTTAGCTTAAATTTCTGGAAATGTAACATTTTCATCAGAGTGTGCTTCACATGTATTGTAAATGCTGCGATTTTCAAGGAGAAATTCGATAGGGAAGTACTCAAGCCTCTAATTAGGCAATATTTTATAGAACCTACCGCAGGCAAGATTGAAAATTTTATGGATTTAACATCTCTGTGCTCCTTCACTTCACTTGTTACAAGTTTCGACCAATTTTCGTAGCTGAAATTAAATGGGAAGCACCTTAAATTGCAGATAATCGCAAAATCGTAATGTCCTAACTCAGAAAATAGCCAAAATTCAGATTTTGTTAAAGACATAAAATAAGAAAAAAAAATAAAAATAATAACATCAAAATCGTTTAACTTGTTTGACCTGTAGGACTGCCAACAGACGACAACAAGAACAAGCAGAAAGAGAAATGTTTAAAAATGCAGGTTTCAGCAGTTTTTCTATATTTCTATTCTACTGATTTGACTTTTTTTTGTCTTTATGCATACCCTATGACAGCTACGAAAAAGCTTATTCATCTAGCTTTAATTGAGATATAAGGAGCTGAAAACCATAAAATGGCGTGAAATAAATATACACTTGACACCACTCACACATTACTATTATAAAAGTGCAATTAAACGTAATTGAATGTTTGGAAAATCACTAATTTTCGAATGCATCTTTAAAAAAGAATCATTAAAAAATCAAGAACTGTAATAATGTTAAATAAATAATTATTTCTATCATAAATTCGTTAGAAAACGGATGGCACTGACTTTGGAACGCTAGCATGACAAGTTCTTGAAATATAGCACGTTTTCGGATGCATTTATCAAAAAACTACATAAATTAAAATAAGTAATATCGTTGAATAGATTGATTTCGGCGATAAATTTAGCGAAATATTGCCAACTTGGCGACTTTTTGAAAATGTTGCCAAATTGGCTGAAACGGCTCCAACGTTAAAGAAAATTCAATGTTTTAAATGATTAAAATCGTCTAATATACGTACAGTATCGATTAACGGATGCTGTCAAGATTTTTAGTTATCAAATTAGATTTGCGCTAAGTATAATTTAATTGGGTACTTCAAAATCTTTTCATTTTCATTACTTAATGCTGAGCGTTGCCACTTTCTTAACAATGCTACACATAACATACAAGGTAGGATCAAAGAGTTCGGAGACTGTGCTGATATCTCCAACCCTGATTGGAGGAGAGGGGAACTATTTTACCGAGGCGTAGAGTCACATGTGATGCGAGATGTGAAAAGGAAGAAGCAGGTCCGCAGTGCAGGGGTTTTCCAGACAATGCGTGTCAATGAACAGTAGTTGTTCGCGGTCGTCGAAAATGGAAATGGCATTTGAAGAACAGCGTACGAATATCAAATTCTGCCAGCGTTTGGGGAGATCGCCGACAGAAATATTGCACCTGCTGTAGCAGGAACGACTGCAGTTCTATGACACGCATTGTCTGGAAACACGCCTGCTTCTTCCTTTTCACATCTCGCGTCACATGTGCCTCTACGCCAAGGTAAAATAGCTATCCTCTCCTCCAATCAGGGTTGGAGATATTAGCACAGTCTCCGAACTTTTTGATCCTACCTTGTATTAAGAGATGCAAAAACGATTACTACCCATTATTATGCTAAATAAATGACTCTCCATGATCTGCCTACCATAACGCTTTGTTTTCCCACAAATTTATATAGATCTTCTTTCCGTAAACGTCTGGAGAAATACTCAATTACACAACAAATACATTAAAAGTAAATGCGTGGGAAGAGTAGAAGAAATCCGACTATTCCAAGATGTATGAATAGCAAACCCACGTACGAGGAATAAATATCTGCAGTTCTTACTTTTTAGGTCAAATAAGAAACGGTAGCTGGCATGTTTGTTTATAAACCCTTTTATACGTCTGATGGCTTAGGAACACAAGCCAAATATAATCTAATTGATAATTAACTTAAGCGATTAAAATAAAATTGGAAATGCAATTAACAATTTTATTCCTTAATCGTTAATTAATGCAGACGATTAACAGCGGTGGTTACAAAAAGTTATCGACAACAAGAAAATTATGAAGCTTCTTAATATGGTGAAAATGTGTACACTTTATCTTCGAAAAGAACGCTATATATGAACGCTATATATATATATATATATATATATATATATATATATATATATATATATATATATATATATATATATATATATATATATATATATATATATATATATATATATATATATATATATATATATATATATATATATATGAGGATATAAACAAGACGAAAAAATAAGCGAGAACAGGAGTGACCATATGATTTGCATAGAATGGCTGGGGTGGATTGCGACACCCCTTTCCCGCTTAAAGCAGCTTTTACGACCCGGGCAACGCTCACGGCACCAATGTAACTCAATGGTCAATCTCCCACATGTGCAAAGACAGAAGCACCCGAACGGACAAAAGAGCAAAGATGGAACCAAGCATGGAAGAGATACACCTTACTATCCAGCATGAAAACACAACATTTTATAAGGGAAAGTCGCACATGCGCGAAAAGACTTCATGATGATAGGATCGCAGATATGAAAATATATATGATTAAGAATTCTCATTTAGAATCAAACAATGTACAATTTCTTTCTTTGAAAAAGGAATAGTAATAATGTTGTAAAAAATATCTAGGGTAATTTCTTTTTAATGCATCATTTATTATTTTATTACATTCATGAATGCAGTCTTTTTTAAAAGTACTGTAGTTTCTGTTTCTTCTGAAGTACCCGATAATAATATTTCTGAATATATTTTTAGTGAGGTTTGAATTCCAATCAATAATATTATTAATTTTGATATTGTATGAATTTCATTTGTCGTGTATGGTTGTATAAATTCCATAATGTTGGTGCCTTCTTATTGACAAATCCAGGAAGTCTGTCGATCCATCCTCATTGATCGGGTTTTCAATTAAGTCCAATTCCCTTGGGTAGAATGCAAAATCTATGTCAGGGGTGTTTGCATAACCCCCTAATATCACGTCGTCAACATATCGGAAATAAGGTATTTCCGATAATAGATGGGTTCCTCTTTCATATTTGGATAGATAAATATCCGCCAATATTGATGAGCATGCACCACCCATGGGTATGCCTTTGACCTGTTTGTAGAAATGCGTACCGTCATATAGTATGTTTTCATTTAAAACCAACTCAATCAAATCCAAATATCTTCTGAGAGTTATATATGGTTTTAAATTATACTCTTCATGTAATTCTTTCAAGATCATTTGTAGGTTTGTTAAATCGATGTTATTAAACAGATCCCTGAAATCGTAGCTTTTGAAGTTCAAATCTTTATGGCAAAATTTCAGTCGGTCTATCAATTCTTGTCCGTTTTTTAACATTATGGAGTTTTGCTTCTTAATATCAGTCATAACATATTGGAGTAATTTCAGAAGTTTTTTATTTGCATGTTCCAGGTACGATCCGCATCCCACTGTTACAGTTCGGAACTTGACTGGTTTTTTGTGTAACTTGGGAATAAGGATCAAGTATGGAAATTTTACTGATTTAATATCCATACCAATTCTTTTATACAGTGCTTTTATTCTATTAGTGATGATTGATTCGTTGCTAGGAATTAATGTATACATGGCACAATCCTTATAGCATTGTGTTAAAGTATCGACATAGAATTTTTTACACGTGAATGCAAAATTCGATACGATTTTGTCGGTGTATGTCAATACGAATTCTTCATTAAAATGTTTGATTGAAAACGGAAATTGAGAACTCCCAGAATCCTTGTTTCTTCTCGGGTAGAATTGGCAAAAAGCACTGTAAAAGACATATTTCCATGCGTTAAAAGTTTGTACAGGTATACTGTGTTTGACAGCCATCTTGTATATGAAGGTTTCCAGATCGTAATTAAATTCATTATAAATATCATTATATTCTTGTATTCGGTACTTAGTACCAAGTTGTAATAAGTTTTTGAGTTTATTATCTTTTATAAAATCTAAGTTTCCAGTAATTATATGCTTGTGGTAGGGATCACAATGTATATTTTTATGACATTGACAGGATTCAATATTAAATGTAGACACGGTTTTACATAATTTATTGTAGTTGAATAATCTTCTTCCGTTGGTTCTTACAAAGCGATAGGATATCTTAATATTTAGATTAGGCAAAGGAAGACGTTCTTCTATATTATGTAATATTTGGTTGAATGGAATATTTTCGAACATTTTATTCTTAAATGTTGTGATAAAAAATTCTTTTGATTCGGTAAAAGGTCAGGCAAAAAGGAAACAAAAATCTGAAATTTCTATTTTGCACCAAGCACGATTTCATGCAGGTGGGCACATACCATCAACGCTTCCCATATTTAACAAAATAAGGAAAATGCAGGAAGAGCACGAGGCTATAGCTTGGCTGTAATTAACGGTTTGTAGTTTGGTGCCCTGATTTTTTCATGAACAAAGTGTCCATAAAGTTATATTACAGTGCAGCGCGGCTACACTTTAGTATTTCCCTTACAGTGAAAACTAGACTCTTAGCAGGGAACTACGGTAAAGGCCTTTTTTTCGGCATTTTGCTTATTCTAGCTATAAATGGAAAGCGTTGATGATATGTTCCATCTAGAAGTATTTGGCGCCAAAATACTGATTTTAGTTCTTTTTTAATTTTGAGAGGAGGGAGGGGAGGGGGCTAATTTTTTTACAGAATTTCGTATTGGTGGAACCGTTTTATAATGCAGTTTGTAATACAGTTTTATAATACAATTTGTTTTTTATAATACAGTTTTGTTTGGGGATATGACATATTTAGTGGTGAATTATTTTTTGTTAAAACATTTGTATTAGTACTTGTATCTAGTCGTGTTGGTATTCTTTGTATTTAACTGTGATTTACGCTTAGCTTAAATTTCTGGAAATGTAACATTTTCATCAGAGTGTGCTTCACATGTATTGTAAATGCTGCGATTTTCAAGGAGAAATTCGATAGGGAAGTACTCAAGCCTCTAATTAGGCAATATTTTATAGAACCTACCGCAGGCAAGATTGAAAATTTTATGGATTTAACATCTCTGTGCTCCTTCACTTCACTTGTTACAAGTTTCGACCAATTTTCGTAGCTGAAATTAAATGGGAAGCACCTTAAATTGCAGATAATCGCAAAATCGTAATGTCCTAACTCAGAAAATAGCCAAAATTCAGATTTTGTTAAAGACATAAAATAAGAAAAAAAATAAAAATAATAACATCAAAATCGTTTAACTTGTTTGACCTGTAGGACTGCCAACAGACGACAACAAGAACAAGCAGAAAGAGAAATGTTTAAAAATGCAGGTTTCAGCAGTTTTTCTATATTTCTATTCTACTGATTTGACTTTTTTTTGTCTTTATGCATACCCTATGACAGCTACGAAAAAGCTTATTCATCTAGCTTTAATTGAGATATAAGGCTGAAAACCATAAAATGGCGTGAAATAAATATACACTTGACACCACTCACACATTACTATTATAAAAGTGCAATTAAACGTAATTGAATGTTTGGAAAATCACTAATTTTCGAATGCATCTTTAAAAAAGAATCATTAAAAAATCAAGAACTGTAATAATGTTAAATAAATAATTATTTCTATCATAAATTCGTTAGAAAACGGATGGCACTGACTTTGGAACGCTAGCATGACAAGTTCTTGAAATATAGCACGTTTTCGGATGCATTTATCAAAAAACTACATAAATTAAAATAAGTAATATCGTTGAATAGATTGATTTCGGCGATAAATTTAGCGAAATATTGCCAACTTGGCGACTTTTTGAAAATGTTGCCAAATTGGCTGAAACGGCTCCAACGTTAAAGAAAATTCAATGTTTTAAATGATTAAAATCGTCTAATATACGTACAGTATCGATTAACGGATGCTGTCAAGATTTTTAGTTATCAAATTAGATTTGCGCTAAGTATAATTTAATTGGGTACTTCAAAATCTTTTCATTTTCATTACTTAATGCTGAGCGTTGCCACTTTCTTAACAATGCTACACATAACATACAAGGTAGGATCAAAGAGTTCGGAGACTGTGCTGATATCTCCAACCCTGATTGGAGGAGAGGGGAACTATTTTACCGAGGCGTAGAGTCACATGTGATGCGAGATGTGAAAAGGAAGAAGCAGGTCCGCAGTGCAGGGGTTTTCCAGACAATGCGTGTCAATGAACAGTAGTTGTTCGCGGTCGTCGAAAATGGAAATGGCATTTGAAGAACAGCGTACGAATATCAAATTCTGCCAGCGTTTGGGGAGATCGCCGACAGAAATATTGCACCTGCTGTAGCAGGAACGACTGCAGTTCTATGACACGCATTGTCTGGAAACACGCCTGCTTCTTCCTTTTCACATCTCGCGTCACATGTGCCTCTACGCCAAGGTAAAATAGCTATCCTCTCCTCCAATCAGGGTTGGAGATATTAGCACAGTCTCCGAACTTTTTGATCCTACCTTGTATTAAGAGATGCAAAAACGATTACTACCCATTATTATGCTAAATAAATGACTCTCCATGATCTGCCTACCATAACGCTTTGTTTTCCCACAAATTTATATAGATCTTCTTTCCGTAAACGTCTGGAGAAATACTCAATTACACAACAAATACATTAAAAGTAAATGCGTGGGAAGAGTAGAAGAAATCCGACTATTCCAAGATGTATGAATAGCAAACCCACGTACGAGGAATAAATATCTGCAGTTCTTACTTTTTAGGTCAAATAAGAAACGGTAGCTGGCATGTTTGTTTATAAACCCTTTTATACGTCTGATGGCTTAGGAACACAAGCCAAATATAATCTAATTGATAATTAACTTAAGCGATTAAAATAAAATTGGAAATGCAATTAACAATTTTATTCCTTAATCGTTAATTAATGCAGACGATTAACAGCGGTGGTTACAAAAAGTTATCGACAACAAGAAAATTATGAAGCTTCTTAATATGGTGAAAATGTGTACACTTTATCTTCGAAAAGAACGCTATATATGAACGCTATATATATATATATATATATATATATATATATATATATATATATATATATATATATATATATATATATATATATATATATATATATATATATGTATATATATATATATATATATATATATATATGAGGATATAAACAAGACGAAAAAATAAGCGAGAACAGGAGTGACCATATGATTTGCATAGAATCGCTGGGGTGGATTGCGACACCCCTTTCCCGCTTAAAGCAGCTTTTACGACCCGGGCAACGCTCACGGCACCAATGTAACTCAATGGTCAATCTCCCACATGTGCAAAGACAGAAGCACCCGAACGGACAAAAGAGCAAAGATGGAACCAAGCATGGAAGAGATACACCTTACTATCCAGCATGAAAACACAACATTTTATAAGGGAAAGTCGCACATGCGCGAAAAGACTTCATGATGATAGGATCGCAGATATGAAAATATATATGATTAAGAATTCTCATTTAGAATCAAACAATGTACAATTTCTTTCTTTGAAAAAGGAATAGTAATAATGTTGTAAAAAATATCTAGGGTAATTTCTTTTTAATGCATCATTTATTATTTTATTACATTCATGAATGCAGTCTTTTTTAAAAGTACTGTAGTTTCTGTTTCTTCTGAAGTACCCGATAATAATATTTCTGAATATATTTTTAGTGAGGTTTGAATTCCAATCAATAATATTATTAATTTTGATATTGTATGAATTTCATTTGTCGTGTATGGTTGTATAAATTCCATAATGTTGGTGCCTTCTTATTGACAAATCCAGGAAGTCTGTCGATCCATCCTCATTGATCGGGTTTTCAATTAAGTCCAATTCCCTTGGGTAGAATGCAAAATCTATGTCAGGGGTGTTTGCATAACCCCCTAATATCACGTCGTCAACATATCGGAAATAAGGTATTTCCGATAATAGATGGGTTCCTCTTTCATATTTGGATAGATAAATATCCGCCAATATTGATGAGCATGCACCACCCATGGGTATGCCTTTGACCTGTTTGTAGAAATGCGTACCGTCATATAGTATGTTTTCATTTAAAACCAACTCAATCAAATCCAAATATCTTCTGAGAGTTATATATGGTTTTAAATTATACTCTTCATGTAATTCTTTCAAGATCATTTGTAGGTTTGTTAAATCGATGTTATTAAACAGATCCCTGAAATCGTAGCTTTTGAAGTTCAAATCTTTATGGCAAAATTTCAGTCGGTCTATCAATTCTTGTCCGTTTTTTAACATTATGGAGTTTTGCTTCTTAATATCAGTCATAACATATTGGAGTAATTTCAGAAGTTTTTTATTTGCATGTTCCAGGTACGATCCGCATCCCACTGTTACAGTTCGGAACTTGACTGGTTTTTTGTGTAACTTGGGAATAAGGATCAAGTATGGAAATTTTACTGATTTAATATCCATACCAATTCTTTTATACAGTGCTTTTATTCTATTAGTGATGATTGATTCGTTGCTAGGAATTAATGTATACATGGCACAATCCTTATAGCATTGTGTTAAAGTATCGACATAGAATTTTTTACACGTGAATGCAAAATTCGATACGATTTTGTCGGTGTATGTCAATACGAATTCTTCATTAAAATGTTTGATTGAAAACGGAAATTGAGAACTCCCAGAATCCTTGTTTCTTCTCGGGTAGAATTGGCAAAAAGCACTGTAAAAGACATATTTCCATGCGTTAAAAGTTTGTACAGGTATACTGTGTTTGACAGCCATCTTGTATATGAAGGTTTAATAATGTTGGTGCCTTCTTATTGACAAATCCAGGAAGTCTGTCGATCCATCCTCATTGATCGGGTTTTCAATTAAGTCCAATTCCCTTGGGTAGAATGCAAAATCTATGTCAGGGGTGTTTGCATAACCCCCTAATATCACGTCGTCAACATATCGGAAATAAGGTATTTCCGATAATAGATGGGTTCCTCTTTCATATTTGGATAGATAAATATCCGCCAATATTGATGAGCATGCACCACCCATGGGTATGCCTTTGACCTGTTTGTAGAAATGCGTACCGTCATATAGTATGTTTTCATTTAAAACCAACTCAATCAAATCCAAATATCTTCTGAGAGTTATATATGGTTTTAAATTATACTCTTCATGTAATTCTTTCAAGATCATTTGTAGGTTTGTTAAATCGATGTTATTAAACAGATCCCTGAAATCGTAGCTTTTGAAGTTTAAATCTTTATGGCAAAATTTCAGTCGGTCTATCAATTCTTGTCCGTTTTTTAACATTATGGAGTTTTGCTTCTTAATATCAGTCATAACATATTGGAGTAATTTCAGAAGTTTTTTATTTGCATGTTCCAGGTACGATCCGCATCCCACTGTTACAGTTCGGAACTTGACTGGTTTTTTGTGTAACTTGGGAATAAGGATCAAGTATGGAAATTTTACTGATTTAATATCCATACCAATTCTTTTATACAGTGCTTTTATTCTATTAGTGATGATTGATTCGTTGCTAGGAATTAATGTATACATGGCACAATCCTTATAGCATTGTGTTAAAGTATCGACATAGAATTTTTTACACGTGAATGCAAAATTCGATACGATTTTGTCGGTGTATGTCAATACGAATTCTTCATTAAAATGTTTGATTGAAAACGGAAATTGAGAACTCCCAGAATCCTTGTTTCTTCTCGGGTAGAATTGGCAAAAAGCACTGTAAAAGACATATTTCCATGCGTTAAAAGTTTGTACAGGTATACTGTGTTTGACAGCCATCTTGTATATGAAGGTTTCCAGATCGTAATTAAATTCATTATAAATATCATTATATTCTTGTATTCGGTACTTAGTACCAAGTTGTAATAAGTTTTTGAGTTTATTATCTTTTATAAAATCTAAGTTTCCAGTAATTATATGCTTGTGGTAGGGATCACAATGTATATTTTTATGACATTGACAGGATTCAATATTAAATGTAGACACGGTTTTACATAATTTATTGTAGTTGAATAATCTTCTTCCGTTGGTTCTTACAAAGCGATAGGATATCTTAATATTTAGATTAGGCAAAGGAAGACGTTCTTCTATATTATGTAATATTTGGTTGAATGGAATATTTTCGAACATTTTATTCTTAAATGTTGTGATAAAAAATTCTTTTGATTCGGTAAAAGGTCAGGCAAAAAGGAAACAAAAATCTGAAATTTCTATTTTGCACCAAGCACGATTTCATGCAGGTGGGCACATACCATCAACGCTTCCCATATTTAACAAAATAAGGAAAATGCAGGAAGAGCACGAGGCTATAGCTTGGCTGTAATTAACGGTTTGTAGTTTGGTGCCCTGATTTTTTCATGAACAAAGTGTCCATAAAGTTATATTACAGTGCAGCGCGGCTACACTTTAGTATTTCCCTTACAGTGAAAACTAGACTCTTAGCAGGGAACTACGGTAAAGGCCTTTTTTTCGGCATTTTGCTTATTCTAGCTATAAATGGAAAGCGTTGATGATATGTTCCATCTAGAAGTATTTGGCGCCAAAATACTGATTTTAGTTCTTTTTTAATTTTGAGAGGAGGGAGGGGAGGGGGCTAATTTTTTTACAGAATTTCGTATTGGTGGAACCGTTTTATAATGCAGTTTGTAATACAGTTTTATAATACAATTTGTTTTTTATAATACAGTTTTGTTTGGGGATATGACATATTTAGTGGTGAATTATTTTTTGTTAAAACATTTGTATTAGTACTTGTATCTAGTCGTGTTGGTATTCTTTGTATTTAACTGTGATTTACGCTTAGCTTAAATTTCTGGAAATGTAACATTTTCATCAGAGTGTGCTTCACATGTATTGTAAATGCTGCGATTTTCAAGGAGAAATTCGATAGGGAAGTACTCAAGCCTCTAATTAGGCAATATTTTATAGAACCTACCGCAGGCAAGATTGAAAATTTTATGGATTTAACATCTCTGTGCTCCTTCACTTCACTTGTTACAAGTTTCGACCAATTTTCGTAGCTGAAATTAAATGGGAAGCACCTTAAATTGCAGATAATCGCAAAATCGTAATGTCCTAACTCAGAAAATAGCCAAAATTCAGATTTTGTTAAAGACATAAAATAAGAAAAAAAATAAAAATAATAACATCAAAATCGTTTAACTTGTTTGACCTGTAGGACTGCCAACAGACGACAACAAGAACAAGCAGAAAGAGAAATGTTTAAAAATGCAGGTTTCAGCAGTTTTTCTATATTTCTATTCTACTGATTTGACTTTTTTTTGTCTTTATGCATACCCTATGACAGCTACGAAAAAGCTTATTCATCTAGCTTTAATTGAGATATAAGGAGCTGAAAACCATAAAATGGCGTGAAATAAATATACACTTGACACCACTCACACATTACTATTATAAAAGTGCAATTAAACGTAATTGAATGTTTGGAAAATCACTAATTTTCGAATGCATCTTTAAAAAAGAATCATTAAAAAATCAAGAACTGTAATAATGTTAAATAAATAATTATTTCTATCATAAATTCGTTAGAAAACGGATGGCACTGACTTTGGAACGCTAGCATGACAAGTTCTTGAAATATAGCACGTTTTCGGATGCATTTATCAAAAAACTACATAAATTAAAATAAGTAATATCGTTGAATAGATTGATTTCGGCGATAAATTTAGCGAAATATTGCCAACTTGGCGACTTTTTGAAAATGTTGCCAAATTGGCTGAAACGGCTCCAACGTTAAAGAAAATTCAATGTTTTAAATGATTAAAATCGTCTAATATACGTACAGTATCGATTAACGGATGCTGTCAAGATTTTTAGTTATCAAATTAGATTTGCGCTAAGTATAATTTAATTGGGTACTTCAAAATCTTTTCATTTTCATTACTTAATGCTGAGCGTTGCCACTTTCTTAACAATGCTACACATAACATACAAGGTAGGATCAAAGAGTTCGGAGACTGTGCTGATATCTCCAACCCTGATTGGAGGAGAGGGGAACTATTTTACCGAGGCGTAGAGTCACATGTGATGCGAGATGTGAAAAGGAAGAAGCAGGTCCGCAGTGCAGGGGTTTTCCAGACAATGCGTGTCAATGAACAGTAGTTGTTCGCGGTCGTCGAAAATGGAAATGGCATTTGAAGAACAGCGTACGAATATCAAATTCTGCCAGCGTTTGGGGAGATCGCCGACAGAAATATTGCACCTGCTGTAGCAGGAACGACTGCAGTTCTATGACACGCATTGTCTGGAAACACGCCTGCTTCTTCCTTTTCACATCTCGCGTCACATGTGCCTCTACGCCAAGGTAAAATAGCTATCCTCTCCTCCAATCAGGGTTGGAGATATTAGCACAGTCTCCGAACTTTTTGATCCTACCTTGTATTAAGAGATGCAAAAACGATTACTACCCATTATTATGCTAAATAAATGACTCTCCATGATCTGCCTACCATAACGCTTTGTTTTCCCACAAATTTATATAGATCTTCTTTCCGTAAACGTCTGGAGAAATACTCAATTACACAACAAATACATTAAAAGTAAATGCGTGGGAAGAGTAGAAGAAATCCGACTATTCCAAGATGTATGAATAGCAAACCCACGTACGAGGAATAAATATCTGCAGTTCTTACTTTTTAGGTCAAATAAGAAACGGTAGCTGGCATGTTTGTTTATAAACCCTTTTATACGTCTGATGGCTTAGGAACACAAGCCAAATATAATCTAATTGATAATTAACTTAAGCGATTAAAATAAAATTGGAAATGCAATTAACAATTTTATTCCTTAATCGTTAATTAATGCAGACGATTAACAGCGGTGGTTACAAAAAGTTATCGACAACAAGAAAATTATGAAGCTTCTTAATATGGTGAAAATGTGTACACTTTATCTTCGAAAAGAACGCTATATATGAACGCTATATATATATATATATATATATATATATATATATATATATATATATATATATATATATATATATATATATATATATATATATATATATATATATATATATATATATATATATATATATATATATATATATATATATATATATATATATATATATATATATATATGAGGATATAAACAAGACGAAAAAATAAGCGAGAACAGGAGTGACCATATGATTTGCATAGAATGGCTGGGGTGGATTGCGACACCCCTTTCCCGCTTAAAGCAGCTTTTACGACCCGGGCAACGCTCACGGCACCAATGTAACTCAATGGTCAATCTCCCACATGTGCAAAGACAGAAGCACCCGAACGGACAAAAGAGCAAAGATGGAACCAAGCATGGAAGAGATACACCTTACTATCCAGCATGAAAACACAACATTTTATAAGGGAAAGTCGCACATGCGCGAAAAGACTTCATGATGATAGGATCGCAGATATGAAAATATATATGATTAAGAATTCTCATTTAGAATCAAACAATGTACAATTTCTTTCTTTGAAAAAGGAATAGTAATAATGTTGTAAAAACTCTAGGGTAATTTCTTTTTAATGCATCATTTATTATTTTATTACATTCATGAATGCAGTCTTTTTTAAAAGTACTGTAGTTTCTGTTTCTTCTGAAGTACCCGATAATAATATTTCTGAATATATTTTTAGTGAGGTTTGAATTCCAATCAATAATATTATTAATTTTGATATTGTATGAATTTCATTTGTCGTGTATGGTTGTATAAATTCCATAATGTTGGTGCCTTCTTATTGACAAATCCAGGAAGTCTGTCGATCCATCCTCATTGATCGGGTTTTCAATTAAGTCCAATTCCCTTGGGTAGAATGCAAAATCTATGTCAGGGGTGTTTGCATAACCCCCTAATATCACGTCGTCAACATATCGGAAATAAGGTATTTCCGATAATAGATGGGTTCCTCTTTCATATTTGGATAGATAAATATCCGCCAATATTGATGAGCATGCACCACCCATGGGTATGCCTTTGACCTGTTTGTAGAAATGCGTACCGTCATATAGTATGTTTTCATTTAAAACCAACTCAATCAAATCCAAATATCTTCTGAGAGTTATATATGGTTTTAAATTATACTCTTCATGTAATTCTTTCAAGATCATTTGTAGGTTTGTTAAATCGATGTTATTAAACAGATCCCTGAAATCGT
The DNA here is from genome assembly GCA_951213105.1 of Amaurobius ferox. Taxonomy (NCBI): domain Eukaryota; kingdom Metazoa; phylum Arthropoda; class Arachnida; order Araneae; family Amaurobiidae; genus Amaurobius; species Amaurobius ferox. Next base: position 71,798,774 of record OX578146.1, on the reverse strand, counting down.
AGCTTTTGAAGTTTAAATCTTTATGGCAAAATTTCAGTCGGTCTATCAATTCTTGTCCGTTTTTTAACATTATGGAGTTTTGCTTCTTAATATCAGTCATAACATATTGGAGTAATTTCAGAAGTTTTTTATTTGCATGTTCCAGGTACGATCCGCATCCCACTGTTACAGTTCGGAACTTGACTGGTTTTTTGTGTAACTTGGGAATAAGGATCAAGTATGGAAATTTTACTGATTTAATATCCATACCAATTCTTTTATACAGTGCTTTTATTCTATTAGTGATGATTGATTCGTTGCTAGGAATTAATGTATACATGGCACAATCCTTATAGCATTGTGTTAAAGTATCGACATAGAATTTTTTACACGTGAATGCAAAATTCGATACGATTTTGTCGGTGTATGTCAATACGAATTCTTCATTAAAATGTTTGATTGAAAACGGAAATTGAGAACTCCCAGAATCCTTGTTTCTTCTCGGGTAGAATTGGCAAAAAGCACTGTAAAAGACATATTTCCATGCGTTAAAAGTTTGTACAGGTATACTGTGTTTGACAGCCATCTTGTATATGAAGGTTTCCAGATCGTAATTAAATTCATTATAAATATCATTATATTCTTGTATTCGGTACTTAGTACCAAGTTGTAATAAGTTTTTGAGTTTATTATCTTTTATAAAATCTAAGTTTCCAGTAATTATATGCTTGTGGTAGGGATCACAATGTATATTTTTATGACATTGACAGGATTCAATATTAAATGTAGACACGGTTTTACATAATTTATTGTAGTTGAATAATCTTCTTCCGTTGGTTCTTACAAAGCGATAGGATATCTTAATATTTAGATTAGGCAAAGGAAGACGTTCTTCTATATTATGTAATATTTGGTTGAATGGAATATTTTCGAACATTTTATTCTTAAATGTTGTGATAAAAAATTCTTTTGATTCGGTAAAAGGTCAGGCAAAAAGGAAACAAAAATCTGAAATTTCTATTTTGCACCAAGCACGATTTCATGCAGGTGGGCACATACCATCAACGCTTCCCATATTTAACAAAATAAGGAAAATGCAGGAAGAGCACGAGGCTATAGCTTGGCTGTAATTAACGGTTTGTAGTTTGGTGCCCTGATTTTTTCATGAACAAAGTGTCCATAAAGTTATATTACAGTGCAGCGCGGCTACACTTTAGTATTTCCCTTACAGTGAAAACTAGACTCTTAGCAGGGAACTACGGTAAAGGCCTTTTTTTCGGCATTTTGCTTATTCTAGCTATAAATGGAAAGCGTTGATGATATGTTCCATCTAGAAGTATTTGGCGCCAAAATACTGATTTTAGTTCTTTTTTAATTTTGAGAGGAGGGAGGGGAGGGGGCTAATTTTTTTACAGAATTTCGTATTGGTGGAACCGTTTTATAATGCAGTTTGTAATACAGTTTTATAATACAATTTGTTTTTTATAATACAGTTTTGTTTGGGGATATGACATATTTAGTGGTGAATTATTTTTTGTTAAAACATTTGTATTAGTACTTGTATCTAGTCGTGTTGGTATTCTTTGTATTTAACTGTGATTTACGCTTAGCTTAAATTTCTGGAAATGTAACATTTTCATCAGAGTGTGCTTCACATGTATTGTAAATGCTGCGATTTTCAAGGAGAAATTCGATAGGGAAGTACTCAAGCCTCTAATTAGGCAATATTTTATAGAACCTACCGCAGGCAAGATTGAAAATTTTATGGATTTAACATCTCTGTGCTCCTTCACTTCACTTGTTACAAGTTTCGACCAATTTTCGTAGCTGAAATTAAATGGGAAGCACCTTAAATTGCAGATAATCGCAAAATCGTAATGTCCTAACTCAGAAAATAGCCAAAATTCAGATTTTGTTAAAGACATAAAATAAGAAAAAAAATAAAAATAATAACATCAAAATCGTTTAACTTGTTTGACCTGTAGGACTGCCAACAGACGACAACAAGAACAAGCAGAAAGAGAAATGTTTAAAAATGCAGGTTTCAGCAGTTTTTCTATATTTCTATTCTACTGATTTGACTTTTTTTTGTCTTTATGCATACCCTATGACAGCTACGAAAAAGCTTATTCATCTAGCTTTAATTGAGATATAAGGAGCTGAAAACCATAAAATGGCGTGAAATAAATATACACTTGACACCACTCACACATTACTATTATAAAAGTGCAATTAAACGTAATTGAATGTTTGGAAAATCACTAATTTTCGAATGCATCTTTAAAAAAGAATCATTAAAAAATCAAGAACTGTAATAATGTTAAATAAATAATTATTTCTATCATAAATTCGTTAGAAAACGGATGGCACTGACTTTGGAACGCTAGCATGACAAGTTCTTGAAATATAGCACGTTTTCGGATGCATTTATCAAAAAACTACATAAATTAAAATAAGTAATATCGTTGAATAGATTGATTTCGGCGATAAATTTAGCGAAATATTGCCAACTTGGCGACTTTTTGAAAATGTTGCCAAATTGGCTGAAACGGCTCCAACGTTAAAGAAAATTCAATGTTTTAAATGATTAAAATCGTCTAATATACGTACAGTATCGATTAACGGATGCTGTCAAGATTTTTAGTTATCAAATTAGATTTGCGCTAAGTATAATTTAATTGGGTACTTCAAAATCTTTTCATTTTCATTACTTAATGCTGAGCGTTGCCACTTTCTTAACAATGCTACACATAACATACAAGGTAGGATCAAAGAGTTCGGAGACTGTGCTGATATCTCCAACCCTGATTGGAGGAGAGGGGAACTATTTTACCGAGGCGTAGAGTCACATGTGATGCGAGATGTGAAAAGGAAGAAGCAGGTCCGCAGTGCAGGGGTTTTCCAGACAATGCGTGTCAATGAACAGTAGTTGTTCGCGGTCGTCGAAAATGGAAATGGCATTTGAAGAACAGCGTACGAATATCAAATTCTGCCAGCGTTTGGGGAGATCGCCGACAGAAATATTGCACCTGCTGTAGCAGGAACGACTGCAGTTCTATGACACGCATTGTCTGGAAACACGCCTGCTTCTTCCTTTTCACATCTCGCGTCACATGTGCCTCTACGCCAAGGTAAAATAGCTATCCTCTCCTCCAATCAGGGTTGGAGATATTAGCACAGTCTCCGAACTTTTTGATCCTACCTTGTATTAAGAGATGCAAAAACGATTACTACCCATTATTATGCTAAATAAATGACTCTCCATGATCTGCCTACCATAACGCTTTGTTTTCCCACAAATTTATATAGATCTTCTTTCCGTAAACGTCTGGAGAAATACTCAATTACACAACAAATACATTAAAAGTAAATGCGTGGGAAGAGTAGAAGAAATCCGACTATTCCAAGATGTATGAATAGCAAACCCACGTACGAGGAATAAATATCTGCAGTTCTTACTTTTTAGGTCAAATAAGAAACGGTAGCTGGCATGTTTGTTTATAAACCCTTTTATACGTCTGATGGCTTAGGAACACAAGCCAAATATAATCTAATTGATAATTAACTTAAGCGATTAAAATAAAATTGGAAATGCAATTAACAATTTTATTCCTTAATCGTTAATTAATGCAGACGATTAACAGCGGTGGTTACAAAAAGTTATCGACAACAAGAAAATTATGAAGCTTCTTAATATGGTGAAAATGTGTACACTTTATCTTCGAAAAGAACGCTATATATGAACGCTATATATATATATATATATATATATATATATATATATATATATATATATATATATATATATATATATATATATATATATATATATATATGAGGATATAAACAAGACGAAAAAATAAGCGAGAACAGGAGTGACCATATGATTTGCATAGAATCGCTGGGGTGGATTGCGACACCCCTTTCCCGCTTAAAGCAGCTTTTACGACCCGGGCAACGCTCACGGCACCAATGTAACTCAATGGTCAATCTCCCACATGTGCAAAGACAGAAGCACCCGAACGGACAAAAGAGCAAAGATGGAACCAAGCATGGAAGAGATACACCTTACTATCCAGCATGAAAACACAACATTTTATAAGGGAAAGTCGCACATGCGCGAAAAGACTTCATGATGATAGGATCGCAGATATGAAAATATATATGATTAAGAATTCTCATTTAGAATCAAACAATGTACAATTTCTTTCTTTGAAAAAGGAATAGTAATAATGTTGTAAAAAATATCTAGGGTAATTTCTTTTTAATGCATCATTTATTATTTTATTACATTCATGAATGCAGTCTTTTTTAAAAGTACTGTAGTTTCTGTTTCTTCTGAAGTACCCGATAATAATATTTCTGAATATATTTTTAGTGAGGTTTGAATTCCAATCAATAATATTATTAATTTTGATATTGTATGAATTTCATTTGTCGTGTATGGTTGTATAAATTCCATAATGTTGGTGCCTTCTTATTGACAAATCCAGGAAGTCTGTCGATCCATCCTCATTGATCGGGTTTTCAATTAAGTCCAATTCCCTTGGGTAGAATGCAAAATCTATGTCAGGGGTGTTTGCATAACCCCCTAATATCACGTCGTCAACATATCGGAAATAAGGTATTTCCGATAATAGATGGGTTCCTCTTTCATATTTGGATAGATAAATATCCGCCAATATTGATGAGCATGCACCACCCATGGGTATGCCTTTGACCTGTTTGTAGAAATGCGTACCGTCATATAGTATGTTTTCATTTAAAACCAACTCAATCAAATCCAAATATCTTCTGAGAGTTATATATGGTTTTAAATTATACTCTTCATGTAATTCTTTCAAGATCATTTGTAGGTTTGTTAAATCGATGTTATTAAACAGATCCCTGAAATCGTAGCTTTTGAAGTTTAAATCTTTATGGCAAAATTTCAGTCGGTCTATCAATTCTTGTCCGTTTTTTAACATTATGGAGTTTTGCTTCTTAATATCAGTCATAACATATTGGAGTAATTTCAGAAGTTTTTTATTTGCATGTTCCAGGTACGATCCGCATCCCACTGTTACAGTTCGGAACTTGACTGGTTTTTTGTGTAACTTGGGAATAAGGATCAAGTATGGAAATTTTACTGATTTAATATCCATACCAATTCTTTTATACAGTGCTTTTATTCTATTAGTGATGATTGATTCGTTGCTAGGAATTAATGTATACATGGCACAATCCTTATAGCATTGTGTTAAAGTATCGACATAGAATTTTTTACACGTGAATGCAAAATTCGATACGATTTTGTCGGTGTATGTCAATACGAATTCTTCATTAAAATGTTTGATTGAAAACGGAAATTGAGAACTCCCAGAATCCTTGTTTCTTCTCGGGTAGAATTGGCAAAAAGCACTGTAAAAGACATATTTCCATGCGTTAAAAGTTTGTACAGGTATACTGTGTTTGACAGCCATCTTGTATATGAAGGTTTCCAGATCGTAATTAAATTCATTATAAATATCATTATATTCTTGTATTCGGTACTTAGTACCAAGTTGTAATAAGTTTTTGAGTTTATTATCTTTTATAAAATCTAAGTTTCCAGTAATTATATGCTTGTGGTAGGGATCACAATGTATATTTTTATGACATTGACAGGATTCAATATTAAATGTAGACACGGTTTTACATAATTTATTGTAGTTGAATAATCTTCTTCCGTTGGTTCTTACAAAGCGATAGGATATCTTAATATTTAGATTAGGCAAAGGAAGACGTTCTTCTATATTATGTAATATTTGGTTGAATGGAATATTTTCGAACATTTTATTCTTAAATGTTGTGATAAAAAATTCTTTTGATTCGGTAAAAGGTCAGGCAAAAAGGAAACAAAAATCTGAAATTTCTATTTTGCACCAAGCACGATTTCATGCAGGTGGGCACATACCATCAACGCTTCCCATATTTAACAAAATAAGGAAAATGCAGGAAGAGCACGAGGCTATAGCTTGGCTGTAATTAACGGTTTGTAGTTTGGTGCCCTGATTTTTTCATGAACAAAGTGTCCATAAAGTTATATTACAGTGCAGCGCGGCTACACTTTAGTATTTCCCTTACAGTGAAAACTAGACTCTTAGCAGGGAACTACGGTAAAGGCCTTTTTTTCGGCATTTTGCTTATTCTAGCTATAAATGGAAAGCGTTGATGATATGTTCCATCTAGAAGTATTTGGCGCCAAAATACTGATTTTAGTTCTTTTTTAATTTTGAGAGGAGGGAGGGGAGGGGGCTAATTTTTTTACAGAATTTCGTATTGGTGGAACCGTTTTATAATGCAGTTTGTAATACAGTTTTATAATACAATTTGTTTTTTATAATACAGTTTTGTTTGGGGATATGACATATTTAGTGGTGAATTATTTTTTGTTAAAACATTTGTATTAGTACTTGTATCTAGTCGTGTTGGTATTCTTTGTATTTAACTGTGATTTACGCTTAGCTTAAATTTCTGGAAATGTAACATTTTCATCAGAGTGTGCTTCACATGTATTGTAAATGCTGCGATTTTCAAGGAGAAATTCGATAGGGAAGTACTCAAGCCTCTAATTAGGCAATATTTTATAGAACCTACCGCAGGCAAGATTGAAAATTTTATGGATTTAACATCTCTGTGCTCCTTCACTTCACTTGTTACAAGTTTCGACCAATTTTCGTAGCTGAAATTAAATGGGAAGCACCTTAAATTGCAGATAATCGCAAAATCGTAATGTCCTAACTCAGAAAATAGCCAAAATTCAGATTTTGTTAAAGACATAAAATAAGAAAAAAAATAAAAATAATAACATCAAAATCGTTTAACTTGTTTGACCTGTAGGACTGCCAACAGACGACAACAAGAACAAGCAGAAAGAGAAATGTTTAAAAATGCAGGTTTCAGCAGTTTTTCTATATTTCTATTCTACTGATTTGACTTTTTTTTGTCTTTATGCATACCCTATGACAGCTACGAAAAAGCTTATTCATCTAGCTTTAATTGAGATATAAGGAGCTGAAAACCATAAAATGGCGTGAAATAAATATACACTTGACACCACTCACACATTACTATTATAAAAGTGCAATTAAACGTAATTGAATGTTTGGAAAATCACTAATTTTCGAATGCATCTTTAAAAAAGAATCATTAAAAAATCAAGAACTGTAATAATGTTAAATAAATAATTATTTCTATCATAAATTCGTTAGAAAACGGATGGCACTGACTTTGGAACGCTAGCATGACAAGTTCTTGAAATATAGCACGTTTTCGGATGCATTTATCAAAAAACTACATAAATTAAAATAAGTAATATCGTTGAATAGATTGATTTCGGCGATAAATTTAGCGAAATATTGCCAACTTGGCGACTTTTTGAAAATGTTGCCAAATTGGCTGAAACGGCTCCAACGTTAAAGAAAATTCAATGTTTTAAATGATTAAAATCGTCTAATATACGTACAGTATCGATTAACGGATGCTGTCAAGATTTTTAGTTATCAAATTAGATTTGCGCTAAGTATAATTTAATTGGGTACTTCAAAATCTTTTCATTTTCATTACTTAATGCTGAGCGTTGCCACTTTCTTAACAATGCTACACATAACATACAAGGTAGGATCAAAGAGTTCGGAGACTGTGCTGATATCTCCAACCCTGATTGGAGGAGAGGGGAACTATTTTACCGAGGCGTAGAGTCACATGTGATGCGAGATGTGAAAAGGAAGAAGCAGGTCCGCAGTGCAGGGGTTTTCCAGACAATGCGTGTCAATGAACAGTAGTTGTTCGCGGTCGTCGAAAATGGAAATGGCATTTGAAGAACAGCGTACGAATATCAAATTCTGCCAGCGTTTGGGGAGATCGCCGACAGAAATATTGCACCTGCTGTAGCAGGAACGACTGCAGTTCTATGACACGCATTGTCTGGAAACACGCCTGCTTCTTCCTTTTCACATCTCGCGTCACATGTGCCTCTACGCCAAGGTAAAATAGCTATCCTCTCCTCCAATCAGGGTTGGAGATATTAGCACAGTCTCCGAACTTTTTGATCCTACCTTGTATTAAGAGATGCAAAAACGATTACTACCCATTATTATGCTAAATAAATGACTCTCCATGATCTGCCTACCATAACGCTTTGTTTTCCCACAAATTTATATAGATCTTCTTTCCGTAAACGTCTGGAGAAATACTCAATTACACAACAAATACATTAAAAGTAAATGCGTGGGAAGAGTAGAAGAAATCCGACTATTCCAAGATGTATGAATAGCAAACCCACGTACGAGGAATAAATATCTGCAGTTCTTACTTTTTAGGTCAAATAAGAAACGGTAGCTGGCATGTTTGTTTATAAACCCTTTTATACGTCTGATGGCTTAGGAACACAAGCCAAATATAATCTAATTGATAATTAACTTAAGCGATTAAAATAAAATTGGAAATGCAATTAACAATTTTATTCCTTAATCGTTAATTAATGCAGACGATTAACAGCGGTGGTTACAAAAAGTTATCGACAACAAGAAAATTATGAAGCTTCTTAATATGGTGAAAATGTGTACACTTTATCTTCGAAAAGAACGCTATATATGAACGCTATATATATATATATATATATATATATATATATATATATATATATATATATATATATATATATATATATATATATATATATATATATATATATATATATATATATATATATATATATATATATATGTATATATATATATATATATATATATATATATATGAGGATATAAACAAGACGAAAAAATAAGCGAGAACAGGAGTGACCATATGATTTGCATAGAATGGCTGGGGTGGATTGCGACACCCCTTTGCCGCTTAAAGCAGCTTTTACGACCCGGGCAACGCTCACGGCACCAATGTAACTCAATGGTCAATCTCCCACATGTGCAAAGACAGAAGCACCCGAACGGACAAAAGAGCAAAGATGGAACCAAGCATGGAAGAGATACACCTTACTATCCAGCATGAAAACACAACATTTTATAAGGGAAAGTCGCACATGCGCGAAAAGACTTCATGATGATAGGATCGCAGATATGAAAATATATATGATTAAGAATTCTCATTTAGAATCAAACAATGTACAATTTCTTTCTTTGAAAAAGGAATAGTAATAATGTTGTAAAAAATATCTAGGGTAATTTCTTTTTAATGCATCATTTATTATTTTATTACATTCATGAATGCAGTCTTTTTTAAAAGTACTGTAGTTTCTGTTTCTTCTGAAGTACCCGATAATAATATTTCTGAATATATTTTTAGTGAGGTTTGAATTCCAATCAATAATATTATTAATTTTGATATTGTATGAATTTCATTTGTCGTGTATGGTTGTATAAATTCCATAATGTTGGTGCCTTCTTATTGACAAATCCAGGAAGTCTGTCGATCCATCCTCATTGATCGGGTTTTCAATTAAGTCCAATTCCCTTGGGTAGAATGCAAAATCTATGTCAGGGGTGTTTGCATAACCCCCTAATATCACGTCGTCAACATATCGGAAATAAGGTATTTCCGATAATAGATGGGTTCCTCTTTCATATTTGGATAGATAAATATCCGCCAATATTGATGAGCATGCACCACCCATGGGTATGCCTTTGACCTGTTTGTAGAAATGCGTACCGTCATATAGTATGTTTTCATTTAAAACCAACTCAATCAAATCCAAATATCTTCTGAGAGTTATATATGGTTTTAAATTATACTCTTCATGTAATTCTTTCAAGATCATTTGTAGGTTTGTTAAATCGATGTTATTAAACAGATCCCTGAAATCGTAGCTTTTGAAGTTCAAATCTTTATGGCAAAATTTCAGTCGGTCTATCAATTCTTGTCCGTTTTTTAACATTATGGAGTTTTGCTTCTTAATATCAGTCATAACATATTGGAGTAATTTCAGAAGTTTTTTATTTGCATGTTCCAGGTACGATCCGCATCCCACTGTTACAGTTCGGAACTTGACTGGTTTTTTGTGTAACTTGGGAATAAGGATCAAGTATGGAAATTTTACTGATTTAATATCCATACCAATTCTTTTATACAGTGCTTTTATTCTATTAGTGATGATTGATTCGTTGCTAGGAATTAATGTATACATGGCACAATCCTTATAGCATTGTGTTAAAGTATCGACATAGAATTTTTTACACGTGAATGCAAAATTCGATACGATTTTGTCGGTGTATGTCAATACGAATTCTTCATTAAAATGTTTGATTGAAAACGGAAATTGAGAACTCCCAGAATCCTTGTTTCTTCTCGGGTAGAATTGGCAAAAAGCACTGTAAAAGACATATTTCCATGCGTTAAAAGTTTGTACAGGTATACTGTGTTTGACAGCCATCTTGTATATGAAGGTTTCCAGATCGTAATTAAATTCATTATAAATATCATTATATTCTTGTATTCGGTACTTAGTACCAAGTTGTAATAAGTTTTTGAGTTTATTATCTTTTATAAAATCTAAGTTTCCAGTAATTATATGCTTGTGGTAGGGATCACAATGTATATTTTTATGACATTGACAGGATTCAATATTAAATGTAGACACGGTTTTACATAATTTATTGTAGTTGAATAATCTTCTTCCGTTGGTTCTTACAAAGCGATAGGATATCTTAATATTTAGATTAGGCAAAGGAAGACGTTCTTCTATATTATGTAATATTTGGTTGAATGGAATATTTTCGAACATTTTATTCTTAAATGTTGTGATAAAAAATTCTTTTGATTCGGTAAAAGGTCAGGCAAAAAGGAAACAAAAATCTGAAATTTCTATTTTGCACCAAGCACGATTTCATGCAGGTGGGCACATACCATCAACGCTTCCCATATTTAACAAAATAAGGAAAATGCAGGAAGAGCACGAGGCTATAGCTTGGCTGTAATTAACGGTTTGTAGTTTGGTGCCCTGATTTTTTCATGAACAAAGTGTCCATAAAGTTATATTACAGTGCAGCGCGGCTACACTTTAGTATTTCCCTTACAGTGAAAACTAGACTCTTAGCAGGGAACTACGGTAAAGGCCTTTTTTTCGGCATTTTGCTTATTCTAGCTATAAATGGAAAGCGTTGATGATATGTTCCATCTAGAAGTATTTGGCGCCAAAATACTGATTTTAGTTCTTTTTTAATTTTGAGAGGAGGGAGGGGAGGGGGCTAATTTTTTTACAGAATTTCGTATTGGTGGAACCGTTTTATAATGCAGTTTGTAATACAGTTTTATAATACAATTTGTTTTTTATAATACAGTTTTGTTTGGGGATATGACATATTTAGTGGTGAATTATTTTTTGTTAAAACATTTGTATTAGTACTTGTATCTAGTCGTGTTGGTATTCTTTGTATTTAACTGTGATTTACGCTTAGCTTAAATTTCTGGAAATGTAACATTTTCATCAGAGTGTGCTTCACATGTATTGTAAATGCTGCGATTTTCAAGGAGAAATTCGATAGGGAAGTACTCAAGCCTCTAATTAGGCAATATTTTATAGAACCTACCGCAGGCAAGATTGAAAATTTTATGGATTTAACATCTCTGTGCTCCTTCACTTCACTTGTTACAAGTTTCGACCAATTTTCGTAGCTGAAATTAAATGGGAAGCACCTTAAATTGCAGATAATCGCAAAATCGTAATGTCCTAACTCAGAAAATAGCCAAAATTCAGATTTTGTTAAAGACATAAAATAAGAAAAAAAATAAAAATAATAACATCAAAATCGTTTAACTTGTTTGACCTGTAGGACTGCCAACAGACGACAACAAGAACAAGCAGAAAGAGAAATGTTTAAAAATGCAGGTTTCAGCAGTTTTTCTATATTTCTATTCTACTGATTTGACTTTTTTTTGTCTTTATGCATACCCTATGACAGCTACGAAAAAGCTTATTCATCTAGCTTTAATTGAGATATAAGGAGCTGAAAACCATAAAATGGCGTGAAATAAATATACACTTGACACCACTCACACATTACTATTATAAAAGTGCAATTAAACGTAATTGAATGTTTGGAAAATCACTAATTTTCGAATGCATCTTTAAAAAAGAATCATTAAAAAATCAAGAACTGTAATAATGTTAAATAAATAATTATTTCTATCATAAATTCGTTAGAAAACGGATGGCACTGACTTTGGAACGCTAGCATGACAAGTTCTTGAAATATAGCACGTTTTCGGATGCATTTATCAAAAAACTACATAAATTAAAATAAGTAATATCGTTGAATAGATTGATTTCGGCGATAAATTTAGCGAAATATTGCCAACTTGGCGACTTTTTGAAAATGTTGCCAAATTGGCTGAAACGGCTCCAACGTTAAAGAAAATTCAATGTTTTAAATGATTAAAATCGTCTAATATACGTACAGTATCGATTAACGGATGCTGTCAAGATTTTTAGTTATCAAATTAGATTTGCGCTAAGTATAATTTAATTGGGTACTTCAAAATCTTTTCATTTTCATTACTTAATGCTGAGCGTTGCCACTTTCTTAACAATGCTACACATAACATACAAGGTAGGATCAAAGAGTTCGGAGACTGTGCTGATATCTCCAACCCTGATTGGAGGAGAGGGGAACTATTTTACCGAGGCGTAGAGTCACATGTGATGCGAGATGTGAAAAGGAAGAAGCAGGTCCGCAGTGCAGGGGTTTTCCAGACAATGCGTGTCAATGAACAGTAGTTGTTCGCGGTCGTCGAAAATGGAAATGGCATTTGAAGAACAGCGTACGAATATCAAATTCTGCCAGCGTTTGGGGAGATCGCCGACAGAAATATTGCACCTGCTGTAGCAGGAACGACTGCAGTTCTATGACACGCATTGTCTGGAAACACGCCTGCTTCTTCCTTTTCACATCTCGCGTCACATGTGCCTCTACGCCAAGGTAAAATAGCTATCCTCTCCTCCAATCAGGGTTGGAGATATTAGCACAGTCTCCGAACTTTTTGATCCTACCTTGTATTAAGAGATGCAAAAACGATTACTACCCATTATTATGCTAAATAAATGACTCTCCATGATCTGCCTACCATAACGCTTTGTTTTCCCACAAATTTATATAGATCTTCTTTCCGTAAACGTCTGGAGAAATACTCAATTACACAACAAATACATTAAAAGTAAATGCGTGGGAAGAGTAGAAGAAATCCGACTATTCCAAGATGTATGAATAGCAAACCCACGTACGAGGAATAAATATCTGCAGTTCTTACTTTTTAGGTCAAATAAGAAACGGTAGCTGGCATGTTTGTTTATAAACCCTTTTATACGTCTGATGGCTTAGGAACACAAGCCAAATATAATCTAATTGATAATTAACTTAAGCGATTAAAATAAAATTGGAAATGCAATTAACAATTTTATTCCTTAATCGTTAATTAATGCAGACGATTAAAAGCGGTGGTTACAAAAAGTTATCGACAACAAGAAAATTATGAAGCTTCTTAATATGGTGAAAATGTGTACACTTTATCTTCGAAAAGAACGCTATATATGAACGCTATATATATATATATATATATATATATATATATATATATATATATATATATGTATATATATATATATATATATATATATGTATATATATATATGTATATATATATATGTATATATATATATATATATATATATATATATATATATATATATATATATATATATATATATATATATATATATATATATATATATATATATATATATATATATATATATATATATATATATATATATATATATATATATATATAGATTTCTATCCGGATAATTTGGAATTAATACCTAATGAAACTTCTATTAGTAATAATATTTATTATTTGGATTTAAATCTAATTATAGAAACTGCTCATGGGATAGTTACTAAATTATATGATAAAAAATATTTTTTTAAAATTAATATTAATAAATTATTACCTTTTAATTCCTGCAACTCGATTCAATTGTTTAGAAATGTTATACTTAATCAACTTTTTAGAATTTATAGATTATCAGATAAAAAATTTCATGCTTTGCACATTAATAACCTCAAAATTACCAGTAAAATGTATCAATATCCTGCATATTTAGTAAATAGTATAGTTAATAAGTTTCGATTAGCTTAAAATTCTCATATTCTCCCCTTATTATCTTATTTTAGCCGTACTTATTCATTCTCTTGAAATTATATTTTCATCTTTTTATCTTGAAGCTTTAACTGTTGAATAACTCATTTTATTTCATTTTATTGCTTTTGCGCAGTACAGTTTTTATTACTCTCTTTGCCAACAGCAAATCACATCTTTTCATTTTGGCATATGGCAACATTGGTCCAGTCATATTTTGCTCGTCATGGTTGTGTTTTGAGGTATTTATGTTTCCTTTATTGTTCCAATCTATATGCTTGTCGTCCATATAACACAAGTTTATAGATAAAATCTATCTTGTGTTTCAGAAACAAGCATTTTTGTGTTCATTTCGAAGGGATATATGGACCCGAAGAGAATTTTTTCGAAATGAACTTATCGTAAGCCTAAATCTCCCCCATGTGCAAGCTATTTTGCTTGATTTTTTTGTTTTCTTATTTGCATTCCTCATTTTTGAAATTTGTTGATTGTCTTTGTCTTTATGACTTGCATTATGCTTTATTATTTCCTCTTTTTGTCTTAATTTCTTTTATTTCTTTGTATTTTGTAGAAAATTTTGGAATAGTGTATTATGAGTTACTACATACATTCTAACTTTGGATTTAATAATTTATATTTATATATATATATATATACATATATATATATATATATATACATATATATATATATATATATATATATATATATATATATATACATATATATATATATATATATACATATATATATATATATATATATATATATATATATACATATATATATATATATATATACATATATATATATATATATATATATATATATATATACATATATATATATATATATATATATATATATATATATATATATATATATATATATATATATATATATATATATACATATATATATATATATATATATGTATATATATATATATATATATATATATATATATATATATATATATATATATATATATATTACAAACATGGATTTGATTCAGTTATTATTTCTGT